>JARDWC010000435.1:4985782-6185782 GCA_029032895.1 Troides oblongomaculatus
TTTACTCGCAGTGAAGTTTTCCTCGCAGTAAACTTTCCATTGCAGTAATCTTTTCCTAGCAGTAAATTTCCTTGCAGTAAACTTTTCCACGTAGTAAACGTTTCCGCGCAGTATACTTTTCCTCGTAGTAAACTTTCCATTGCAGTAAACTTTTCCTAGCAGTAAACAATTACTCGCAGTGAATTTTTCCTTGCAGTAAACTTTCCCTCGCAGTAGACTTTTCCTCGTAGTGAAGTTTTCCTCGCAGTAAACTTTCCATTGCAGTAATCTTTTCCTAGCAGTAAATTTTTCCTTGCAGTAAACTTTTCTTAGCAGTAAACTTTTCCACGTAGTAAACGTTTCCGCGCAGTATACTTTTCCACCCAGTAAACTTTCCATTGCAGTAAACTTTTCCTAGCAGTAAACATTTACTCGCAGTGAATTTTTTCTTGCAGTAAACTTTTCCTCGTAGTAAACTTTCCATTGCAGTAAACTTTTCCTAGCAGTAAACATTTACTCGCAGTGAATTTTTTCTTGCAGTAAACTTTACCTCGTAGTAAACTTTTCCTTGCAGTATACTTTTCCACCCAGTAAACTTTCCATTGCACTAAACTTTTCCTAGCAGTAAACATTTACTCGCAGTGAATTTTTCCTTGCAGCAAACTTTTCCTCGTAGTAAACTTTTCCTCCTAGTAAACTTTTCCTTGCAGTAAACTTTTCCTAGTAGTAAACGTTTCCGCGCAGTATACTTTTCCACCCAGTAAACTTTCCATTGCAGTAAACTTTTCCTAGCAGTAAACTTTTCCACGCAGTAAACGTTTTCGCGCAGTATACTTTTCCACCCAGTAAACTTTCCATTGCAGTAAACTTTTCCTAGCAGTAAACATTTACTCGCAGTGAAGTTTTCGTCGCAGTAAACTTTCCATTGCAGTAATCTTTTCCTAGCAGTAAATTTTTCGTTGCAGTAAACTTTTCCACGTAGTAAACGTTTCCGCGCAGTATACTTTTCCACCCAGTAAACTTTCCATTGCAGTAAACTTTTCCTAGCAGTAAACAATTACTCGCAGTGAATTTTTCTTTGCAGTAAACTTTTCCTCGCAGTAGACTTTTCCTCGTAGTGAAGTTTCCCTCGCAGTAAACTTTACATTGCAGTAATCTTTTCCTAGCAGTAAATTTTTCCTTGCAGTAAACTTTTCTTAGCAGTAAACTTTTCCACGTAGTAAACGTTTCCGCGCAGTATACTTTTCCACCCAGTAAACTTTCCATTGCAGTAAACTTTTCCTAGCAGTAAACTTTTTCTTGCAGTAAACTTTTCCTCGCAGTAAACTTTTCCTCGTAGTAAACTTTTCCTCCCTGTAAACTTTTCCTTACAGTAAACTTTTCCTTCCAGTAAACTTTTCCTCGTAGTAAACTTTTCCTTGCAGTAAACTTTTCCTCGCAGTAAACTTTTCCTCGTAGTAAACTTTTCCTCCCTGTAAACTTTTCCTTACAGTAAACTTTTCCTCCCAGTAAACTTTTCCTTGCAGTAAACAATTCCTCGCAGTATACTTTTCCACCCAGTAAACTTTCCATTGCAGTAAACTTTTCCTAGCAGTAAACTTTTCCACGCAGTAAACATTTTCGCGCAGTATACTTTTCCACCCAGTAAACTTTCCATTGCAGTAAACTTTTCCTAGCAGTAAACATTTACTCGCAGTGAATTTTTTCTTGCAGTAAACTTTTCCTCGTAGTAAACTTTTCCTTGCAGTATACTGTTCCACCCAGTAAACTTTCCATTGCACTAAACTTTTCCTAGCAGTAAACATTTACTCGCAGTGAATTTTTCCTTGCAGCAAACTTTTCCTCGTAGTAAACTTTTCCTCCTAGTAAACTTTTCCTTGCAGTAAACTTTTCCTAGTAGTAAACGTTTCCGCGCAGTATACTTTTCCACCCAGTAAACTTTCCATTGCAGTAAACTTTTCCTAGCAGTAAACATTTACTCGCAGTGAAGTTTTCCTCGCAGTAAACTTTCCATTGCAGTAATCTTTTCCTAGCAGTAAATTTTTCGTTGCAGTAAACTTTTCCACGTAGTAAACGTTTCCGCGCAGTATACTTTTCCACCCAGTAAACTTTCCATTGCAGTAAACTTTTCCTAGCAGTAAACAATTACTCGCAGTGAATTTTTCCTTGCAGTAAACTTTTCCTCGCAGTAGACTTTTCCTCGTAGTGAAGTTTTCCTCGCAGTAAACTTTCCATTGCAGTAATCTTTTCCTAGCAGTAAATTTTTCCTTGCAGTAAACTTTTCTTAGCAGTAAACTTTTCCACGTAGTAAACGTTTCCGCGCAGTATACTTTTCCACCCAGTAAACTTTCCATTGCAGTAAACTTTTCCTAGCAGTAAACTTTTCCACGCAGTAAACATTTTCGCGCAGTATACTTTTCCACCCAGTAAACTTTCCATTGCAGTAAACTTTTCCTAGCAGTAAACATTTACTCGCAGTGAATTTTTCCTTGCAGTAAACTTTTCCTCGAAGTAAACTTTTCCTCCTAGTAAACTTTTCCTTGCAGTAAACTTTTCCTAGTAGTAAACGTTTCCGCGCAGTATACTTTTCCACCCAGTAAACTTTCCATTGCAGTAAACTTTTCCTAGCAGTAAACATTTACTCGCAGTGAATTTTTCCTTGCAGTAAACTTTTCCTAGCAGTAAACAATTACTCGCAGTGAATTTTTCCTTGCAGTAAACTTTTCCTCGCAGTAGACTTTTCCTCGTAGTGAAGTTTTCCTCGCAGTAAACTTTCCATTGCAGTAATCTTTTCCTAGCAGTAAATTTTTCCTTGCAGTAAACTTTTCTTAGCAGTAAACTTTTCCACGTAGTAAACGTTTCCGCGCAGTATACTTTTCCACCCAGTAAACTTTCCATAGCAGTAAACTTTTCCTAGCAATAAACTTTTTCTTGCAGTAAACTTTTCCTCGCAGTAAACTTTTCCTCGTAGTAAACTTTTCCTCCCTGTAAACTTTTCCTTACAGTAAACTATTCCTCCCAGTAAACTTTTCCTCGTAGTAAACTTTTCCTTGCAGTAAACTTTTCCTCGCAGTAAACTTTTCCTCGTAGTAAACTTTTCCTCCCTGTAAACTTTTCCTTACAGTAAACTTTTCCTCCCAGTAAACTTTTCCTTGCAGTAAACAATTCCTCGCAGTATACTTTTCCACCCAGTAAACTTTCCATTGCAGTAAACTTTTCCTAGCAGTAAACTTTTCCACGCAGTAAACATTTTCGCGCAGTATACTTTTCCACCCAGTAAACTTTCCATTGCAGTAAACTTTTCCTAGCAGTAAACATTTACTCGCAGTGAATTTTTCCTTGCAGTAAACTTTTCCTCGTAGTAAACTTTTCCTCCTAGTAAACTTTTCCCTGCAGTAAACTTTTCCTAGTAGTAAACGTTTCCGCGCAGTATACTTTTCCACCCAGTAAACTTTCCATTGCAGTAAACTTTTCCTAGCAGTAAACAATTACTCGCAGTGAATTTTTCCTTGCAGTAAACTTTTCCTCGCAGTAGACTTTTCCTCGTAGTGAAGTTTTCCTCGCAGTAAACTTTCCATTGCAGTAAACTTTTCCTAGCAGTAAACTTTTTCTTGCAGTAAACTTTTCCTCCCAGTAAACTTTTCCTCGTAGTAAACTTTTCCTCCCTGTAAACTTTTCCTTACAGTAAACTTTTCCTCCCAGTAAACTTTTCCTTGCAGTAAACTTTTCCTTGCAGGAAACAATTCCTCGCAGTATACTTTTCCACCCAGTAAACTTTCCATTGCAGTAAACTTTTCCTAGCAGTAAACATTTACTCGCAGTGAATTTTTCCTTGCAGTAAACTTTTCCTCGTAGTAAACTTTTCCTTGCAGTAAACTTTTCCTAGTAGTAAACGTTTCCGCGCAGTATACTTTTCCACCCAGTAAACTTTCCATTGCAGTAAACTTTTCCTAGCAGTAAACATTTACTCGCAGTGAAGTTTTCCTCGCAGTAAACTTTCCATTGCAGTAATCTTTTCCTAGCAGTAAATTTCCTTGCAGTAAACTTTTCCACGTAGTAAACGTTTCCGCGCAGTATACTTTTCCTCGTAGTAAACTTTCCATTGCAGTAAACTTTTCCTAGCAGTAAACAATTACTCGCAGTGAATTTTTCCTTGCAGTAAACTTTCCCTCGCAGTAGACTTTTCCTCGTAGTGAAGTTTTCCTCGCAGTAAACTTTCCATTGCAGTAATCTTTTCCTAGCAGTAAATTTTTCCTTGCAGTAAACTTTTCTTAGCAGTAAACTTTTCCACGTAGTAAACGTTTCCGCGCAGTATACTTTTCCACCCAGTAAACTTTCCATTGCAGTAAACTTTTCCTAGCAGTAAACATTTACTCGCAGTGAATTTTTTCTTGCAGTAAACTTTTCCTCGTAGTAAACTTTCCATTGCAGTAAACTTTTCCTAGCAGTAAACATTTACTCGCAGTGAATTTTTTCTTGCAGTAAACTTTACCTCGTAGTAAACTTTTCCTTGCAGTATACTTTTCCACCCAGTAAACTTTCCATTGCACTAAACTTTTCCTAGCAGTAAACATTTACTCGCAGTGAATTTTTCCTTGCAGCAAACTTTTCCTCGTAGTAAACTTTTCCTCCTAGTAAACTTTTCCTTGCAGTAAACTTTTCCTAGTAGTAAACGTTTCCGCGCAGTATACTTTTCCACCCAGTAAACTTTCCATTGCAGTAAACTTTTCCTAGCAGTAAACTTTTCCACGCAGTAAACGTTTTCGCGCAGTATACTTTTCCACCCAGTAAACTTTCCATTGCAGTAAACTTTTCCTAGCAGTAAACATTTACTCGCAGTGAAGTTTTCGTCGCAGTAAACTTTCCATTGCAGTAATCTTTTCCTAGCAGTAAATTTTTCGTTGCAGTAAACTTTTCCACGTAGTAAACGTTTCCGCGCAGTATACTTTTCCACCCAGTAAACTTTCCATTGCAGTAAACTTTTCCTAGCAGTAAACAATTACTCGCAGTGAATTTTTCTTTGCAGTAAACTTTTCCTCGCAGTAGACTTTTCCTCGTAGTGAAGTTTCCCTCGCAGTAAACTTTACATTGCAGTAATCTTTTCCTAGCAGTAAATTTTTCCTTGCAGTAAACTTTTCTTAGCAGTAAACTTTTCCACGTAGTAAACGTTTCCGCGCAGTATACTTTTCCACCCAGTAAACTTTCCATTGCAGTAAACTTTTCCTAGCAGTAAACTTTTTCTTGCAGTAAACTTTTCCTCGCAGTAAACTTTTCCTCGTAGTAAACTTTTCCTCCCTGTAAACTTTTCCTTACAGTAAACTTTTCCTTCCAGTAAACTTTTCCTCGTAGTAAACTTTTCCTTGCAGTAAACTTTTCCTCGCAGTAAACTTTTCCTCGTAGTAAACTTTTCCTCCCTGTAAACTTTTCCTTACAGTTAACTTTTCCTCCCAGTAAACTTTTCCTTGCAGTAAACAATTCCTCGCAGTATACTTTTCCACCCAGTAAACTTTCCATTGCAGTAAACTTTTCCTAGCAGTAAACTTTTCCACGCAGTAAACATTTTCGCGCAGTATACTTTTCCACCCAGTAAACTTTCCATTGCAGTAAACTTTTCCTAGCAGTAAACATTTACTCGCAGTGAATTTTTTCTTGCAGTAAACTTTTCCTCGTAGTAAACTTTCCATTGCAGTAAACTTTTCCTAGCAGTAAACATTTACTGGCAGTGAATTTTTTCTTGCAGTAAACTTTTCCTCGTAGTAAACTTTTCCTTGCAGTATACTGTTCCACCCAGTAAACTTTCCATTGCACTAAACTTTTCCTAGCAGTAAACATTTACTCGCAGTGAATTTTTCCTTGCAGCAAACTTTTCCTCGTAGTAAACTTTTCCTCCTAGTAAACTTTTCCTTGCAGTAAACTTTTCCTAGTAGTAAACGTTTCCGCGCAGTATACTTTTCCACCCAGTAAAATTTCCATTGCAGTAAACTTTTCCTAGCAGTAAACATTTACTCGCAGTGAAGTTTTCCTCGCAGTAAACTTTTCATTGCAGTAATCTTTTCCTAGCAGTAAACAATTACTCGCAGTGAATTTTTCTTTGCAGTAAACTTTTCCTCGCAGTAGACTTTTCCTCGTAGTGAAGTTTTCCTCGCAGTAAACTTTACATTGCAGTAATCTTTTCCTAGCAGTAAATTTTTCCTTGCAGTAAACTTTTCTTAGCAGTAAACTTTTCCACGTAGTAAACGTTTCCGCGCAGTATACTTTTCCACCCAGTAAACTTTCCATTGCAGTAAACTTTTCCTAGCAGTAAACTTTTTCTTGCAGTAAACTTTTCCTCGCAGTAAACTTTTCCTCGTAGTAAACTTTTCCTCCCTGTAAACTTTTCCTTACAGTAAACTTTTCCTCCCAGTAAACTTTTCCTCGTAGTAAACTTTTCCTTGCAGTAAACTTTTCCTCGCAGTAAACTTTTCCTGGTAGTAAACTTTTCCTCCCTGTAAACTTTTCCTTACAGTAAACTTTTCCTCCCAGTAAACTTTTCCTTGCAGTAAACAATTCCTCGCAGTATACTTTTCCACCCAGTAAACTTTCCATTGCAGTAAACTTTTTCTAGCAGTAAACTTTTCCACGCAGTAAACATTTTCGCGCAGTATACTTTTCCACCCAGTAAACTTTCCATTGCAGTAAACTTTTCCTAGCAGTAAACAATTACTCGCAGTGAATTTTTCCTTGCAGTAAACTTTTCCTCGCAGTAGACTTTTCCTCGTAGTGAAGTTTTCCTCGCAGTAAACTTTCCATTGCAGTAAACTTTTCCTAGCAGTAAACTTTTTCTTGCAGTAAACTTTTCCTCGCAGTAAACTTTTCATCGTAGTAAACTTTTCCTCCCTGTAAACTTTTCCTTACAGTAAACTTTTCCTCGTAGTAAACTTTCCATTGCAGTAAACTTTTCCTTGCAGGAAACAATTCCTCGCAGTATACTTTTCCTTGCAGTAAACTTTCCCTGGCAGTAGACTTTTCCTCGTAGTGAAGTTTTCCTCGCAGTAAACTTTCCATTGCAGTAATCTTTTCCTAGCAGTAAATTTTTCCTTGCAGTAAACTTTTCTTAGCAGTAAACTTTTCCACGTAGTAAACGTTTCCGCGCAGTATACTTTTCCACCCAGTAAACTTTCCATTGCAGTAAACTTTTCCTAGCAGTAAACAATTACTCGCAGTGAATTTTTCCTTGCAGTAAACTTTTCCTCGCAGTAGACTTTTCCTCGTAGTGAAGTTTTCCTCGCAGTAAACTTTCCATTGCAGTAATCTTTTCCTAGCAGTAAATTTTTCCTTGCAGTAAACTTTTCTTAGCAGTAAACTTTTCCACGTAGTAAACGTTTCCGCGCAGTATACTTTTCCACCCAGTAAACTTTCCATTGCAGTAAACTTTTCCTAGCAGTAAACTTTTTCTTGCAGTAAACTTTTCCTCGCAGTAAACTTTTCCTCGTAGTAAACTTTTCCTCCCTGTAAACTTTTCCTTACAGTAAACTTTTCCTCCCAGTAAACTTTTCCTCGTAGTAAACTTTTCCTTGCAGTAAACTTTTCCTCGCAGTAAACTTTTCCTCGTAGTAAACTTTTCCTCCCTGTAAACTTTTCCTTACAGTAAACTTTTCCTCCCAGTAAACTTTTCCTTGCAGTAAACAATTCCTCGCAGTATACTTTTCCACCCAGTAAACTTTCCATTGCAGTAAACTTTTCCTAGCAGTAAACTTTTCCACGCAGTAAACATTTACTCGCAGTGAATTTTATCTTGCAGTAAACTTTTCCTCGTAGTAAACTTTCCATTGCAGTAAACTTTTCCTAGCAGTAAACATTTACTCGCAGTGAATTTTTTCTTGCAGTAAACTTTACCTCGTAGTAAACTTTTCCTTGCAGTAAACTTTTCCTTACAGTAAACTTTTCCTCCCAGTAAACTTTTTCTCGTAGTAAACTTTTCCTTGCAGTAAACTTTTCCATGCAGTAAACTTTTCCTTGCAGTAAACTTTTCCTCCTAGTAAACTTGTCCTTGCAGTAAACTTTTCCTCGCAGTAAACTTTTCCTCGTAGTAAACTTTTTCTCCCTTTAAACTTTTCCTTACAGTAAACTTTTCCTCCCAGTAAACTTTTCCTTGCAGTAAACTTTTCCTTGCAGTAAACAATTCCTCGCAGTATACTTTTCCACCCAGTAAACTTTCCATTGCAGTAAACTTTTCCTAGCAGTAAACTTTTTCTTGCAGTAAACTTTTCCTCGCAGTAAACTTTTCCTCGTAGTAAACTTTTCCTCCCTGTAAACTTTTCCTTACAGTAAACTTTTCCTCCCAGTAAACTTTTCCTCGTAGTAAACTTTTCCTTGCAGTAAACTTTTCCTCGCAGTAAACTTTTCCTCGTAGTAAACTTTTTCTCCCTTTAAACTTTTCCTTACAGTAAACTTTTCCTCCCAGTAAACTTTTCCTTGCAGTAAACTTTTCCTTGCAGTAAACAAATCCTCGCAGTATACTTTTCCACCCAGTAAACTTTCCATTGCAGTAAACTTTTCCTAGCAGTAAACTTTTCCACGCAGTAAACATTTTCGCGCAGTATACTTTTCCACCCAGTAAACTTTCCATTGCAGTAAACTTTTCCTAGCAGTAAACAATTACTCGCAGTGAATTTTTCCTTGCAGTAAACTTTTCCTCGCAGTAGACTTTTCCTCGTAGTGAAGTTTTCCTCGCAGTAAACTTTCCATTGCAGTAATCTTTTCCTAGCAGTAAATTTTTCCTTGCAGTAAACTTTTCTTAGCAGTTAACTTTTCCACGTAGTAAACGTTTCCGCGCAGTATACTTTTCCACCCAGTAAACTTTCCATTGCAGTAAACTTTTCCTAGCAGTAAACTTTTTCTTGCAGTAAACTTTTCCTCGCAGTAAACTTTTCCTCGTAGTAAACTTTTCCTCCCTGTAAACTTTTCCTTACAGTAAACTTTTCCTCCCAGTAAACTTTTCCTCGTAGTAAACTTTTCCTTGCAGTAAACTTTTCCTCGCAGTAAACTTTTCCTCGTAGTAAACTTTTTCTCCCTTTAAACTTTTCCTTACAGTAAACTTTTCCTCCCAGTAAACTTTTCCTTGCAGTAAACTTTTCCTTGCAGTAAACAATTCCTCGCAGTATACTTTTCCACCCAGTAAACTTTCCATTGCAGTAAACTTTTCCTAGCAGTAAACTTTTCCACGCAGTAAACATTTTCGCGCAGTATACTTTTCCACCCAGTAAACTTTCCATTGCAGTAAACTTTTCCTAGCAGTAAACATTTACTCGCAGTGAATTTTTCCTTGCAGTAAACTTTCCATTGCAGTAAACTTTTCCTAGCAGTAAACAATTACTCGCAGTGAATTTTTCCTTGCAGTAAACTTTTCCTCGCAGTAGACTTTTCCTCGTAGTGAAGTTTTCCTCGCAGTAAACTTTCCATTGCAGTAATCTTTTCCTAGCAGTAAATTTTTCCTTGCAGTAAACTTTTCTTAGCAGTAAACTTTTCCACGTAGTAAACGTTTCCGCGCAGTATACTTTTCCACCCAGTAAACTTTCCATTGCAGTAAACTTTTCCTAGCAGTAAACTTTTTCTTGCAGTAAACTTTTCCTCGCAGTAAACTTTTCCTCGTAGTAAACTTTTCCTCCCTGTAAACTTTTCCTTACAGTAAACTTTTCCTCCCAGTAAACTTTTCCTCGCAGTAAACTTTTCCTTGCAGTAAACTTTTCCTCGCAGTAAACTTTTCCTCGTAGTAAACTTTTCCTCCCTGTAAACATTTCCTTACAGTAAACTTTTCCTCCCAGTAAACTTTTCCTAGCAGTAAACAATTACTCGCAGTGAATTTTTCCTTGCAGTAAACTTTTCCTCGCAGTAGACTTTTCCTCGTAGTGAAGTTTTCCTCGCAGTAAACTTTCCATTGCAGTAATCTTTTCCTAGCAGTAAATTTTTCCTTGCAGTAAACTTTTCTTAGCAGTAAACTTTTCCACGTAGTAAACGTTTCCGCGCAGTATACTTTTCCACCCAGTAAACTTTCCATTGCAGTAAACTTTTCCTAGCAGTAAACTTTTTCTTGCAGTAAACTTTTCCTCGCAGTAAACTTTTCCTCGTAGTAAACTTTTCCTCCCTGTAAACTTTTCCTTACAGTAAACTTTTCCTCCCAGTGAACTTTTCCTTGCAGTAAACTTTTCCTTGCAGTAAACAATTCCTCGTAGTAAACATTTACTCGCAGTGAATTTTTCCTTGCAGTAAACTTTTCCTTGTAGTAAACTTTTCCTCCTAGTAAACTTTTCCTTGCAGTAAACTTTTCCTCGCAGTAAACTTTTCCTCGTAGTAAACTTTTTCTCCCTTTAAACTTTTCCTTACAGTAAACTTTTCCTCCCAGTAAACTTTTCCTTGCAGTAAACAATTCCTCGCAGTATACTTTTCCACCCAGTAAACTTTCCATTGCAGTAAACTTTTCCTAGCAGTAAACTTTTTCTTGCAGTAAACTTTTCCTCGCAGTAAACTTTTCCTCGTAGTAAACTTTTCCTCCCTGTAAACTTTTCCTTACAGTAAACTTTTCCTCCCAGTAAACTTTTCCTCGTAGTAAACTTTTCCTTGCAGTAAACTTTTCCTCGCAGTAAACTTTTCCTCGTAGTAAACTTTTTCTCCCTTTAAACTTTTCCTTACAGTAAACTTTTCCTCCCAGTAAACTTTTCCTTGCAGTAAACTTTTCCTTGCAGTAAACAAATCCTCGCAGTATACTTTTCCACCCAGTAAACTTTCCATTGCAGTAAACTTTTCCACGCAGTAAACATTTTCGCGCAGTATACTTTTCCATCCAGTAAACTTTCCATTGCAGTAAACTTTTCCTAGCAGTAAACATTTACTCGCAGTGAATTTTTCCTTGCAGTAAACTTTCCATTGCAGTAAACTTTTCCTAGCAGTAAACAATTACTCGCAGTGAATTTTTCCTTGCAGTAAACTTTTCCTCGCAGTAGACTTTTCCTCGTAGTGAAGTTTTCCTCGCAGTAAACTTTCCATTGCAGTAATCTTTTCCTAGCAGTAAATTTTTCCTTGCAGTAAACTTTTCTTAGCAGTTAACTTTTCCACGTAGTAAACGTTTCCGCGCAGTATACTTTTCCACCCAGTAAACTTTCCATTGCAGTAAACTTTTCCTAGCAGTAAACTTTTTCTTGCAGTAAACTTTTCCTCGCAGTAAACTTTTCCTCGTAGTAAACTTTTCCTCCCTGTAAACTTTTCCTTACAGTAAACTTTTCCTCCCAGTAAACTTTTCCTAGCAGTAAACTTTTCCTTGCAGTAAACTTTTCCTCGCAGTAAACTTTTCCTCGCAGTAAACTTTTCCTCCCAGTAAACTTTTCCTAGCAGTAAACAATTACTCGCAGTGAATTTTTCCTTGCAGTAAACTTTTCCTCGCAGTAGACTTTTCCTCGTAGTGAAGTTTTCTTCGCAGTAAACTTTCCATTGCAGTAATCTTTTCCTAGCAGTAAATTTTTCCTTGCAGTAAACTTTTCTTAGCAGTAAACTTTTCCACGTAGTAAACGTTTCCGCGCAGTATACTTTTCCACCCAGTAAACTTTCCATTGCAGTAAACTTTTCCTAGCAGTAAACTTTTTCTTGCAGTAAACTTTTCCTCGCAGTAAACTTTTCCTCGTAGTAAACTTTTCCTCCCTGTAAACTTTTCCTTGCAGTAAACAATTCCTCGTAGTAAACATTTACTCGCAGTGAATTTTTCCTTGCAGTAAACTTTTCCTTGTAGTAAACTTTTCCTCCTAGTAAACTTTTCCTTGCAGTAAACTTTTCCTCGCAGTAAACTTTTCCTCGTAGTAAACTTTTTCTCCCTTTAAACTTTTCCTTACAGTAAACTTTTCCTCCCAGTAAACTTTTCCTTGCAGTAAACTTTTCCTTGCAGTAAACAATTCCTCGCAGTATACTTTTCCACCCAGTAAACTTTCCATTGCAGTAAACTTTTCCTAGCAGTAAACTTTTCCACGCAGTAAACATTTTCGCGCAGTATACTTTTCCACCCAGTAAACTTTCCATTGCAGTAAACTTTTCCTAGCAGTAAACATTTACTTGCAGTGAATTTTTCCTAGCAGTAAACTTTTCCACGCAGTAAACGTTTTCGCGCAGTATACTTTTCCACCCAGTAAACTTTCCATTGCAGTAAACTTTTCCTAACAGTAAACATTTACTCGCAGTGAATTTTTTCTTGCAGTAAACTTTTCCTCGTAGTAAACTTTTCCTTCTAGTAAAATTTTCCTTGCAGTAAACTTTTCCACGCAGTAAATGTTTTCGCGCAGTATACTTTTCCACCCAGTAAACTTTCCATTGCAGTAAACTTTTCCTAGCAGTAAACAATTACTCGCAGTGAATTTTTCCTTGCAGTAAACTTTCCCTCGCAGTAGACTTTTCCTCGTAGTGAAGTTTTCCTCGCAGTAAACTTTCCATTGCAGTAATCTTTTCCTAGCAGTAAATTTTTCCTTGCAGTAAACTTTTCCTCGTAGTAAACTTTTCCTCCTAGTAAACTTTTCCTTGCAGTAAACTTTTCCTAGTAGTAAACTTTTCCTCCCTGTAAACTTTTCCTTGCAGTAAACTTTTCCATGCAGTAAACTTTTCCTTGCAGTAAACTTTTCCTCGCAGTAAACTTTTCCTCCCAGTAAACTTTTCCTTGCAGTAAACTTTTCCTCATAGTAAACTTTTCCTCCCTGTAAACTTTTCCTCCCAGTAAACTTTTCCTCTCAGTAAACTTTTCCTTGCATTAAATTTTTCTCCTAGTAAACTTTTTCTTGCAGTAAACTTTTCCTCGTAGTAAACTTTTCCTCGTCGTAAACTTTTCCTTGCAGTAAAATTTTCCTCCCTGTAAACTTTTGCTCCCTGTAAACTTTTCCTCGTAGTAGACTTTTCCTCCTTGTAAACTTTTCCTTGCAGTAAACTTTTCCTTGCAGTAAACTTTTCTTGCAGTAAACTTTTCCTTGTAGTAAACTTATCCTCGCAGTAAACTTTCCAATGCAGTAATCTTTTCCTAGCACTAAATTTTTCCTTGCAGTAAACTTTTCCTCGTAGTAAACTTTTCCTCCCAGTAAACTTTCCATTGCAGTAAACTTTTCCTAGCAGTAAACAATTACTCGCAGTGAATTTTTCCTTGCAGTAAACTTTCCCTCGCAGTAGACTTTTCCTCGTAGTGAAGATTTCCTCGCAGTAAACTTTCCATTGCAGTAATCTTTTCCTAGCAGTAAATTTTTCCTTGCAGTAAACTTTTCCTCGTAGTAAACTTTTTCTCCTAGTAAACTTTTCCTTGCAGTAAACTTTTCCTAGTAGTAAACTTTTCCTCCCTGTAAACTTTTCCTTGCAGTAAACTTTTCCATGCAGTAAACTTTTCCTTGCAGTAAACTTTTCCTTGCAGCAAACTTTTCCTCCCAGTAAACTTTTCCTTGCAGTAAACTTTTCCTCCCAGTAAACTTTTCCTTGCAGTAAACTTTTCCTCGTAGTAAACTTTTCCTCGCAGTAAACTTTCAATTGCAGTAATCTTTTCCTAGCAGTAAACTTTTCCTCGCAGTAAACTTTTCCTCCCAGTAAACTTTTCCTTGCAGTAAACTTTTCCTCATAGTAAACTTTTCCTCCCTGTAAACTTTTCCTCCCAGTAAACTTTTCCTCTCAGTAAACTTTTCCTTGCATTAAATTTTTCTCCTAGTAAACTTTTTCTTGCAGTAAACTTTTCCTCGTAGTAAACTTTTCCTCGTCGTAAACTTTTCCTTGCAGTAAAATTTTCCTCCCTGTAAACTTTTGCTCCCTGTAAACTTTTCCTCGTAGTAGACTTTTCCTCCTTGTAAACTTTTCCTTGCAGTAAACTTTTCTTGCAGTAAACTTTTCCTTGTAGTAAACTTATCCTCGCAGTAAACTTTCCAATGCAGTAATCTTTTCCTAGCACTAAATTTTTCCTTGCAGTAAACTTTTCCTCGTAGTAAACTTTTCCTCCCAGTAAACTTTTCCTTGCAGTAAACTTTTCCTCCCAGTAACCTTTTCCTCCCAGTTAACTTTTCCTTGCAGTAAACTTTTCCTTGCAGTAAAATTTTCCACGCAGTAAACTTTTCTTTGCAGTAAACTTTTCCTCCTAGTAAACTTTTTTTCTCACATTAAACTTTTCCTTGCAGTAAACTTTTCCTCGTAGTAAACTTTTCCTCCCAGTAAACTTTTCCTCTCAGTTAACTTTTCCTTGCAGTAAACTTTTCCTCCTAGTAAACTTTTTCTTGCAGTAAACTTTTCCTCGTAGTAAACTTTTCCTCGTCGTAAACTTTTCCTTGCAGTAAAATTTTCCTCCCTGTAAACTTTTCCTCCCTGTAAACTTTTCCTCGTAGTAGACTTTTCCTCCTTGTAAACTTTTCCTTGCAGTAAACTTTTCCTTGTAGTAAACTTATCCTCGCAGTAAACTTTCCATTGCAGTAATCTTTTCTTAGCAGTAAATTTTTCCTTGCAGTAAACTTTTCCTCGTAGTAAACTTTTCCTCCCAGTAAACTTTTCCTTGCAGTAAACTTTTCATCCCAGTAACCTTTTCCTCCCAGTTAACTTTTCCTTGCAGTAAACTTTTCCTTGCAGTAAAATTTTCCACGCAGTAAACTTTTCTTTGCAGTAAACTTTTCCTCCTAGTAAACTTTTTTTTATCACGTTAAACTTTTCCTTGCAGTAAACTTTTCCACGCTGTAAACTTTTCCTTGCATTAAACTTTTCTCGCAGTAAACTTTTCCACGCAGTAAATTTTTCCTCGCAGTAAACTTTTCCTCGCAGTAGACTTGTCGTTGCAGTAAACTTTTCCTCCCAGTAAACTTTTTCTCGAAGTAAACTTTTCGTCACAGTTGATTTTTCTTTGCAGTAAATTTTTCGTCACAGTAAACTTTTCCTCACAGTAGGCGTTTATTCGCAGTAAACTTTTCCGCATATTAGAGTTTTAAATACAGTCAATTTTTCTTAGCAAAAATCTTTACCTCATAGTAGAATTTTTCACACAGTAAACATTTCCACGTAGAAGAATTCCTCGCAGTTGACTTTTCTCTGCAGTAGACTGTACCTCACAGCCTGGTCACCCAGAAGACTGGGCCTATCAAGTAAGTGTGAATTACGCCCATCCATACATTTCTGGAGAATCTTCGCTGATGAGCTCCTTCCGTAATCACGTAGGGATTTTCAACTCGCGGAACCCAATTATAACTATAATGAAAATTTATTATGCCGCCTCTGTCAAACTTCGATTTATCAGTCTATAATATTTTAGTGAGAAAAGTATTACTTTCTAAGTCTGCATACATCATATAGCAGCAGAAGTCCAATCTCTTTGCAGGGTCTCCTTCCTCTAGGGTCTGAACCAGTGTATCATAGTAGAGGTAGACCTTTGCTGTATACACATTAAACCACACTTTCCATTGTGTTATAACCAGCAATCTTGCCAGGACCCTGGTTGACGTAGTAGGGTCTATAATACAATGATCTGTGACTCGTTCTTCCTCTTCAGTATCGCAGATGCGTGGCCTACCTGCGTCATGTCGCCTCTGTTGAACGCTGCCAGTTCCTCTGACGCGTTGATACGCCGCAGCACAGACTCCATAACAATAGAAAATGTCAGTGTATTGTCATTACAGTAATACGCCATTGAAATTAAATTTATTTAGTACAGAAAAAAAAACTATTCAGAATTACGACGTGGGCGGACTTGCAGCGACAAAGTACGTCCGCCCACGCAACTAGTTAATTTTTAACTGTCGTAACTGTTTTACAGGGATGGATTGGCCGAGGCGGAGCAAACCCGCGGCCGCAAGGTGTCCGGATTTATCACCTTGCGATTATTACTAACGGGCGCACATGCAATCTTTACTGTACACAACAACAATTAACTCGTTAGTAGATTTAAAGTCACGCGTCATCGTCGCAGCTGACAGAGTAAGAGAACAACTCACAGAGCGAGTTCAGTTTACTCCATCTGACTTAAGATAAAGGCTTCGTGCTTGTAGCCGGATATAGGAACCGCGGTCGTCAGTATGAGCAAAATTTAAGTTAATTGTTACTCTGAGCTTAATATCTATAACGACAACAACAAGCTCGCGCGTGTTACAACAACAACAAAAGGGACAAATAAAGGGCCGGCGCGACGTCTACTTTTATGAGTCTCTACTGTTTCATGGTATTTGGTTTTTATAAGTGTTTCTTTTGTTTGCTAAATTTTATGTATTTTGTTATACTTTGTCGAATACGTCTTGTTATCAAGTATATATTTATGCGCTTTATATGTGTTTTTATAAATAAAATTTTATTTTAAGATTAAATAAAAATGTTAGTATAACGCCTTGTTTGTAAGTCTTGTTATCATGTGCAAGTCCGCCCACGTCGTAATTCTGAATAGTTTTTTTTTCTGTACTAAATAAATTTAATTTCAATGGCGTATTACTGTAATGACAATACACTGACATTTTCTATTGTTATGGAGTCTGTGCTGCGGCGTATCAACGCGTCAGAGGAACTGGCAGCGTTCAACAGAGGCGACATGACGCAGGTAGGCCACGCATCTGCGATACTGAAGAGGAAGAACGAGTCACAGATCATTGTATTATAGACCCTACTACGTCAACCAGGGTCCTGGCAAGATTGCTGGTTATAACACAATGGAAAGTGTGGTTTAATGTGTATACAGCAAAGGTCTACCTCTACTATGATACACTGGTTCAGACCCTAGAGGAAGGAGACCCTGCAAAGAGATTGGACTTCTGCTGCTATATGATGTATGCAGACTTAGAAAGTAATACTTTTCTCACTAAAATATTATAGACTGATAAATCGAAGTTTGACAGAGGCGGCATAATAAATTTTCATTATAGTTATAATTGGGTTCCGCGAGTTGAAAATCCCTACGTGATTACGGAAGGAGCTCATCAGCGAAGATTCTCCAGAAATGTATGGATGGGCGTAATTCACACTTACTTGATAGGCCCAGTCTTCTGGGTGACCAGGCTGTGAGGTACAGTCTACTGCAGAGAAAAGTCAACTGCGAGGAATTCTTCTACGTGGAAATGTTTACTGTGTGAAAAATTCTACTATGAGGTAAAGATTTTTGCTAAGAAAAATTGACTGTATTTAAAACTCTAATATGCGGAAAAGTTTACTGCGAATAAACGCCTACTGTGAGGAAAAGTTTACTGTGACGAAAAATTTACTGCAAAGAAAAATCTACTGTGACGAAAAGTTTACTTCGAGAAAAAGTTTACTGGGAGGAAAAGTTTACTGCAACGACAAGTCTACTGCGAGGAAAAGTTTACTGCGAGGAAAAATTTACTGCGTGGAAAAGTTTACTGCGAGAAAAGTTTAATGCGAGGAAAAGTTTACAGCGTGGAAAAGTTTACTGCAAGGAAAAGTTTAACGTGATAAAAAAAGTTTACTAGGAGGAAAAGTTTACTGCAAAGAAAAGTTTACTGCGTGGAAAATTTTACTGCAAGGAAAAGTTTACTGCAAGGAAAAGTTAACTGGGAGGAAAAGGTTACTGGGAGGAAAAGGTTACTGGGAGGAAAAGTTTACTGCAAGGAAAAGTTTACTGGGAGGAAAAGTTTACTACGAGGAAAAGTTTACTGCAAGGAAAAATTTACTGCTAGGAAAAGATTACTGTGCACATATCTTGTGACATGTCCAGCAGTGGACATCTATCGGCTGATGATGATGATGATATAATTAAGCGACGAGACGAGCAGAGCCTTCACCTGATGGTAAGTGATAAGCGCCCATAACAACGTGGCGCTAGTTAAGATGGTATACAGTACACATTGCGCTCGTCCTCAGACATTGAGTCTCGTTACCTCAGTAATTACACTAGCTACAGCGCCCTTCAAACCGGAACACAGCGACCTACTACCAGGGTTTTTTACCAACAAAGATTGCTATGTCATATCTTTTACCATTTGTGGGTTCTGTGAGTACCCGCTGCGATTTGTTAAGTAGCATCTTCCACAACTATCTACTCGGGATTCTCTTCTTTTAAAGTATCTCATGTTCTTTCTTTCTTTTCTTTTCTTTTTCTATCCTTGTACATTGCTAGTTGATAATTGAGCCATTTGCTTTAGTCTGCAGTCCTTGTCACGCTAAGATATTAATCCACAAAGATCGATCTTTTGGTGTAGTCTTGAATGATTTGCTTTGTTATATTAAAACTTAAGTTGTGTTCCCACTGTAATATTTAATTTCGTGGAAATATTTTATCATCTGTATACACAACGCCGCTAAGCGCGATGTCTTGTTATTAAATCGTTAGTATTAAATTTCTCGAGGGTCCGATATTAAAGTAGAAAAAAAAAAAATGCGAGCGACGGAATTAAATTATTCATTGTCTGTGTACCTCTGTGGCGGAATGAGAATTGTACGAAATTAACGAATAATACATTCGCGGTTCGTTTATTACGGTAATTTAAAAAAAAATATTACTATGCTTCAGTAATTTACTAGTGGTAGGGTCGGTAAGGCCAGAGATAGTCTAGGTAACTACAGCTTCATTTTTTCTAGTTTACATGAGGGATATGCCTTCGCATATCTACTCTCGCGATGGTAAAAACAGGTTATGCCGGACTTGCACCGAAACCCTCACAGAGATATTCTCTTGTCACATGGGCACGGATTCCCACGAATCCGTAGCCCATAGGTCATAGAAGCCAAGAGAGAAAACTCAGCTCTCTGCAGCGGACCTGGTCTTCGGCCCCGCCGCCCACAATTATATGACACTCGTCTCCCTCCGCGACTCCACCACAGCTGGAAGGGTAATGGAAACCAGCCCTCGCAACCCACCGGCACTCATCCGAAGTGAGCTCACCAGGAGCGACCACCTCGAGCTGGCCGGGTAAGGTCAACTTAGCTTGACCGTAGATGTCCAAGCCACGGCTACTGAGCCCCGTCGCCGCGACTTTTCTGCCTTTTCTGTGGGATGTACCTACAGCCTTTATTGCAACTGATGAACAATAGTGTCTTAAAACGTGTAAATATTCCGATTTGAAGGGCGCTGTGGCTAGTGACACAAGATAAATGGCTTGACGTGTCTATCATCCCAACTAGCGAAAGAATGCGTTATTTCTTTTTATTCAACGAAGCGCCTAAGGCGACGTTCACCTGATCTTAAGTGATACGCCTCCATAACAACATATCGCTAGTTAGGATGATATACACAGCACCACATTGTCCTCGTCCCCTTGAGAGATTATTAGGTTTTATAAACTCAGTTATTACTCTAATTATAACATCCTTCAAACCAGAACTCAATACTGTTTGGCGGTAAGGTACGTATACTCTTTTTTTTAATAATTGGCTTCGTCGCTCTCGTTGTGAAGAACTCAAGTCGCAGTAGTGATACATTTATTTTTATACATCGAAGTTCACCTGATAAGTGAAGCCACGAGATGATGATATATACATCACCACAATTTGCCCTTCAAACCGGATCACAGCAATGTCTGCACAGTACTTTGTCGGCTCTAATACGCGCTGTGGTGGTAACGAGACGGTCACCGACAGTAAAGACTTACCACCAGTAAAAACAAGATTAGCATAGCAAGTATACCTAGATATCCTGTTGTAGCAAAAGTGACTTTTAAGTGATCGGCTTAAAGTCTAAATTAGATTGGAGTAGGCGCGTCATTTCCTCCTCGTTACATGATTTTCCGGGCAAACGGCTCCAACGCTCGGATGAGCACACCGCCACCATGAGCGGAGCCGCTACTTAGCTACACGTACTATAGCTATAGGTGACATACTTATTTCATACATTGTACTGATACGGACACCGTCTGAATATCACCGCAGCTCCTATACCGCCTACAATTATTGTGTCCCGGTTTGACGGGCGCTGGAGGTAATGAAATTCCTGAAGTTTAGGGACAACATCTGATGTCTGTAACAACGAGTACAATTTGGTTTTTTGCATCATTTGCGCCGCTCACCTTGAGACAGGCTCGTTACCTTGATTGTGGTGTTATCTAGACTATTTTCAGAGCCTGAGACCTACCACCAGGTTATATAAAATAAATTTAAATCTTACTTTAGGTAGACTAGTAGACCAGTTAAACAGTCAGACAGTGAGATAGACAAGGCTGACGATCTTTTGTGCGCCAGAGGAGTAAGTAAGTAGACCAGTAATGTATTCTAATAGTGTAGACTGGTGGAGTAGACCAGTAATGTAGTGACCAGAATACTAGTGTATACTACTAGTGTAGTCTGGTAGTGTAGACGCCCGCCATATATCGCGTAAGCTGCCACTAAAACGAGCGGATCTAAAAGCGCTTACAGCAAACCTTTTTCGCACGAAAGAGGTTCTATTTACCCTTTTAACATGCAAATCATTTCAGGGGTTAACTTAGTACCTAAATAGGTTTTATCATGCAAATTAATTTTGTTAATATGTGTTAAATTAATGCTAGAGGGGTTAACAGATTTTTTTTTTATATTTACACGGTCAGCACTCCACGATAATACCACCTGATGTTAAGTGTTGATGTGGTCTGTGGTGGTAAAGCGCAGTAGCAGCCACTCTTTTTTGGAAGACCACCCGCGTCATATTTGTATTTATGAAGAACGAGGAGTTGAACCTCTTTGTTCAGAGCGGACTGTGTCCTCATTTATAGGACATGGATACCAGAAGGAAATAGGATGGACGACAGTAAATAATAATATGAGAAAGAACTGAAATGAAAGGAAAGGAAGAGTGAAAGAGGAGAATGAGAAAATGGGAAATGCAAAATAAGATGGTAAATGACTGGGTAAATAGGCCCCATTCCAACAAAACTGGGGTAATGGTTAAAAATAAACTTTGTTCGCATACTGGGGATTTCTACGATATAAGGATGGTGACTCACCATGCTTTTGGTTCTCCGGTGGTGAAAAGTGGTGGGGGAGTTAAGTCGTGTGATTCCATAGCACGCTAGAAGAAGCTGGTCACATAGCGCCTGTGCTCAACACTAGCACACCTAGGTGTGACAAGATCTTGTTTAGTTTTAAGTTTATGCTTTTGTTTATAATTTCTTTAATATCAATATTCTTTATTATTCATTAGAAAGGGTTTCTTTCAATGTTTGTTGAAGATTAGAAAATAATTTGACGTTTAAGTTACTTTTTAATCTATGGTATGTGAAGCATGTAAATATAGGGTTGTCAAATATCTCCCTTCCGCCTTTTTGTCTTTTGAATTTCGCGGCTATGTACAAAGCGCTACAGAGCTCGTATCTGGCAATACTATACATAATTTGAAAGGTCTTGACATAAGCTACAAAACGACGCTATGCATAATTCGTTTGGATATTGCATTCAACAGTTATAGATGTGTAAACGTTGAGTTCACTAACGCCGAAAACGCGCTATTTTAAAGTTTTCCTTCGTTAAAGGCAAATCCGCTAGAGATACGTTCCGTGAGATTAATGGTGTTTTGGGGGATCGTACTCTATCACTTCGAACCGCGGAGGAATGGTTTCGACGATTCAGAGCCGGTGAAAACGACACCATGGATAAGCCAGCCGGCGGAAGACCTGTGACGACAAATACCGATCAAATCATGGACTACATCGAGTTAGACGGGCATGTGGCATCTCGTGACATCGCCCAGGACATCGCACAAGGCTGGATACAAAAAAAAGCTTGATGTTTGGGTGCCGCATGATTTGACGCAAAAAAACCTTCTGGACCGAATCAACGCCTGCGATATGCTGCTGAAACGGAACGAACTCGACCCATTCTTGAAGCGGATGGTGACTGGCGACGAAAAATGGATCACATACGACAATATCAAGCAAAAACGGTCGTGGTCGAGCGGCCAAGCCGGGATTGACGGCCAGGAAGGTTTTGCTGTGTGTTTGGTGGGATTGGAAGGGAATCATCCACTATGAGCTGCTCCCATATGGCTAGACGCTTAATTCTACCATCTACTGCGAACAAATGGACCGCTTGAAGCAGGCGATCGACCAGAAGCGTCCAGAATTGGCCAACAGGAAGGGTGTAGTGTTCCTCCAGGACAACGCCAGACCACACACTTCGTTGATGACTCGTCAGAAGCTACGGGAGCTCGGATGGGAGGTTTTATTGCATCCACCATATAGCCCGGACATAGCGCCAAGTGATTACCACCTGTTCCTGTCCATGGTGAACGCCCTTGGTGGTGTAAAGTTGAACTCAAAAGAGGCTTGTGAAAAGTGGCTGTCCGAGTTCTTCGCAAATAAGGAGGGGGGCTTCTACGAGGGAGGTATGATGAAGTTGCCGTCTAGATGGAAACAGATTATCGAACAAAACGGCGCATATTTGAACTAAATCCGATCACTGTAACACTTTTTATAAAGCATTGAATAAAGAGCAAAAACACGGAAGGGAGATATTTGCCAAACTAATATAATTAGTATAATTTAAGTTCTGTACTTATATCTCTAGAATACTTTTACTGATGGTAGATCTCTGTTGTCGAAGACTATCTAGGTACTATAATTAGCTAGAATAGTGATAAAAATAGTGAAATTACTGAGGTAATCGTTACCTTAGTTCACATCTTATATCTCAATGCGACGACGTCGACGTCTATGGCGTGATGTTGTTATGGGCAACTGTATCACTTACCATGAGGTGAACGTCTTCCTTGTATCTTCGCTTAGTTGAATAAAAATAATTGCATTTTAACTATAAAATTATTTATCATAAAAATATCTAATTTTTGGTTTTAATGTAAATAATTTCGTCTACCCTCGACACTGGTAAGGCCTTTTCAACGTAAGGAATTTAATATTTATATTGTGGTGAGCACCCCGCCTTGAATAAATTCCTAATGCGTCAATGGATTCATAGGAATGTGGAGGCGGGAAATCAATACCTGATGGTATTCGGTGCCGGAGACTGTCTTACTACCACTGCCTTCTTGTACTGTCAAGCAGTAATGAGCAAACATTACTTTAAACTGGTTATAAATATGAATGATATATGATGGAACTTGATGAGAAGTAACTTAATTATAACTAACATATGTACTTTTTTAAATTAATTACCAGTAACAGAATGAGTAATTGAGAACAAATACAATAAAGTCACATCCGTGTTGGATTACAATTAGCCATCTCTTTAGCTTAGTTTAGTGTGAATTCGAAGTTCTTAATGGATATCTGGTGGTAGACTTTATATTTCTTAGAAAATATTCAGTAATAAGGCCATGGGCATCAGTGGTCACTTTCCACCAGGTGAACTGTTCGCTGGTTTGCCCACCCTTCCTATAAAAAAAAAATACTTATTTTTCTCTAGTCCCTCGTAGCAAGAACCAGGAGCTGGAAGTCTTTGTTCACGTAATGGGGATGTCTACAATATAAGGACGGTGACTAACCATGCATCAGGTCGTCCAGTGGTGAAAAGGGGTGGGGAAATTATCGTAGCGTACTTTCCGAAATGTATCCTTTAGAAGACCGTGATGCTGGACACAAAGCATCTGAGTTCAAGGCTGATAAGCCTCGATGAGATAAGCTCTAGATCACCAACAAGCCTCTAAGTCTGCTTCTCCAGCGATTCCGGTGCTGCTAAACCCACGCTTAAGTAAACAACTTATTTCTTTCAAGTAGATACACTGTAACGAAGTTTTAACGGTTCAGTCCCGTTTCAGTCACGTTCAGAAGCGACGAGTTATCTCGCGGCGGGATCGGGCGCGCGCTGCCGACTGCCCCGCGATAAAGGCCGCGCTCGCAGCATCCGCTGATAACGGCATTAAGATCACATTTCAGTAGCTCGAGCCTATTTACACATCGTAATTGAAATCGAGAGGAACACCCTGATAAATATTCTCCAATTTAAACTGGATTAGATTACGGAAACTCCAGTATATATCTTATCTATATCCTTCGGTGCGTTAGGATCCTGTTATCCTGTTATTCAATAAAACAGGCACTGGTGTTCCTTTGAATTTTAGATGAGTATATCCTAACGTCCTTATAATTATCACCTGTGCCGCAGTAAACCATGAAATCACTTAGCATTTCACTTCCCAATCGAGCATTTATCAAGCGATATAATCTCCTTAAAGCTCTCGCACCATTATCAATTTTAGTCGACTTATACGAAATATTTGGTTTAGCTTACTCTTTCTTAATAGCCTGTGATAGCAGTGATGACAGAGACAAATCTATAGTAAGTAATAGGTCAATAGTAAGTAGTAAGGTCATCGACATAGCCCAAAAGATTGCTAGACTTAAGTGTCAGTAGGCAGGGCACGTTGCTCGAAGGACTTACAGCCGATGGGGCAGTAAGGTCTCGGTCCACCTTGTGGGAGACTTCCCACGATCTGATGAGAATCGCGGGAGTGATCGATGAGGAGGAGAAGAGATCGATCTTTGAGGAAGGCCTATGTCCAGCAGTGGATATCTATCAGCTGATGATGACGATAATGATGATGGGAAGTAATTAGGTAGTAAGAGTTCGTCTATATCTCTACTAAGGATAACATCACTATGTTTCGGCTGCCTACAAAAATCAGAGTATTAAAAACACATCACGATTCATTGCTTTGCTATCACCCATTATCACGTGATATTGACGTCGAGTATATATTAAATACAGAAAGTATTAATTGGGTACTTCGCATTCTTCTTCACCCACCCGCCTCCATATTAACGATCGGGTGCCAGTAATGAGAGACTAATTAATTGGGAAGAATCTCTTTGGTCGCTTTCTGCATAGATCGAGGCTGAAGCTTTACTTCCTTTCGATAATCTACTGATAAGTAATAATGTCCAAATATTACTATTTATCAGTAAAATACGATCTCAAGAAATATATGAATAAGTTCAAACATAAGTTAATTAATTAAATTTAATATAATAAACGATAAATCAGAAATTAAACTAGTCAACTTATATATGACCACTGTTGGGCATAGAGCTTCCCAGAAGGAGGTCACTCGCTTGCTGATGGGCAGCCTTGGTTGTTGCTCTTATAGGCCTTACTACCATGAGAGTCTCGAAATCGGAAACCGTTGAATATGGTCAAAGAGGAGCGATTGGTGGGATGGGCCATGTCCAGCCGTGGGCTGATGGTGATAATAATTAAACACATTTCACTAAACACCTCAGCATTTATTGATACTTAATAATTAATTAATCTATGTCTTTTAAAACGTATTTAATTTCCCCCGTTCACTTAGTATGCGGCTGCGTGTTCACTGGATTTTAAGTGTCTTCTGTATTATGAGAAGAAGATAGATGAAGCTTGTGAGGTTATATCCAACTTAAGAGGGAATTACAATTGCCTTTCTCATCCCTTAGCTCTTTCTTTGAGTGAATAATGTTCATAATGACAATTATTACTGTACGTGTATGTAGTAGTAAGTTTACTAATAGATAGTAGTAATAATTAATAGTTTATTCATAATAGTAACGTCTTAAAAACAAAAATTACAGTTTTTGACGAGAACAATCGTATAGTGTATATGATCGTTAAGTCGTCACTCGGTTAGTGTAAAATACACTTTATGAGTTATATGTAAAAAAATCAATAGCTTAATAGTTTTTAGTGTGTAATAAGCGTTAAGTAATTTAATAGCGATTATTATACGATTATCGTTAACGACAATTGTTTGGATGATCCATAATAATGACACCATGAGCAATGTATATTTATACTACGGAGACGAGACGAGTGTTATATCACCTGATAATAAGTGATACGCCCGTCTGTAATAACTTGATACCACATTGCGCTCGTCGCCTTGGGACGTAACATTAAATCTCATTACCACAGTAATTTCACTAGCTTCAGCGCCCTTCAAACTGGAGCAATATAATGTTTGCACAGTACTGTTCGTCAGCTGCTATAGGCGCTGCGGTACATAGACAGTTTCCGACTACAGGGGTATACTATTAGTATATATATGTATATATGTATTATATATCTATTTGAGACTAATGTCAACAGTATTATGTACTATCTAATATTGAGCTAGAGTATGTAACATATATGTATAGAATGAAAAACAATCTCTTTGTATCATACCCGAAACTATTATATTTTAAGAGAACGTATGACGGTGTCATGTCCGCCATTTTGTATAAAAAAAGTTCAAGTAAAAGTTGTGTAAAAAAAAATAATCATCGCGTGATTAAGTTACCACGTTTTAATATAACAGTTACCTTTTCTACTCCAGTGAACAAGCAGCTTTAAATATACACACATATATATATATATGTGTGTGTGTGTGTGTGTATACTTTACCTGGTTTTTTAATACATATGAAATTATAAGCTTTAGTTAAACATTTAACAATTATCTTAACCGCACTAACATAACTTAACTGTACAGTAATTACACGTCGCTACATTTGGCACAGACTGCCCGCACTATAACTTACCTACGATATGTTACTTGTAATTAACATAGTAATTAAGTTATTTACATTAGCCTATATAAAAAATATCTTCTAAGCGAGCTTTGGTTTCGAAGAGAGCTTTGAACTTCACATAGTAATACAATGACAAAGTTTTAACCGGATATAGGATATTAATTACCGGTACTAGGTGAGGATCCGGTTTATTTTAATTCTACGGGTGCTACGTTCACTTGAAATTAAGTGATACACTTGCACATAACAAGTACTAGTATAGATGATATCAACTGCATCAGATTGTGCTCGTCGCTTTGAAGTTAAGATGTTAAATCTTGTTACTTCAGCAATTACAATAGCTACAGCGCCCTTCAAACCAGAACATAGTAATCTTTATACACTGTTAGGCGGTGGATATAGCCGCTGGCTGGACCGTCTCCATACCACCAATTCCATTGGTAAGAGACTAAGGATAGACTAAAGAAAAGATTAGAAAAGACAGATCTTATAGGAACAGAGAAAGGTTTAGAGCCGCGATGTCTCTATGTCTCTGTCTATTCTTTATTATACTATTTGGTGCTATCATCAGCTCTCTTTGTCCTTCTCTTCCACATCACTCTACCTACATGATCATCAAATAATAATATTGTCTGTGTTCGTAGAGGCGCTGCTTTTATTCCCACTGTACTTCCGGTGAAAGAGGAAATAGTCTAACCGTCTCATTCCTTGTGAGAAAAGGATACTAGTCCCAGCAGTGGGAAAGCGAGGCTTTCAGTGTTAATATATCAATTTAATTCAAACTGTTATGTTTATTATCAGCCTGCGGCAGTCCACAGCTGGGCGTGGGCCTTTTAGAAAATTACAACACACACATTACTTCTTACGTTTACATGTCAATTTATTCTAATTGACTTATTAAAGATATAAGTTACTTAAAAGTTTAATTTAACTTTCCAAGTTAATGTAACTTAAACATACAACAGTCAAATCCCATATAACGCTATCAATTCGTGTTATACGGAAACCGCGTTATACGGGTACAGCGTTATAAGAGACGTGACTGTACAACACAACACCAATGACACATTATTATTAAGGATAGGTCTCTGTTGATGGTGGCCGTGTAGGTCCGCAGCTCCTATTGCAGCTGATAAATAGTCCTGCAAACATTAACCGTGGTCCGGTTTGACGGGCGCTGTGGCTAGTTAAATTACTAAAGTAACGATATTGAGCACGCGGTGTAGTGTATATCATCTTATCAGCCCGTGTTACGAGCTAGGATATAAGTTGCCGTCGAGTGAACATTTTGCTCCACCCTCGTATATTTACACAGATTATATTATAGAACTATGGTAAACTAATGGGGTGGTGTATATATTTTCGGTAATATATATAGCTGATCCCCTACTCTTTGCTGACTATATCACCCCTATGACTCTGGGGTAGGAATTTTTTTAAATCCATTCTTAGCTGACCTCTAACCGGCAGAAGCAACATCTCTACCAAATGTCAATATTTACGTTTCGAAAATCTCGTGATGAGTCAATTAATCTCTGGATAGATCTTCTATATATATATGGATTCTGAATACTCCGTTCTCTTCATTATCATCATCATCAGCCGATAGATGTCCACTGCTGGACATAAGCCTCCCCCAAATGTCCACATCGATCGGTCCTACGCTACCCGCCACGTCAAGCATAGGAGGCCGTTGTTTATATAGGTTCATGTCGGGTGTCTTGGGCCTTTTCACGCCACACTGGTCCAATCCGAGTTGGTGAGAACCAGAGCTTCATTTGTCGATTAGCAGGGTGCACCACGAGCAGATGAGGTTGGCTTGAACCCCGTGAATCGTTGTGTGAGAACCATTCAAACAGGAACACGGTAATATTACTCTAATGTTTGTCGCAGAAGTAGAAGTCGCGGTGGTACCTAGACGGTCACCGTCAACAGACACCTACCACCTATATCCTATATGTATTAATACTGTTAATTATTATATACATACATATACACATACACATATATATACGATAAACATGTAAATAAATCATCTTAACATATACAACTCCACAATCATCACTACGTTTAACAAACATTTACAACATTTATTAAAACAATACAAATATTTAATAAGGTGAAATTTATTTACAAAAATAACAGAGCTATTTTATATTTAGTTTAATAATCGTTAAAAGCTATATCCGTTAAAAAAAAATAACCGCTGTTATCCGATCGGCGGAGCGAGACGTTACGAGGTGTTTCACAACCGTTAACTTTGATACCGTTGTAGTGTTTAGGTTGGGAATGCGGTGTCTTCCGCTCTGGAGCTGCAGGGCTGGTGCGCCCTGAGCACGTCGGCGGAAGTCGACTTGACGCAGTTGTTCATGTGGATGTCGGAGGACGCGTTGGAGTGGTGGTGCTCCCGGCGCAGGAGCTGCTGCGGGCAGCAATAGCGCCGGCCGAAGTCGCCGCAGAGAGATCTGTGCAGACAACAATGTGCATTTAAAGGCTCCTATAGCTCAGTAACCCTCAGTCGCGGGTTCGAATCTGATACTTGACTGTTGCTAGAAATCATCTCACAGGACTGATAATATCAAATCTAATAGTGGAAGATACTACTACTGTTAGTTTTTATGAAAAGGTTATGAGAACCCATCATCATCATCAGCTGATAGACATCCACTGGATATGGGCCTCCCCCAAAGAACCCACATCGACCGGTTCTGCGCTACCCACATCACCGGCCACTAGGGGATGTTGTTTGTAGGGGTCCATATGGGTACCAGTAAAACTACCAACAACCAAACCAGTTTTCATGTTCATAGCTCACCAGCTCGTGGTGCACCCTGCTGAATAACAGACGAGGCTCTGACCACCCACCAACCCGCACTGGACCAGCGTAGTAAATTACGGCCCAATTCCTCTCAATGAGGAAGACCATGTCCAGCGGTGGACTTCCATCGGCCGATGATGATACCACCAGTAAAATTTATCATCAAAGAAGTTCGTAAAAGGTTGGTAATCTATGCACTAGATACCAAAAGATCACGGCTGGTCTTTCAACCAGTTGCAGATTAATGCTGACACTAGAGCATCTATGGATACCTAATTATAACGGACGTCTTCCTTATTATGCGTCTACCCACTCGACCTGGCTCCGGTTTAAAGGAGCGTCCCGGTCCCGACCGGCGACCATCTGTTTCCTGCAGCTCGGATGAATTTGTATAGGTGAGACAGAACACCGCGAGAAATATATATTTCTTATACGATGAAGCGAGGAGACGAGTAAGACCTTCACCTGATGGTGAGTGATACACTTACCCATAAACAGTATGACGATGTTGATATATACTACACCACAATGCGCTCCTCGCCTAGAGACAAAGTGTTAAGACTGGTGTCTGATCCGGTGACTGGTCATTTCAATAACAACAACGTGCTTCAAACCGGATCGCTGCTTTACAGTAGAAATATGTTAAGACAACGATCACAATGTGGTAGTCTATATTATCCTAACTAGCGCCATTTTATGGACAGGGGTGTTAACATTCGTCTCCGTAATTGAATATCTTAAGATCGCAGACCCCAACCCCCTTAAAGCACCAACAGCTGAATATATTCCATTAAACTTTCGACATTAATATATATACACTGCATATTTACCTGCAACACGAGCCCAGTGTCTTCCTGAAAGCCGCCCGGAAGTCCCGGTTGAAGTAAGCGTAGATGAGTGGATTAAGCGCCGAGTTGAAATAACCCACCCAAAACACGGCCGCCACCACCGGCGGTGGGGAGGGGCACGAGTCCCCGCACAGCGCCGTTATTATATACCTGAGTGGGTGAAAATGGGGTGGGTGAGTGGAGAATTCTTGTTTATACCCTTGATATTGTTTCGTAAGGCTTTTCTTCTTTATAGAAAATTTTTACTGAAATTTTTTTGATTAATGTCTAATAATACATTATAGTATTTATATTGTCAATTTAGAAGTCTAGATTTCATCTTCGTCGTTATCACTCTTGATGGAGTGGTAGTGATCATCACTTCAGGTGTTGGTGGCAAGCTTCACAACACGTCGCCACTCTAATGGCAGCCTTCCTAACGCATTCGAATAGTGGTAACCATGATGATGCTTTTACCTGGTCAATCCATCTCATACACTAGATCTCTGATCTTTGGTCTAGATTTATATAGTAACTAAATTACGAGTACATATAAACGCACAATTCAGTAAGTACTTATGTATGTTTATTACCTAGGTGTAGTAGTGTTAAGCTGATGGTATTAAATACGCTTGTCTGTAACGTGGAACTAGTTAGGATGAGATACACAACACTACTTTACCCTTTGAGACTGAAATTAAATCGTACTACCCTAATAATTTCACTAGCTATACCACCCTTTGTCGGCAGTAATGGTTGCTGTGGTGGTATTCAGGTCACCAGCAACAGAGACTTACCATCAGTACAAACTCGACATAATGAAGTTATATAACTAAATATCAAGTTACTGATGATAGTATTAAATTTTTAGATCCTTATTAATCCTGATTAATCCTTACTGTATTTCAATTAGAGATCCGTTGTAATTACTATTACTGAAGTAACGAGATTTAATATCTTAATGTTTCAAAGACGACCGCAACGTGATGCTGTGCATCATCCTCATTAACACCACATTGTTATAAGTTAGCGTATTACTTACCATCAGGTGAATCAGGTTACTGGTGGTAGGTCTCTGTTGATGGCGACCGTTTAGGTACCACAAGCTCCTATTGCAGCCGACCAACAGTACTGTGCAAATGTTACTTTATTCCGGTTTGAAAGGCGCTGTTGTTCACTTACTCGTTACCACAGTAATATCGCTAAATTACTGGGGTAACGAGACTCAAAGCGACGAGCACAATATAGTGCGGTAAGATTCTAACTAGCGCCAGGTTATTACGGGCAGGCGTATGACTTACTATCAGGTGATCATCCCCCTCGTCTCTTCGCTTCGTTGAATAATAAATAATTCGAGGGGTAGTTCCCACTGCTTTAATAAAGCTTAATAACAGGGCGTTAACTTAAACAGTATGGCGTGTGTACGTTCTATACGAATTACTGCAATACTATCGATTTTCAGCTTCAGCGCTTGTTTCTACCAACTATTTATGAAACGATCGAAATGACGATGAAATTATACCATCCACGCCCAGCAGTGGACGTCTGGGTTGAGGTTAATTATGATAGATCTCCATTAGTAGCTACCACTGCGACTCCTCACGCGATACCGTCAAGCAGATACCACTGCGGCTCCTATTTCTGCCGACAAACAATTATGTGCGAATATACTGTATTCCGGTTTAAAGGTATCTATCCTAACTAGGGCACGAACCATATCATGAGCAGGCGTATAGCTTACCATCAGTGTCCCGTGTCGAATAGCTCAACTACACACGTTAGCTCCGAAATTAAAGCAGTGACTTTTCTTTCTTCTTCTACTTTCCCCTTTATCAGGTGGAATCGGCAAACCATACATGTTTTCTCCAAACATCTCTATCATCCGCTATATTAATAGATACTCCACTTGGTTTATATCATTCATCATAAACCCCCGTTGAGTTTGGTCAGCCATCATCATAAATAAGTACCATCTTCCAAATGAAGGGTGATAAGAGAAGAAAACTTAATCTTCGCCTACCCTTATTTGTCATTAGGCTCTCATTCTCTATTCTTTAGTTTCGGGCTATTAGAAATAGGAATAAGGCAAGCTTTGCTTATGGTAGAAGGCGACTAAAAATGTCCAAACTAGTAGACTAAAATGGTGGCTCCATTGTCCACTGAGCAAATGACATGTACGATGTGGTCTCTTCCTTGTCGTAGCAAAGACAGAATAATGGGGAAGGTTATAGTACTCCCCAGGATGCTGCTTAGAGACACCTGTGTATTTAGTAGGGGATCCCAGGGCCTCTTGGAGAACACTAAGAATAACCACCGACAGGGTTCTCAACCAACAACCCAAATTCCATATAACCCTGTCTTTTCCCCCAGAAGGAGGGTATATTTTAAAGATTTACCCTTCGACTTAAAAAGGCTCTCATTCTACGAGTATCTCATGACATAACCATAACTAACGCTAATCATCTATTATTACATTATAGCATTCTTTCTCTTTCATACTTGCTCGTAGTGCAGTACGTACGTAGCTCGTACTCCAGTACTTATAAATAATTTACTAGACAATAGTAATATTTATTATTCAACTATCGAAAATACTGTCGGCTTGAAAGTGGTTTATGCTTTACGAAAAGCTTTTAACTCTACTTAAAAACTTCGATACATTTTATCCTTAAAATACTGTCAACGTGAACAGAGAGCTTTTATATTGACTCGCTTGCAAATAAAATCACTTAAAATCAAGTGTGTGTTTTATCAGTATTTACCTCGTTGCAGTTTAATTATGATATACAATGTTAATTGATAATATGATATGTAGCAATAGCAGATATTATTAACATTGAATAGTATAGCTGGATAATGAATAATGATGTTAAAATATTCATCATCAATATTTACTATTTCATAGTAACATTCATCAGCAATTTCTTTTGAAGTAACATTTTAAATAAACTTTTTGAAAGCTATAATACCATAAGAAAAACGGTAGCCAACAAGCCAGGAACGCCGACATGATGATGCCTAATGTCCTCGCCGCCTTCCTCTCCCTCTTCATCTTGCTGCTCGCCATCGGCTGCATCTGGATGCTCTGCCTCTCCCGCATCACGTCGCCCATCGATATACCATTTATCTGCAGGTGTTTGTCCAGAAGCAGTGCCGCCACCTTGCTCCTAAAATCAAATAATAATTGTAAGCACAATAAAGTCCTTTCGGGTATATTGTGATGGTGTTAGGATGGTTACATTACAGTATACTCGTCGTCTTAAGACTTGGCTAAGTCTCTTTCCCCAGACTTATTTAAATCCTTAATTTAATCAATAGCTAAGACATCTTTGATTTCGGAACAGTAATATTTACTTACTATTATTTAGCGGTGGTAACTAGATGGTCAACTGTAGGAGACCTATCAGCAGTAAGTTACTTTCTCTTTCTCGGTAGTTTATACTCCTCTGGCGTAGCGACTATAGTCTTAGCCTCTGACACAAGACAGAAAGAGAGAGAGAGGAAGAGATAAATATCGTCTCATCGAAGATTATGTATACTGTATATATATCACCATAATAACTCATATGATGTTACACGTAACAACACAAATAGGATATTATTTCAGATTGGCGGTCCTCACGGAGATTTTATTGCCTTTGTCGCCACACAGCGCTTTGTAAGCGTATACTGATTGAATGGTTAATCTCGGGTAACGCATTTGTTCTGAAGCATCCATATAATTGGATGGTGACAGCTTTACCACCCCGCCTGTCTAACTGACACCCTTATATTTTAAATCTGACGCTATAACAGCATTAGTGTCTTCCGGCTGACAAAATATGGCTACTCAATATTTTATTGAATTGGAGACAACACTCTATTTATTTAGATTATAGTAAACCTTAGGATGCTATATCTTTGATTTCCGAATTCTTATATTTCTAGAATATCATGTAACATTAGTGAAAGTATAGATTTCTATCTAACATTCTTGTTAACATCGATTCTTGTAATATTGATATCGACAACATTTTTCTTATATATAGATTGAGAGAGACCATTATTATCATCAACCAGATCTAGATCTACACTCACTATAACTAGATCGCCTGATTCAGTTACCAATTTATGCCAATTGGATGAATGACATTATCATTCTAAATCATCAGACGATTTTACTCAATTCACAAATTTTCTACCTCATAGTAGAGTTAATTCACAAATGATACGAAAATTTAGATTACATCAGCAAACTTGAATGCTTTGATAATTATTAAATCAAATTGATACATATTAAAACGTATTTTTCCGTGTTGAAATTATGGCACGACTCCTCGGTTACTTATGATTGGGACATCAAAAGGAGCTCGTGTTCAGACGTCGGTAATACCGGAGCGCCGGAGCAAGCGAACACAACTCCTACATATTTGATAACGTATTCTAATGTCGATAAAGAGATTGACATTTTCATTGAATATAAGAGACGTTGACACGGGGAGGGGAATAATCGGCTTTTGTAAATGTATTCATGTACACAACGACAAAAAAAAAGAGGGATTTTATGTATACAATGTCTTAATAGAATAAAGTCAGAGGTTATCGTTGTAAATTAACTATCTACATCAAAAGGTCACTGGTTAAATTGTTGTAGTAAATCTCATGAATTCAACTATTAACTTCCATTGATGAATATAGACTACACTGATGGTAAGTCTCTGTTGCTGGAGACCGCCTAGGCACCATTCGAGTTCCTATTTGTACTGCAAAATGGTACCTTGCAAACATTACTGTGTCGGTGTGAAGAATGCTCTAGCTAGTAAAATTACCAGGATAACGAGCGAAACATTTTATGTATTAAGGCGACGAGCACAATGTGGTCACTTACTATCGGGTGAACTTCTCACTCGTTTTATAGTTTCATCGAATATAGAAGAAACTGATGATGCTAATTGCAGTATGCGCTACAATTGCAGTAAAGCTTACAGAAGAAAAAGTAATTTTTTTTGACATTTCAATCGCTTTTGACATTGTCGATAAAATAACAAAAATTTTGTTTAATAACTATATAACAGAATGTTTTGGATACTTTACCCACCTGTATAGCATCCTCTCTTGTCGATCTGCTTCCACATAAATTCTATAATACATAAAGAGCATTATCACACCAGGTATCCAGAAACTGACGCTGCTCGATATAACAGCGTATACTTTGTTCACTGTAAAACTGCACACTTTCGGATGACGCCTCCTGAAGTCCAAGTGCTCGTGCGTGGTGTACCAGCCCGCGAATATCGGAAGGAAGGAAACAAGCGCCGGGCTGCACCATACAACCGCCAACATAATACCCAGCTTTCCGCTCGTCATGATCAATGGATAGTCCAATGGCTGCACTATAGCGTAGTACCGATCAACGCTAATGCAGCACAAGTGCAATATCGAAGCGGAGGAGAAGTACACGTCGAGGGAATTCCAAACGTCGCACATGAAGTAACCGAACAGCCACTCCCCGTTGGTGATTTCAACGCTGAAGTTGAAGCACATCGCCCATATTGCCACCAACATGTCCGCTAAGGCGAGCGAGACGACGAAATAGTTGGTGATGACCCGTAACTTCCTGTGCCTCATCACGGACACAATGACCAGTAAATTGCCTAAGATCGCGGCGAGAATGATGAATAACATGATGAGGCATTTCAGAATGATAAAGAATACGATGATGGGATCATTCTCGAACTGGTTGGTGTAGACCAGGTCGTTCGTCGTCTCATTTATTTCGAGCGACTTGTTGACGTAACTGTCCGTGAGATACATGGAGGTGGACAAATCCCTGAAGTCTAAAGTAACGTTCTCCGGATTGCCAGTCAAGACAATTTCAACTTTCATATTTCACATTTTGTTTCATTTAACTTTTATTTAAGTCATGTTTATTTCTTTGGTCAAAGAAAATTTGCTGGTCGTGTGGAGATATTCACTGATGCTGTTTCCCATCCTGTTTATATGTTGATTTTGGACCTGTAGGAAAAAGTATTTTGATAAGTACAACAAAAACGTTTCACATATGAGTAAGAAGGTCTTAGAGGTATTTTTTAATGTCTATCACAGAATTTAAGGTTCTGAATATGGGAAGAGATAAACATCTCATTGCAAAGTAAGACGCGCAACGTTCACATCTTCATCTTCTTATTTCTTTATGGAACGGAGACGGAGAAGGTAGCCGATCGATAGAGAATACACGCTTACGAAATGTGGTATTGGAGACAGATCCTGAACGTATTATATCTTAAACACATGTTAACACATCATAAATGCACGTTTCAAGTGATTGTTTTCGTCCAACATTTGAGTTTTTAGATCATTATGCCGTAAATAAAAGAATTAATTTGGAGAAACTTGTCCCTACTGGCAAGACTGATGGTAAGAGGCGGCGTAGTTGAAGCCAAAGATGTTAGACTGACCTGATGAAGGCGGTTGTTAACACAAATGTATACGACGCTGTGCATAAAGGATCAAAAAAAAATCAATGATATAACATCGTGAAAAACTGGATATCAATAAGGAGACAACTTAACACCGAGGAACCGACGAACAGAGAGTCAGTTTACAAATTTATAGCTTCATAAAACTATCCTTAAATTTAAATAACTCGGAGGAACGTAACAATTTGATGCAGTTAGTTTATAATTTTCTAGTTCAAATGTTAGCTAAATATTGACAGAAATATTACCTAAACGCAGATTCTCTATTCAGCAAGTTTCCTAGTTCTGTGAATTTAAAAATCAGTGAAAGTATAAAATAGTGAATACTCCATTATGTTATCATACAAAGTTATCTCACATGGTTACTCCCATGTATCTGTTTTATCTCTGTCGGTCACTTTATCTAATTGTACAAACGCGAAAATCTCTTGTGTATACATATCATTTGGTACATGAATGTAAATATTATCTACTGTAACAGATTTGCGTTTGATATTTTCACAGAGCTCTCTTGCAATGACGCGAGGAGTGGGTAACCTGGTGAATGGCAGTATTTAAGATGTTTACACAGCAGTACATTCATCATGTAGGTGTGTAAGGCGTCCCACACAACTTACAGGACCGAAACCAACCTTACCTGATCGTAGTGCACCCTGCTAACCTACAAACGAGGCTCTGGCTCCCACCAACCTTATTGGGCCAGTGGTGGGAAATGGCCCAAATCGCCCCATATGAACCTCTACAAGTGTGGAGATCTTTGGGACGGGCCCATGTCCAGTAATGGAAGTCTATCGGCTGATGATGATGATGATGATGATGACATTCATCCGAGATTGATCATCTGCGATATTCTAAAGTGACGTACTTTAAGCAACATAATACATAATACTTTTTTTTTTTTTATTGGTGTATATTCAAGTGATAATATTAAATAAGTTTTCTTTTCAGAGAAGTTTACTACCGACAACTATATTATTGTCTACAAAATCTTCTTTTTAACATTTAAATGTAGTAACTGAAGCGGAATCGATAATATATTATATAAAAGGTCTGATATTATCATTTAGATCTGCATACAGACTATAAATTTGAACCTATGGACTATAGATAATCCTTTCACGTTTACAACAATTATCTTTATATTTGCCTTAAATTATTCACCAAGCGTTTCGCGCTTGTTGGAAACACTTTCTGATTTTCAAAACTCCTCCTGCTTTTCCATAATATTCGTATCATCGTTATCATTATCATCATTATTGGATTGGAGAAATAGATCTCCCCAAAAGATCTTCACTTTTACCCGTCCTAAACTGCACAAGCGGTTTTCCAAAGCTCCATCAGATTGTTGGCACACATTTTGTGTGAAGGTCGATTTTCGAGCGCTACGTCTGCCACTCCAGGACCTACATCTACTACGCAATACCTTCACAAAGTTGAGGAATCTAAGTTAATTAGCTACTGCTTAATCACAACACGAAATGAGTTTTCATTAAGAAAACGAAAGATATCTCTATGGAATAAATAAAACGAATAAATAACTGCAGAATGTTGTTTACTCTGGTCAGTGATTTCATGATATAGTATCAATGAACTTTATCTAAAAGTGACACCTTGCTTTCAACAATAACATAATAATTATATTTTACAAGCACAGATAAAAAAATATACTATTATTAAACTCCCAAAACTCATATCGTCATTCTAAATATTTACTTCTTCAAATACCAACACAGTCTACCAAATGTTATAGTGATTCTTTTACTGTAAAAGTAGTGAAGGTCTTGAATGCTCCTCCTCATCAAACGCGTGTTCCTCCTTAGCTATTTTTAGGAGAAAAAAAACTATTAACTTCGTTTCTAATTTCGTATTGTATTAATAACTATATGACTTTGTACTTTCTTTTCCTTGTTCATATATGCAGGTTATAAAATTGTTTATCCTCCACCAGAATTTTGCTGGAAGAGGACTATTTTTAGAATATTGTTTAGTTTCAATGTATGTGTACATAAAGAAATTAATTTTAAAAAAATTTACTTTCTAATTGACTTCACGGAGCATTCGCTAATCGCTTTCCTTGTAATACTGAGGTCCTCGGTTCCGTACTTCCACCAAAGTTACGAATAATTTTTTAAAAAAAAAATGAATTCTGACTAAACTGAGTCCTAAAAATACACAAATTTATAATAGATTTATTTTCCCATATTTATAGTTTTTTTTTTTTTAATTTTCTTTGAATCAAACCTCAAAATTCAGACTTCTCTGTAACAAGTTACGTTAAAAGAGAGTTGGTTGATAAGAAAAAAAACCGGAAAAAATATTTAATTCTCACTAAAAACAAAGAAAACGTGAAAAGGATATTTACAAACCATTAAAAATATCATCATGAAAAGATAACAGAAAGGTTCACAAATCCGGGTCCGCGTAATTAATACGCATGCCATACGTAAATATATATAAATTTTACAAAAAAAAAAATCACCTGCCTCGACCCCGAAAGCCTTCTATTACGTCGTAAGCAGTTTATTTTGGAAAATTCACTTCGTAAAAAAAATATTGCGCAAGATATTTTACGGCATCAATTTGTTGCCCCCGCCTACGGGGGAATTGGGGGGGAATGAAGCCCTGCAAACTTTTAATAATTTCAGGCACAGGGATTTTTTAACGTACAGATAAAAAGCAGCCTTTCAAAGGTGTCCCGAACAAATATATTTTAACAAGGCCTAATGTATATATCACTATCATCATCATGATAAATATGAAATAAGAGCTGTAGAAAGAAAAGAGTTACATCAGGTTAGGGTTAGTAATTATTATAGAGGAAACCTCATTGTTGTGTATGGTGGTAGGTCTGCGTGGCTGGAGATCCTCCACCACAACACAGTGCTCGTTGCATTGACATGTCTCCTCACCCTAATCATTTCACCAGGCGCAGCACCTTCGAAATCGGCACAGAAGTACCACCGGTACAGTCTTCATATCCATTTCATAAGGTGTTTCTTTAAAGCGAATAATATCTCTTTCTCTTTTAAAAGTAGGTAGATCACCAGTTGGCGAGTAATCCGTCTGACGCAATGATAACTGAAGGTAGGATTCAAGGACTTTTTTCCAAAAGCCAATTTACGTCTCCACTGTTAGGGCACAGGCCTACTTTAAAGGCCATAGTCACCGCGCTGGCCCAATGCGGATTGGTGACTTCACACACACAGAGTAAATTCCAATTCATGTGCAGGTTCCTTCGCGATGTTCTCCTTCACCGTTTGTATCTCGCTGCTGTAACTAAAGTTCACAAATGTACATAACTTAAATATTAAAGTCCATGCCGAGATTCGAACCCGCGACCTTCGGAATGAAGGCCGCACGCTCTAACCATTAAGCCAGCGAGCTACTCGACTACTTACCTTGGTATATTTAAAGAATACGAGAACCGTAACCTTATTTTTAGAATCGATAATCATAAAATAGAAACTTTATAGTGATATCTGTCCAATTCATAGCGAGACGAGAATTTCTAATATCAATAGATCATATAAAAGAATACGAGCTAACAAATATTTATTTCATGAATTTCTAAACGCAGGAAAAACAATAAACTTTCGTCATACTTCCGGTATGAATTCGTCGACAGTAACGTATGCCTGGGAGGCGGGGAGGAAAAAAAGCGGAACAATGGTTTCCGTTCAAAGAAAAGTTTCATTTCCCGTCGAGAGAGGTTGTGTAGATCGAATAAGATATATTATGTAGTTAGGAAAATGATTGTTTTAGAAATAAGGTCTTAACATATGACCTATTTATTCAATATTTTGTTTTTTTTTTTTCTATATAAAACATTACAACGAACTGTTCCCCGCCCGCTTTGCTAGCCTAATATAGAATTAGATTTGAAATTTGTCTCAAAATATTCCCACCCGGCGGCTACCTCCCACCCTCCGGGCCCCTTCCTATTATTAACCCCACCACCAATTTTGTAAAATCCATTCTCAACTCTAAATGGCAGCAAATCTTCTTCTTCTTTGTACTTGTCCTGTCATCTGACAGGGTCTGCTTTCTTACTTCTTTCACTCCACTTCTCTCGTTTGTATCATCGCTTTCCTTTAGATCGTCCTTCTTCATATCCTTTATCACAACACTCCGCCATGGCAGCCTCTGTCTTCCTTTCCGCCGTTTACCAGATATGATGAGGCTGAGTGTTTTGTTGTCTATGTATTCAGGTGGTCTCCTTTTGACATGGTCATACTATTTCAACTGGTTTTGCTGAATTTTGTCAGCAATATCGCGTACTTCGAAGCTCCTACGCACGTACTCATTGTGGATCTTGTCGAGTCTCGTTACTCCCCTCATCCACCTTAACACTCTCATCTCGGCCTTGTGAATAGAATGAGCATGCCTTTTTGTCATTGCCCATGTTTCGCCTCCATAAATCATAACCGATCTTATGACAGATTTGGTAGACATATTAAATAGTAACACTAATATATCTATTAGAATTTTAAGTTGTAATACTTTCGAAAATCTCGTGATAAGTCAATGGCTGAATGTCTCCTGTATGTGTAGATGTTCTCACTTCTAACGAAGATTCAAGTCCATTACTCTTCTAGATATATCGTCGGAGCCCCGTTCAGATACAGCACGGAGCGAGCAAGTATTCAGGGAGTCGTTAAATATTGATTGGATTCCTGAACCGTTCGAGCACATCGAAGACAGACACACGTCATGTTCAAATTTTAATATATAGTTGTGTTTAACATGTGATTTAACCGACGGCGTTAAAAAAGAGTACTTATAGCATTCACTTGGAAGACGAACAGTCGACTTCGTATGTGACACCTCAAAGCTTACTTAGCTTATTGGTTCTCAGTAATAATTATATATTGGTACAGTAATATGCTTAACCAGATGTTCCCCACTAGCTTTGCTGCCTGTTACCCCCACGACACCCTTTAGGGAAAAGAATTTTGTAAAATCTGTTCGTAGCTAGTCTCTAAATGGCAGAAGCAATATCTCTACCGAATTTCAAGTCTCCAGGCTTTATGGTTTTAAAGATATGATGATCAGTCTCTACATAGGTGAAAATCTCATATATGAACAACAATAAATATAGTTTAAGAACAAAATGTTTACTTCTCCAAAGTCAAGAAATATGTGACCGGTTATCAAACAGCTGACTTGTTTATATATTACTATTTGCTAGTTATCGAATATGTATGAAGTCAGAGGCTGCGCAGCATCGAGATCTGAATAGTATGTTATAAATATATATACAGATTTAGATCGACGGGAGTGGAAAAATTGAGAGGAGGTCTATATCCGACGAACCCGGTACGGCTGAAATAGATATATACTTTATTAATGGAAAAATATGGAGATCCGCAAAAGAATTAGTCACTGACATAGCTTTTAAGATTGCTAGACTTAAGTGGTAATATATGCAGTTAAATCGTAGGACTGACGGCCGATGGGTAGTAAGGTTCAAGAGTGGCAGCCGCGTGCCGGTAGTCACAGTGTTGGGAGACCTCTCAAAAGGTGCACTGACGACCTGATGAGAGTCGCAGGAAGCCGCTGGATGTAGGCAACCCGGCACCGAACAATGTGGAGGTCTTTAGGGGAGGCTTATGTCCAATAGAGGAAGCCTATCGGCTGATGATAATGATGATGATAGTTTAGTTTAAAGTAAAAAGAATTAAGATATCAACTAGCGGTATTTAACTGTTGCCGGAGACCGCAAAGTATCATCAGTGCTTACATTTACATACAAACAAGACCGTGCATAAAATCCTGTTCCTGTTTGCAAGGCGCTAGAGTTAATGAAAGTTTTGTGTGATTCTTAACAGATAGGCAAACAAATAAAATTTATTTAGTACTAAAATCATTTAAATTATCTGTAGTTTATGACTCCTGATCTACGACCTGCTGGAGCTAGAGACGTTTTCGTATAATAGTACAGCATCACTATAATACGTTTAGAGAGAGAAAGAATAAAAGACAAAGGCCTTGAAATGTATTATTCTTGTAAAGGGGTGTGGTAGTTCATAAAAGATTTTAGATGTTTAATCTATAGATCCAGGGATCATCAACCTTTTGAGTCGGAAGAGACAAAAATTACAATTTACAAAATTTAAAAACTTTCAGAGCCATAAACGTTTTTGTGCATCATCAACCGATAGACGTCCACTGCTGGACATAGGCCTCCCGCAAAGATCTGCACACACTGTCAGCATGCCCTCCGGTGGGCTGGGTACTAGTGGCTGGCTTATATAAGGGTTCATATGGGCGGATTTGGGCCATCTCCCACCACGCTGACCCAATGCGGGTTAGCGAGAGCCGGAGATTCGTTTGTTGATAAGCAAGGTGCACCACAAGCAGGTGAGGTTGGCTTTCGAGTTGTTGTGCGGGACCCATTACACAAATTTTTATTACTTACAACAATGCCTACTTAAATTTTGTTTTTCATGGAAAAAAAATCTATTTATTCATCTACGAGTAGTGTTTTTTCACTAATTATATAACACATATGTAGTAATGTTAAATAATCAGTTATTATCGAAATAAAAATTTTAAACTAACCGTTAATAGCTACTCTAACTAGTACTCCAATAATAAATAATCGAGCGAACACGTAGCAGGGGCGGGTACAAGGGGTTGAGGGACGGAAACCACGGAAACTAGTTGATTATTTTTTTTATAAAATAAATAATTTGTGTATGGGACTTTATGGAACTAAACAGCCGAAGGTTCACATGCAAAAAGCCGCATATTGGTCGGAAGCCGCATGTTGCCGACCCCTGGTCTAGACGGAGCGTCTTGTTTGCCTTGACTAGTTGAATGATAGATTTTTATAGCGATAATAAGAATTTTGTTCGGTGACACGATAAGAATAACAAACACAGTAAATGTTTAAGTCGGAAAAGGTTTTCCATAACCGCGACAATACAGTGTATTTATCATCGCGTTCCAACTTAATGTCTTTCCCGTGTTATCGCACGAGGTCTTAAAACTCTTTCGACAGCTACAAAGCCTGATTGTGATACAAAGCAAACACTACACAACACTGCCTATGACGTCGTCCGTGTAAACATCTTTATTTATATAGTTAAAGCAAATATTTTTTTTTAACATTTCAGGGCAATACTATTGTTATACAGTGTAGATTGTTTCTAACTAAAGGATTCTGAAGTTTATCATCATCATCAGCCGATAGACGTCCACTCCTGGATGTAAGCCTTCTCCATAGAATGTGTCGGGGTTCATATGGTGAGAGCCAGAGCCTGGTTTGTTGATTAGCAGGATCCACCACCAGGTGAGGTTGGCTCGGATCCCGTGAGTTGTGCGGGATCCCTTACACCCCTAAGTTCTGTAGTTAATTAAATTTAAAATAAATATAACGTATATATATATATATGTTATTAAGGAAGTTCCGATGAAAGTAACGAAACAATTAGTTCTGCCATTATATAGGTTATCTGAAAAAAAACTGTAGATAGACTTTTTTTTAAATAGTTACTTCTAGTAAGTATAGGGAAACGGACACATTGATTTTATTGATTTTTATAGCTTAAAAAAAACCTGTTTACTATTTGAATTTGTACCTAAAAAACCCACTTTAATGTAAACTAACTGATACAATATTATATCTCAGATCAGATCTCGCGTAAATTTTGAGATGATGTAAGTAATCTAATCCAAACAAAGATAAAGAGGTAAAGATTGGTGTTGTTGCAATTAACAAGGCCCTTATGTATTAATCCAATAATAGAATATCCCACTTAATATTCCCACCGCTGGGACCTGACCTGTGAAAGTCTGTTACCGGAGATCATCTAGGTACGTACCAACGCGGCGCATATTTCGACTGCTAAATAGTGATATGCAAACATCATTGAAACATGTAATGTTGAGTCTCGTTACTCCAGTAATTACGCCAGCTACAACGCCCTTCGAACCGGAGCACAGTGATGTTCGCACATCACTATTTGCCGGCTGCAATAGGCGCTGCGGTGGTACCTAGACGGTCTCCGGCAACAGGGATCTACCAGTAGTAAATCTATCACTGGTAGTAAACAGTCAAGTCTACTACAGTAGTAAAGGCGCAGTAAAAAAGCTACAAAGCGATTGTTGTGTAGCGAATATATCAAAGTTGATATGCGTAAAAGGGGGGGGAAAGTAGGTGGCGGCGCGGCTACTCTTTGATGGTCTAAAACCGTCTTCAAAGGGTCAGCCTTCGAGTCTTCAACATTAAGCCGCAATCACTTCCGAAGCGGTTCAGCCGATATTTATAATAAAAAAAAACCATGGAAATGCGTGTTGTTATATTTCTTTAAATTCATACTTGAAAATGTTTTTACATCATTACCCTTGAAATTACTGCGGTAACGAGACTTAACATCTTATGTCTTAGAACCTCGAGCGCAGTCTGGTGTAGCGTACACCATCCTAACTAGCGCCGAGTTCTTATGGACGAGGGTAAAATTTACCATCAGGTGAACGTCTCGCTTGTCCCATCGCTTCATCATCATCATCAGCCAATCGACGTCTACTGCTGGATATAAGCTTCCCTAACGATCTCCACGTACAGTCAGGTGAATATAAATTCCGTAGTAAACAATGCTGGGAGTCATAAGCTTCCCACGATGAAGAAAGTCACCCAAGTGTCTCCCAAGCTGGCTAAGTTGGTGGAGATCAGACACCTAAGAAAGCCATTGAAACATGTCCATTTATCAACAATTTGTGGTGGTAGATTTTTGACCCTGTACACCTTCCAGGTATATATCTGGACGGTTTCCGGCACTTACAGCGCTTAGTTCTGCCACCGAATAATAGTGTGCCCACGTTGTGTTCCGATTTGAAGGGCGTTGTAGCTGGTGAAGTTACTGGATTGAATATACTGAAGATGGTTATCTTCGAGTATACAGTCATGATCATTATTATTATCAGACATAAAATACCCACTTCTGAGAAAACTCGTAAGCCTCCTTCAAACATTTCCACATCGGTTGGTTCTATACCTGTTGTGTCTTGTAAGAGCGGTCGTGTACTATTCGTATTAGACGTGGGTTCGATCCCCACTGAGCTTTATCTTTAGGCAAAGGTAAAACATTTATACGAAGCTAGGAGACGGGCGAGATGTTCTCCTAACGGTCAGTGATGCCCTCGTCCATAACAATGTGGCGCCAGTTAGTATATACAGCACTTTATGGTCTTCGCTATAGATATAAGACGTTGTCTCCCTACTTCATTAATTTCACTAGCTACAGCATCCTTCAAACCGGAATATGTTCCATTTGAACAGTACAGTTATCATCATCAGCCGATAGACGTCTACTGCTGGACGTAAGCGTCCTCCAAGGATTCCTACATTGAGCCATTTCCCACCACACTAGCCCAATTCGGGTTGGTGGGAGCCAGAACCTCGTTCGTTGATGAACAGGGTACACCATGGTGAGGTTGGCTTGGATCCTGTATATTGTTGTGCGGGATCCTATATACCTCCACACCCTACAGTATGTCGGCTGCAATAGGCGCTGTGGTGGTACCCACCAGAACGGTCTTCAGCAACAGAGCCCTACCACCAGTAATTTATAAACCGACGATTATTTCGTATTGTGTAAACATCCTAACTATACCTTCGTACCAGCTCTCTTTCTAAACATGTCAAGCGCTTGAACGTCATATCGACTCTTCCAGCTCTTTTGACACTGGGGTCGTCGACCAGGGTATAAGCATATTTGTACCCTGGGATGAATAGAAAAATTACATATAACGAAGTAATATTCTAACTGAAATTTTGATTCAAATAACTTCTTCTTTCAATTAAGACTTAATCAAACTTTATTAGCTTAAGTTAATATATTTTTAATAAGTTATTCATAAATGAGACTACATTAGCGTGGGCTTGAAATATGAGTTTAATTAAATGGTACCACTGAAGTTATTCAAAGGATTTTGTTTAATCAGTTCATTCGTTTAATTAAGAACATTTTTTTTATATTAATTTAACCGACTGTAAAAAGGAAGTTCTCGATGGTTTAGTATCTGCTGTTGAGTGGTGATGCAGTGAGGGTATTAACTTTTCTCTTGATATCCGCACAAATTAGGCTGATGTTAATGATCGCATTTAATTAGAAAGAGTACGCATAGAAAATAAAATAGTTTGATAAGAAAATCCTGTCCCACGGGTGGGCAAGAAGAAATACACGAGGTTATTGAACTAGTTAATATATATATTTTTTTAAATACATAAAGTGAGACGTTTAAGGCTAAGTGGTATGCCTGTATGTAACAACACGGTGCTTGTTAGTACATATGTTCACCTAATAGTAAGTCATACGTCCGTCCATAATGTGGCAGTTAGGATGGTTTACACTACACCACATTGAGCTCGTCGCTTTAAACATGTAGTTTTGTTACCACAGTAATATTACACAAGCTACAACTGCAAAGAATGTAGTAATCTTTGCACACTGCCGTTGGTCTGCTACAAGTGGCACTGCTGTGATACCTACCTAGATGGTCACCAGCAACACAGACACTACCATTAATACCAAGTATATAATATCATTGTTGATGTCATGAATTTATTTTACCGCTCAGTATATAATGGATATAGTAATTCGACGTAGTCCTGCAAAAGCTACGGTCGACATATCAATTAATGATGTGTTTAATCAATAATCATGTTTAATCCTAAAACGTGACTACAAATGTGGTATTTCACGACAAACATTTTAAGTATAATAAATATTGTACCGAATACTACATAGTATTTTTTAAAACACCACGTATCTCTACTGTTCGGAACGCTCTCCTGACGGTAAGTGTATTACGCCGGTAGTTAGGACGATGTACGCAGCATCACATTGTGCTCGTCGTTTGAGAGATAAGTTGTAAAATCTCGTTACCCCAGTAATTACACTAGCTACAGCGCTTTTTAAACCCTACTGTTAGTCGGTAAAAAATATTTATCATCGCCCCTCCTATCATCAATCTAATGATCAATATAATTTTTCTTAGAAAACTATCATAATAGAGAAACAAAATTTCTATGAATTTTATCATTTAAAAGGCAAATCTGAATATCATATACATATTTACATATCTCTGTACATACATATATAACACTACTACATTTGTGTATATAGATGTCCAGAGATTCCTTGATTCATCACGAGACCTTCGAAACTATTAAACGTAGACTCCCCATTAGGTACAGATAGTGCTTCTGCCGTTTAGAGGTCAGCTAACAATGGTTTTTACAAAATTCCGAAAGGAACCGCAATAACACCCTCGCAACTCTGTTCTGGAAACCATAGAGAGTTGCGAGGGTGTTACAGCAGGCAAAGCGGGCGGAGAACAGCTAGTCTCTTATTAATTAGAACTGGAACTTTGTAATACCGCAGACCGAAAGTAGGAGAGCTAATAATAGTCGAAAAGCCGAACAGATACTATTTTATATGTAGCTAAGAACATGTTAAAAGTAGCTTACCATCGACGATAATGGTGATACGTCTCCGCTGTTGGAGACTGTCTAGGTAAGTACCACCGCCGTTCCTATCAAACAGTACTGTATTCCAGTTTGAAGAGGTGCTATAGCTTGTGAATTTACTGGAGTAACGAGGCTCAACATCTTAGTTCTCAGGCGACGAGCGCAATATAGCGCAATGTACATCATTTCAACTAGCGCCACATTGTTATGGGCAGGCGTATTATCATCAGGTAAACGTCTCGCACCTTTAATTGCTTAATTAAATAATAAAGCGGTTTAAATTTAGCTTAGCCGTAAGCTTTATATTAGCTTAATGAAAAAATTCTTGATATCTACATTGTATATTATTAACTGAAAATACCTACAGACAGTGGCTGGAGATAGGCTTGTCAATATATTGACTGTAATGACCAGACATGACATATGATTAGGATAGTATATTGGTAACAATCACAAGCAGAGGTGCTTTCAGTAGAATAATTAATTTTATTTCATTTCAAACTTACTTGTTTTCATTGATTTTTACTATACGTCGATGTTAAAGGCGATGGAGATAATCAAACCTGAGGATGCTTCCCATATATTTTAAAAGATCAATCTACAGTTCGAGCGAAAAACTTCAGTATTATAAGTAAATATACATAATTTTTTTTTAATTATTACAATATTTAAGTCTTGATCGCTTAGATGAAGTAACAGTAGAACCATTAGTGGATAGATTATTCAAAAAGTATTAAAAATAACTCGATTATCATATGATTCAACAATTCATATAACTGAGCCGATATCAAGCGCCGACGGGCATTTGTTTGAAAAGAAATTCTAGTTTTAATAAATCTTAATTTTAGGAACAGTATTAGTTTTATTAAATAATATTCGCGTAAATATAATAAATCAAAATTTTTATGATAAAACATCGAAATTTTTAGTAAAATTTCTATAGTTTAGTTTGGTATGATTTGGGGTCAGATCAAATATCACTTGTGTAATAATAATTAAAATGTCCCTAATTAATTTTACAGTAAAAATAAACCATTTCACTCTCCGAGTTATATTCAATTAATTTATATGTTTTATTTAAATTGTACAATATTTCATATCTTTTATAATGAATGAAAAGAATGAAAAAGTTCATTAAAAAATATAACTATCTACCAACTTACCGAAATTAATACTTAAAATATTCACCACTTATGCTATATAGAAAAATGTTATTAACACAAAATAACTGTGCTGTTAATTTTAACTAATACTATTATTTGTTAAACAGTTTATATGAATTTATTACAAGAAAACACTCATAAAAAACATATACAAATAAATACCTATTAATTCTATATATTAATAAATGTTTAATGACAGCGGATTGTAATTTAAAAAGTCCACCATTTGCACTTGTCAAGAAGTAAGCGGGACGCGGGAGTTCGTTTTTTTTTTAATTTCGCTATCCGCGTGTCAAAGGTCGCGGCGACGTGCAGCCGACGCGCGCGGCTCTGTGGAACTGAAGCAGCGTTGCGTGTAAGTCGTATAGCGCAGGTTCAGGAGTTTCACGCCGTATGCCAAGTTTTATGGTGCAATAAGCCTGGAAAATCTCAGAAATAAAACCTTGCTTTTGTATTACATTTATGATATAGTTAAACAGCCTGCGTTACGTTGCGCGTAATTTTTTTTTAATTTTTATTAGTAACATGATAATTATTATAAAAAAAATATTGTTATGAAATTGGATTTACGCACTATTATTTTTGGTTATTCTCTATACAGAACGAAATTAAATAAAAAAATTGTCTGATAAGTAATTGATTGAGACGAAATAATCTACCATAGTAGGTATTACGGCAGTGCCAATTTCTGTAGCCAAACAATAGTGTCTAAATTTTACTGTGTTCTTGTTTGAAGGATGTTGTAGTTAGTGAAATTGCGGTAGCAAGTCCAGTCCAGTCTCGTCGCTTTGTTGAATATAAAAAATAATGAACTGCAGTGTACATATCTGATTGTAACAACTTTATAGATTTGTATAATACTTTTTTTGATGCAACAACAAGACAAGCGGGACGTTCATTTGATAGTTAGTGATATACCCGTCTATAACAATGCGCTAGTTAGGATAATAAATATGTTCCTCATTACGCTCTCCACATTTAAGTAATAATTAGAAATGGTAAAAATTTTCTATTCGGTCTTTTTCTATTATTCAAGCAATAATAATTAATGTACAATTTTTTATTGTGTCTGAATTGAATAGAGGACGAGAACGCTGCGCTGGCCTGAAATAGTAATTATGTGTAATTACTTAATGTTCCCGGTTTTTTTTATTCATTTCTTTAACAAATATACATCCGAAGATTAACATTTATATGTAGACCAGACGTCCTCCTTTCTGGCTGTAATATAAAATTGGACTTGGAATTTTGTCTAAAACATTTTTTAAGAGCAACCGCAACCGCTAATGACTTTCTATAGCAACCACATATATAATACTACATGAAAATGATTATAAAAAATAATTAGATATAAAATGATGAAGGATCTATGAAATTCAAATAAATAACCTATAACTCCCTTAAAATAATTTCGCATTGAATATTCATGTTCCAAAGTCAATACATTCACTAGTTTTCACGTGATTGGCGAAAACCGGACACCCATTTTCATTATATATACGTTTATGTATGAAGACGATAAAATTCTATATATAGACGATGGAATTTAAGTCATAAAATACTAAATATTGTTACCGGTAGGACACGGACTGTATAGGTTCATAGCTTTTGTCTATTTGCCTTTTGTATTCAATTAAGCGACGAGACGATGTTGTGATTCTCCTGCCCTTAACGTGGCGCTAGTTAGGATGATACTGCACCAAGTTGAACTCGTGGCTTGAGAGGTAAGATGTTGTTTCGTTACCTTAGTAATTACACCAGCTACAGCTCTTCAAATCGGAAGACAGTAATGTTTGCAGAGTACTGTTTATCGGCTGCAATAGGCGCTGCGGTAGCATCTAGATGGTCTTCGGCAATGGAGACCTACCACCAGTGTATAGCATAGTAATTCAAACAGCTTTAATTTTTTTTTAATATTCACAGTTGTTTTAACAAAAGAGTTTTTATTATATTTTTCATAATTAATTTAAATAGATGAGACGTTAAGTACTTGCCGCCTAAATAATTCCACCAGAGAACGCACTTCAACAACAGTAACATTCGCTCACTACTTTCAGGATATTTCGTTCGCAGTACAGTAATCTTATAAAAATAAACGCTGATTCTGAAATCTGTTACGTCCTTACGTAAGCCAACCTCTGTAATTTATCTCCGTAATCTTATCTCGCTCATTTGTACCCACTCTGCATGATGACGGTCAAACAGGAAAAGAGATTTGTACGCGTTTTGCAGATTCAGATTATAATATTATATCAGTGTAAAGATGTAATAATCGATGAGACGTGTCCACGTAATAATGTAGTGCTGTTTGGAATAATTAAATAGTATCAGTCATTTGAGAATCTTAATCATTAAAATCTCTTCGGTGGTCTATATCTGTGAATCTGGATATCCTCCAGGATCTCTTACAGAATGCACCGGTGTCCTTCTACATTTCATGTTAACTTGTCTCCGAGGAAGGGTCAAACACTTCTAGGTACCATTGCTGTGCCATACACTGTCCCACGCAGGTTCGATTGTTGACCAATAAGGGCCCCTACCCTCAAGGCTCGCAAAACTCCTAGACCTTTTTAACCGTCTTCTACGACAGACAGGGCTTACCTTAGTCCTATTATTATTACGCCGCGACTACAGCGCTGAAGTAGTGCTGTCCTAGTAATTGTACTAGTTACATTGCTCTAGAATTATGTAGTGTTTGCATACTACTGCTAGGCGGTAGAATGAGACTCTGTGGTAGTCCTATCAAGACTGTCTCCAGTAGCAGAGACTTGGATAAAATATCTATTTTACTTTGCTCCAGCTTGAATCACAAGTCTGGAGGAAGTTACAGTAATACAATCATAGGATAGCGTAAGTTTTTATTTATTTATCGTTAAATTTCCTGTTCTAGACTAAAGCGGAACAGTAAGATCTAAATTACGAATTCAAGTCCAGTATTAATAATATGAGAATGTACTAGAGCGGGTAAGTGATCCTGTACAACAACTCACAGGACTCAAGCCAACCTCATCAGCTTGTGGAGCACCCTGCTAACCGAAAAACGAGGCTCTAGCTCAAATGAACCCGCATTGGGTCAACGTGGTGGGAAATGGTCCAAATCTCATATGAATCCTACCTGATCGATATGGGAATCTTTGAGAGAGGCCCATCTCCAACAGTGGATGTTTATCGGTTGATGATGATGAAAGCACTAAGTTTAGGAACTAAATGAACTAAGCTTGTAATTTATAATTTAAATAAATTCATATCGCATTCATTTAAAACTGCAGCGTTTCATGATTACTTTTAAAATGTTCATGGAGGTCAGGGTAATTAGTTACCCTTCATTACAAGTAGGCAAGTACTACTACTTGTAATGAAGGGAAAGCCCCTCTGGATGTGGCTACAATTCTCGTGAAAAGAGCTTATGAAGTAGGATTCCGTTTATATCAAAATATATTGTTAACGCACTAGCCAAACGAGTAAGAATAAAAAAATACTCTTGTTACATACGTGTCTTTTACTGGATTTCTTACTGTAATAAAGATATTATTACTGATATATAGGTCATAAATATTATAGGTTATTACCTTATAAATGTATATATATCATTTGTTTGTACGAATCTAAGCCCATTCCTAAATTACTTCAATTAATAAGCAGCCGAGCTGCGGCGGAAGTGGGTCACAAGGTAAACTTCTTTAATATCCGTTACTCTAGTTTCTATTCAGCAGTTTTCAGTTTGAATGATTTTATTAAATTAAAAAAAAAGGAAAAGGATCATTTCCAATTTGTAGAGTGATTCCTCTTTTTTAATTCACTTCAGCGACATCTGATGGTAAGTGACACGAATACCTATAACTAAGCAGCACGAAATAGGATGTTATACATGATGATCATCATCATCAGGCAACCTCATCGATTGGTCCCGCGCTGTCCAAATCCAATGGCTTCCTGCGACCTACCGGGTACCAGAGGCCGTCGTTACTATGAGGTCCAGAAGGGGGATTTTGGCCAATTCCGGCCATTTTGGTCCATTCTGGGTAAATGGAAAATAAGAGTAGCGGCAGTATATAGATGGGTCCCGTAGCGACCCACCACTTTTATAAATGATATAGGATTTCATATATATAAATATTTAGCGAGAATAATGTTAATAATTTAATTAAAGTGTTTACACTGCATCACTTAGTCTTTCTCTTATGACACTAAATTGAGTATTCATAGAGTAATGATGCAGTTAAAATGGATGTAATGCTTATCAGCTCGGTTCCTTATGCGGAATGCAGGATCCGCATAGTCAAAAGATTTAATTGGGTCGCGGGTGGGGCGCCGAATGGATGCAAATGTATTCACAATTTCACACTGCGACATGACACTGTGCTGCTAATGGGCGTGCACTAATTGTTTTCATATTTCTAGCCCCACTCTAAACCTAGGTGCCATATTGCATAAAACTATCACCACTTTCATACACCGTAACACTTTTTATTCAACGAATGGTTGAGAGCGAGTTCATTTAATGGTAAGAGTTACGTGGCGTTAGGATGACATACACAGCACTATATTATCCTCGTCGCTATACACATATTAATTCTCGTTACCCTAGTAATTTCATTAGCTACAACACTATCCAATTTGGGACACAGTAACGTTTGCACACTACTATTTGTCGTCAGTAAGAGCTGCTGTGGTACCTAAACGGTCTCCATATACGTAATTATGTTGGTAAACCTCAACCATATCCGGAAGGTAGTAAAATAAGGGTTGAATGGTGAGATACAGAGATGTGCCAGGATCGTAGCTAGTGGAGGGAGGTGGTCTCTACCTACCCCACTGGGAAGGAGGCGTGATATTATATATATGTATGTATGAATGGTGCTGGTATTTTTTGATCACTCTCTTCCTAGGACCTACCAGAAGTAAAAGTATTTTGTAAAAGAGGACGCTGGGATTGTTTTCTTTGTATTATAGTTATAGTTTATAAACGGTTTAAAAACCTATGGCCTAGGGTCAATAATGAAAATATATAGTACTTAGAAATATACTTTCTTTTGAAAAGTGAAGGAAATATATGTGACACCTCTCACCGCGCCATGTTACTTTATTGTTTCTTAATGGGGTTGGTATACATTATAAAGGACATGAAATGTAATTTTGTTCGGCACTTCCCCGTGAATTATGAAGACAATTTGTTCGTAAATAAGCTTTTAAGGCTTCCACCCTTATTCCATCTATACGAACTATTTCCAGATTAACTCTGGCATATTTTTATCTGCACTTGACTCCAGTTTTACTTGTTATTAAGTGACAATGAGTTTGTGAAAAGTGGAGCATGCTCATCTAGTATACTCTAGCTTTTATACTGGCCGGTCTGTTGGCTGGTTACCTGGTGATACCTCTCTTGCCGGAAACCGTCTAGGTGGGTATCAACGCAGAGCCCATTGCCGACAAAGAGTAGTGTGCTAATATTACTGCGTTCCGGTTTGAAAGGTCGTGTAACTAGTGAAATTACTGGAGTAAGGAGTTTCAACATGTTATGATTCAGTCGACGAGCGCAATGTGGTGCTATAAATACCATCCTAACTAGCGCAACGTTGTTATGGGTGTATGACGTACCATCAGGGGAAAGTCCCGCTCGTGTTGTCATATTGTTGAATTAAAAAAAATCCTTCTTGGTTGTTTAACTTGATGTGTTCAATACAGTATTTGTATGGGAACAATGACGTCGTCAAGTTGATCCACTACTTCGCTGTTCTTATTCGTAATGAGGCGCTCAACCTCTTTGTGTTTGTTGGGAAACTTTCAAGGTATCCTAAACGGTGGTTAGGCAATAAATCGCAATTCATCATACGGACGTGTAGACAAAGTTTACTATCATCAGCCCCAATCTACGAACCTCTTTGTAAACTAATTCGGCTTTAACAACCTCAATCTTACCCACGAAGTTATAATGAGAGAAATTATTAAATTACTTTAAAAATATTAGTTTGGCAAATATCTCCCTTCCGTTTTTTTGCTCTTTATTCAATGCTTTATAAAAAGTGTTACAGTGATCGGATTTAGTTCAAATATGCGCCGTTTTGTTCGATAATCTGTTTCCATCTAGACGGCAACTTCATAATACCTCCGTCGTAGAAGCCCCTCTCCTTATTTGCGAAGAACTCGAACAGCCACTTTTCACAAGCCTCTTTTGAGTTCAACTTTACACTACCAAGGGCGTTCACCATGGACAGGAACAGGTGGTAATCACTTGGCGCTATGTCCGGGCTATATGGTGGATGCGATAAAACCTCCCATCCGAGCTCCCGTAGCTTCTGACGAGTCATCAACGAAGTGTGTGGTCTGGCGTTGTCCTGGTGGAACACTACACCCTTCCTGTTGGCCAATTCTGGACGCTTCTGGTCGATCGCCTGCTTCAAGCGGTCCATTTGTTCGCAGTAGATGGTAGAATTAAGCGTCTGGCCATATGGGAGCAGCTCATAGTGGATGATTTCCTTCCAATCCCACCAAACACACAGCAAAACCTTCCTGGCCGTCAATCCCGGCTTGGCCACTGTTTGGGACGATTCACCGGCCTTCGACCACGACCGTTTTCGCTTGATATTGTCGTATGTGATCCATTTTTCGTCGCCAGTCACCATCCGCTTCAAGAATGGGTCGAGTTCGTTCCGTTTCAGCAGCATATCGCAGGCGTTGATTCGGTCCAAAAGGTTTTTTTGCGTCAAATCATGCGGCACCCAAACATCAAGCTTTTTTTTGTATCCAGCCTTCTGCAGATGGTTTAAAATGGTTTGGTGACTAACTCTCATCTCCTGGGCGACGTCACGAGATGCCACATGCCGGTCTAACTCGATGTAGTCCATGATTTGATCGGTATTTGTCGTCACAGGTCTTCCGCCGGCTGGCTTATCCATGGTGTCGTTTTCACCGGTTCTGAATCGTCGAAACCATTCATCGGCGGTTCGAAGTGATAGAGTACCATCCCCCAAAACACCATTAATCTCACGGAACGTTTCTCTAGCGGATTTGCCTTTAACCAACATTCCAACCTTATATTTATCAATTACTAGTAATGAAACAGTACTCTTCAAACATTGCTCTGTTCTACTTTGAAAGGTTTTGTAGCTAGTCAAATTACTGTAGTAACGGGAATAATATTTAAAGACTCAAAGCGTGATATATGTACGTATGTATCATATACCATCAGGTCCGTATCAGGAATGTCTTTTGCCTCGTCGCTGTGTCAAATAAAAAAAATATATATATCTTAAGCAAACGAGAGTTATATGGTGTTGTGTAAATCATCTTATTAGACTATATTGTAAGAGGCAAATTTGCCATCATCTGTATTTGAATCATTTTCTATACTATTATTCTTTACGACCTCGACACCTTCACTTCATCATCATCAGCTGATTAACATCCACTGCTGAACATAGGTCTCCCCTAAGGATCTCCACGTCGATCGGTCCCACGTTGCATCCAGTGGATTCCCGCGGATCTCATCAGATCGTCGGTCCATCTTCACTTACGATCACATAATCTAGCACTGGTCTATATTACGTAAAAAATTATTCCTTCTACCTTAAAATGATTGGATCAGGGTTAAGTAAGATTTGTAACTTAATAAGTATACGAGTATTAAAACTAGTATTTTTACTTAGTTAATAGCCACAGTTATAATATCAGACTTTCCTTGCTAGTGTTGATATTTACTCTGGTAGTAGGTTCCACCGCAGCTCCTATTGCAGGCTTATCTATAGCGTGCAAGCATTACCCTGTCCTGGTTTGAACGGCGCTGTAGCTAGTGAAATTACCAGGATAACAGGATATAATATATCTCTTATAGAGACCAGCAAAATGTGATGCTCTGTGTTACCCTAACTGGTGCATTATCACAGTCACGCGTGTCATTTACTTTTAGGTGACTCGTAGCTTCATTGAAAAAATTAATAGTTTTCCTTACTTAGTATATATTTATTATTCTAAGTATTATACTATCCTTACTAGAGGATGTTCAAGGTCTAATTTAAGTTCACTGTAACATTAGTCATGTTAACAGAATGTAGGAAAGTATTTTTTATTAATTTGATCTCGTTCGCGGTAATGATAGAAGCAAATACGCCGCAGTGTAAATAACTTGAATACGTCAAATACATATCGCGATAGTTCCACCTCACACCCCTTTCGGCTGGAGTGTACTTGACCTGGAACACGAGGGCCCTCGATCATGGAGTAGTATTGTATTTTCTTACGAACTCGATGTAGTGTATACATTCTATTTATAAACAGCCGAAACACTAAGAATTAACTAGAGAGAGAAGCTAAAGGCTTGATTATTTAGTTTAATGTTCAATTGTATACATGTGAATGGAGCTGTGATCAGTGCGTACAGTGTTTGTGAGGCCGATTACACGGCGCCGTGTAATTAATATAAATCTCTGCTTATCTGTACTTAAAAATAAACTTACCAATTACCAGTCACCATAGCCTTTTGAGTAAGTTGAGAGATTATTATTTAGAGAGTTTTTTACTGGAATTTGTACTGGTGGTAGTTGTCTATTGTACAGTAAAGTAATCTACAGTAATGTTTGCACACTACTGTCTTCCATAGCGCTGTAGCTAATGTATTATAATTACTGGAGTAACGAGACTCAACATCTTGTGTTACCTTCAAGCGTGTTATGATGTAATGTATATCATCCTAACTAGCACTACATCGTTATGAGCAACAATCCTATATCTAAATAAAAAAAAATATATCCACTGCCCCGCCATTTTGTTTTAACAAATTCCGTATTAATAACCTTCTATAGAAAGAAATATGTATACTATAGATTTTTTTATTTTTACTGTATCTTTGGATATATATAATATATGATATCCGAAGATCCATTGACTCATCACGAGATTATCTGTTAACATGACTATTAGATGGAAACAATCAAAATTTGGTAGAGATATTGCTTCTGCCGTTTAGAGATCAGGTATGAATGGCTTTTACAAAGTTCCTTCTCCAAAGACAGTAGCTGAAGGGTTACAGTCAGCAAAGCGGAACGGGAACAGCTAGTTATCTATATATTATATGTCTTTATTAATATATACTGTATTACATATGGAGTGTAAGGAATCTTCCACAAAAACTTTCGGGACCCAAGCCAACCTCACCAGCTCATGCACCCTGCTAATCAACAAACGGGGCTCCGACTCCCACCAACCTGTATTGGACCAGCGTGGTGGGACATGCCTCAAATTCCTCCAAGCGAATGCGTACCCGATTGGTGATATACGTTCAGTAGTGGATGTCTATCGGCTGCTGCTGCTGATGATGATGATGATGATGATGTATGTATGATAAATGAATTTATATGCAACTCAACGAACACCTACAAACGAAGGTCAAAAAGCCTCGACCGATCAATATAGCAACCTTTGTTGGAGCCCTATGTCCAGGTGTGGACATCTATAGGCTGATGATCATATATTATATAATGTACATGTAACAATGAAACTATATACACTAACATATACAGACTTCGGCTTAAAAGATGTTTTTTTTGTCTCGTATCATAAATATGCCCTCCGGGGGTGAGATGTGCTTTTTCCAACCCCGAACCCTTGTTCAAAGTTTTGCGTGTAATATTTTACATGCGGTTCGCTCTCGTATATTCTGACTTCTTTGGTCATAAATCCCAGATTTCAGAGGTACAGCCTCGACTTTCGTCGTGGGCGAATGGCCCAATTCCCAGTTGTGGGAATAATAAAAGAATTATTTTATGCTTCGTATTATTATATCAAACAAGCTAATTTTATTATTAGCATACAAATAATATTTGAAATATATACAAATATTCTTTCGGCGCGCCAACTCGCCTACAGCGACTCCGCGTATATCGCTACACCGGAAATGGAAGCCGTCTGACTTCCGTAGCGTTGTGAAATTATCGACGCCGGTAGTTTAATAGGCTCATTCCTACTTCCGGATGTCCAATACTTTATTCACTTTTATAATATGAATTCACTATCTTAATACTTCAAGGAAATCTAAGGGTAGGGAAAGGGTCTGGGAGTGAAGTGTATAAACATACTGTAGGTTGTAGATGAATAAATAAAACTACCCTTAAAATTATGTATTAAACATACAAACATATTAATAACCGTACATTCCTTACTTGTTTATTAGTATATCACAAAAGATTTATAATCTACGAAAAATTAAAAAAAAAACTGTTACATTTATATGAAAAATCTTTAAATTCCCGGCGTGCCATCGGTGAGCGCCTTTCAAACCGGTACACAGTAATGTTTGCATACAACTGTTCAGCGGTAGAAATAGAGGCTGCGAAGGTATTTCGACCCTATTGATTGTTTTTTGCAAACAGGGGAACTCTTCTATAAAGATACCCTTCTTTTGGAGGGAAGACAAAGTCATGTGGGACATAATGAGCAACGAGGAGTCCCATGCTAAAGCCCCCGAACTCTTCCTGTCGCTTTCTACAACTAGCAGGGATTACCTTAGTCCTAATTATAATAGGTCATATAATAATAGAGACCTACTACCAGTAAAAAGGCCATGGTCGAGTTATATGAGGGAATTGACTGGCATATCTGGGGTGTACGATTTGTTCCGCCGAACCAGAGATAGAAAGGACTGTACCAAGCTGATCGCCAACCTTCGCTAGTTGGAGAGGCGCTTTAAGAAAAAGACCAGTAAATATCTATCATCATCATGACTATCATCCGATAAGCATCCACTGCTGGATATAGGCCTCCTCCAAAGAATCCCACATCGATCGGTCCTGCTCTGCTCGCATTGCCAGGTATCAAAGGCAGTCGTTTGTAGAGGTTCATATGGGGGGATTTGGGCCATTTCCCACCACGCTGGCCCAATGCTGGTTGGTGGGAGCCCGAGCTTTGTTTGTTGATTAGCAACACAACACAACTTTCAACTGATAGCTTTAATATATATATATATTTGCATATAAGATGAAAAGATAGTGACCTTACCTCGAAGGTCTCGTGGTGCGGGGAAAAGAAGCTGCGCACGCGCACTCATTGGTGATCCAATAACGACATCCCACTTTAATGAATTTTTTTAGGTTAAATTAAATGCTACTATTATTGTTTAGTTGCAAAATCGTATAATTGCAGTATACTAAATGCAAACAATGTAGCATTATTTAACTACGTTTTATAAACGCTACGTGATATTAAAATAGACAAATTAACATTCAGGGCTGTAGCGCTGTTGCGGTGACGGCATTAAACGCTGTTAAATGCTGGATTACGTGTTATGGTAATCAAGTCATAACATGAAGCGGTGCTCATGACTTTCAGACCCACGAGGTAAACCTAAGACCTGCTGAAGGCGAATCCAAGGCAAGAACGGGCAGGTAATAATCACTGCACTGGTAGGTCTCTCTTGGAGACTCAGCCCTGTAGTCTCGGGCTAGTAAGAATAGGACTAAAGTAAGCCCTGCCTGTCGTAGAAGCCGACTGAAAGAGTCTAAGAGTATCGCAGACCTTAAGAGTGGGAGCCTTTTTCGCTGTACAAGCTAACCTGCGTGGGACACCTCACCGATGGTGCCTAAGAGGGTTAGGCTCCTCCTCAGAGACGTGTAACGCGTTCTATAAGAGATCCTGGAGCATCTCCAGATTCACGGATGCAGACCACCGAAGGGATTTTAATGATTAAGAATCTCACATAACCCTTTTATTTTATTTTTTTTTATCGTGGGGAAATCCTACATTGGATACCCTTCTGCTGTGGGGGCAACAGAGGGGTTATGCCGGACTCGTACCGGCCAAAACCCCACGGTGTACGTCTCAACGTTTTAGCCAAAACCACAGGAACGCTTTCGCACACAACTGTGGTCTCGACGGCGAAAGGCCACAATGAGGCCGCATCTCGGGGTGAAACTGGAACTCTCCACCCCATTTACCAGCAATAAGCGGAAGTACCGCGCGCTCCATCTCGAGGCCTAACGTACTTGGTAACGGGTTCCCCAAATCCGCCACCATGGCCTCCGTTATGGAGGTTGTAAGGCGTGGAACATCCTCCTACGATGCCTAGGTACCCTCCTACGGAATGAGAGATGGATGTTTTTCTCTCGCTCCCTCTCTGCAATCTCCTTCTGCGACATTACTTTCTCGCAGAAATCCCATATAACCCTAGCTTCTCTTTATTTATTTAAATATTTTTTAATTTTTTATTTACTTATTCAATTAAGCGACAAGACGAAGGGGATGTTCTCCTAATTTGTAAATGGCGCTAGTTAGGATAATATATACTGCACCAAATTGCGCTCGTCGTCTGAGACGTTACCTGTTGAGTCTCGTTGCCTCAGTAACGAAAAAAAAGAAAAAATAAAACCACTTCAAACCGGAACATAGTAATGTGTGCACACTACGGTTCGGCGACAGAAACAGGAGCTGCGGTGGTACCTAGACGGTCTCCGGCAACAGTGACCTACCATTAGAACTTGACTCGTCGCTTCGTTAAATTGTCAATTACCACCACGTGGAATTGAGGTTAAGTCAATAAAAAACCATTTTAGAACTTCATCAGAGTCTATGGAAATAAAAAAAAATGGAAACTCGTCATCTTGTCACTTGGTACAGACGTGAAAGATAAGCACATGTCGTGGTCCCTTTATTATTTCAATTAAGCCGCGGGTTGCGCTCCGTCACGAATCCAATTAAAATACTTCCAGGACCAACCTAACCTTGGATGTAGCTGATCTGAGATTCTCATCATCATCCCGAAAAAGTCAATTGGTGGTAGGTATCTGCAGCCCAGCCATGTAGTCTCGGGCTATTAAGAATAGGACTAACGATACCCTGCCTGTTGTAGAAGGCGACTAAAAGAGTTTCCAGGTTCAGTGGCTTTAGGATGTGACTCTTCTTTGCTCACTATATCCCCCTCGTGACTTTGTCTTTTTAGTCGATTTCCTCCTGATAACAAAAAAAAGGTCGCTGTTGCCGGACCCCATCAAAATACCACCACAGCTGTATTTATGCCATCGAACGTGCAAACATTACTATGTCCGGTTTGAAGGGCGCTGTAGTTATTGTAACTACTTGAGCAACAAGACGTCTTGTGTTTCATGGTGACGTTCACAATGCGGTGCAGTGTATACCTATATATCTATATAATAACTTAACTAGTACCACTTTATTAAGGGCAAGTGTATCACTTACCATCAGGTAGACGTGTCGATAGTCTCGTCGTTTCGTAGAATAAAGAAAATAACGAGAAAAGATGGTGAGAAGTTAATATGATGGTAAGGAATACGTCTGCCCATAACAACGAGGTGATATTTAGAGTGATATAATCAGCACCACATTTTGTATGAGATGCAAGACGTTGAGTTTCATTAGCCCAATAATTTCTTTAGTCACACCGCTCTTCAAATCGGATCACAGTAATGTTTGGACACTACTGTTTGTCAGCTGTTATAGAAGCTCTGGTGGTACCTAGATGGTCTCCGGCAACAGAAACCTACCACTAGTCCAATAATGTCTTTTGTTGGAAAAAGTATGTATCATGGATTCACCGTTTAAAGGTGTTTGTAGCTATCGAAACTTCATAACTTTATATTGGGGTGTATGGGCTCCCGCAGAACAACTCACAGGACCGAAGCCAACCTCACCTGCTCCTGGTGCATCCTGCTAATCAACAAATGAGGCTCTGACTTCCACCGACTTGTCCCAGCGTGGTGAGATGTGACCCAATCTCTTCATATGAACCCCTACAAACGACGGCTCCTGGTGGCCGGCGGTCGGAGGCCATACTGACTGTGACGGACGTTGACAAGGCGCCGGAAACAAGCAAACACAACCGATCGATGTAGACAGCTTTGGGGTCAAGCTTTTGTCCAGCAGTGGACGTCTATCGGCTGATGATAATGATGATGAATTTCATATCCTACACACACAAACAAAATAATTATAATACGATGGCGATGAAACAATTGTGTAAATATTCTACAATCGCTTTATAATACTTTGAATGATGACGTCACCGTAAGGCTCTAGCTGTTACCCTTACAGAAATAAATTATTCAAGAAGTTTGGGTAGAACAAGTAAGCAGGTGGACCTCGCCCGCCTTAGACATTACAGGTAATAAAACGCACCTGTACACGACCACGGGGTAATGCGGTAATACAGTTAAGTTAAATTTATATCTGTTTGTACATAATTTTTTTTTAGCTTTATTTTTAGTTGAAGTAGATTAAATAAAGTAGATATATTAAATAACAGATATATTCATAAAGATATCTTTTTCAATCTAATGTAAATGTCATGAGAAAAAAGAAGTAAAAAGATAGAATCGGAAGTAAAAACAAAAAAGATCAATACGTATAAAAAAAGATATATTTATATAAGTTTGGCAAATATCACCCTTCCGCTATTTTTCTCTTTATTCAATGCTTTATAAAAAGTGTTACAGTGATCGGATTTAGTTCAAATATGCGCCATTTTGTTCGATAATCTGTTTCCATCTAGACGGCAACTTCATAATACCTCCCTCGTAGAAGCCCCCCTCCTTATTTGCGAAGAACTCGGACAGCCACTTTTCACAAGCCTCTTTTGAGTTCAACTTTACACCACCAGGGGCGTTCACCATGGACAGGAACAGGTGGTAATCACTTGGCGCTATGTCCGGGCTATATGGTGGATGCGATAAAACCTCCCATCCGAGCTACCGTAGCTTCTGACGAGTCATCAACGAAGTGTGTAGTCTGGCGTTGTCCTGGTGGAACACTACACCCTTCCTGTTGGCCCATTCTGGACGCTTCTGGTCGATCGCCTGCTTCAAGCGGTCCAGTGTTCGCAGTAGATGGTAGAATTAAGCGTCTGGCCATATGGGAGCAGCTCATAGTGGATAATTCCCTTCCAATCCTACCAAACACACAGCAAAACCTTCCTGGCCGTCAATCCCGGCTTGGCCACTGTTTGGGACGATTCACCGGTCTTCGACCACGACCGTTTTCGCTTGATATTGTCGTATGTGATCCATTTTTCGTCGCCAGTCACCATCCGTTTCAAGAATGGGTCGAGTTCGTTCCGTTTCAGCAGCATATCGCAGGCGTTGATTCGGTCTAGAAGGTTTTTTTGCGTCAAATCATGCGGCACCCAAACATCAAGCTTTTTTTTGTATCCAGCCTTCTGCAGATGGTTTAAAATGGTTTGGTGACTAACTCCCATCTCCTGGGCGATGTCACGAGATGCCACATGCCGGTCTAACTCGCTGTAGTCCATGATTTGATCGGTATTTGTCGTCACAGGTCTTCCGCCGGCTGGCTTATCCATGGTGTCGTTTTCACCGGCTCTGAATCGTCGAAACCGATCCTCCGCGGTTCGAAGTGATAGAGTACCATCCCCCAAAACACCATTAATCTCACGGAACGTTTCTCTAGCGGATTTGCCTTTAACGAAGGAAAACTTTAAAATAGCGCGAATTTCGGCGTTTGTGAACTCCATGTTTACACGTCTATAACTGTTGAACGCAATATCCAAACTAATTATGCATAGCGTCGTTTTGTAGGTTATGTCAAGACCTTTCAAATTATGTATAGTATTGCCAGATACGAGCTCTGTAGCGCTTTGTACATAGCCGCGAAATTAAAAAGACAAAAAGGCGGAAGGGAGATATTTGCCAACCTTATATATATTCAAAGTCACCTAAAGGGCAATGGAGAGGCCTATGCTCGGAATGTACGCGATTGAATCAGAAATGTGGAGATCCGCAGGAGCACTAAGGTCACCGACGTAGCCCAAAAAAATGCTAGACGTAAGTGGCAATGGCCAGGGCATATTGCTCGAAGGACCGACGGCATATGGGCTAGTAAGGTCTGGAGTGGCGCCTGCGTACCGGTAGACGTAGTGTTGGGAAGCCTTCTACATGGTGAACTGACGATCTGGTGAAAATCGGGGAACCCACTGGATACGAGCAAAGTTGGACCTATCGATGTGGAGATCTTTTGGGGAGGCCTTTGTCCAGCATTGGACATCTATCGGCTGATAATATTTATATATATATATATTTACTGGCGATAGAAGAGATCGTCTACTTAAATACCACCGCAGCTCCCATTTCTACCACCAAACAGTAGTGTACATAAATCACTGTGCTCCGGCTCGTAAGGTGCTGAAGCTAGTGTAATTTCTAGGATAACGAGATTCAACATCTTTTATCTCAGTGCGACGAGCGGAACGTCGTGCAGTGTATATCATCCTAACTAGCACCACGTTGTTATGGGCAGGTAAAGCATTCGAAGCTAAGTTAAACAATATAAGTTATATTCCGGTCTGTAATGTTACAAAGCTGTTTAATACAAATGTAAGTGTAAGTTTATAACTAATTTGTTCATAGATCCATACTTACACTAAACTTTGGGCCGTTCATAGTTAAACTTTGAATTACGTCAAAATCATTGAAACATGTTTAACTTAACTCATAATTCTTAAGTAACGTAAGTAACAAATATCGTCTAATTAACTTATTCATATAAACGTAAATCAAGTTAAATTAATAACCCCATTTCATTATAACTTCTATGTAACTTGTACACTGCTTTTTCCCAGTGTATTGATGTAAAGATACAATCACACAGTATTACTTGAAGAGCAACAAGTGGTACGTTTACTGTTACTGGTAGTAGGTCCTCCAGGTCAAAGGACATCTGCTACTGCTGCTAGAAAATGGTTATAGGTCTCTTCTTCTAAGGGTTCGTATAGATGGGTACCGCCGCTGTTCATATTTCAGTCGACAAATAGCAGTGTGCAAACATTATTGTGTACCGGTTTGAAGGGCGCTGTACCTAATGAAAATACTTGTGAACGAGACTTAACATCTTATATGTATAGCGACTAACATATAGCTGTGTATATCATCCTGAATAGCGCCATAGTATGAGTGGGCGTATGAATTATCAGTTCCTACAAAGGTTGATTGATGAAGCTATCAAAATAGAAGATGCTGAAGATGAAGCTTGGGATGCTATAGTTCAAAAGGTCAAATCAAACACCAAATATACCACTAGAAGATCTCAACACAGAGACCATATAGTAAACAATTATTAAAGAGCTGTAAGTACTCCGTAATGGTTAAGGTCAAGACATCAATCAGCTCAGACCAACAGTCACCATAGCTACTGCAAACCACTCGAAACGCAGTGTAGTGTATAATTAAATACACTCATAGTAGGTCTCTGTTGCCGGAGATTGTCTAAGTACGACCGCAGTAGGCACTGTATGATTTCCGGCAGCAAACAGTACCATCTTCCGGTTAGAAGGGTTCTGTAGTTAATGTAATTACTGCTATAACGAGAACTAACATGTTATATCTCAAGGCGATACATCATTCTAAGTAGCGCCAAGTTGTTATGGGATCGCGGGTCACTTACCATCAGGTGAACGTGCCACTCGTCTCATCAAAGGTGAATAATTATATTATGGATTTTAATATACATCGTCCATTGCTGGCTATAGGACCACCAATAACAGCCGTGTTGTCTCGGGCTGAGAAGAATAGGACTAAGGTAAGCCGTGCCTATCGTAGGAGGCGACTAAAAGGATCTAGGAATTTCGCAGGCCTAGGAGGGTTAAGCCTCTCTTCAGAGACGTATAACACAAAGTGTAGAAAGGCACCGGTGCTTTCTATAAGAGATCCCGAAGCCTCCCTGTACGCACCGATGTCGACCACCGAGGAGGTTTTAATAAGTAGAATCCCACATAACCCTGACTTCCCCCAGAAGCAGGGTATCTTTCGAAGATTTCCCCCACGAAACCAAAAAAAGGGCTACTATCAAAGTATTCCACATAGATTTGAATATAACCTACGAAGCTGATGTATCCCTAAAGTATAAAAGGTCTATAAAAAGATATAACAGCAATCTAATATAGTAATAAGATATATATTCAATATGTTGAAGGCCTTCATTTCGCCTTCAAACTATTAACTCCAATAGATCAAGGGGTCAGCTCCGAACTGGGTCAAGATGGAAGTGGTGGCTGTCGTGAGGGCCCACTTCAGTTAAATAAACTGCGACTGTTTGTAACAAAGCGTCATGTGCTCATTGTTTTTAATTTCCTCGTATAGTCCATCTCTTTCTCCACTTGTATGGTTATAAATTATCCTTTTATTATCCAGGGAGACTATATATCGATGTTATCTATGGAGTCTCCATTTTTATTCTACGACTGCGAAAGAGGTTCTCTGTTTACCACGTATAAGATAATCTTGATCTGTTTTGGTGGTGGTAAGTCTTTGTTGCTGGAAACCGCCTAGGTACTTCAGCGCTTATTGCAGCCGATAAACAATACTATGGGAACATTGTGTTCCGGCTTGAAGGGCGCTGTAGTTAACGAAATTACTTGGGTAAACTCAAACTCAACAGACGCCTCAAGGCGACGAGCGTAATTTGGTACTGTATATAACATCCTAATTAACGCCACGTTATTATGAGTGGCGTATCACTTACTATCAGGTGAACGTCTTTCTCCTCTTATCTCTGCGTGGTACAAAAAAAAAATTCTATGATGAGAGAGAGAGACAGTTGACAAAGAACTTAGGGTTGGGTTAATGTTTAATACAACAAGTTTGTAGTAAACGTTTAATTTCTTTTAGTACAATTTCGTTATTAATAGTGTACTAATACAGGTTGGAACCTATACATGTTCTCACTTGGAGTTTGAATGGAAGAGATTAAGAGGAAGTGAGGATGAAAAGCAATTTCCTATATACGGATTGTTAGAGAATGAACGAGCTAGTCTTATATTAGAACATAACAAAATTATGCAGATATTTTCCTAAGCCATCTTAGTCTAACTGAAGCTCCCCGCTTCGAGCGATAAATTACTCTCCCCTAGTAATATATTACTATGGACTAAGATGCAGTAGTACCTTAGTACCTTAGGTATTAAGTTAAAACGCTGTATAACTTAAGCTACTATGTCTAAAGTAAATCTTGTAATATGCTTGCAATTACTGTCTCTGTCGCCGGAGACCACTGACCTATCTCCGCAGTGAGATAGTGTTGTACAATTATTACAGTGTTCCGGTTTGAAGGGCGCTGTAGCTAATGAAATTACTGAAGTAACGAGACAATGTTTGATTGAAAGCGAAGAGCGTAATGTGGTGTTTATCATCCTAATTAACGCTGCGTTGTTATGAAGTATCACTGAATATATGAAAAAGTTCTCTTTCATGTAAATCAACGATGTAAATGTTATCTAAGAAAACAACAGTTCCTAATTAACGGAAGTAACTTATGTATCATATTATCACTTCATTAATGCTCTGCTTAATGTAATTTTTAAGTGACTAATTTTTAGTTATTTTCTGCTTAGCAAATAACCAGTTATCATCAAGTATTCTTCAAAGAGAAAGAGAAGTATAACAAGGTATTAAGGAGCAGTTATGTGAGTTTGCTCTTTAATTATTATAGTAACAAATAACCCATTTATTATTCCCACTGCTGGGAGTAGCTTTACGTAAAAAAAACAAGGTTATTTATGTACCATACAGCAGTTATCAACATGCCGGTTAGCTCGTCATCTCAATTTAATCGGAGATCGAATCTGATCCTCTTAAACTCACACAATGTGTCTTGTATTTATGAAATTGTTATGTTCAGACATCTTTGCACGATCGAATCAGAAATAAGATAGTCCGTGGAAGAACTGAGGTCATCGACATAGGCCTAGGTATTGCTAGATTTTAGTAGCAAAGGTTAGGACACGTCGGTCGAACGATGCGGGATGTAGCAGCACCGGTAGACGGAGCACGTAGACCCACCACAATATGGACTGTCGATCTGATAAAGGTGGAGGGAACCAGTTTGATGAGAGCAACGCAGGACCTTTTGGATTGTAGGTTATTGGCATACCTATGTCCAGCAGTAAGTGTGTTTCGGCTGATGATGATAATGAAATTATTATTTTTTTTCCAATTAAGGGACGAAACGTGGTGATGGGTAAATGTGGCACTGTGGCGCTAGTCACCTGGGATATAATATGTTGATTTTCGTTACCCCAGTAATTAAAATGATAGTAATTAATAATATAAATGAAAAATAAAAATAATATGTTTAATGAAAGTTAAATTTTGGTATTGTAGCAGTATGTCTGAAACGAGCTTATGTCTATATAATTGTAATAGCTAATTGTAACATTAGGCACTAGTTAGAAGATTTGCACGCTTTCAAGTAGAATATGTGAAACTAACTATATAAACATCTTATTGTAAACCATGTCCTTGCAAATAAAATATTTATTTATTTATTATTACACTAGCTATAACGCTTTTCAATCTTGAACACAGCAACCATCATCATCAGGTGCCCACTTCAAACTGAAGTTTGGCGATCAGATTGAGAAAACCAATTCGATCCTCAGCTATTCATTTTATCTGAGGGTATTTAAACTCAGTCTGCTTCTTATTGCTTGTCCGGTGAACAAAGTAATGTTAGCACAGTACTACAATAGGCGCTGCGGTCGTACCTAGGCAATCTCCAGCATACAGAGATCTGCCACCAGTAATTTATTTGTAGTAGATGTGTAGATTTATGTGATCGCGATCTGATCAGAAATGTGAAGATCTGCAGAAGCACTAAGGTCGCCGACATAGCCCAAAAGATTGCTAGACTTAAGTGGCAGTGGGCAGGACACATTGCTCGAAAGACCGACGACTGATGGGGCAGTAAGGTCCATGAGTGGCAGCTGCGTACCGGTAGATGTAGCGTTGGGAGGCCTCCTGCAAGATGGACCGACGCTCTGGTGAGAAATGTAGGAACCGATTGGATGCCAGCAACGTGTAACCGATCGACGTGGAGATCTTTTGAGGGAGGCCTATATCCAGCAGTGGACGTCCATCGACTGAGGATAATGATGAATGAGTAGATTTATGCGATCTAAACAAAAAAAAAACATAGTAAGTACACGTACAATCTATTCCAGCTCCACACAATCCATGTTATTTTCAAGTTGGAGCAATTTCCGCCGCAGTAAATGGCGTTTAGTTAACTGGAAGTGCAGAAAATTGCAAACAAACCGCTCCTCGGCGGAGCTCATTGGTTGATTCTGTAAAGACCTATCGATCGCAGCTGTCTCATTGTGAACTGACACTGATCCTCCCCACTCTCAACGTTTATCCATCGCCCACTTTAAATCACTTGGTGTTTCGTTTATTATTCTACGGAGCGCCGAGACGAGCGAGACAATCACCTGATGGTAAGTGATACACTCGCCCGTAACAACCTGGTGCTAGTTAAGTTGATATACACAGCACTACATAGCCATTTTCGCCTTGAAATATAATTCTCGTTGCCTCAGTAATTTCACCAGCTGATTGTAGGTCTCTGTCTACCACAGCAACTACTATTGCTGCCGAGAAACAGTACTGTGTTCCAGTTCCAAAGGTGCGGAGATACTGAAATTTCTATTGGTAGTCTAGACTTAACATTTTATGTCTAAAGACGCCGAACAATTCAATGCAGTGTATATCATCCTGACAAACGCTACATTTTTAAGAGCAGACAAATAGCTTACCGTCTTTAAAGGTCTCCCTCCTCTTGCGCTTTGTCGAATGAGAAAAAAAGTCTTCAAACTAGAACATAGTAATTTTTGCTTACTACTGTTTGATAGTAGAAATATGCATGAGGCGTGCTAAAGTAACTCATACTGTTATGTTGTACCCTGATATCTTTTAAGTGCTAGATACAAAGTTACAAAATACTTTAAAATATTAAAAAAAAAGTTATACTTCACACAAATATCATAAGGGATAAAGTTTAAAGTACAAAATTAAAACTAAAATGTACGTTTTTTTAAATTTCATTGAAGTAATATTTACTTGTTACGTACTATGTTAACAGTAAAGAGTATAGTAGAAGTAAGATTCTAAAATGTGTCTTATAAAATAGTATAAAAAGTAAAGTATTTAACATTTTACCCGATGAGAAACTTGAAGATAACTTTAAAGTGCTTAACACTGAAGTTTTTTCAGCAACTGGTGCGCGTACTTTAAAGCAAATACCTATTATTAAAACCTGGTACTGATTATTAATACGTCGATTAGCTCCGTATTAGCATATGTCGTTGCAAGGAGTATATTAATGATATATTTCAGAGGCATCGGGCTCAACTCCTTCGCGTTCAAGAATTTATTTGACTTGAACGTTGTGTAAATTGCTTAAGTTGGAGATAAGTTATTTTCGTCGCCGCCGGCGCGTCCTACACTTTTCGAAGTTATGTAAGTAAACTGTAAAGTTTGCGAGAACTTTCTGCCATGTAAATTAACGTTACAGAAACCAATATTTGCTCTCAAAGGGTTAATTGCTTTATTATCTAGATACACATAAAAGTCTAGAATCATTCTAGTTTTTTTATTTAATAAAACAACGAGAGAAGGGAGACTTACCTGATGGTAATTCACACGCCTGATCATAAGGCGCTGATTAGTATGGTATACTGCACATACGCTCGTTGCCTATAGAAATACGTTAAATCTCATTACTCCTCTAATTCCACTAGCTACAGCACTCTTCAAACCGGAACACGGATATGTTTGCATAGTACTGCTGGACGGTCTCCGGGAACAAAGACTTACCTCTACTATAGCACAATGTGGTACTTGTTAAGATGGTACTCACAGCATCACATTCCGCTCGCCGCCCTGATCATAAATATTTAGTCTCATTATCCCAGTAATTACACTAGCTACAGCCCGCTTCAAGCCGGAATACAGTAATGCTTGCATTGTACTGTTTCACTAAAGAAATAGGCGCTTCAGCTTAGCCTATCTCGACGGTGTCCTACCACCAATAAAATTATAGGGGACATATGTCTTAAGGAGGACAAAGTGTTATCATCAGCCGATACACGTCCACTGCTGGATAAAGGCCTTAAACAAAGTTTCCTACCCGATCGAGTAGGCATTCATATGAGGATTTAGGTCATTTTATACCTCGCTATCCTAATGCGAGTTGATGAGAGATGGACCAGGCCCATGGCTCCGTACAGTGCCATACTCCGCAGGATGCCAGAGTACAGGCGCCGACACAAATGACCCGGCCCCCCGACATTGGGCAGTAATCTGCCCAGCGCAGCGGCGGTGGCGGTGAGCTTCGGGAGAAGCCGTTCGAAGTGCTCCCCGAAGCTCCATCGCCCGTCCAGAGTGAGCCCTAAATACTTGAGGGCTCCCCGCACTGAGACCCTCTCGCCCCGGACGGGGATGATCGCGCCTTGGGCCATGGGCCTTTTTTTTTTTTTTTTTTTTTTTGATATCGGTGGTGGAAATGCTGTTACCGCATACCCAGCGTCCTTTGCAGGGGGGGGACGCCGGGTTATGTGGGGCTCGGGGCCACTGAGATGTTGTGCGTGACCCCCATACCCACTAAAACCACCACCGCTTGTCCCGCCATACGCATACTGGAGACGCCCGGGTTTCAGTCAAGCAACTCTCCGGGCGCCTCCGCGTATAAAACTCCTCCTGGTGGGTGCCCGCGGGGAGCAAAGGCACCCACCTGCCGTCCCGTACCGGCCCCTCGCGGGACCGGCACGTTGGGGCCCCCCGACCCCACAGACGACCGCGCGCGCCCGAGACGGAGCGCACGCCCGGCCGCCGCCCTCCCGTGAAGGAATTGGGCGGCGGCCTTCTCCCTCTAGACTGCCCCCCCCCACTTCGACGAGGGAGGGGGGACAAAAACCAAGACTCCCCCGGGGGACACACCCCCAGGGGAAACACGACAAAAGGCCCAAAGGGCCACGCCTAATGGCCCGAAGGCCACTTCACACCGTGCCCGGCTAGGGGCCCGTCGCTCACGGCGGGAGGAAGCGGACGGCGTGGTTCTGCCGCCGCGCTCTCCCGCCGGCCCGCCGCCGCCTGCAAGTTGCGGCAGCGGCGTCGGCCTCCCTCGCGCGCTCGGCGGCCTCCTTCTGACGCATCACTGCGCCGCAGAAGGAGGCCACCGCCTTCCAAGACCTCTCGCTGCTCAACATACGATCGATTACAGTCGGCAGCGAGAGGTCACTGCCGACTTGCGCGACGAGGGAGTGGCGTTGCGGACCCCATGCCGGGCACTCCGCCAGAGTGTGGTGCGCCGTGTCAATCGGCGCACCACACTCGACGCATTCTTGCGTCATCTCTCTACGAGCCACCTGGTGCAGGTACTTGCCGAAACATCCATGGCCTGTCAGCACCTGCACCAGGTGGAACGTCAAGGCCCCGTACCGCCGGCTCATCCACCGGGACAGGTGGGGCCTGATGGCCTCCACCGTGTCCCGGCCGGCGGCAGGGTTACCTAACTCCGTCTCCCACCGCCGGATCAGGGCGTCATGGGCAACGCGCCTGATCCGGCGGACCGTGGCCGGGTCCGGCCGACGCTCTCCGGCATCCCGCAGGAAGAGGTACACTTCCGCGAGCGACTGCGCCTGTAGACCCATACGGGCGCACCGTACAGTGCCATACTCCGCAGGATGCCAGAGTACAGGCGCCGACACAAATGACCCGGCCCCCCGACATTGGGCAGTAATCTGCCCAGCGCAGCGGCGGTGGCGGTGAGCTTCGGGAGAAGCCGTTCGAAGTGCTCCCCGAAGCTCCATCGCCCGTCCAGAGTGAGCCCTAAATACTTGAGGGCTCCCCGCACTGAGACCCTCTCGCCCCGGACGGGGATGATCGCGCCCCGGGGTGGACCCCTGCGGGGTCCGTGGAAGAGGAGGGCCTCCGTCTTCGTGACAGAGACCCTCAGACCCAGCTGCTCGATCCGGTCCACCACCAGCGACGTGCTAGTGGCGGCCAGACGAGCAGCCTCGTCGTAACTCCTCCCCCGGGCCGAGACGAGGGTGTCGTCTGCGTAGCATAACACCCTCGTCCCGGGGAGGACCGGCTGCCGCAGCAGCCAGTCGTACGCGAGGTTCCACAGCAAGGGGCCCAAGACCGACCCCTGTGGAACCCCGCTCTCCACGCGCCGCCGATGTAGTTCGCCGCTGCCATCAACCCAGACGATCGTCCTGTCCCGGAGGTACGCCCCCAACAGCCCGACTATGTAGGGGGGGAGCCGGAAAAACTCCAGCGCCCCCCTGATCGTCGCGAAAGGCAGGCTGTTGAAGGCGTTCTCGATATCTAAGGACACCCCCAGGACCACCTCGCCGTCACCGAAGGCCTCCAGACAGAGGCCCTTCAGGTCGAGCAGGGGGTCCAACGTGGATCGCCCTGCCCGAAATCCGTACTGGGCCTCATGAAGGCCCGGTCCCACCTCGGCGAGGTGCCGAACGAGACGGCCGGCCAAGATCTTCTCGAAGACCTTCCCCGCCTCGTCCAGAAGGACGATCAGTCTGTACGCGGAAGGGGAGTCGGGGTCACGGTCCCCCTTCCGCAGCAGGCAAAGCCTGCCCGTCTTCCAGCGCTCCGGGAACTGCACGCGTCGAATGCAGGCGTCGTATAGTCCCCGGAGCTCCTCGCGCAGGTGGCTCGCGGCCACCCAGAGGGCCCTCGATGGGACCCCGTCGGGCCCCGGAGCCGTACGTCGACCCCGGAGACGATCCAGGGCCACGTCCAGCTCCTCTTCCGTCAGAGGAGGGCCCTCCTCTGTGGCCGCCGCAGGGGCGGTAGTGGACATAACCGGGGGCTGGAATGACACGTCAGCCCCCGGGAACAACCGGTCCACCACCCCTTGGAGGAAGTCCGGGTCCAGGGCCTCCGTTAAGGGGGCGCCTGCGGCACAGAGCTTCTTCCGTGCCGTCTTGAACGGGCGCCCCCATGGATCCCTGTCGACCCCTGCCAGTAGTTCCTCCCAGGCAAGGGTCTTCGCCCGGACTATGGCGAGCCGCAGGGTCTTGCGGGCTTCCGCATACTGACCCTGCAGCCGCTCCTCCTCCCCCGTCACCTGAGTGCGCCGACGCCGACAACGCTGCAATGCCCGGCGACGAGCCTGGGCCGCCGCCCGGAGGCCGGAGAGCTCCTCCGACCACCAGTACAGCTGGCGGCGGCCCGCAGGACGTCGCCGCATCCTAGGCATGGCCGCATCGCACATCTCCTGAAGAGCGCTGTGGATGCGACCTTCCAGCTCGTCGACGCCGACGTCGTCTGAGCCTCGGGGCATGTTCCATCTCTGGAACAGCGCCGCCTCCTCGGCGAGCTCCTTGTCGAACTTGCCGAGGACCCAACGAGGGAAGTGGAACCCGGGGCGCGATGATGTTGTGCCGCGCCCCTGAGGAGGGGAGACCTCGAACCTGATATATCGGTGATCCGATAAGGTCTCCACCTCCTCTTCCACCCGCCAATTTGCCACACGGCGCGCGAGCGCCGGTGAGGCAAAGGAGAGGTCCACGATGGATCCCCCCGACCCTCGCACGCACGTGAGCGCGTTTCCCTCGTTAAGGAGGCTCAGACCGGAGAGCAGTGCCCATGCCTCAACTGCTCTCCCTCTCGCATCGGTGGCGGTGCCGCCCCAAGAGCGAGACTTGGCGTTGAAGTCGCCGAGGACCAAGGTCTCCTTCGGCGACAACCTGCCCGCGGCGGCCCTGACAGAGTCGAGAAACACCTCGAACTCTGCCAGGGATCGGTTGGGGGAGAAGTACACCCCGATGACAGCGTACCTCCCCCAACCTGCCGCCGCGTAGCCGTGCCCCCTCTCTAGTGACTTGAAGAGGGGGCAGGCGCCCGCTCTCGCCAGCACCGCCACCGTGCCGTCCAGGTCCCCAACCCAGGATGATTGGGCGGGAATCCTGTACGGCTCCGATGCCACGCCAATGTGGCATCCCCACTCCGCCAACGACTGCAGGAACAAGTCCTGAGCGTTGGCGGAGTGGTTGAGATTCGCCTGCAGGAGTGAGATGTGGGTCATCAATTAATTGATGACCATGTTCTCATCTCCTGCAGGCGCACTCTTCTTCTCCGCGACGCGGGAAGGTGTCCCGGCCGCAGCCTTTCCCTTGACCCTGGGGGGGAGACAAGTCCTCCCCCCCATCAAGTGGTTGGACTTCCGACCAGAGTCGGCGCAGACGGAGCATCGGAACTCCGACTGGCACTCGCCGACCCTGTGCCCCACCTTCCCGCATCGGAAGCACAGATCCCTCCGGCATTTGGGGGATGGGCACATAGAGGAGGTGTGCCCGATCGCCATGCACTTGAAGCAGCGCAAGGGGCGCTGCTCCAGAGCCACGATCCTGGCCGAGGTCCACCCGACCAGGACGCGGCCCTTCTCCGCCGGCGACCGGACACGTTACGATGGTGGTGCCCATCCCCCCGGGCCCGTCCCTTACGGACAGGGCCTTCACTTGCCCGGCTGGGCAGCCCGTTGCTGCGACGACCGCAGCCTCGACCGTCTCTTTGGTGGCCGAGTCGTCCAGCTCGGTCACCCGCAGATCCGCGGTTTTGACCGGCCGGACGACGTCGGCCACCCCAGCTAGCGAAGTCTTCATCTTCTCCGCCAGCTGGTCCGCGACGTCGTGGCCGTGGCTGGCACCCAGCTCGAACAGGCGGGCCCCCGCCATGGTGCGCCGCACCCGCACTTGGCCCATGAGGCCCAAGTCCTCGAGGGCGGACGTCTTCATCAGGGAGCTCATGATCTCCCGGTAAGACGTCCCCTCGGCCACCGCCTCGGGCCGCAGCCTGACTAAAACTGCGGCCGTCTTGGGCGGCGCAAGCTTGGGCCCCTTCTTGGCGGGAGCCGCCTTCTCGGCGGGGGCCGCCTTCTTAGCGGGGGCCGCCTTCTTGGCGGCCTTAGCCCGCGCCTTCCGGCCGACCACCTTCGTCCACGAGCCCTCCTCCGTGGAGGGCCCGGGCAGCGGCACGTTTTCCACCTCCATCTCACCCTCAGCCGAGGATGTTGTTGTTGGCTGAGGGCGGGAGGTTGAAGCCTTCATCGGCGCCCGGCGAGGTAGTGGTGCCAGCGCCGGCGCCTGTCGGGGCGCCGAGGGCGCCGCCGGCCGGGTCGTAGCCGAGGTGGCCGCGTCCGCAGGCGCGGGGGCCCGCGAGACGGAGCTGCCACCCAGCGCCCTCCTTCTATCCGCTGCCAGAGGCGGACGGATGATGGGGGCTGGAAGTAGGCGTTCTTCCAGCCCGGCGAAGCGACCCTCAATCATCCGCGCCGCGGCACCGAGCATCCGTTCGGATGCCCGCTCCACGGCCGCGTTAATGAGGGCCGCAAAATCCGTCGGCTCAGGAGGAGGAGGACGAGCCGGAGCCTCCACTGGCACGGGCCCCGCCCCAGTGCGCAGTGCCGCCACCTGCTGGCTGAGCTCCTCGTTATATTTTTTAAAGGCGAGGAGCTCACGCCTTATGTACTCCACCTCCGTCTCCAGGCGACGATTGTCGCTGCGGAGACGGAGGTTCTCCTCCGGCTCGAGTCGCGCCGCCAGGGCTACCACCGCCTCCTTAATGCAGAGGACGGCCTGGTTCAGCTTTTTCTGGAAGCCGCCGGACAGCGATTTGCTCGTCTTACTGACGAGCGAGATGTCGTCGGCGGCTCCCTCCACTTCGCTGACCAGCTCCACGGTGGTCATATCTCTGGCGGTCCTCCTCCGTTTTACGGTCCCGCCGTCGCCCTCCGATGTAGGCGGCCCCGGCTTGCGGAACCGATCGGTGCCCACGATCGCCCGGAAGGTGGCTACCTCCACAGGCGACCGGTCCCTGCTCGTCGCGCCGCTCACCCCACTCTCCGGGGCAGGCGAAGCTCCCCCAGAGGAGTCTACGCCTCGCGACGATCCTGCACTCCTCCCTCTGCGGGACGTCGCCCTCAGCGCCATCCCTGAGTCGGTCCTCGCGACCGCGACCGCTGCCCTCGCCCTCTCTCCCGATCGGGAGACTCTCCTCTTTTTTGCTCCGCCCTTCACGGGCACCGCATCCACTCCGCCCGTCGCAGGCACAACGCCTCCGCCCATCTCGGGCCCGACATTCTCTTTGGGCAAACTGGTGAGTTCCACCCGTAAAGTTTTTTTTATTTGTTTTCCAGTTTCCATTAAAATCCCACGAGTCACGGGTTACTGAGGTCCACCTTCGACAGAGCCCGTGTTGCCTCCGGTAAGCCTAGATGTCGCGTCCAGGCGGTCGGCCGGTCCCCTGTCGGGGTCCGCAGTAGAGACTGGACTCCCCTCCAGCCATGCACTCCTCACGCTGCGTCGCCGTTTGAGTTGGGGTAGTTTTTTATAGAGGTTTTCCTCCTCGCGCCCCGGGCGGTTAAGCCAAGGGCCTCAGTCCCGTGTGACCGCGAGACATGACCACGACATCACACGGGATTACGACCGACGGTGGCGGCAGGAAAGACCCACCGCCTGCGCGGGGCAGGGTAAGTGCACACCGAGCCCGCCGTCGCCCCTCCACTGTGCCTTCTGATAGTCAGAGGGACACGCGGAGAGACCCCTCCCGCCGGGTTATCCGGCTGTCGGATTATTAGCCGTCAGCTGCCCTATGCCCGAGAGCATAAAGCAGCTGCCGTTGCCCAGGGTACACCAGTCCCAGGAGATGCCCTTACGCCCGGACCGAGGTCCGAAGGCAACTGCATCTCCCGGGCACACGAGGAGGTTATCCGACCCAGCACCCCAACTCACGGGACCCAAGCCAACCTCACCAGCTCATGTTGCTGCTAAACAACAAACGAGGCTCTGCCTCCCACCAACCTTCATTGGGCCAGCGTGGTGGAGAATCACCCAAAACCACCCAGACGAACCTCTACAGACAACAGCTTCTAATGCCTGGCGATACCAGAGACCATGCTAACTATAGATCTTCGGGGGCCGCCTATGTCCAGCAGTGGACGTCTATTGGCTTATGATGATGAAATCATATTGAAAATATATAGTACGTAAAAAAAATATTTATTACACACAGACACGACTTCTTTGAAGACTTAAAAAGAAACGTTTATTATAATCGCTTCCCTCCGCGGCGAGATTAAAGGAGTCTGTTACTCCAGGCACCAATTACCAACAGCGGGCGGGGGTGGACCGGGATGAAGGAAACGAGGCTCCGTAATCTGTGAATCGTTGCTGAAGCAATATTCATCTTGAATACTAAATGAGGATTCATGAGGCTATATGTTAACGGAGAATTTAGGTAATAAGAAATGTATTTATATATAACGCCACGACATAACTGTTGGTAGGTCTCCGTCAATCTCCATCGAATAGACCGTGTTCCTCCCTCCGACACTGCTGTCTCTTCCAGAGTACACATCTTCACAGGATGGTATGATGCAATCAGCCAGGTATACATTAGTAGTAAGTCTCTTTTCCTGGTGACTGTCTAAGTACCACCGCACCTCCTATTCCCGTCGACGAACAGTAGCGTGCAAACATTACTGTGTTCCGATATGAAAGGCGCTATAGCTAGTGAAATTACTGGGGTAAACACTCAACATCTTATGTCTCAAGTCTATGAGCATAATATGGTGTTGAGTGTACCATCCTAACTAGCGCCATATTGTTATGGTCACGGATATCACATACCATCACGTGAAGTCTCGTTGTCTTATCGCTTCGTAGAATAAAAGAAATCTTTGAGGATCAAATATTCATACTGCGACAGTGACTTATATTTGAGACGTTATCTATTTAGAGTTAATTTTTTTCTATCTTCAAAAGTAAAGACCTGATGGTGATGTATGTCAGTCATTTACTAAGTTTAGTTTTATGTTTGTAGTGTAAATTGCAACTGACAGTCCAACTAGTTGTCACCTTCATTATAAATTCAAATAGTAAACAAACCGCCGCTGCGGCTCGTTCGCGCATTAATCACGGAGCCGGTCCTGTAACTTCGTGCCAAATCAGTTTTGGTCGTCTGCTGCTTTGGGAGACAGTTGTTGGACTGAGTTACTTCTACGAAATATATTATTAGAGACAACTCTCCAACCTCCGATGATCCCACTGACCCAAAGGTCTTACTAGTCAAATCGCGACAGAGCGAGCGCGACTTCTTACAAGTTATTGATTCTCTGTCCTACTCCCTAGTTTTTCCACTATCCTCATCCATGACATGACATGACGTTAACAAAATCCACTCCCGGCGCCAGTGCCAAGTTGCTTCTTCTAGCATGACATTCGTGCGGGAACTCTCGCAACCGTGGAACTTTATTAGCCGCTTCCCACTTCCTTTCGATCTATTCAATTCATCATCGGCGTACAACTAACACTGCCATAAGAACTGATGGCGATCTTCCTCCGCCTCAACACACTCACATATCTTCCACTATTGTCATGTGATAAAGCCGTTTCTGAAAACTACCATTTCCAGTAAGGATCTGTGAGACTTTATAGTCCGGTACGTTCCAGTAATACTTTAGCGGCAACGTCATCCGGGAACAGCTCCCTGCCTTTTGTTTCATTCACCCATCGAATCTGCCATTCATACAAACATACATATATATCACGCCTCGTTCCCAGTGGGGTAGGCAGGGACCACCTCTCTCTACTTGCTACGATCCTGGCACACCTCTCTCGCTTCCTCCACTTTCATAAGCTTCTCCATGCATGCTCGTCTGTTGCGAGTACTCTTGACCCGGCCGGTCTTTAGGACATCTTCGAATTTCTATTCATCCACTACAATATCCCAAACATGACGCTTAAGCCTGCTTCCAAATATCATAACTTTTGTAATACAGCAGCTAGTTAACTTGATTTTCGTGGTGCCGCGAATTCCCACGTATCTTCAAACAAATCCAAATGTCATCAAGGTCATGTTAGCCGATCGCTGTCAACTGCTGAATATGGGCTTCCTCAATGAATTTCCAGTATGACTAGTCTACATCCAACAATACCGTACGATCTTCAGCAGATAGAAGGTCTATCTATCGGGCTGACATCACAACCCTTGCCTATTTGTTACTTTGCAAAATGTAACCTTTACTTATTGTCAGCTAAAGAAAACGTGTGAGAGTTTACACGCGATATAAGTAAAACTTCGTATTCTGGTTAATTTGTGAGAAAATGAGATTAACACACTATGGAGGTGGTAGAGAGTGGGATAAAATGATTCTTCTTCTTAAAGCGCCTCTCCAACTAGTGAAGGTTAGCGATCAGCGTGTACATCCATTCTGTCTCTGGTTCGTCGGAACAAATCGGTCGCCCCAGATATGCCAGTCGTTTCCCTGATATTCCTCAACCATGACTTTCTTCTTCTCCCTTCCTTTCATTTTGCAGAAACTATACCATTTGTAATCAGCTATAGAACGATTGATTGACAATTTTTTTATTGACAGATCAATATAAGTAGTTGTAGTATAAATTTCAACGTCTTTTCTCTTTCTTTTTCATATATTTCCAGAAGTTGAGAAATAGATGTAGAGTATATGCAGAATAGTGATCAATCTCCATGGTATGCAAAAGGGGAACGTGAAAGTATAGAAGAGAAGACAAAAAATAGAGAAACTATATTGAACATCAATACTTTACACTTGGGTACGTTACACGTGATATTGTGTGAACCAAAGTCTGGAGCAGTACGAGATACTTTAGAAAAGTAAACACATTATTAGTACCCTAAGTGTTTTTTTGTTGTGTCTTTTTTTTAGCCAATGGGGTTGACATATCCCTAAGGGATACAAGCGCGCGAAAAAAAAAAAAAGCTATACTCATTTGAAATGTGTTTCATCTCTCACAGGCTAAACACTATAATTGAATTTATAGTAGTATCTTTTTCGTTACACTTTTTCGTTTCAGAATGTCTAAATCTTTGATTTCCAGCTGAAGCGATAAGTTTCAGCATCGAAAGAATTAAGCGGGCTATAAATTTAGTTTATGTTCTAGTATTTTCCTCTCTTGGATCGATTACAAGTTTAGAAAACAATTTCCGTATTGCATCTCGAAGTTTAAACTGCACACGTTATATAGAATAACGAGGCAATTGAATACCTCGTGAGGGAGTTTAATTGTTTACTACTTTGCGCGTTTAAAACTTCCAGTTGCGGATTACATTACAACCAGTTTAATCAGTTTTGTGTTTGCTAAGTATTTATTTACATTAAACTTTGTTTATTTATTGTTTTTGTATACAGTATAAAAACATAGCGATCTTAAATTACACGTAGAAAAGTAAGCTTAACTCTAATACAGTTTTCTTCTAGCAAAATTTGCGTGGACCCCTCCAACGGGTTCCCGCCTTGTCGTGGCGGAGGGGCTTAGTAACCGTGGGGCCCAACACGGTGAAGCTAAGCGGAACCCACCCGGTCGGTCCGCGGCGAAGGGCCGGCTGAAGCGGCCGCTCCAGGCTCGAGTTGGGATAGCTGGAGATCATCGGAGCAGCCGGGGGCCCGGGGGGCGGCTTTATGCTGCCCCCTGCGGCCGGCTGCAAGAGCGGTTTTATACCGCCCTTGCAGCCGTATAGGAGGAGTGTCGGTATTACGATAAGCCGTTCTCCCTATCCTCCGCGGCCGCTAACGGGTAGCTGCGGGCCCAACATCTGTCCGCCGCAGGGAGCCCGGAGAGAATATCTCTCGGGGCTCCCGTGGCCTCTGGGCGACGGGTTCGGGCGAATCCGTCGGCCACACAATGGAGGCCGAGGTGGGGGCGCGCAGCATGCTTCGGCGCGCCCTAGGGGAGGGTTTTATCCCTCTCTACCGAGGTGGGGCTGCGAAAGCGGCCAGCGCCGTTGAGGGTCACGGATGAAGGCACCAAGCCGTACCCGTGACCCTTGCCACCAGGCGACGAGTCAGGAACATCGTGGGGGTTTTAGTCGGTGCAAATCCGACATAACCCGTCCTTGTCCCCGCGAGGACGAGTATGCGTAGGCATTTACCTCACGTAAAACAAAAAAAAAAAAGTTTGCGTGGACATGAGACAGTACATACATAACCTGATATAACAAAAGATATATAAGGAATATAAAAAATACAAAAATGATACCTTTTAATTATTTTTAAGATATACATATAAACATGTAGCTAATTATATAATAAGTAGTTACTTTTAATAGTAAACAAATAGATAAATACGTAGATAGTATAATAACACCATGAATCACGCTTCTTTGGATGAAAAGTTCAAATTTTTCTTTTAAAAGCTGTTTCACAGCCAAGTACCTTACGTAGTAAAAGCATAGTAAAAGCTTGATATGAATAAAAAAACATACAAAAAGAGGTGCTTACTGACAAAAGGAGTCTACAGCTGGTTTACTTTAAGATTAACATAAATAATAGTTAAGGCTGAAGTTAATTTGCATATGCAAACAAAGGCTATAATTATAAAAAAAAATATAGTACGGTAAATATATTATATAAATTAATCATCCTTTAAATATATATATGTTCATATATATTAATGAAAGCAGAAGAATGAGACTTAAAAAATCCTTAGATAAAGTGATTCGTAACTCATGCCGTCGAATGCGGAATTGGTTAATAGTTTCAAACTGACGGAAGTTGTTGAAGTCGTTACAACTTTGCCGATTCTGTAACACGTCCATTACTCGAAGGTTTACTTAAATAGTTGACCGGTTACTTGCGTTAGAGACGGGTTCAAATATCCTAACTCAAATCGTCCACAGCTGGACATAGGACTCTTGTAATGTATTCCTCGAAACAAACTCGACTCTCAGTATACTGTAAACGGCTACTGTAATAGGAGAGTTCTAGAGAAACAACTGCTGTTCCTTTGACCATCAATCAATCATCAGCCGATAGATGTCCACTGTTAGATCTGGACTGGATAGGCCTCCCTCAAAAATCCCCACATCGATCGGTCCTGTTCTGCACCCATCCCGCGGCTTCTCGCGACCTTACAATCAACATGGCTTCCGGTACCGCCCGGCACTATACGCCGTCGTTTGCAGAGGTTCATTTGGTGAGATTTGAGTTATTTCCGACCACTGTGGCCCAATGCGGGTTTGTCGGAGCCAGAGCTTCGTTTGTTGATTAATAGGATGCACCACGAGCAGATGAGCTTGGCTTGTGTCCCGTGAGCTGTTGTGCGGGGCGTCATATACCCCACCTTTGAGTATCAGAAGAAAATATGTTTCTTCTAAAGAAAACATATATTCACGCAATGAACATTATTGTGCTGAAATGGTAGACTAATATCACTTTTCACACACACAATCATAACAATGTGATAAGTCTTACAAACATAAATTCTTAAACACTATATAAGTACACAGACAGTCCCCACGATGTCAAAGGCGAGGTATGTTCAAAATAATCACGATGTCTTCCTAACTATAAATAAAGATCATAGGTTAATTTTTATACTACGTTATCCAATATATCTCCAGCTATATGCCGGTGAAATATCTTCAAAATCGGTCCAGCAGCTTCCTAGATTATGATAAGAAAACTGGCGGGGAAAAGGACAAAGATTCTTTACAACAACTATCTTGAAACTCGTACAAATGTAGTAAAGTTATTTATTACTATATATGAGATATCAGTTGATGATGATGATATATGGAATATTACCATTTATCACTATTGTTCGTATAAAGTACATATAATTCGCCAAAATATTCAGCGTGGATTAACAGAGATGAAATACGAAAAGCCTTTAAACCTGGCAGTGTACCACGAAAGCCTCGTTGTCAACGATTCAAAAGGTATCCGGATTAACTGATGCTGAATACATAGTGTAAGAGGAAGTGAGGTTCTGATTTACAATTCATTTACTATTAAATACTAACATCCGGTTTTATTAGTATATCAATATAAATAAATTGTGGAGCACATTACAAGAGATCTATGCCCAGCAGTGGTAGTCCATGGGTTGTAATGATGATGAACCAGTAAATTACTGTGTTGCCCTATGAAGGAAGCTGTAGCTAGTGAGATCACTAGGCTGAGACTCAACAACTTACGTTGTCAAGGCGACGAGTTTAACACGGTTCACCTAAACTAGCGTCAAGTTATGTGCTAGCGTGTCACTTATCATCAGGTTAACGTCTTACTCGTCTCATTAATTCGTCGAATAAAAAAAACTTGGATGGACAGGACTTTCCCAAATGTTGACATTTGCTCTGTAATAAATCAAAAAAAGTAAACACAGTTGAACGTATATAAACAGTGAATAAACGACTTTAATTATCTCTTTGTGAGATAATGTCAATCCCAGTAGTGGGATAATTAAATCTATAGGCTGTGGACCCGGGTCTACAAGGCCAGTATCAAATGAGCTTTTTTTAGGGTGATGTTTGTGCTGCAGTTGTATTAACAACCTTTGCGTCTTCTTCGAACTCAAGGCTAGCAGATGAGCTTTAAGAGTAGCAATAGCTTTCAAGCGCTTACATCTCCAGAATCTAGCAACTATAGATTTCCTTTTTTTTTTTTTTTTTTATTTCGCGGGGGAAATCTTCGAAAAGATACTCTGCCTCCTGGGGGGAAGTCAGAGTTATGTGGAGATTTTTACCCACTAAAACCCCCTCGGTGGCCACCTTCGGCGTTTGGCGAGGTCACGGGATCTCCGTTCGGAACACAACCGCGGCCTCGCTAACGCTATGCTGGGATAGCTCGTCTCGGGGTCTGCTTATACAGACCCTACCAGCCTCGTGAGTATTATTTCAATGACCGGCGACCACGTCCAGCCATTGTCCTCCTCAGGGTCGTTTAGAAGGCGATGAGAACCCCCCTCCTGATCGCCAACAACCCAAAAGGCCCCATTATGGTAGGGGAGCACCATTCACCGGTGCGACGTGTTGACGCACGGTAGTGCCACGACGGTTTCTTCTCCGAGCGGGATCTGTCCTCTCTCTAGCCCGCTCAGCAGCCTCCTTTTGTACCATTACAGTTTCGCAAAAGGAGGCTACGGCCCTCCATGCAACGTCTCCTCCCAGCATCGCCGACACGATTACTGGCAAGAAGAGGTTCTGTCCGATCCGGTTTATCAGGATCCGCCGCTCCGGTTCCCACACCGGGCAAACCGCGAGCGTGTGCGATGCGGAATCCAGCTCTCTTCCACCGCAGTGAAAGCAATTCGCCGTCGCTTCTCGTCCAATCTTACAGAGATAATCACTGAAACACCCGTGCCCAGTGAGTATCTGTGTAAGTCTATAGGTAAGACTTCCTCCGCGTCGTTGCATCCAGGCATCGAAGACCGGCAAGATTGCCCCTACAACGCGTTTGCGCGCATACCTCTCTTCCGAGAGCTTATCGCGCCATGCTGCAAGAGCCCTGCGCCGCTCCTGCCGTCGAACCGTCTTGCGTACTTCGTCTGGCTCACTCCCACCGCTCTGGTGGATGGCGCAAATGCGGTCGTATACCCTCGCATCCATATCCGCCAGAATTTCCATAGGTGGAAATCGAGCCAAGACTGTCGCCGCCTCGAAGGATATTGTACGGTATCCTCGTACGATCCTTATGGCCATTATTCGCTGAACGCTGTAGATTTTAGTTCTACAGCGTCGGATGGCTAACCTCTTAGCCCATACTGGCGCGCCATATAAGGCTACGGATCGTATTACTCCCGCATAGAGGCGGCGAACTTCCTCTGCTGGTCCCCCGAGATTGGGTAGCAGTCGGTGCATTGCACCTGCTATCCTCTCGATCCGGGGTACTAGACGCTAGAAGTGTTCTTCGAAGCCCCAACGACTGTCCAAAGTCAGGCCAAGGTACTTCATGTACCGGCCCACTTCTACATCGTGCCCACCTACTTGGACACACCAGTTAGGTGGTTCCCTAGAACTCGGCATTTTGTGGAATCATAGCGCCTCGGTCTTGTGTGGCGCTATTTGTAATCCTAACTCGTGTATTTTATCGACGATAGCTTCCGCTCCAAGCTCGGCGAGCTCCCTGGCCCTTTCAAAATTGTCTCCACTACCAATCACCAAAGTGTCGTCTGCATAACAGACGACATTTACTTCTGCGGGGAGACTAACTCGCAAAACTGTGTCATACCCCAGATTCCACTAGAGTGGTCCGAGGACCGATCCTTGTGGAACCCCTCGCAGAATTTCCTTTCGGATGCTATTTCCGTGTTGATCCACGTACGTAATGTACCTGTCACGCAAATAGTCCGCGATCATGTCTTGCAGGTAGAGAGGCACTTGATGATGGATTAGTGCCTTTTTAATCGCGTCCCATGGCAGAGAATTAAAGGCGTTGACGATGTCCAAGCTTATCGCCAACGCTACACCACCTTTGCCTACAGATTGTTCAGACAGGGAGCGGACGCGTGAAATGGCGTCTACGGTGGAACGCTCGCGTCGGAAGCCAAATTGGCTCTCGGCGAGATCCGGACCGACGCGCGACAGATGCCGATTGAGACGGACAGCAAGAATCCTTTCGAACAACTTGCCAACCTCGTCCAATAGACATATGGGACGGTACGCAGATGGAGATTCTGAGGCCTTGCCGTCTTTCTTTAAGAGGACCAATCGGGCTTCCTTCCAGGGTTTAGGAAATTTGGATTTACGAAGGCAGTTAGAAAATAACTGTCTCAACCTGTTCCCCAAAACAGCCAGACTTAAGACCCAGACCCGTCCGGGGATTCCGTCGGGTCCTGGTGCCATGTTCCGCTGCTTCAAGCGGTTCACAGCTAGGTCCAACTCTTGTTCAGTTACCTCCATTTCGCTCTCCCACTCCCACGAAGACGTAGAGATGTGAATAAAGCGATTTGTCCGGTTCTTTGGAAAAAGAGTACTAATTACTCTCTCCAGGAGAATCGGATCTAAAGTTTCCGTCACTGAGGGCATCCACGGGCGAAGCTTGCCCAGCACCATCCTGTACGGACGCCCCCACGGATCTCTATCAAGTCCCTCCAAGAGCTCATACCAGGACCGAGATCTTGCGCTAGAAATTTCAGTTTGTAGCGCCTTTGTAGCCGCTCGATATTCGCCGTAAAGTCTGGCTATCTCTTCGTCTGGAGCTCGCCTATTTCTCCTTCGAGCTCTAGTGTATTGGCGTCGGCTCCGCAGGCAAATTGCGCGTAAACGCGCAATTTCCTCAGACCACCAGTACACAGCTCCGCGCTTTAAACAACTGGCCCTAGGCATTGAAGCATCGCAAATTTGCGTGACTGCGTCTTGGAACCATTTTGTTTCCACCTCCGGATCCGATGAGCCTTCTTCGGCATTAGGCCATGCCGCGATATAGGAGGCGGCCATAACCATATCCCGGTTAAGTCGCTTTAAGCACCAGCGTCGCGTTGGACTGCTTTTTCTGCGGCAGTAGTTACCTTCTGGCCCTCGCATTACAACATCAAAGACGATGTGGCGATGATCGGAAAGAGTAACCACCTCTTCTGCAACTCTCCAGCCCGATAACATGCGAATCGCAGCAGGAGTCGCCCATGTTAGGTCCACAACCGACTCCCCCTGCCATCGCACGCATGTGCTAACTGACCCCCTATTTACCAAACGGAGATCCAATCCAGCCGCCCATTCTAACACCGTGTCTCCCCTTCGATCATCTCTGCGGTTCCCCCATGCTCTGTTGTGAGCGTTAAAGTCCCCCAGAACAATCACCGGACGAGGTAGGTAACTACGAACACAAACTGCCACCTCGTCTAGGTACTCCTCGTAGTCGGCGAGGGACCTGTTCGGAGACACGTAGCAACCCACTACAACTACGGCTCCCCATTGCACTGCAACGTAACCCTGTCCTCTGATTATGGAGCAGGGTCGTGCACCATCTCCGCCGCCCCAGTAGATCGCTACAGAGCCTGTATCGTCACCAAACCAGCGAGGATGTTCGGGTATGATATAAGGCTCCGCTATCACTGCCAGGGCAACCTTCCACTCATTAACCGTTTGCAACAGCAAATGCTGTGCATTACGGCAATGATTAAGGTTGCCTTGAAGTACTCTGAGCGACGTGAACTTTAGGCCGTATAAACCTCCATTCTCGAGCATGAGCTCGAGGTTGCAGCTGTAGGTAATATCGCTGCCGCACTTTTACAAGCTAGAGGAGCTTTTTTAGTCTTCCTACCGCTTTTTTCCGTAGATAGAACGCACCTCTTTCCAAATTTATGGTTAGAGGGACGCCCCAGATCCGAGCATAATGGACATTTGAGTGTAACTGCTTTACACTCTTTTGCCTTATGGCCAGATTCTCCACAGCAGAAGCAACGTGTGCTCCGGTTGACCTGGTTCGGGCACTTGTTACCAACGTGTCCCTTTTCCAGGCACCGGAAGCAGTACATAGGTCTGGGATCCAGTAGCTCCACCCGAATCAATCCCCAGCCTATGCGTACACGTCCAGTAACCATCAATGTCCGAATCACATTAATTGGACACCGCAGCCAACACGTGCCCATGTTTGTGGTTGTTCGGTGTACCTCCCCGACTTTAATATCATCCACTGAGCAACCACCCGCCTCTGCAACTGCTTCCGCGATTTCACGCGTGCTGACGGCATCGTCGAGATCTCTTAGACGGAGGTCTCCTGTTTTAACTGGACGACTAATCTTCACTCCTACATCAGAAAGGACCTCTCGCATCTTTGCAGCTAGCCTATCTGCCTTCTGGTTGCACTCGTCTCCACCAATCTCTAATAGGAGCCCTCCTGTAAGAGCTCGTTTCTGGCGAAGACTTTCGACGGCGATGTCCGACAGCCGGATCTTGCCTTTGGCCGTTTCCATTACCTTAGCATATGTAATGGAGGATCCTTCGGGTAGAGTTACAGTCACAGCTGCAGTAGTCCGGGCACGAGGAGGCTTCTTTCGAAGCCTCTTGGGAATCGTGGTATTTCTCGATTCTGTGGTGGGTCTCCTCACAACCTCAGCCCAAGTGTTTGTTATTGCCTGCGGCGACGCCGCTAGCGTTTGTGTTTTCATCACCGGAGGTAAGTCCACCACTGGTGGATGTTTATTCCTCCGTTTTTTCCTTGACTGTCGCTCAGGTTTCCCTTTCGCTTGTTGCTGTGGACTAGTCAGACTGCTCGGCGTTGGAATTTGCGCGGTTATCGAAGAGGATCGGCGCCGCGGAAGTATCTCCAGCTGCTGTGGTGGCCTCATCTCTGCCAACGATAGCGGCCCAGGTTTTGGCGGCCTTGATTCGACTCCATACCTTTGACCCAACGGAGGTCTAATAGCTCTATCGGGAAAGATTTTAGCTTCAAAGGCAGCTAACTTAATATCAATCGTGGCAGATAGGCGCTCCATGAGCCCTTCTCCGTCATTCATAGACCCAGAGACAGCATGACCACGCCTGGGAGGACGAGGAGCAGCTTCTTTAGAGTCAGGACGTTGGCTAGTACCTTTACGGAAGTGGTTGATCTCCTCCGTTAGGCCGTCGAGTCTTGCGGTTAATTGGGTTAACTGGGACCGCAGCTCTGCATTCTCTCTAGCCAACCTCTCAGTGTAAGAGTCACCAGACTCGCTACCGTATCTCCGTGAAAGTTCTTCTGCTGCAGCTTTAACATTGCGCGCAGCTAATCTCAAGCCTCGGACGTACGTTCCTTTAAGGTTACCGGAACGATCCGCGACTTTCTCAATCACTTCAAGGTTGGCATCAATTTGTTGTCGTGGATCTGCACAGATGCGCATAAATCGGGCCAACTCTTCCTTGTTCGGAAGACTTTTCTTTGCCCTTGTGTTTAATGGTATCACAAAGGGATCAGATAAGTCTTCCGAGAATTCTGATTCCGCCACTGCTTTTCCGTCCTCTGAGTCCTCCGCCGACACTGCTACAAATTTAGCAGCGATAGCATCAGGGCTTGGAGGTTTGGTCCTTCTTTTACCTGTCAGCGCAGGCATTTTTGTAGTCATCGTTTTATTGGACGACTGTGATGCCACAGATACGTCCGAGACGTCCTCTCCTTCGCTGTAACTAACCGCTTTGACAGTTGTCATTACGGCGCGTTTTAATCTCCCACGTGTGTTTTTGGATGGACACGATGATATGTCCGGCACTACCACTTCTCCGATGATTAGATCCCTTGATGGGCAGGGATCCACGGCTGACGCAGAAGCATCGCCGAGATGCAGGAATGTGCCCCCCCAGATACGATGGGGCAGCCCGGGTCTGGCCCGGGGGTGGACTCTCCGGCAATGCCGGTACCACCCTAGGGTAGTTTTTCATTGTTACCTGCTTTCATGTTTTTCCTTTATAGGGTGTGGTCCCAACTGTTCCCCCCTAGTGCCCCCCTCTGATAATAATAAACCCCCACCCCTCAAACTATTCTTTTCATGTCTACACTAATCCTTTGCAATCACTCAAAACAGAAATATTTGCAAAGCATTAGTGCAAAGTAAACAACCCCCGGTCTGTTAATGACTGGATTCCCCACCAGCCACTCATCCCTTCGGCACAGCCCGACCTTAGGATTGGGGTTATTTTTGTATAGAGGTTTTCTTCCTCGCAGCCTTGCAGAAATTCCCACCCCCCCGGCAAAGCCCCCGGTCCCTACTGGGATTACGGGTTGTCCGGTGTTGGCAACAGCCAAATGCACCTAGCACATCACCGCACACGTCGCATCCTCAGTCCCCTCTATGTAATAGAGGGGTACTAGGAGCGACTTGGAACCATTGTAGGCCCGCCTCGCGGACAATATGTCCTTGGCCGTTTCTCAGTTCTAATGAACTGGTGGTACGCCCCGAACCCTGCCAGTTTTGGTCCACGTCGGTTTTCCGATACTACCTATATCTGGGTAGCGTGCCCCTATCCGCCAACCTGGGGACGCGCCCGATAGAAGGTCTGGCAACTCCACACGGAAACTATAGATTTCCTTATACCAACTAGTTCCTTTATAACAGGGATCTACGTCACCGGAGTAAGCCTAAAAGTGGCTCAACTACCGCGAAGCGACTGCCGCGTACCCTATTCATTAAAACTTCCGGGAGCTTTGTTGCTCAAACTTTCTAATGTGCTTTTGTAAACTTATTCGACACACGGCACACGTCAGCATCGGAAATATAACCTCTGAGAACTAATGAAACATTATTATGAAAGAAGTAAAAAAAAAAAAAAATCTGTTGTATATAAAGTAAGAAAGAAACTCTTTATTGCTCCAATAGACTACAATAGAAGAATAGCTACAATAAACTAAAGATAGCATTAGTAATTTCACGTGATATTCAGTGATGTATTCTTGTCATGATCCATATTACTTTTATTATTAACTATCTGTTCCCCGTCCGCTTTGCTGCCTGTAATATAGAATTAGACCGCAAATACTTTCTATACTAACCGTTACTATAGCAACCGTGTAAGTTATTAAAAAATAAAACTATGAAGGATCTATGAAATTCAATAAACAAAGCCTATAACCATGTACAAATCATTCCGCGTCGATACGTTCACTAGTTTCCACGTGATTGGCGAACAAACGAAACCCATTTTCATTATTATATATACCGTAGTATACGTAGCTTACCATTATACAATATATCATGATTACTAATGAAAACCCATTAAAAAAAATCTAATAGATAAAAAATATCATCATCATCAACTTCCCACTGCTGAACATACCATATATGTGACTTCAAAATTAATTGTATAAAAAAGATAAAGCTTACTAGAAACAGTTCTATACATATAACTTTGAAGTTCTTTGTAGCTAGTTAAGTTATTAAAAAGAAACGAGTTTTAGTGAAATAAAAAAAACGATTATAATAGTTGTTAAATCTTCCTGTACCTTTCCTCTCTTCTCCTCTTGTACGTTTTCTGTCTCCTACTTCCTCCTGCTGATCCATTGCTAAATGATACGCACATAGCAACGTGACGCTAGTTAGTGAAGAGACGAGATATTAAGTCTCGTTACTCCAGTAATTTCACTAGCTACAGCGCCTTTAAAACCGGAAAACAGTTATAACAATACTGTTTTGCGGCAGAGCAAGGCGCTGCAATGGTACTTATCTCGAAGGTCTCCAGTAATAGAGATCTACCATCAATGCCATCCAATCACCAGCGACACAGGTAACTATCGAGGTTCCGAAGTAAGTTGTCGTAAGTTTAAGACCTTACGATCATCTCTCAACCTCAAGAAATCTGTGACCTTTGGATTCCCTCATGATGTTCAGTTCCTACCAGACTTTAGAAATTACGCCTAAAATCCTTTGTATGATTTCCCTTTGAAATATTACCGGTGTTAGGTCTCTATTGTTGAAGGCTATCTGGGTGGTTACCATCGCATAAAACTACTACTATATAATACTTTCTAAAAATAATTTAAAGCACTAGTAAAAAGTTCAGGTTTAAATAAATTCGTATCTAAACCTAACACAGGGGAGGGAAGTTTTTGAAGTATCTACACGAGCACGAGAACCGAAAGCCTTTTCATAGTAAGATGTTGCAAGGCAGACTTTGAAAGTTGAATTAAATATTTCAAGTTGTTTTTTTTTTTTTTTAGACAAAGCGACAAGACCTTTACGTAATAGTAAGTGATACGCCTGTCTATAATATGGCGCTAATTATGTTGGTGTGCACAGCCTAACATTGAACTATTCGCTTTGTGACATAGGAGATTAATTCGCTTCAGTAATTACTCTAGCAGCGCCTTTGAAACCGGAACACAGTAATGTTTGCACACTACTGTTTGGTGGTAGGAATAGAAGCTGCGTTGGTACCTAGACGGTCTCCGGTAACAGAGACCTACTAAATATCATAATGGTTGTGATGAGTGTACGTCGCAGGATAATTCAGATGATTACTCAGAGTAGAAACTTCAGCATCAGGATCTAGGGCTCCACTAGAAGATGAACCATCACTTTCTAGTTTTATCAAAGGAATGGATAAGAGAGATATTGTGGGACACCGGTGTAGTCTTCCGCGAAGATGTGATATGGCAGAAAGTGACTGCTCAGAGGGAACGAGAGAAACAGACCGTTAATCCATAACCAGGAACCTAGGCATCGCCGGAGGATGTATCAAGCCTTCTAACCTTCAACCCAATGGTATTTAGACCCTGGAATGTAGGAATCAATCTATGATTATTAAAGATTAATTAATGAAGAGACCTTCTTCATTTCGTTAATGTATACTTATAAAGTAATAACTTAGAAAGGCCACAAGTTGTTGCGAGCCCAGCTTTGTTAGTCCTAGAGCGGATTAAGCAGACGGTACAAAGATGAATTACGGAGATCAACAGGTGTTCAGGCTAACTTAATTTAACTTCATTCAAACTTTGAACGATTTATTGATAAGGGAATTTAGATTGTTTATAAGTAAATTTATTATTATGGTTATTTTTTAAGAGCTTCCAACTTGTAGTTAGTTTTTAGGAGTCAATAAGTACGCTTATGGTTCAGCCAACAAATATCTCTTTATAAGGTGGACCGACGATTTGGTGAGAATCGCGGGAATGTACTGGATGCGAGCAACGCGGGGCCGATTGATGTGGAGATCTTGGGGAGAGCTATGTCCAGCTGTGGACGTCCATCGGCTAATGATGATCATAGTTTAAAAAGTGATTTAACTAGAAAAATTATCGCGGTAAACTTAACAGTAACTTACCGTGTTATCTTATAGTAAAAAGTCATAATCTTTTATTCAATATAGAAAGTCATCGGATAAGTTTATATCATTTGTCAGCGCTGTTATGCCAGCTGTACTGGAGCCCTTTGGAGCGGGCAATGATGGCCAGACGCCGGATGGGATGGCTATAGTTCCTTGGAGAATGAGGCTCTTGTGTGGGATGCTACTTGCTCCGTCCCAGGTCCGAAGCACGTCGAGTACTACCGGTGCAGACCGCCAACCAAGCGGAGAATCTCAATAATGCAAGTATGAATGTCTTAGAGATGTCATATTTGAACGTTTTGGAGAGGAAACTTTAGGTTTGGAGTCCTGGTGCGTTTAAACAGAGATTTATCCTAAAACCTTAACGGAAGGTACTCGAGACCACAAAGCCAGCAATTACAAGGCACAAAGACTAAGCCTCGCCAACCAGCGCTTCAATGCCATTAGCTTGCTCGGCACTCTGCCGGCTTTTCTTTTATTGTTAGTATATATAAGTTCTGTGGAGATCTTTGTGGGAGGACTATGTCCAGCAGTGGACGTCTGTCGAACAATAATGATGATGATATATAAGTTTACTTTATTCTAGTGTTAAATTGTTACTTATATGGATACTTAGACTCACTCAATGAACATTAGAATAGACCACGTGGTCAGGTAAAGAAAAACCCTTTACTACCTTCAAAATTGAAGCATGGCCCCGGAATCGAATCGCTGACTGCTGTGCTGTTACGCTTTTAGTCAGATTTATATATAGCAAGATATAGAAGTAGAAAGGAGACTAAATCAGTCCAGTACACATTCATTATTTTGAAATACCATTTTCAACAGAATTCTCCTCTTATTTGCATTCAACGGGCTACGGAATAATTGGCTCTAGTGCGCGGATACGAATTCAACGGAAATACAGAAACGGATGTTTATTAATATAAAAAAGTAAAACGAAAAATACAATTTCTGACATATTTCAATCTGTTGCTGGTTTATATTTTCACTCTGTTTGTAAACGAATGTTCAACAACTGGGCTGACGTTTGGCTACAATTTCATTTGATGTTATGTGACAACAAATATACTCGTCCAGGGTACAAAGAAGCCTCACAGAATACTCTGGAATGGAAGAGGAGATTCTTTTTTTTTAACGAAGCGACGAGATGAGAGTGACGTTTACCTGATGGTAATTGATACGCTCACGTATAACAACGTGGCGCTAGTTAGGATACACTGCACCACATTGCGCTCGTCGCTTTCAAACATAAAATATTGTATCGTTACCCCAGTGGTGGTTTATAGTTTCATTAACTACAGTGCCTGTTGAATCCGAAGACAGTAATATTTACACACTGCTGTTTGTCGGCTACAATAGGCACTATGGTAGTACCTACCTAGACGGTCTCCGGGAGAGATACCCAATACAAATTTATTATCATAATCAGGTGCCGTCTTCAAACTGAAATTTGGCGATCAGACAGAAAATCAATTCGACCCTCAATTACTCTTTTACCAGTTTATATATATTTTCTTCGTAGCTTTCAAATCACAAGAGTTGTTTTAAATGAGACTGAGATACTATAGTTTAAATAAAACAGTTTAGCCGTTACAATAATTTTTCCTCCAGATTCAGAAGTGATCTATTTGTAAACTTATTTAATACTAATGTTATCTAAAAATAAAAAGTCACTGACACTATGGCTCCAGAGACCGAAATACAGTTAATAATACAATCCAAATGATTGCCTTACTTGCTATTGCAGTATTCATTTAGTTATAGCGAGACTACCTAGTGCTTTAGTTCCTAAAGTGCTTCAGATAGCCCCCAGGGTCTACAGTGGTCTACATTAGCTATAATCTTCACACCTTTTAGCGGGTCTTGAGAATATGTCCACCGCAATCGGATAAATTTGGAAGCATATGAGAAAATCTGGAAACCTCCATCCAGTGTTTCAAATAATATATAAGCACGTTTTTTTGAAGGCTCCATACAGACTAACACACATCGCTACTGTTTATATACAATTTCATCAGGAATATTTCATTAATGAAAAACAAACGGATCAAAGTGGATTTCGAAACCTTTTCATCCTTTGATGTTGTTGATCAGGTGGACGTGGAACATTTTGAATGGGCGTATTTGTTCTCTGTATCCTCTTTTGGATTCGCTGTATTTATTTTAAATCAATATTATATTACATGTTATATGGGTTACTGGTTGCAGGTGTCAGAACAGTGTACCGGGAGGTGTCCTGGCACATCGTAAAACATGGAAACGACGTCGTCGTTATCTTTGTTTCTATTACTCGCCATGTTATTCAACCTTCTTCTTCTTCTTCATACCCTTTCCCTGCTATGTGGGATCCGCACAGTATGTACTTCTCTTCCATATTCCTCTATCAGCCGTCATATCTGAATTCACACTCTTCTTCCACATGTAATCTTTTCACACAATCCATCCACACTTTCTTCGGTTTTCCTCTACCCTTGTAACCATGTTATTCATCCATACGAACATTTTACTAGTGGCGGTTCTCTCTTGCCGGAGACCATCTAGGTACCACCGCAGCTCCTATCGCAGCTGACAAACAGTGTACAAACATTACTGTTTCGGTTTGAAGGGTGTTGTGGATAGTCTAAATACTGGAGCATTGCGACTTAATATCTTATGTCTCAAAAGCAATTAGTTCAATGTGGTACTCTGTATATCAACTTAACTAGCTGCTGTGAAAAAATAACTGTGTTCCGGATTGAAGGGAGTTGTAGTTAATGAAATTACTGAAGTAATGTGACTTAACTTTATTTGTTTCAAGGCAACGAGCGCTATATGATGCAGTATATAAACATCCTAACTAGTGTCACGTTTTTGCGAGCAGCCTCTTGACATCAGGTGAACATCCCCTTCGTCTTCGTTTAGTAGAATAATAAAGTCTGAATGTTGCTGCATTTCTCTCCCTCTCTCTTTATTTCTCTCTAATTCTCTCCCTCTGTGTGTGCATGGGTCCTGTGTATACTGACCGTCCAATTGTAAATCTCACATACATACATATACATATATATCACGCCTCGTTCCCAGCGGGGTAGGCAGAGACCACCTCTCTCCACCTGCTACGATCCTGGCACACCTCTCTCGCTTCCTCAACTTTCATAAGCGTCTTCATGCACGCTCGTCGGTTGCGTGTGCTTTTCATCCGGCCTTTCTTTAGGACATCTCCGATTTGATCGGAGTATGTCCGTCTAGGTCAGCCTGCACCGATTTTTCCAATCATTCTTACCTTGTATATTTCTTTCGTTAATCTTCTTTCATCCATTCTTTCGACATGGCCGAACCATCTAAGCATCCCTTTCTCTATCCTTGTCACTACATCTTCAACCACACCGCACCGCTTCCTTATCACACTGTTCCTCACTTTGTCCATCCGTTTCACTCCAGTTATACTTCTCAGGCTTCTCATCTCCACAGCATTAATCCTACTTTCATGTTTCTTCTGCCATACCCAACATTCACTACCATACATCAGTGTGGGGACCAACACGCCTCTATGCACAGCCAGTCGTGCACTTTGTGAAACGTTCCGGCTATTCATAAAGTTATGAAGTGCCCCATTGACTTGATTCCCTTTTAAAACTCTTCTTTCAATATCACCATCACACTTGCCATCTCTCGTAAACTGTGAACCCAGATATACAAATTCTTTCACTTGTTCCACTTTTTGTCCCTCAATCATAATGTCACAGTTTGTCATACATTCTTCTCTTTCAAAAACCATTACTTTCGTCTTGCTTACATTCACTTTCATTCCTTTGCTTGTTAAAGCTCCATGCACCATGTCGACCATCGCTTGCAACTCCCTCTCCGATGATGACAATAAAAATTGATCATCCGCGTATAGGAGGCACTTGACGGTCAACTCATTCATTCTTAGTCCATACTCACTATCTTTCAAATCTTTCAAGCAATTGTCTAAAAATAGGTTAAACAGCCACGGCGAGGCCACACATCCCTGTCTAACACCCTTCTGGATGCTAAACCAGTCTGAGTAAGCTCCGTTTATCCTGACACAAGCACTAGAACCCTCATAAAGTGATTTCAATGCTCGTATCAGCGTGCTGTTCACCCCATAAGCAGACAATATGGACCACAATTCATTCCTCACCACTCTGTCATAGGCTTTTTCCAAATCTACGAAAGCGCAATAGACCTTTTGGCTATGTGCCAAACATTTTTCGGTAATGCTACGTAAGGAAAAGACCTGGTCCATGCATCCCATTCCACTTCTAAATCCTGCTTGTACATCCCAAATTTTCTCTTCAGTTTCATTCATCACTCTTTTAATCAGTATCTTTGCATACAGTTTGCCGACGACGCTCAGTAAGCTAATGCCACGATAGTTTTTATAGCCTTGCTGTGACGGCTTTGCACCAGTCATCTGGCACTTTGCCGCTCTTCCAACAAAGATTGAAAAGGTAGTACAGCTGACTAGCTACCACGCCCTGTCCAGCTCTCAGCATCTCGACCGTAATCCTATCATATCCTGCAGCCTTACCCAACTTCATACTATTCATTGCATCTAAAATCTCTTTCATACTAATATTACTTTCATCCCCACTCTCAGTTTGACCCCTACCGGGGTTTGGCACATGTATATCCTCTTTCTCAAATAAACTTTCAAAATATTTCCTCCACCTCTTTAGGATACATTCTTCACCTGCCACAAAGCTTCCATTCTGGTTCCTGATTTCGCCATGTGAGCTTGTTTTATTAGCTCTGGCTGTTCTTATGGCCTTCCAGAAAAACTTAATGTTCGTCCGGAAGTCCTCAGATAACCTTCTTTCAAATTCATCTCTATCATTCATTTTCTTTCTTTCCACCACTTCCTTTGTTACGGTTTTACGTCTTTTATACTCATTCTTCGCATTTTGTACATCCTCTATCGTTGCCTTGTCCATTCTATGATTGGCTTTTGCTGCCAACCAATCCTGCCATGCTTTCCTCTTTTCAGACACCGCCTTCCGAATTTTTGCACTTACAGTCTTCAACATACTTCCTTTTCTTCTCTTGCTCACACCACATACATCAGTGGCCACATTCACAACTCCATCCTTGATCGACTTCCATAACTCTTCAACCTCACACATTCCTTCTAATCTGTCAAACTTATCAGTCAATTTACTCTTATACTTCTCTCTCATTTCATCATCTTGCAAAACCTCGACTTTCACTCTTTCTAGCACACTAATGGGTTCTCGAACATAATGCCGCCATCGCCTAAAGATCCCCCTTAATCGACATAACACCAGGAAGTGATCAGTGTCGATGGCAGTGCCACGGTACACCCTGGTGTCTAGCACTTTCTTTCTCAATCTCTTATCGACCATTAAAAAATCAATCATACTTTCCTGGTTTCCTTCTTTTCTTGTATACCTGTGGATCTTCTTGTGCTCAAACATTGTGTTTGTTACCACAAGATTCCACTCCAAGCAGACCTCAAGCAGATTCTTTCCATTTTCATTCACTCTTTCATCACCGAATTTCCCTAACACAGTTTCATATCCCTCACGCTGCACTCCAACCCATCCATTAAAATCTCCAAGCATTACAATTCTTTCATTACGCTTACATTCATTCAGAACATCTTTCAGACTATGCCAAAATTCTTCCCTTTCGGTTTGGGCTCTCGAAGACCGGTTCCATCCCGCATCTTGTGGAGCATATACCCCTAGAATGAAGATGCGGGTAAGACCAACCTTCAACCTCACCCACATGAGTCGAGGACTCACACACCCAAAATCAGTCATACATTCGTTCATTCTAGCAGAAAGCAGCACACCAATTCCTTGACAGCCTCTGCTGGTTTCAGGGACTCCTGACCAGTAGGCTGTGTAAGGTCCATGTATGGTGGTGTCGCATCCTTTCCGCTTAGTTTCATTCACACATAGAATATCAATTCTTCTTTCCCTCATCATCTCACATACATCATCAATTTTATCTTTCATTCCTCCTCTGACATTCAAAGTAGCAAAGTGGCTATCGGCAGCCCACTTTTCGCTCCCCCGGGAGACGAGACGTGACGGGTTGCGAACCTCGTCGCCGCCATTCTGGTACGAAATGTGTTTCCTCATCAGCGTTCCCACGAGCAGCAAGGGAAAAATTCGTCGACCCAAACAGAGCCCCGCATGTTTGGGCAAGGTTAGCCTTATTCTGGGGTCACCCGGTCCCAGGGCAATGGCACGCTAATCCCAGACTCGCCTCTGGGCACGCAGCACTTGGGCACGGCCTACCACTGGCTTGGCGGAGGGGAAATGAGAAGGATTAGGTAGGGAGATGTGTAAAGTAAGGGAATGTGGACTTTGGGAAGGGGTTAACAATAAGAGGGGATACTACTGACCCGGAAAGAGCAGAAAGAAGTCAGTAGTAGCTCGGGAAGCCAGGGTCACGTATCCGTTACTCAAAATAGTGCCGGACAGACGGCTGAGTACTCCCGGACCGGGAATCTGTAAATCTCACGCCATTACTAAAGTATACCCGGCTAGCTTAACTATCATCAATCTCATTGTTATTTAACATCACGAATCCTAGGTCATCCGTTATGGATAAAACCTAACTACGTAATGCTGTTACGGACGAGAGTGATATTAAATTCAAAAGAAAAGAGAAAAGAGGGTAGGCGAAAGTAATAACGGCGGCATAAATCAAAGCGTAAAGTGACAGTACGCATGACGTTTGACATCTCCTGATTGCTTTTGTACGAAAAAGGGGGGATACGATATCCATTTCCCCCTTATTTCATACAAAAGTAAGCATGGGAGGATTAAGTTGTAACTTTTTATATATGATACCTATCATACGGAATCATGAAAAGTTAGCGGAAAAGTTGTCATATGCCACAAAGGTATAAATGAAATTTTTAACAGGCTTTTCATGGTAGTTTATACTTTATCAATCGACTAACATATCATCAGCTGATAGACGTCCACTGCTGGACATAGGCCTCCCACAAAAGTCCCCACATCTATCAGTCCTGTGCTGTCCGAATTCAGCAATCTTACTTAGTATGTATGGGTTCATATGGGGGGATTTGGACCGTTTCCCAACACGCTTATTGCGGGTTGGTGGGAGCCAGAGCCTCGTCTGTTGATTAGCAGGGTGCACCACGAGCTGATGAGGTTGGCTTGGGTTCCGTGAATTGTACGGGACCCCTTACACCGGAGAGTTCACTGTTTTTTTATTCAGTGAAGCGAGGAGACGAGCGGGTCGTTTATATGATGGTAAGTGACACACAGGATGTTTATACACTGCATCATATTGCGCTCGTCGCCTTGAGACAGGACGGTAAGTCTTATTACCTCAATAATTTCAATAGCTACAATTCCCTTCAATCCGGAACACGGAATTTTTTTAATACTACTGTTTGGCGGCAGAAATAGACGCTGCAGTGACACCTGTCGCAACGGTCTCTGCTATCAAAGACCAACTTAAAGTAACGTAAGTTAGTGTTGAAAAAGTATTAAAGTACATATATTTTTTTAAATATGTAAGCGGTAGTGATGAGTAAAATTGCTATAATTCTTGCAGCCTTGATCTTGCCAAAAATCAAAACTAAATTTACACGAGTAAGACCTAGATCTAGACTAGAAGTTCACCTACTAAGATTACCCAAGAATTTGTCTTATTCTAGTTTTGCTTATCACTACTAAGCGGTAGATTCGTAGACTTTATGGTGGATGAATGGTGAATCTTGTATCCTATTCCTTCCGCTAAACGATAGTGTACTAATATTACGATGTTCCGATTTGAAGGGCGCTGTAGCTAATGAAATTAGTGGGGGTAACAATATCCAATATCTTGTCTTAAGGTGACAAGGACAATGTCGTACAGTGTATAAGATCCTGTAGCCACATTGTTATGGGTAGGCGTAACACTTACAATCAAGTGAACGTCACACTCTTCTCTTCACTTCGCTGAATAAAAAAATATATGTTTACAATTTTTTTTATAAATGACGATACAACCATGTCAAAGATTTCAACAACCTTGTTTTCAACTTCAAAGCCTAAAAGTATAGCGTTTGATGAAGTGGAATCTATCTCCATCCGGCACCGAGTCTGTCAGCAGAGCCACGACAGCTTGACTGACGCGTTGACAGCATAGTTGATGCATCAGAACAGCGTACCAGGAGGTGTTCTGGCACGTCGCCCAACATGGAAACGACGAGGTCGTCGCTACCTTCGTTTCTAACACTCGCCATGTTATTCATCCATACGAACATTTTACTAGCGGTATGTCTCAATTGCAGTAGTATGTCAACAGGTATGACAAAAATTACTGTGCCCCGGTTTAAAGGGTCTTGTAGCTAGTGTATATACTGCTGTAACGAGATTCAACATCTTATATCTTATATATGTTTTAGACGATGAGTGCAATGAGAGGCAATATCATACTAACTAGCGTTACGTTGTTGTGATCAGGCGTATCACTTACCATCAGGTGACCGTCCCGGTCTAGTCTAGTCTAAATAGTATTATATAATTAATGATTATTCCCTAGCTTAATAACTTGTTCTCTTATTCATAACTTATCATACTTAAACCATATTTCGCAGAAGCGTGGGACGCCCTCTCTCCAGATGGACCGACGACATCATCAGAGCGGTTGGATATGGGTGGATGCGAGAAGCTGAGGATCGCATTTTTGGAAGACATTGGGAAAGGCATATATCGAGCAGTGAATAAACAAAGGCTGATAATGACGATGATGATAATGATGACCCTCATTGGGCCAGCGTGGTGGGAAATAGTGCAAACACCCCCGAACTCCTACAAACGACGACTCCTAGTACCCGGCGATGCGAGCAGCTCTAGTCTAATCGATGTGGGAATCTTTAGAAGAAAGCTATGTCCAACAGTGGACCTCTATCAGCTGATGATGATAATAAACGAAGAGACAGACATGATACCGGACCATGAAGATCAAATCTAGTATATAATCAGCCGTTGGTATCTGTCAGCTAATCTGTCAATCCTCTGTCAAACTACTGTCAAAATTATTTAAAGTGATTTACACTATTTATATTAATATTAATACAGTTAATCTAAATAATGTGCGATAAAGTCCCTTTGTACAGATTCTACTGCTGTCGGGTGTCACTGAGGCTGGGATTGATATTCATAGCAATACAGACTATTGTAAGTAGATTTTTATACTTGGTAATGTTTGTAAGTAGCTAGTAAAGCTTACTAATAGTTGATAAAATAATGAAGCGCAGAGACAGTAGCACGTTAGTTTACTGGTGGTAAGTAATCTCTCCACAACAATGATGTTCACGTGATGGTGGTTGTATACATCACAATCATCACTTTGTGATATAACATGATGATTCTCGTTACTACAATTACTGTGGTAACTACACCACCCTTCAAAATAGAATACTGTTATATTACTATCATAAAGCACGATTTTTTTTTTATTTAATACAACGAGAAAAGAGACGTTCACCTGATGGTGAGTGATACTTCCTCATAATAACGTGGTGCCAGTCTGGATGGTACACACAGCACCACATTGCGCTCGTCGCCTGAGACAACAATTTGAGTCTCGCTTCCCCAGTAGTTTTACTAACTACAGCGCCCTTCAATCCGGAACATATAAATGTTATGTAATAGGCGCTGCGGTGATACCTACCTATATGGTCTACGGTCAAAGACCTACGATCAGTGTATGAATGAAAATCACCGACGTTATTTGACCTATACAAGTAGTCGCCATGATGATTTCCTCCAGTTGACTTGCACGTAAGGATGGTCTACATCCAGCTCTTATTCAGATCCTTGTTACTTCAGATGACAGGAGTGGCTGGCTTATCATTGTTAGAACTACAAACGGACGTTAATTACAACAAACTGAAGAACTTCACTGACACTGTTTGTGAGTATCTATCATCATCATCGTCGTCATCATCTTCATTCCAACCTTTTCCCTGTCTGCTAATCAAAATGACACCTGAATAGGTGGTTGTATGAACAGACGTACTGGTGGTAACTCAACAGTAGTGTGCATACATTACCGTGTTCGGGTTTGAAAGGCGCTGTAACCATTGTAACTACTGGAGCAACATGGCTCACTATGTAATGTGTCAGACGACCAGCGCAATATAGTGAAGTATACATCTTAACTAGCGCCGCGTTGTTAAGCGCAAGCGTATCACTTAACTTCAAGTGTCGTCCCAGCTGTCTCGTCTCTAAATTGGATAAAAAAAAAAACAATAATCACTCGTAGACCCCATTAAGATGATGAAACTCCTCTCCTTCCTATTTCGCATACATCTCTAATATCTCTCTCTCTCTTATGTCTTGGAACCGGAAGCAGTGAAAATATGTAATATATATGTGATATTTACACAAGCTATGTAAGGTGGAAGTAGACCCCGAGAGTTCCTGAACCAGTGCATCATCTTCAAAGATATATATCCTGAACCTATTCGCAAGGTCCTTGGGTTTTATAGCCAAAGACCATCTAAGTTCTACTGCAGCTCAAATTCTATTGCGACTAACAAACAGTAGTGTGATAATTACTGTTTTCCGGATTGAAGGGCGTTGTAGCTATTGAAATCATTTGTAACGAGACAACATCTTATGTGTCTAAGTGTAATTTTTTTTTTAATCATTTTACCATCGAGACAAGCTGGACGTTCACCTGATGGTAAGTGATACGCCTGCCCAAAACTACATAGCGCTCGTTAGGATGATATACACAGCACCACATTGTTCTCGTCATCTTGAGACATAACATCCTATATCAAGTTATACTAGTAATTTCACTAGTTACAACGCCTTTCAAACCGGAACACAGCACTGTTTGGACACTACTGTTTGCCGGCTGCAATAGGAGCTGCGGTGGTACGTAGTCTATCTCCGGCGACAAAGGTCTACCACCAGAAAAAAGGATACTAAAAACAAATATTATGAAAGTTGTTTCAGGAGCAAGTCACCTGATCTCGCATTTCAGTTTAGCGATAACTTATGGATCGACGTTAATGTTCCTCGTCTTCGTGGTCATGGGCGTGGTGCTGCTCTTCACCACTTTATGGGTATTATTTCATTCAAATATATACACTAGTTATAATTTAAAGCGAAGGAGGAACAAGTTTTTTTTTTCAATCTGACTTCTAAAGTTCACGTTGAATAAGACACTTCCGGAGTGTGATCCTCTATGCGGTCAGTATATAATGCTGAACCGCAGTGTAGACAGAAGTAGGTACCGATAATTCTGGTGGTAGTGTCTCTATTGCCGACACCGTCTAGGTATCATCGCTGCGCCTATTTCTCCACCCTAACAGTACTGTACATACATGAACATGTTCCGGTTTGAAAGGCGCTGTAGCCAGTGTAACTACAGGAGTAACATGACTTAACGTCTTATGTCTCAAGCGACCGGCGCAATATAGTCCGCAGCGCCTATTTCTACCAAAAAACAGAAGTATTCAACGATTACTGTGTTCTGGTTTAAAGGGTGCTAGTTAAATTACTGGAACATTAAGACTCCATTTTAAGTCTCAAGGCCACTACAATGTGGTGCTGTATGTATCATCTAGTTTTATGTTATCATAGGCGAGGTTCAATTACCATCAGGTGAACATCCGGCTCGTCTGGTCTTCATATAGTAAAAAATCATCATCATCATCAGCCGATAGATGTCCACAGCTGGACATAGGTCTCCTCCAAAGATTTCCACATCGATCTGGTAGAGATTTATATGGGGGGATTTGGGCTAATTCTCACCACCCTAGCCTAATGCGGGTTGGTGTAAGCCAGAGCCTCGTTCGTTGATTATCAGGGTGCACCTCGAGCTAGTGAGGTTGGCTTGGATCCCGTGAGCTATTGTGTGCGTATAAATAATTTATTTCTAATGGGGGTGGGGAAACAGATAGCACGCCGTTTCTCTTGGTAACTAACCATGAACCCCTGGGTTCAGCAACAACGGAAACTCCACCATCACCATACGACAATCAAAAGGTATTTTATCTTTTTATCTTTCAGTATATAATAGACAGTTGTAAAACTTTCGAAATCTGATTACAGGATAACGAATCTTTAATCCTGACATTTGTGTGGGGCATATGTCTAGACGTGCTCCTCGGCTACGTTATCCTGGTTGTAGTCGGACTCAGTTGCGTTCTAGAAGATGCTTGTCTGCTCAGCTCCATGGATTGGATATCTGCTTCGGTCGTTTTACTTTTATCGGTTTCGTTCCTCTCGTGTAAGTATAATTACTGGTGGTAGTGTCTCCGTTGGTGGATACCGTCTAGGTACCATCGCAGCTCCTATTGCAGCCGACAAACATTACTGTGTCGCAGTACGAGTCCTTTATAACTAGTGCAATTTCTGGGGTAACGAGACTTAATATCTTATATGTGGCGACGAGCGCAATGTGGTGCTGTGTATAACATCTTAACTAGCACCGCATTGTTATGGTCGGGCGTATCACTTACTATCAGGTGAACGTCCTGTCTCGAAGCAAGTACTTTGAATCTTTGTAGAAAATGACATTTAATGGTGCTAATGTCCATTCAAAACTAATAATTGCCTATGTGTGGCTATGGCTAACCATTAGCCTTTGTCATCATCAGCTGATAGATGTCCACTGCTGGACATAGGCCAAAGGTGCCCACTTCGATGACTTGCTGGATGCTGCTCACGTTTGTAGAAGTTCATCTACGGAGACGGGCCATTTCCCACCACGCTGGCCCCATGGGGGTTAGTGGGAGCCAGAGCCCCGTTTGTTGATTAACAGGGTGCACCAGGAGCTGGAGAGATTGGCTTCAATCCCGTGAGTTGTTGTGCGGCTATTGCTTCGATTTTGTCGCTTCACTAAAAACTTATTTTTTTTTTATTTAGCGCAACAATGAGACGAGCGGGACGTTCAGCTGATAGTTAGTGATACGCCTGCCCATATCAACGTGGCGCTTGTTAGAATGCGTATGCGCATCACATTGCGCTCGCTTAGACATCAGATGTAAACACTCGTTATACAAAGACGATTTCAGTGTGAGGGTTTTGCTGGTATAACTAAAGTTTACAAATGTACATAACTTAAATATTAAAGCCACCGGTACATGCCGAGATTTGAACCCGCGACCTTCGGAATGAAGGCCGCACGCTCTATTAGGCCAGTGAGCTACTTCATTCAAATTTCTTTCATACAAATAATGTCTGTTGTTGCAGTGTGGTTGTACTACGCGGCCATCGCATACAGTTACTTGAGACAAAAAAAATCACAGTACCGATGAAATATATATTATTACTAAGAGCTGTTTTTTTATTTTACGAAGCATTCAGTCAAGCGGGACGTTCACCTGATAGTAAGTGACACTAGTAAGAATGATATACACAGCGTCACTTGTAACCTCGACTTGTCAACCTCACAAATAAAATACAAAGGTCCCTTACTTGAGTAATTACTTTAGTTACAGCGCCCTTCAAACCGGAACAGTAATGTTTGCGAACTGCTGTGTGGGGCAGAAATAGGCAACTGTTTGACAATTGTAACATCCGAAAGTTAATGACCAATTACCGTAGCTTTAAGCTCTTTGTATTATTTCAATCATTAAGGTCATCAGACGAACTCTGGGTCTGCGCTTTACCATTAGATTAATATCATGGATGTCCAGATAAACTTCTATACCGTTTCATTAATCTTCTGTGCTCCACATCCGATCTCCATGTATAGTGAGCATGGAAAATATATCCGGCAATACATTTTGTGATATCTTTCCATAAAATGACACTATGACGTATGAGCTTCCGTATCGCTCAACCAATTTCAGTAATACACGCTCTCCTACGTATATTTTTCTACACAGCACTATATCATGCTCGTCGCTTTAAGGCATAAAATCCCTTCGAACCTGGATAGATTAATGTTTGCACAACTGTGTGGCAGCTGATATAGACGCTGCAGTGGTACCTATCTTTTTTTTTTCGTGGAGAAATCCTACATTGGACACCCTTCTGCTGTGGGGGCAACAGAGGGGTTATGCCGGACTCTTACCGGCTAAAACCCCACGGTGTACGTCTCAACGCTTTTAGCCATAAACAGTGGTACTAGGTTAATTTTTTAACGGATTAATATATAATATATATATAGACTATTTCAATGTTTTATTTATATAGACATACACATATATATGTACAAAACTGGCACCAAAATTTATTTTTCATCCTAACGCATTTAGCGACAATATCGCCCATTGCACATTAATTATAGCGTAATATGTTTTTTTTTTGGAGTGCAAGGTATCCCACACAACAACTCACGGGATCCTAACACACCTAACCTGCTCATGGTGCGCCCTGCTAATCAACAATCGAGGCTCTGGCTCCTATCAACCCGCGTTGGGCCAGCGTGGTGGGAAATCGCTCATTTACTAACTCCTACAAACGTGACGATCTTCGGATGAAGCCAATGTCCAGCAACGGACGTCTATCGGCTGATGATAATGTTACAGGCAGGCACATTACTTACCATCACCAAGTTATATCAAACAGCAATCTGTGTTAACAGGACAATTTTCGCTAAGTTATAGTGACCAGAGGCAGCGTTAACTTGATGTTATTCAATTCGCGAAAGTTCGTCATAAAATTGTATTATATACAGAAAACTGCGAAATGGCGGACCTCGAGTGGGTGGAAATTTATAATCAGCCGGCCTTTGAAATGGATCTGGGTTAAGCGTGCTCCGTCGAAGTGTCGAACGGGATGTATAGAGCCGGGCTGGGTCCAAAGGTCGCCGGATGAAGTGGCGTCCGGCGCGAGCGTCGTTAACCTTCGACCTGCCATAGACAATATTACTAGATATCTCTCTGTCGTCGACCGTACAGGTGTCACCGCAGCTCCTGTTGCAGCCTACAAACCTTACTGTGTTCCGGTTTGAAGGGAGCTGTAGCTAGTGTTATTACTTGGGTAACGGATTAACACCTCATGTCTCTAGACGACGAGCACAATGTAGTGCAGTGTATAACATCCTAACTAGCGTCACATTGTTAAGGGTGGAGGAGTCACTTACCATTATACGTTGTCGCATCGTAGTATAAAAAAAATACAGGTAATAGTGTTCGGACATTACTGTATTCCGGTTTTAAGGGCGTTGTAGCTAGTGAAATCATTTAGGTAACGAGAGTCGACATTTTAAATAATATCGATTTATTTTGTGAAATAGGGCAAATTTCTTTAGTTCTCTAAGTCCTTTCCTTTCCAAGTAGAATAAGCTAGTACTAAAAGTTTATAAAATTGTCGCTAGAAGCCAGGGTGACTTAGAAGTAACTTACGAAGACCACGGAGAGTTCGAGGCGTTAAGTTACTTTGTAACTGTAATGCAAATATATGTTAAAAGGGAAAACATTTTGCATAAACTTGATTTTAAATTCTATTGAAATTCTTCAAAACATTCAAATATTACTTTAAGTTTTGATAAAAATTTTCTATATGTATCATCATCAGCCGATAGACGTCCACAGGTGGGCATAGGCCTCCCCCAACGATCCCCACATCGATCGGTCGGGTGCCGCCAGCATCACTGGGCACCAAGAGCCGATGCTTATACGGTTTCATGTAGGTAGATTTGGGCCACTTGCCACAACGCTGGGTTAATGGGGGTTGGTGAGAGCCAGAGTCTTGTTTATTTATTATAAGGGTGCAACACGAGCAGTTGAGGTCGGCTTGGATCTTGTGAGTTGTTGTGCGAGAACCCTTACAGGTCTTCGGTCTATACATATACATATATTTAGATATATATACTTGTAGATGGTTGTGGATTATTGTGATTGAAGGCTATATACACATTAGAAGATGAAGAATCACCAGTGTTGGGTAACAGTTTCATATGATTCAATGCAGACATAAATTCACAAATCTGATGACCAACCCCCCAGTAATTGTGAGGCACTTTAAGTAGAAGGAGAATGGGGTACTCATTTTTTGAATTTCATAGATTCATGCGGTTGCTATAGTAACGGTTGCTGTAGAAAGACCTTGGCGGTTGCGTTTAGTCTTATTATATATTACGGCTAACAAAGCGGGCGGGGAATAGCGAGTATTAATATATATATATATATATATATATATATATATATATATATGTATATACATATACGTGTACATACATATATATATACACATATATATGTATATATATTTATGTATGTACATAAATCTCGTTATGAAATAATGCAAAAGATAGATATAGTAAAAATGTTAAAAGAACATTCGTTTGTAATTAACGTTACAACCATCAGTCTCCATTTTGGACGGTAGGTCATCTTCAAAGCTTGAAAACAGTGGTAAATGGAACAGTATTGGTTAAACTAATCGTTCGTTCATGTATATACACTACTCATTAACATATTCTACTTGTTGTGAGCGAACGAAAATCCGTAATAAACTATTCATGCGCTCGCTAATATACCAAGTGGGGCGTAATGCGGTTCTCGTGTCAGTTATCTCAACAAAGCAATAAATATTAAAACGTTTCCACTCATTACAGAATTTAGCAGCTCGATACTGTGTAGTAGTGTGCAAACATTACTCACATCCGGTTTTAAGGGTGGTATTATTATTAGGGTAGTGAGACGTAAAGCGACGAGCTCGATATAGTCTGCGTATATGATTCTAACAAGCAACACGTTATGGGCAGATACCTTACTATCAACTTAACTTCTCTCTCCCTCTCTCTCTCTCTATTCTCTTTTTTTTCAACCAAGCGACTAGACTATCAACACGTTCACGTGATGGTAAGTTATACACCTGCCCATAAGAACGTGGCGATAGTTACGATGTGTTATACTCATCTCCACATTGTGCTCGTCGCTTTGGGACTTGAAATGTTGAGTCTTGTTAACGCTGTAATTAAACGAGTGTAAAAAAAAAGAGATCAGAGAGAGAGAGAGAGCTAGTGGACTACAACGCCTTTCAAACCGGAACACAGTGATTCTAACATAGCACTGTGTGGCCGGTGCAAAAGGCGCTACAGTGTAACCAAGACGGTCAGCGTCAACAGAGATCTACTACTAGTATAAGTGCCAGTAAAGTGTCGTAGTTTTGTACAGTAATAAAAAAACTATAAGAGAGTAAATCTTATCGCATTATATTAAAAGAGAGTAGGAGATCAAATCTGAAACGGATTTATTAAGCTGTCAGGATGTCGCCGCTGTCAGGGTCGAGGAGTGACAGCAGCTGCTGCAATTTATCACAACTAGCATCACTGGAAAGGGATAAAACGATATATTCTCATCTCTTTCTAGACATTCGATATCTTTTTTTTAACTAACAATTACAGCAATACTCATTAATCTATTTCAATTACAAATAACAATTTCTTTTAGGTTATGTATATGAGATAAGACAAATATGAATTTCATTTACTTCTTTAGTATACATTTCTTGGTTTAATGTATTATACGTTAATATAAATAGGAATAACTATTTGTACTATTACTTCATATCTCTCTCTCTCTCTCTGCCTCACTCTCTTTCCGAGTAGAAATGGCTTTAGAACAACGACTTACTTATTACCATATCTTTTCCATGTAAGTGCGTCTTGTGTCGGACGCCAAGACATACTTTGGGTTACTATGCCAGAGGAGTAAGAAAAAAAGATTTTTTTTAACATAGAGACTTATCTTAATTCTACAAAGATGCTGTGTAAATATCCTAAGCAGCATTATTGTGGCCGTATCATCGCATCGCTGTATAAAAGAAGGATCATGTGGAAGTAGGAAGTTTATAACAAGTAAGAAAATCTTAATATTTTGATGTATACTTATCTAATTTTGTTTCTAAAAGGGTTTTTATGGACGACCGGATGTTACTTCCGGTTGCTAGTGGACCGATGTGAACGCTTCAATACATTTTGTAAAAAAATTAGGTTTAAAGGGTTGTGTAAAACGTTTGATTGAGTTTTGTTAGAGAGGTTTGATATTGGACGAATTGAAGCGTCCGGCGGACAGCGGCAGGGCGGGGACTGCGCGACGCGTCAGTTCATTTAGGTTTTTTTTATTAAATCTACAATACTGAAATTGGAGGTATTGTATCATAAATTTATAAAAAAACTCTAAATATCTAATCCTATTACTACTCGTTTATATACACTCGGGTATGAGTGGCCGACTACACGGCGCCGTGTACGAAAAATATGCAGATTTCAAAAGGGTATATACACCGAAATCTTTATGATTATCTTATAAATAAACCTATCAATTTCAATTCAGTATAGTTACGTACCTTTTCGATTACTTAAGACATTATTATTTACCTAGATTTAGGAAGATAGTCTTATATTAACTGCACGGCCTTGTTTATGAGGGCCGACATCACGGCGCCGTGTGTACAACCTTTATAATATTTAGGTTTTCACTCATGTTTTTAGGGTAGCCGAAAACCAGAATAGTTTTCACAGTCGGACTGAAAACTTATTTTTCTTAAGACACTTCATAATATTGGTGATATTTAAAGTAAAATTGAATTCGTTTAAACTTATAAACCCTTGTATTTTCTTATTAAACCAAAGAACATAATTGTTTGAGAAGTTTGTAGAGTTGAATCAACTTCTAATGCCTTTACAAGGAAGATCCATTACAGGTTATATTTTCTTGCAATCGATATAACAATTCTCTGGGATTTTTTTGGTCACCAAACAGTATTGAAGAAACATTACTGTATTCCGGTTTGAAGGGCGTTCTAGCCTGTAACATTATATGTCTCAAGGCGAAGAGTACAATACGATTCAGGGTATACATCTCATTTGTATCATCATAAAATGTTGCCCCTTACTAAGTAGTGTCTTAAGTTATTATACTGAATAACTTATTACTTCAAGTAAAAGTTCTTAGAAGTAAGAATCCTTCGTATCTTTGCTATACCCATATAGATGATTTACTTTAAACTATGATATATCTCATATTGAGGATAGGTGCCCCAACAGTGGGGATGTAAATTGGCTGTTATCATGAAGATGTAGGTACTTCCTATCTGTCTCGTTTATTGTAGAATAAAGGCTATATATTGTTTAATAGATTTAGTATTGAAGACATTCAAGAAAGAGAAGATATGAGCTGCTGTTGAATGTGGGCAGTACCGGTTCTTGCGATGTGATATTTTTAAATGGGGTATACGTCCATGATGATGGTTGTTGATGATAATTATATTATCTAAATTGTATTTATATATATATACATAAAAAAATAGTGATCAATATATACATTGATCACCTGATCTTAATTTCGTGTTATGCGGTTGCTATAGTAACGGTTGGTATAGAAGGCCGTCTAGATTTATGTTACTGCAAATGGGCCGGGAAGAACTAGTATTTATATGACTAGAAGTTTATTTCTCAAGACTAATAAGCATGAAGCCAGTGCCACCGTCTTCGTCCTCATCCTTGTGAAGGAAGCCATGTGATTTCATTAATTTAATTTGGTCCCTAATTTTGTTGAACAAAACTTGAAAGTTTTTGTAACTTTTCTACGCATCTGTAAAATATTTGTTTATAATAATTTACTTCATCATTTCATTGTCCCAGTTTTTTTTTATCGCGGAGGACATCTTCTTAAAAGAGACATTGCTTCTGAGGAGAAGACAAGGTTATGTGGGGCTTTTACCCCCTAAAATCCCCTGGGTGATCTCCGTCAGCGTATTAGCAGGGGCTCCGGAATCTCCTACTTAACGCACCGGTGCCCCTCTGTACTCAGGCTAAAACATCCCACGGGAAAGGCAAAGGCCTCCTTAGCCCCCACGCTGTGCTACGGCAAATACAAGACCACCATGCATGTGCCGTCCTAATCAGGCTCGCTTATCGAGGTCTGAGGGTCCCCACTCTTAAAACCCACAACCCCGAGGACTCCTTTACTCACCTATTACGACAGGCAGGGAATACCTTAGTCCTATTCTTAATAGCTCGAGATTACAGGTCTACTCTATTGACCGACCACCAGTATCCAGAATTAATAAGTAAATTAATGCAGTTAGTAGCAGTGGGGGTGTGTTCCGCGGTTTGTTTTATGGAAACGACGAAACGAGCGAGACGTTAACCTGATGGTAAGTGAAACGTCTACCCTTACGTGTAGGTAATTAAGATGATATATACAGCACCGCATTGTGTTCGCTTTAAGACAAGATATTAAATCACGTTACGACAATCACTTTATTATCTAAAGCTCCTTTTAAACTGGAACACAGTAATGTTTGCACACTACTGTTTGGTAGGTTCAATAGGAAATGCAGTGGTAGATCGTCCCCGGCAACAGAGACCTACTGTCAGCAAACGTATAATCATATATATATATATATATATATATATATATATATATATATATATATATATATATATATATATATATATATATATATCTATATACATATATTCCCTTATGTCCGTTCGTCTATCATAAAAGTATAGATAGTAGTTAATGCAATTACACGGGGGAAACAGCTCCAGGGAGAACGGACCGACACACTTCGGATCCAGGTCACGTCAGTTTTGGGTACAAAAATCAATTATATATTTGGGTAGTACACAAATATCAGGTATTATGTGAACTGTCAGTATTTATACGATATATCATAACATATAGTCTAAGGCGAGGAAGGTGACCTAAGTTTAACTAAGCGACAAGACGTTCACTGATACGCCTGTTGATAACACCGTCGTGCAAGTAAGGATGATACATACAGCATCACATTGAGCTCGTCACTAAAACATAATTAGTGTTGTTACCACAGTAATTATAATAGGGGGACCGGAAAGTAATGTCGTTTCTGCGCATGCCAATACTTGATTGTCATTTGTCAGCTCATTGTTTTGTTCAGAGGCGTACCAAAGACATTGTGAGGTTATAGTGATTTCTTTACTTATAGACAATTGAATTACAATTTTTTTTTGTAATTTTGGGTAAAATGGCCAGCCAAATACCAGAAGAGGTACACATCCGGCATTGCATGCTCTTTGAGTTTCGCAAGGGAAATAACGCAACAGTTGCTACCAAAAACATTTGCGATGTTTATCCAAATGCACTGGACATTCGTAAATGCCAAAGGTGGTTTTCCAAGTTCAAATCGGGTAATTTTGATCTTTCCGACTCGTATCGATCAGGAAGACCATCAGCGTTAGACAACGACGTGTTAAGGGCGGAAGTGGAAGCAAATCCGTGTCAGACGATCGAGGAATTGTCAAACAGTCTCAACAAACCTTGGTCGACCATCCAAGAACATTTGAAGCAGATTGGAAAAGTAAGCAGAGCAGGTGTTTGGGTCCCGCATAATCTGTCCGAACAGAATAAGGCTAACCGATCAATCACATGCAACTTATTGCTTTAACGACACAACACAGAAGCGTTTTTTGATCGCTTGATCACAGGAGATGAGAAATGGGTCCTGTATGATAACCCAAAACGCAAAAGGCAGTGGCTCTCTCCAAATGAAATCCCTCGGAGTACTGCTAAGCCAGGTTTACACCCCAAAAAAGCGCTTTTGTGTGTTTGGTGGAGTATTCGCGGCATTGTTCATTTTGAATTACTGAAACCTGGAGAAACTGTTACTGCAGACCTCTACAGCGAACAATTGCAGCGAGTCAATCAATCTTTAATTGAAAAGTGGCCAGCGATTGTCAACCGAAAAGGCGTCATTCTCCAACATGACAATGCAAGACCGCACTGCGCAAGGCGAACTCTAGAAAAAATTAATGAATTGGGGTGGGAGGTGCTGCCTCATCCACCATATTCGCCCGATGTTGCACCATCGGATTTCCACTTATTCCGAGCGCTGCAACACTTTTTAAGTGGCAAAACATTTGCAAATTTGGATGATATCCAAAATGCCATCTCTAGATATTTTGCCGAAAAACCAATTAATTTTTATCGATCAGGGATTGAAAATTTACTCACTAGATGGCAAAAGGTTATTGACAATGATGGGGAATACATCATTGATTAAAAATAAAGACTCGTTAAAAATGTATGTGTTTGTATTTAGCGTAAGAAAACGACATTACTTTCCGGTCCCCCTAATACTACACACAAACTTTACAAACGTAAACACAGTAATATTTGCATACTATATAGTTTGGTACAGTACTGCGTGATAGAACCAGAGATAGGAGAAGATAGGATATCCGCAGCACTGTCACCTACATACTCCCAAAGATTGCTGACCTCAAGTGGCAATGAGCAGGACACGGATCGAAGGACCAACAGTCGATGAGGAACCAAGATCCTCGAATGGCGACCGCGTACCGGAAGACGTAGTAGTGTTGGAAGCCTCCCACCAGGTGGTCCGACGATCTGATGAAGGTTGCTGGAAGCAGTTGACTTTGGTTGTCCTTGGGCTTGCTTAACCAAAGTACAGAAGGATCCTAGTACGTTCCTAAACGAGACTAGCAAGTATGTTTTAATAACTATAACTTCTCCCTCGACACCAAAAAAAAAGGGAGGTACTTTTAATAGAAGAGTGTAGGATTCTATATCTACTGTTACAGGTAATTGTAACACTTGACGTTTATATTTTTTAATATTTTAATGATTACAAACAGAAAAGTTTGTTCTAATACTTTCCATTCCTATTAAAATGGGAGCTTTCTGTAGGAGCCGGAAATGTAAGAAAAACAAAGAGTAAGTAAATTGGTTTACTTTCCTTATCAAGTTAAATTCCAGTTGGTCACGGGACACAAATTAATGGCGTAGAATATATTAAGAATTATCACCGGATATTCCGTGCGATAACTTCACAGGAACTTATATTAATAGTTTCATTAATTTTCATAGACAATTTGAATTGTAACGAGATTTATTTATCGCTCGTCTTCCACCATTGTCTTCAGTAGCGTTGAGGAAGTCATTGTGATAAAGATGAGAACAAGGAACTATTTAGGACGAAAATTAATAGGCATTAAGGATAAGGGAGAGGAGGAGAAATAAGTATCTATACAAATATTCTTTTTAAGTATAACATATTTAATAAACCTTTACAGTTAAGACAAAACCTTTTCAAAGTTCCGCATTTAAAGGAAGAGGAGGAATCCTAATAAACCCTAGACTTCAGTTGGGTTAAATATTAGGATATTATAGAAATTGTTAGTTTGAATTTCAACTTAGTTACTAGTCACAATCAGTATTTTGTCTGTAAGTAGACAAATTACTATGGTAACAAATATTTCACATCCTGCAGCTGGTATAACTTAATACTTTATATGATACTCGTAAGACGTAGTCTGATCTATCGCGAGCTAACTTGAAACACGAAATAACTTTATTAAGTAAGTAACGAAGCGTCGCGTAGTACGGGGATGCAATTAATTTTCTACCTTAACGTGGTTAATTATAAAATTAATCGTACGCTACGTACAATTACTGCTGGTAAGTCTGTCGCCGGAGACCGTCTAGGTACCATCGCAGGGACTACTGCAGCCGACAAACAGACATAAGACACTAACTCTAATCCCACTTTTTCTAAAGATTAGTTTGAAATTGGAGCCGCGGGACGTTCACTTGATGGTAAGTGATACGCTTGCCGATAACAACGGCGCTAGTTAAGATAACGATGTACTGCATTATATAGCGCTGGTGGCCTGAGACATAAAATGCGAACCTCGGGAGAAAGAATTCCCATTTCCACCTATATAAGGGCATGCCGGAACATACAGCGCGCCCTCCTCTTGCCCTATATATATTCAACGGTCCTTGGCAACGGATCCCCCCGAATCCATCACCCGGAGTACACGTGAGCCAAGAGAAATAACTCTCTAGACTTTCTGCGGCGGATCTGATCGTTGGTTCCGCCTCCAACCGTTATACGGCCACAGAGGATAGGTAGGTCAGCGAAAGGCAATACCAACATTCCTGTCCCTCCGCGACTTCAGCACGGCTGCAAAGGGTAGTATGAACCTTCCCTGCAACCCACTGGCACACATACGAAAAGAGCTCACCTGGAGCGGTCACCTCGAGCTTCAGCTTCACCATAGGTGACTAAGCCACGGCTACTGAGCCCCACCGCCATGAAAATGCGGGAACCTGTTTGCGGTTGGTGGTACATACCTAGTCTCCGGCAACAGAGACCTACCGCTTGTGGATATAGAAAACTAAATAAGACAACCCCAAACCCCCTCTAAACTTAATACCCTAAACGTTCTTAATTAGTAAACTTCCGAAGCAACAGTCTGCTCCAGGCTTAAGTTATTGCTTAGATCGCACTTGACGGCCGAGATACGCATAAATTACACAAACCAACAGGTGTCGGGCTTAACTTTTTTCACTTACCTTTTGCTACGGCAGGGAAGTTTAAAAGAGCCAAAAAAAAGGTAGGTGAAATGTATTATCAAAGTCCTTGATTCGATTCTAGTCGCACCAACCCAGCTAATCACTACTCTAGTATGTAATTCCACCACCATATCTGGTTCTAGTCGAGCACGCGTCACCAGAATCAAAGTTTGACTTCTATCACGTATAAACCCATAGTATTTTTGTTTATATATATATCATCATTATCATCATCATCAGCCGATAGATATCCACTGCTGGACATAGGCCTTTCCCAAAGATCTCAACATCGATTGTTCCAGCACTGTGTTAGTTCCGGCGCCTTTCCAACGTCAGTCACAGTCAGCATGGCCTCAGGTACCGCCACGCACCAGGAGCTGTCCTTTGTAGGGGTTCAAGTCTGGAGTTTTGGGCCATTTCCCACCAACTGACCCAACGCCGGTTGATAGGAGCCAGAGCCTTGTTTGTTGATTAGCAGGATGCACCACGAGCAAGTGAGTTTGGGTCCTGTAAGTTATTGTGCGGAACCCTTTGCACTCCTTTATACATATATATAATTCTATAGCAACCTAATAAATTATACCTAATGTTTATAAAAGTTAATTAGAAATAAAATAATGAAGGACCTATGAAATAAAAAAAAAATATGGCCGATAGCAATCTACAGATTATTCCGCGTCGAATACTCATATTTCAATGTACGATGCTCTCACTAGTTTTCACGTGATCGGTGAACAAAGGTAAAACCATTTACAATATATATATATATAGATAGAAGATATATCTATAATAGAAGTCACGAAGAGTAATTACGATCGAGTAAATTAGTCCTCCTGTTATATGTTGACAACCCTCACCACATACGTCAGTGGTTTTGCGTATGCTGTAGCGTAGGACGAGGTGGCCGAGAGGTTAAGGCGTTGGACTGCTAATCCAATGTGCTCTGCACGCGTGGGTTCGAATCCCATCCTCGTCGGGGTTACTTCTTTTTTTGTATATTACAGCATTTAATTATTCCACCGCCAATTAATACATAGTAGCCATTAAGTCCTCTTATAACCCACGTAACTATAAAGGTCTAGTGTACTAGGGTTTAGTAATTTTAAAACTACAGTATTTTTCAGTTTGGAGGTTGATTACTGATGAAATAGCCAGTCGAAGCTATAATCTTCGTATGTTCTGAAGTCTATGGAAAGCTCTCAAGTCTTCAAGGCTTTGCTAATTAATATGCAAATTCTTCTAGACTACTAGATTACTTATTGAGCTAATAGTAGCAGCAATCTGATATCATCACCGTTGTCATCATCGAAATTTTATTCCTTTTTTTCATGTATTGAATATTCCACGACAGGATTAGTTTTCTCATTCTGATCACCAATCTTTAGTTTGAAGAAGGCACTCCATGATAATAATTCGACTGTAAGGTGTAACGCCGCTGTGACTAAATCATTTTTATTACTTCATTACCTAGTTAGATCTAGGATGTAATTAATTTAAAAAAATATAGACAGTTTAAAAAAATATAGGAGACAAGAATCGATTAAAAAAATATTACGTTTACGGGAAATAGAAAGTCCATACACGGCGCCGTGTAGTCGGCCCTCCATATGAGTCCTTGAAGTGATTACTATATGGGTTATTCATACTTATCATTTGACATATACAATTAACACTAAAAAAATTATTGAATTTATATTTATATATACATTATATAACATATAATATATATAATATTACTGGTGGTAGGTCGTTGCCGGAGACCGTCTTGGTAGCACTGCAGCGCATATTTATACAGCTAATAAGTAGTGCGCAAATATGACTATGGTGGTTTGAAGGGCGCTGTAGCTAGTGTAATTACCGGGGTAACGGGACTCAACATCTTATGTCGACGAGCGCAATGCGGAGCAGTGCATATAATTCTAACTAGTGTCGTAGTCTCCTCGCTTAATTGAAAAAAAAAATCTATAGAGAGAATAATGCGCGTAAAAATGTAACTTAACTTTCTTTTAAAGTAAAATAAGTATATTCATCATCAGGCGATAGACTTCCGCTATTGGACATAGGCCTCCCTCAAAGATTCCCACACGATCGGGTATGGATTCATATGGGAGGATTTCAGCCATTTCCCACCACTCAAGTCCAATGCGGGTTGGTGAAATAAACAAGTATATTAAGTCGACGTATTACTATGTTATAACAAGTAACAACAATGTAATATATATTTAGGGTCGATGGAAAAGGAAAATGGTACCTTTCTTCGATATAACGGTCCTCATACCTTCCCGAAATCGTTCTATGATCTGTCTAATGGACTGTGTAAACTTTTACCCAAAACACAAAAGGAAATACCGGAGGTCTATAAAAACTTTCAGGAGTACTTACGGAGGGAATAGAAACTTTTTACTTAAGAAAAATAACTGGAGAGATATTCTTTTATCGAAGAATTTCGATTTCGTCTTCACAGCTTAAGTTATCGAATTTGACACGGTAATACTCGAATTTACGTGAAATCGAATAGCAATGGAGAGAGCTGTAAATGAGGTTGCCAAGTGTGGCCAAATAAGAAGATAACTTAGGTCATAGCCTAAAAGATGACTAGCTTTATATGGCAATGGATACAGCTCAACGCTCGAAGGTCTGACGGCTAGTAGAACGGTTTCGAGATAGGTGGTGATCACACACCCCAACAACCCCCCTCTACGTGGACAGATGTTCTGGTGAAGGTCGTTAGCAGCTACTAGATGCAGTCAGATGAATACTGATGACTATAACTTTCTTTATTAAGCGATGGGAACATGGAGCAGCTCATCTGATGGTGATTAATGCTCCTGTCCATAACAATGAAATAATTAGAATGATATACACTACACCATATTGTGCTCATCACTTTGGACCGTACGGTGTCATCGAGTTCCCCTGTAATTTCACTAGCTACAACTCCCTTCAAACCGGAACACAGTAATGTATGTTATTCCACAGTTCCTCCGCTTCAGGATCTCTTATAGAACGCACCGCTGCCACTATACTTTTTGTGTTAGCACGTCTGAGGAAGAGCCTGACCCTTCCAGGTACCATCGTTGAACCATACGCTGTCCTAAGCATGTTCGCTAGTTGAGCGATAAAGGCCCCCACCCCCAAAGCCTGCGAAACTTTTAGACCCTTTTAATCGGTTTCTACGACAGGCAGGGCTTACCTTAGTCGTATTCTTACTAGCCCGAGACTACAGGACTTTGCGGTGGTACTTAGATCGCCGGCAACAGAGACCTAACAGCAGTAAAATGATGGTTTTTAAAAAGTGAAATATACTCTGTAGAGAGCTTCTTCCGGCTGATGATGAAATATTTCACGGATAGTTTAAAACAATAACATTGATGTTCAAAGGGATGAGACGAGAAATCATCCACCTGATTTTAAGTGATACATCTGCATATACATATCATTAGTTAGTATTTTTATAGTAAAATTCCTTACCTCAATAATGTCATTAGGTACAGTCTGAACCTACGCTAATATACTTTGATTTATGAATAACTTATTAAAACTTTGACATAAGCTAATGGAGTTTAATTAAGACATTGTTGAAAAAAAAAATCTATGTCAAATTTACTCTTAGATTTACTATCACTTAGTTATTTGTAACTTTATAACTAAGCGTATCCGCTTTTAGACCCTTTTGGCGGCGATTAAGATATCTGCCGCCAAACAGTAGTGTGCAAACATTACCGTGTTCCGGTTTGAAAAGCGCTGTAGGTAGTGTAATTGCTGGGGTAACGAGAGTCAATATCTTGTCTCAAAGCGACAAGCGCAATGTGGTACAGTGTATCATTCTCACTTACCATCAGGTAAACGTTCCGGTCTCATCGCTTGATGGATAAAAAAAGTATTTACCAGTATAGGGCACTGGTTCTAAATGTTTATACAACAAGGAATTTACACTGTCCTTTTAATTAAAAAAAAACTTTCTCTCAAATTGGAACACAGTAATGTTTTCAGCATACTACTTCAGGTTCGTCGTTAAGTTATTCGAGTGTTGTTAACACTTAAAGCCGCCGGCTGAGCGGGTATAAAACGAAGGTGACATTTAATCCTTCCAAAGCACCCTCGGTGTTTCTTAATTCTGCTTCCCCCAAAACGTTCGGCTGACAATAAGGATTATGTGGTGACTTGAAAAGATTAAAGGCTTAACTATTTGATCTCCGGTGCACGATGATACTTTTCCCTTTGCCGTGAAATCGCTTTTGAGACGAAACAAAGTCGATAACTGGCGGTGAGTCGTGGAAAGAAAAATACGTCATTGAGGGAAGTTTTAGCTGTAATATATTACAGTAAATTCCAGTGGAATTACTTATAACAAATTTTTTTTTTATTTAGTTTGCGCCACTTGTTTTATTGACGACGATTGCAGCTTTATCGGACTTACGGCACGCGAATCTGGTATCCGCGAGCATAAATAAAAAATAAATAAAAGAAAATCAAATTATGTAAAATTAAATAAAAAAAATTTAAATGAAAACAAATTAAAATTAATAATAAACAAACACAATAAAGAATACTCGCAACCGGCGAGCATGCATGAAGACGCTCATGAAAGTGGAGGAAGCGAGAAAGGTGTGCCAGGATCGTAGCAAGTGGAGAGGGGTGGTCTCTGCCTACCCCTCAGGGAACGAGACGTGATGTATATGTATGTACAATAAAAAATACAAAACTATATATATACATAAGTAAATATATTTGTCTTTAAAAGAGGAAGGAGGAAGGTAAGATAATATTGGATGGGAAGGGTTGAAGAGGTGGATAGTGAAATAAATAAGAGATACTGGAGTGTAAATTAATATGTACTTACTCTGCTGCAGGGGGAAGTCTGGGTTATGTGAGATGTCACTAAAACCCCTCAGTGGTCTGCCTCAGTCCATTCGGAAAAGCCCTGGGATCACTTACAGAACCTACTTATGGCCCTCTATACTTTGGAAGTATCCGAAGCGGGCTAAACTTTCCTACGCACTAACGCTGTACCATGCATATTCGCTTGTCAAGTGATAAGACCCTATAGCCTTTTAGTCGGCTTCTACGATAGGCAGAGCCTAGTTTGGTCCTATTCTTACTAGCGCAGGACTACAAGGCTGTGCAGTGGTACCTACCTAAACAATCTCCACCAACAGAGACAGTAGTAGTAAATAATTGTGTTTCAATGATGTAAGAAAAGTGGAATCAAATTATGTCTATCGATTTAATTAAAACTATATATTGAACAAGTCTGACGGTACAGTACTCTTCTATTATCGACTTGACTGTACCTTCATGACGACCACGCCCACTCTGTCAAGAGTGATACCGACGAAGAAAAAGAAGATTATTGTTTTACATTATAATGAACAAGGAAAACCATTTAACGATCCGGTTAGATAACCATATATTAAAAATCCTCATTTAGGTCCCTTACTGCTAATCGAGATAAAGTAATTCCCTAATAGACAGTTAGGGACCATCTTACAAATTGGCTAGCTCTTAAAAGCGTTTCTAAAGTAATTAAAGTAGAATTAGAAAATTTATTAAGGGAAGTAGTTAAATATTCAGTGGCCGTAATTGCGCAGTTGATTACGCGAACGGAACCGGAAAGCTATCAAAATTAACATCTTTTGATCTGAATTTTAAGTCAATTACTTAAGGTGAGCTATAAGCGATCTTAGCTTAGTGGCAGCGTCCTTAAACTTTATTAGGCTATCTGTTAGTGGAGGAACCAATGGTCGGCTATACTACCCGATCATGTTTGTATCCTCTTCCTCCTCTTCTTTTTGAGGTGCCTCTCTGACGAGCGAAGGTTAGCAGTCAGTTCACCATATTTCGTCTGGTTTCTTGCGAGGAGGAATAGTTTGGCGGCACTTGCGATCCCCGTCCAAATTTAAGTTCGTATGGAAACATTTAATTGCGCCAGTATAAATGCTAAGAGGGCAATGGAGAGCGCTATGCTCGGAGATTCATTGCGAAATCCAATTAGAAATGTGGAGATCTGCAGAAGCACTAAGGTCACCGACATAGCCTAAAAGATTGCTAGACTCAAGTGTCAATGGGCAGGACATATCGCCCGAAAGACTGATGGCCAATGGAGCAGTAAGATTTTACAGTGATGGCCGAGTATCGGTAGACGTAGTGTTGGCAGGCCACCCACAACGTGGACCGAGGATCTGGTGAAATCTTTATAAGACGCCTATGTCCAGCAGTGGACGTCTATGCGCTGATGATGATGACGATGAAATGATCGGTTAGGTTAACAAAAATATCGACGAAATACCAATCATCAGTCATCTCTTGAGCTTTGTGGGTTACTGTTTGATATATCTTTCTTTTATAAGGGATGGAGAAATATTTATATAACGTGAAATTTAATTAAACATGTTGGAACCATCCATCCAAAACAGTCAATTTATGTCCACACTGCTGGGGCACAGGCCTACCCTTAATATAAGGACGAAGGGCCGTAGTCACCACGCGGGCCCAACGCGGTACAGGTTTCCTCGCGATGTTCTCCTTCACCGTTTGTATCTCGCTGTTGTAACTAAAGTTCACAAATGTACATAACTTAAATATTAAAGTCATCGGTACATGCCGAGGTTCGAACCCGCGACGTACGGAATGAAGGCACGCTCTAACCATTAGGCCAGCGAGCTGTAAGATGTAAAGCAGTAGACATGATGATGAATATATAACCTGTCCAAAATATCACTAGGGAGTTTACTAATTACTAATTACATGTTTATCATTGTTGTTAAACAAGAATTTCCAGAGATAGTCTAGGTACCACCGCAGCTTTTATTACAGCCGATAAACAATAGTGTTCCGGTTTGAAGGGCGCTGTAGCTACTACGGTAACGAAATTGTATGTCTTGTGGTGACGAGCATAACGCGGTGTAATATATTTCATTATCATTCACCATCAGGTTTTGCTCGTCTCGTTGATTAATTAATAAAAAAAAAAGTTATAATTTATCGCTGCTTAAATATCTGGGAATCCCTGGAAACATGTTTATCAAGGTTTAAATTCTATCGAAATTTCAAAACTTTCTTGTTCGGTCACAATTTTTTTTTTTAATTTAATATGTGATGAAAAAAAATTTTTTTTTTGTTTGTTAGAGAGTAAATGTTATGATTGGGGAAAAACTGAAAAGACCACAGTCCTGTGCCTCTAAGAGTTTTTTTTATTCGACAAAGTGATGAGATGAGCAAGATGTTCACCTGATGGTGAGTGATACGTCTACAAGAACGTAACGCTGGGTAGGATGATATACACTGCACCGATTTGTGATCGTCGCCTTGAAACACAAGATGTTGTCTCGTTACCCCAGTAATTTCACTAGCTACAGCGCCCTTCAGATCGGACACAGCAATGCTTGCCTACTACTGTTCGTCGGCTACAATAGGAGCTGCGGTAGTACTTACCAAAACACTCTCGGATGATGATGATGAAATTATCGTGTGATGATAAAATGCGACTATGAGTTCCACTATCAAAGGAATTCTCATTCTTGCTGCTAAACAGTATTGTGTAAACAATACCGTGTTCCGATTTGAAGGACGTTATAGCTGCTAAATTGGGACAACAAGGCGGAGGAGGCTTTAACCTTACTAGCAGACGACCTTCCCGCTCGTAAATGTATAACGAGCTTACACTTGTTATTGCAGATGGTGTTAAGTGATATGAGACTGAGGATGATGAAACGTGTTTGTTCAGAACTGGTCATCTCCAATATGTTGATAGAACACAGCAGTGATAAGGTTTTATCACCTAAAAGTCTCTCTCTTCAAAACTATTATCTGACATGGTGGTGGAGTTAGCTTTCTTCTTCCTTTCGCTCTCTCTTTGAGATCTCTAGAAATTACCTTTTTTCATCTTGTCTTGGATCCTCCTGTCGATCTTCGACCGTATGTGGGTAGCTCTATATCATCAGCTAAAGCAATATACAATAACATAAGCTCCAAACTTACTACGTACCTGACGTGGTTGGGTTTGGAAAGTCTGGTAAAGTTTACCTTCATCACACGGCCGTTGTTTTTGATTAAAAACTTAAAATTCCCGGCGCGGCTTTGAAATGGGTCGGCCTGACCTTTCCGAAAGGGTCCACTTCGAGGGACCAATCCATATCTGTAATTCGTAAACATGCCTTGTGGTATCAGGCCGATCGATTGGTGAACTGTTTAGTCAATCGCTTTGCGTCCGATTGTACATTATTCTTGTTTGAATCCTGGAAATAAAATAATCTAAGTGTAAGTATATATAAAACTGGAACTTATAAGTAATGCGAATATTCTTTTTTAAGGAACCGTTCGTGAAATGAGTAAAGGTATATAAATTATGAGAAACTGGAAGCAGTTCGATCTTAACCAACATTTTACGCTCCAAGGTTTATTACTGTATTATATGGAAAATATCAAAAAACAGTTTTTTTTTGAGAAACTATATATTTAATCATTCGAAATATGTATTATTTCCATCATAATTTTTTTTTACTTATGCTATTTTAATTTTTTTTCATACATTCCATAGTCGTCCAGTTCCAAGACGAGTGAGCGAGAATCGATACAATATTTGAAAACGGTTTGGATTGTCTTGTCTTATCGAATTTTTTTTTCTTCTAATAAATCGATTGAATTCCTAAAAAAAAATAGTATTCATTTAGAGTAAGGTCAAAGGGTGGTTGGATATTGGAGACATTCCAATCCCTACTCCTCTAATTTAGCAACCGTAGGTCGTGAAGTATGAGATAATAATCGGCTGAAATAATGAAAGTATAAATTGTTTGGAAACGCTAAACAACTGAAAGAATTTTATCATAATATATCTTATTTTTGATACTTGTATGACTTATTAAGCTCACCAAGATGTTCTGTTTCACCAGAAGCTTAAACTCAACGGGGAAATGAACTCTCGCTTCTTTGTATTAACATATAAAGCATACTTCCACTGCACTTACAAACTGAGCTGAGAAACGTAAAGTAGATACTGATTGCATTTGGATAAGATAAATGGATGTATGAATAGTTGATCGCCATCTGTTCACTCTGCTGAGGAAGTATTCTCTCTACTATTTCTGTTGTAACGACAAAAATTATCAAGGGTATAAAATTGCTGATCAATAGTGGATTTGCAATAAAAATACTCGCTGAGCGAGCATGCAGCAATTTTACTTTGCAAGTTCACAACCTCTGGACCTTTGCCGGAGACCGTTAAGGTAGGTACCACCATAGCGCTTATTACTGCTTACAAACAGCAGTGTGCGAACATTACTCTGTTGTAGTTTGAAAGGCGTTGTAGTTACTGTAATTATCGGGGGTAGCAAGACTTCGACGGCGAGGCGTGGAACACAATGTGGTGCTTTGTATACCATACTATAAAACGCCACGTTGATATGGACGTGGGTATCACTTACCATCGGGTGAAGGTCCCGCTCGTCTCGTCCCTTTATGGAATAAAAAAAAGGAATGTACAGTGTCGGTCGCACTGAGCGAGTGGTTCTAATAATGGCCAAACGGCCTCGCACATTTGCTTATAGTCTAGTGAAACAACTACCGGAGCTACACACTCGCTACTCATCATCAGCCGATAGACGTCCACTGCTGGACATTGGCCTCCGAGATAGGTCTCCACGTTATAAGGGTTCACGTAGGGGCATTTGGGCTACTTCTCACCAGGCTGTCCCAATGCGGGTTGGTCGGAGCCAGAGGCTCGTTTGTTGATTGGCAGGGTGCACCACGAGCAGGTGAGGTTGGCTTGGATCACTTGAGTTATTGTACGGGCGGCCTTACACCTAAGCTGCTCGCTACCCGCTAACTCATTAATAGCGGCCGGAGCACCTATAACAAAATGCAGTAAAATATATTTCATAATTAATTTACGTTATACTCAGTTCGGGTTTCATTATACATTAATTTTGAAACCTTATCGATGTTTGCGCGAAACTGATATCGAAAGGGTTAATAAATAGTCGACGAAAAATGATACATCCAATTTAATATCTACAGTGTATTAATTTAATATCACGTGTAGCCTTTAAATCTATAAAAAAGAAGTAACCCCGACGAGGGTGGGATTCGAACCCACGCGTGCAGAGCACATTGGATTAGCAGTCCAACGCCTTAACCTCTCGGCCACCTCGTCCTATGTCTAAGGCGGCACAAACGACTTGTATGTGATAGAAATTATTTTACATTAATGGTAACTGACTCTTGGGATCCTTGATTTTTTTTTCTACCGACTGATGATAATGGTAACTCCTGGCAGTAACGTAAGGAGCAGAACTGTCACTTATTCGTTAGTGAACGTTCTGTTAATGGCAATGGTACTATTAGCGATTGTTACTATTGTCACCTTTAAAGTTACGAGACACTTGCACTTTATTTATTTCATTAGATACAACGTCCTTTAAACTGGAACAAAGTAATATTTATATACCACAGCTTATACATAGGGCGGGGGGCTCCGGGTTATCAGCTATCTCCATTTGACCGAATCCAACGTAGGGCATCTCGGATTGTCTACGATCCTGAACTTGCCGATCGGCTAGATCCTTTGGCACTGCGTAGGGATCTATCTTCCCTATGCATACTTTACAGAATTTACAATAGGGAGTGTTCCGAGGAGTTGTTCGATTTAATAGAAGCCGCTGATTTTCGCAACCGATCGTCTCGCCGGAACTATCATCCGCACCATCTGGATGGTTGGCGTTCCACTACAATGCGTTTTAAAAACAGCTTTCTGCCACGCACAGTAAATCTCTGGAATTCGTTGCCATCAGCGGTCTTCCCCAACAACTGCGACATAGGGTTATTCAAGAAAAGAGCATATTCTTACCTGAAGGATAGGCAACGCACTGGCGTCGCTGGTGACCGTGGGCGGCGGTGAATCACTTACCATCAGGTGACCCGTCTTGTTCGTTTGCCTCCTAGCCACTATTAAAAAAAAAAAAAACATAATCAGAGTACCTGTAGACCAATTTACCAGTATACCAAGAAGCAGTAATATTTAAATATACATAATTATAACAAATATAAACAAAGAAAATACATACTTATGACGTTATATGATCTAAATCCACTTGGGTTTCATATTAACAAGACTTCTATTTGTCATGAATCTGCTAAAGTTCCGTAATCAGTTTACTAAGTTAACCTCAGCACCCCCAGAGCCTCCACAGATTCCAAACAACAATGAACTTTAATTTGTTTTACTAATATTAAAAACAATATAGAAGAACAAATGGAGTTAGCGAAATAAGATTATTGTTTCTAAACTACTAAACTTATTCGGTACATTGAGAAATGATTATAATTGATCTTAAGTGATTATCCAGCAGTGGACGTCTATTGGCTGATGATGATGATGATGATGAAGTGATTCAATCTCTTAAGTCAATCATCATCTGATGTTAATGCAGGAAAAAATGGCGAATTCTTCTAACACGCATTTTTCATTAGCATTTCTTGTTTAAAATCATTAAGTCAACAATATTTTTTTAGATTCAATCAAAATATAATGATAACAATACAATGATAACAATAATGATAACAGAACAATGTAGCTCGTGACAAAATGTATAACGTCAACTCGTGTCGGCAATATGACCGCCATTACGTGCCGGCGGCCATTTTGTGCAGCTGAGATCGTTCCGTATGAAAATGTTTACGAGACTAAAAGCTTCGCGGTACTTACGAGAAATTTTGATATTATTAACTGCATCCATTTATATAGCGTTTCATCATAATAAACTAAGCCATATTGTCCATCTCTGAAGATGGACCTCTTCTATTGATTTTCAGTGCGACTGATTCGGTGCCAACTGGATCCGACGATTCCTAATAGCGTTCACTGTCATCATCATCTTCATCACCAAATATAAGCACGCTAATGGACATAAGCGCTCCGAAAGATCTCCACAAGATTGCTATTGGGCTACCCGCATCCAGCGGTCTCCTCTCGATATGTTTTTCCGCCGGAAGCTCAAGCTCAGTGGAACTTCAACCCGTGCCTCCACAGGTTCTATAACCCTTTCGATCACACAAGATTATTATTGTAATCTCCAACTGTGTTCAATCCAGTCGAAATAAGATTGATCGTTCCCTAAAACTATGTGTATAATATTTTTGGCAGATAAACTTATTTACCTCTTTTTCGTCCTAAATAAAAAAAAAAACTATTTTGGTAATATCTCCTCCGGCTATCGCGTGAAATCCTCACAAAGTGTACCACGTGAGATATATCCAACGTTTCCCAGCAACATTGTTGCGGCATTAGTCTCCTTATAAATCTCTCGCTATGAAGAGGTTATTATATGACATACGAAAAGATTTACCTTTGTTCTACCTCAATTTTCCTTAAGACTTTACTTCGAGAGCGGAATACTTAACATCTTCATATCCAAGTTCCTATCTGTTAAACTTAAACAAGTTTTAGTTACTTAGAACACTGACGTACGAACTCAAGAACTGTTCAAGATTTAGACCCGAAAAAATTTGATACCTTAATATAATATTAGTTTCCATTATTTTAAGACTATCCTTTAATACTACATGTTTTAGTGCATATTTGCTAGATCCTTGAATAAGATAATACAGACTTTTTGCGGAAAAACTCTACTACGTTCAGATAATCATCAGCCTTCAAACTAAAAGTTGAAAGATCAAAGCAAATCGAAACAAAATTTTACTGCGGGTTGGTTAGAGCCACGTTTGTGGATTAGCAGGGCGCACCATGAGCAGGTGAGGTTGGCTTGGGTCCCGTGAGTTGCACCGGTGAATGATGTTCCCCTCCATAATGGGTCTTTTGGGGTCGTAGGCGGTGGGGATGCGGATCTCACCGCCTTCTAAACAACCCTCAGGAGGCCAATGGCTCGAAGTAGTCTCCAGTCATTGAAGTAGTGCTCACGGGGATGGTAGAGCCTGCGTAAAGCAAACCCTGGGATGGGCTATTCCAACATTAGCGAGGTCGCGGTTCCCGTAACCTCGCCAAATGCTGAAGGTGACCACTGAGGGGGTTTCAGTGGGTAAAAATCTCCACATAACTCCGACTTCGTCCCAGAAAGCACAGTATCTTTTCGAAGATTTCCCCCCGAAACAAAAAAAAGGTGAATTGTTGTATAGGGACCTCTTACACCAAAAAACACAGACTAATACAATATCATTCGGATCAACGGTGAATCTGTTAGTTGATATTCGTAGCGGATTTCTACGAGAACGTTTCGCGTGGCTACGATAATGCTACGAAATGCTACGAGGATATAACATTATCCGTAATATTACATAATCACTGTTCGCTTGTTCAGAACTCGCGGCTATATATCACGCGCTAACCGTGAGAGGGAATAAGTGGACGGATGTTTAGACAGGACGCTGAATAACGGGACTCCTCGGACGATTTATTGAGGACGTTACTTTTTCATGTGCGCCCGTCTAGAACCTTTGACTGCGTATTTTACCATCACACCTTTATTTCAATTGGGACATAGGCTTCTCTAAGAATACTCGTAAAAGCTCGGAAGTGCGAGCCGACAGAATATAGCTTATGAGGTGTCGTTAAAGGTACAGTAGGTATCACCGCAATGCCTATTTCTGCCGCACAACTGTTGGGTGCCAACATTAATGTACTACTGTTTGGAGGGCGCTATATACAATTACCGAGGTAAAGAGACTCAACGTCTTATGATTCAAGGCGACGAGCACAATGTGGTTTAGTGGGCAGACGTATCGCTTAACATCAGGGGACCGTCCCGCCAGTCTCGTCGCTTCGTTGAGTAAAAAAAAGCAGAAATAATTCCGGTTAAAGTGCAGCAGCTTTACTCATTACCTTTATCAGCACAGTGAAATCCCTAACCTACAAAGAAGCATAATGTTTACCCTTATTCAAAACCGCTTATATTAAAAAAAAATTATATGTATAAATAAATAAGAACCGTTATTGTCGCCACTACTCAGGGCCTTGTCTCAAAAGAAATCAATCTTTTATCCACCACGCTGGCCAAGTGTGAATTGATCGAAATCACGAGTCCAAGTAAGATGTTATTGAGAGATTCCTCACGATGATTTCTTCACTTTCTCTTTATGGCTCTACTAAGCGTTATTCTTAAAAAAATATTAAATTTGCCTTAATATAAAATAATAAGTTCTTCTTCGCTTGCTTTGCTGGACGTAATATAGAAGATTTGAAATCAGTCTGGAATATTCCCGCTCGGTGACAACCCTCCGCCCTCAAGATCCTTCACGTTATCAATACGGGGGGTATTGATAACGTGAACGGGGGGTATTGATAACCCCTTAGAAGGAGTTTTGTAAAATCCATTCTTAGCTGATCTCTAAACGGCTGAAGCAACATCTCTACCAAATATCTCAATGTTTACGTCTAATAGTTACGCAGATCCAGAGATTTTTTTGTTTTTTTTTTTTTTTTGTTTTTTTTTTTTATTGTCACGCCTTTTCCCAGTAGGGATAGGCAGAGGTGAATAAACCACCCACGTTTCGCCAGATGTGGTCAGATTAGGTCCCATGTAACAGGGGGCGAGCCTGTTGCCACTTTACTGGGACCACCACACACACACACACAAAGATGATATCAGTGTGCGGGTTTCCTCGCGATGTTTTCCTTCACCGTTTGTATCTCGCTGTTGTAACTAAAGTTCACAAATGTACATAACTTAAATATTAAGTCATCGGTATATGCTGAGGTTTGAACCCGCGACCTTCGGAATGAAAGCCGCACGCTCTAACCATTAGGCCAGCGAGCTACATTCAGATCCAGAGATGAGTCAATCAATCTCTGGATCCCTCATAGATCAAAATTACTTCAGTTTTAGAGAAGTTACATTGTGAATGATATACTACCTAACATTTAATTTTGTAACACTTGAAACTTTGGTAAATTTCCTGGCTATAATGGAAGTTGGCTGGTGGTAGAACGTTTTCGAACTCAGCCGCTTAGCCAATACCCTTATATTGTTAATCGGCTGCCATAACAGCATCGCTACCTTCCGGATGTCAATGTACAATAGCGAGCACAAGTCATTATCCGCGGTCTCATTATTATTTATGGTTTGGGAAATTATGATCGATTAACCACAAAAGTAGGGAGTTCATCTTCATCAGTATGGAAACCTTTGATGGAAGTTTGACTATTATCAGCGGTGTGATTATAATCCAGATATCTAATGCCAATATTGTACCCACGCCAGTAATAGCCGAGGGCTCTACACTGGGCGTTGTCGACGAATACATTTACCTGGGACAAACAGTCCAGCTAGGTAAGTCCAACTTACAGAAAGACGTCAATCCACGAATCCAATTCGGGTGGGCAGCGTGCGTGAAACTACTCGGCATCTTTTCTACTCAGATACCGCAGTGTCTGATAACAAAAGTATTCAACTTGTGCCTGTTACAAAAGTTGACATTCAGAACTGATACGTGACCCTTCATTATCGCCCTCATAATAAGGCTCAAAGTCACCCAAAGACACTGAAGAGGGCCGTGCTCAATCGAATCAGAAACGTGGAGATCCGCCAAAGAGCTAAGTACACCAGCATAGTCCAAGGGATTGCTAGACTTAAGTGGCAGTGGGGAGGGCTCAAAGGATCGACGTTCGATAGGACAGTAAGGTATTCGAGTGGCGCTCCCGTTCCGGTAGATATAGTGGTGAGAGTCCTCCCTCAAGATGGACCGACGATCTGATGTGAATTGCGGGAACCCACACGATGCGAGCAACGCGGAACCAATTGATGTGGAGATCGGCCGATGATGATGAATAGGATGTTTTATTCTACTTGTAAGTTCCGGTGCAAATGAAAAGTATAGTGTCTGTCAAATTAAATATCTTTTCGAGTGTATCACCAAACGAATAGTATTTTAAAAACTTATGCATTCAAATGTGAAATCATATTTCACAGATATGAACATATATAACAAGTGTCCCCGCGACGTCCCCGGCGCCGCAGCCGTTCGCTGCTTTATTCAGATTTGTAATATCAAAGTGATTTCCTGAAGTTGAGCTACGGGGTTAATATTAAAGTTTAAGTAAAAATACTTCAGTATTTTATTTACATATAACTTCCTACAAAATATTCACAAACTCATTGGAAGGGTGTCTTAGGTAGTGAAATTACTGGGACGAGACTTAACCTCGTGCCAAGGAGACGAACGCAATGTGGTGCAGTGGATATCATCCGAACTAGCATGACGTTATGTAGCACTTACCATTAAGTGAAGCCTTGCTCGTCTAGTTGCTTTGTCAACAAAAGAAAAGCCTTACAATTATATACAAATGGCCCAATTTTTGTTGAGGTAAACAACCAAACTTCAGATATAAAAGGAACAACAAGAAGAAGCTTTAATATGATTTCTATTATGAAATAAACATATATCTTGTATTTCTATTTAAATAGTAATCTATTCATATATTACTTAGTATGTATAAGTAGCTCTTCCTCACCCATGTCGCTGGGTGTAACTTCACCACAACTCCTTTTGGGGTAACATTTGGTAAAATCCGTTAACTGCCCTATACGCAGCAAAAATAATATTCCTACCGATTTTCCTATCCTTAAGGTTCCATAGATATCGTGATAAATCTCTACATAGGTGGTAATAGTCTTACATCATCTATATGTATTATATATATATAGATGACACATATAATCTGTAAATCAGATGAGTGAAAATTCTAGGGTAACAAGACTTTCCATCTTATGTTTCGAGGGGACGAGCGCCATGTGGTGCACTGTGTACCATCCTAACACCATCAGGGTAACGTCCAGCTAGTCTCATCAGTTCATTGTATAAAAACAACTAGTTAGAAAATTTTATTAGAAAATTTTCTTTTTTCTATATTACCCGTATCCAGAGACTCATCGTGATTGGCACAATATAAAGGATGATGTTTGACAGCGGTTTATGAGCTAACCAAGCACCACATCTCGGATCATCGACTTTACTCAGAATAACATTACTTTCTTGTTTATCTATCTATATTTATTTATTAACAACAAAATGATGCTTCAGAGAATGCGAATTGGGTCATACCGTCCCCTTGACGTTACATCCTGTCTTCATAAAGCCTTGACTTTGCTGCTAAAGAAAATCTGCTTCGATCACGAAACGAGGTCTAGAAAAGTTTATTTAAAATAAACTTGGAAAAGCAATTTATAGCTGCAACCTTAATACAAGGTCAGTCAGGCGTCTGGAGCGAAGTCTAAATCCTAAATAAATACTAATATATTGTTCTGCAATATTTCAAAGATATTATTACTCTTCTTATTATTACAGTCTCTTTAAAGATATTAAAACTGAAAATAATTTTAGATAAGTTAGATCTCTATTTTGCTCTGTAGTCTTGGGCTATTAAGAATAGAAGTAAGGTAAGCCCAGCTTGTCGTAGAAGGTTCTAAAAGAGTCTAGGAATTTCGCGGGCCTTGAGGGTGGAGGCCCTTAAAGCGTATGGCTCAGAGATGGTGCCTAGGAGGGTTAGGCTCCTCTTTTAAACTGACTAAAATGGTTCACGGGCTTTCAAGGATGGGGTTATCGTTGCCCGCTAAGTGAGCCCAGAGTGGACGAGAAAGACGAGGTGGTCTGGTACTTGTCGCAAAGAAAGTATGTTGGCGAGGATTACAGCACTCCCCGGGACATGCTTAGGCGCCGTGCAGGGAGACCCCAATGTCCCATATATGATCCCAATGCCTCTTGCAAAGCACTAAGGATGACCACCGAGTGAAGTTTTATTGGGTACAACTCCTATATAACCCTGTTTGCCCTCTTGAAGAAGATCTATCTTATGAAGATTTCATCTTCGACAAAGAAAAAGATCTCTGTTGCCGGAAATCAAGTATCCATGTACCACAATGTTGATTTTTGACGCAAAGGTAATTTCCAAATATAGCTCACAACCCTTAATTTTTTCCATTATGCTGTTATCGGAAATATTCTTCGAGAGCAACCGCAACCTAAAATGAGTTTCTATACCAATCGTTACTATAGCAACCGCATAAATAATACAGTCAAAATATTTCTAAAAGTTGATTAGAAATAAAATGATGAAGTATGTATAAAATCACCTAGCCGCATTAGGCAGCGTGGTGACTATGGCCCCATCGCCCTCATGTTGAGGGTAGGCCTGTGCCCCAGCAGTCGGGACGTAAATTGGCTATTATAGTATATATAAAATTATATATATATAGGATACAGCAAATTATAAAAGTGATATATCATAGCTGTTAATAATGTCCATGTTCGCGCGAAACCTCGCCGGGACCGGATATAATAGGTTCATAAAATCAAAGGGAAATTATTATTGAATTTTTTTTCTCTACTCCCACCGGGGTCATGAAGCGAGCTTTCGATGGAGCTGATGTTCGCTGAAATATAAACCTATGAGAATAAAATCGAATTTCATGCGATTTTTTTGCAAATCAAAATATAACACGTAACGAGAACTATCTACTTTATCTTTGTATATAACAATAGAGTGCTTTGGGAGAGGTTTTATGTCCAGCAGTGGGCTGCTGCGGACTTTTTTTATTCCACGAAGCAACGAGACGAGCGAGACGTGCTAAGTAATACTGCTGACAATAGTAACGTGGCTCTTAGCAGGACGATATACAGCATCACATTGTGCTGTCGCCTTGAGACGTGTTAAGTCTTATTACTCACTAGATACAGCGCCCTTCAAACTCAACAGGTCAATTACAAAGCAACATGAGTTAGGTACCTTAAGACCCTCTCTTCTTTATCAGGTTACCGCCAGGTTATGGCGGTGGGGATCAGTGGTCGTGGCTTGATCATCCATGGTGAAGCTAAGAGGAACCTATCTGGTCGGCCCGTGGCGTAGAGCCGACCTGAGGTGTCCCCGCTCCAGGCGTGCTCCATTAGCTCACCTCGGATATGTGCCGGTGGGGTGAGGTGGAGGCATGCACTACCCTTCCCAGCTGTGATGGAGTCGCGGAGGGAAATGAGTGTTTCTATTGCAATTCGTGACTCTCCCTACCCTTCACGATTAAGTGGTGCCGCACCGCTGAAGAAGTGGCGGTAGCGCCGCGAGAGAAGGGAGTGTCGGTATTGCGTTCCACTGCTCCTCTTGTCCTCCGCAGCCATGTAACAATTGGCAACGGAGCACAAAACCAGATCCGTCGCATAAAACCAAGAGAGTTTTTTCTCTTGGATCCCATGGTCTCTGAGTGACGGGTTTGGGGATTCCTTGCCCAAGTGACGATATGAGACCTGCAGGAGAGCGCGCTTATGCCTTTTCAGAGGTGAAAGGACCATCTCTTTCTGTGTTCTACTCCTGAGATAGGGTTGTGCGATCGTGGATATGTGCGAAAGCGTTTCTGTGGACCGGTCGTAAAGCAACGAAAGTGGAACATCATGGAGGTTTTAGTCGGTAGAAGTCGGACTTTCGCCATCAATAAATTGTCTTTGCCCCCACGAAAGTAAGCTATAGCTTTTCCCCATGTAAAACAAAGAAAGAGGTTATATATAGCGTCGATACATAGTGCTACAATGTCCAACCGACAATTGACCAAATTTTACATCAGGAACATTTTCATGTGTTTATACTTGTGATGCATGCATGGGATAATGATGATGATCTATTACCATTATTTTGATTAACAGTATTATTTTTTCTCTAGTACTTGCGATTACATTTTCTTTAAAGTCAATTCTTTATTATCGAAACACTCAAGAGCAAGTTACGAGAATAAAATCAAATAGATCTTGATGGAAATTTAAAACGGACTGCGTAGACTGAAGTAGAGTCAAGTGTGACCGTCCTGCCTAAGCATTCTCACTTATTTGCACAGGACGGAGCCAATAAAACCAGCTCGTTGATCGCACGCGATAAACACATTCGCACAGTAAACCGTTTCGTCAAATTCACAACCCTTACCGTTTGATTTTCGATAAAGAAACAGAAGATGTGTATAATCACGAACAATATAGTATTTACTTAACGTTCCCTCTATTTTATTAAATAAAAAATCCAAGACACCAGAGAACATTCAAAGAGCTTCATCATCAAACTTCATAGAGAAAAGAAATCGTACAGGATCACTGTTACTAGTGATAGGTCTAGGTACCACCGCAGCTGCTATTGCAGCCTACAGACAATTGTGTAAATATTTATGTGTCCTGTGTTTTGAAGAGTAGCCTATGAAATTACTGGGGTAACGAGACGTCAAAAGCTTTCATCTTAGCGACAGCTTGAAGGGTGTTGTAGCTAGTATAAATATTGGGATAATGAAACTCTACGCAATAGAACGAAGGCGTTTTCCTAATTCCACCAAAGGACGCTATGGAAAACGACGTGGGACTGGTAACAGTAAGATCCAGCAGCTGAGTAATCTATTTGATATCTTCATATAAAATAAAAGAAGTCACCTAGAGATAATACAACGATTACGAGTATCCTCTTTGTTCGGAAACTGGGGACATTTACAACACAAGAACCGTGACTCGCCATGCGTCTGGTCGTCCGGTGATAAAGAGGGGATGGCGAATTATATGGTACAATACCATTGCAAACTCTTCGAACTCTCTAGTACAGTAGTGTCGACAGTGGGGGCAGGGTTACAACAGATGTTTGTCTCTCTAACAGGTGACGTCACATTTGTACGGTGAATCGAGCTTTTCATTATCCAGCTATTTATTTTTAACGACACATAAAATATTTGCGCCGATAATCTAAAAAAATTAATTTCGATCTAAAACGCCTACTATCAAAATGCTTAGTATGAAAAGCTGAAATCTTCGAGCGCTGTTCACCTTCGAATCGATTCATTCATCATCGGCCCCTGGAGACGGAGATCGTTACGACGAAGGTTGCGATGTCCTCCAGGCTTCCAGTAACAAGTTCACAATCCAAACATTTCAATCAAATCCATTGTACGTGTTCGAAATCGCAACCTGCCGGAAGTGACGTTCAGGCGCCATACTGAATTATAATCGAGGAAAGGAAATAAATACATTGTTATATTAGCTCTTTTAAAAATTCCAGATTTATACACTACGGCAGATATTGCGGCTAATAGTGTAAAAATATAAAAAAAAAAGCTTACAAGACGTTCGGTACATAGCAAGTGATACACCTGCCTATAACAATGGGGTGCTAGTTAAGATAATATACACAACACCACATTGTGCTCGTTGCAATGACAAATAACACATTCGATCTTGTTACTCTCGTACTTTTACTAATAAACTGGAGAACTAGAAAGTAATTTAATGAAGAAAAATTAAGCACACTACTCTTTGGCAGCGGTAATGCAACAGTGATATTTCACCAATATTACCAGTAGTAAAAACCTTATCGATACTCAGTAGCACGCCCTAAATCTAGATAGACGGACGATATTGTAAGAGCGGCCGAAAGTGGACGGATGCGAAAAGCTGAGGACCGTATCTATTGGCAATCGTTAACTAAGGCTGATGGTGATAAGGTGGTAGTGATGAAATAGATATACACCTTTCTGGAACACCTCCGGAAATGTCTTTGGGGAAGGAATTTTATAAAATCCATTCTTAGCTGACCTCTAAACGGCAGAGGCAATATTTACACCATATGTTTGAGTGTTTACGTCTAACAGTTTTGAAGATCTTGTAAGACTTGAAGACAAGTCAATGAATATCTATATATATATCATCATCACCATCATCATGAGCCGATAGACGTCCCTTGTTGGACACAGGCCTCCTCCAAAGATCTATACACCGATCGGTCCCCTTTATATATAATAGTATATATATAAATATATGTATATACATGTGTGTAAATACATATGTATACATGTACATGTGGCCTATGTCCAGCAGTGGACGTCTATCAGCTGTTGACGATATATTTATTAGTTTTTTTTTTTTTATATAGTATCAACATTCGTACCGTCTGTTAACAGCGCTGCGCACGCACAACTTATGACACGACAGATTTGTTTTCCCAAGTTCACGGACTCCATAACGGTCTTAGCTTTTAATTACTTTAAGTTAATATACCTTATCTCTATTTTTTAGTTATTATACAAATCTATGTTATTATTTACATTTACTTATTCGCTGCATTAAAAAAATCTTTTAATTAATAGAAAAGTATAACTACATACGTCAGTGGTTTGCGTATGCTGTAGCATAGGACGAGGTGGCCGAGAGGTTAAGGCGTTGGACTGCTAATCCAATGTGCTCTGCACGCGTGGGTTCGAATCCCATCCTCGTCGGTAAATATTTTTTTTCAATTAAAACTATTTCTCTTTATATATTATGGGGTATATAATAAATAAGGTCTATTGCGCTTTCGTAGATTTGGAAAAAGCCTATGACAGAGTGGTGAGGAATGAATTGTGGTCCATATTATCTGCTTATGGGGTGAACAGAACGCTGATACGAGCATTGAAATCACTTTATGAGGGTTCTAGTGCTTGTGTCAGGATAAACGGAGCTTACTCAGACTGGTTTAACATCCAGAAGGGTGTTAGACAGGGATGTGTGGCCTCGCCGTGGCTGTTTAACCTATTTTTAGACAATTGCTTGAAAGATTTGAAAGATAGTGAGTATGGACTAAGAATGAATGAGTTGACCGTCAAGTGCCTCCTATACGCGGATGATCAAGTTTTATTGTCATCATCGGAAAGGGAGTTGCAAGCGATGGTCGACATGGTGCATAGTGCTTTAACAAGCAAAGGAATGAAAGTGAATGTAAGCAAGACGAAAGTAATGGTTTTTGAAAGAGAAGAATGTATGACAAACTGTGACATTATGATTGAGGGACAAAAAGTGGAACAAGTGAAAGAATTTGTATATCTGGGTTCACAGTTTACGAGAGATGGCAAGTGTGATGGTGATATTGAAAGAAGAGTTTTAAAAGGGAATCAAGTCAATGGGGCACTTCATAACTTTATGAGTAGCCGGAACGTTTCACAAAGTGCACGACTGGCTGTGCATAGAGGCGTGTTGGTCCCCACACTGATGTATGGTAGTGAATGTTGGGTATGGCAGAAGAAACATGAAAGTAGGATTAATGCTGTGGAGATGAGAAGCCTGAGAAATATAACTGGAGTGAAACGGATGGACAAAGTGAGGAACAGTGTGATAAGGAAGCGGTGCGGTGTGGTTGAAGATGTAGTGACAAGGATAGAGAAAGGGATGCTTAGATGGTTCGGCCATGTCGAAAGAATTGATGAAAGAAGATTAACGAAAGAAATATACAAGGTAAGAATGATTGGAAAAATCGGTGCAGGCCGACCTAGACGGACATACTCCGATCAAATCGGAGATGTCCTAAAGAAAGGCCGGATCAAAAGCACACGCAACCGACGAGCGTGCATGAAGACGCTTATGAAAGTTGAGGAAGCGAGAGAGGTGTGCCAGGATCGTAGCAGGTGGAGAGAGGTGGTCTCTGCCTACCCCGCTGGGAACGGGCGTGATATATATGTATGTATATGTATGTATATATAATAAATAAATATGTTAATCGCTCAAAATTACTATTATTATTTACTTAATTATTATTTGTTTTGCACACCTGTCCATAGCAATATCAAGCTAGATAGGATGATAGCCATATTGTGCTTATCGTCTTGAGACAAGATGATTCCCATATCCCAGTAATTTTCACTAGCTACAGCGACCTTCATACTGCAATATAGTAATACTTACATATTACTGTTTGTCAACTGCAAAAGGAGCTGCGGTCGTACCTATCTAGATGGTCACCGGTTAGAGACCTACCACCAGTAAAACTGTAACATTTAAATATTAATAATTACATATATAAGCGGTGAGCTTACCGCGGTATAGTCATTTACCAGTGCAGTTTCTATTTAAAGTCTTTGTTGTATATTCATGTTTTAAATCCGTCCCTCTTTTTATAACAAAAGGTTTTTTTTTAGAAGTAATACATTTATGTTTCCTTTATGCTTTTCGTAGGTTTATACGGACCCTTTCCCGATAAACACCCTCCGTGAATTTCAAGTTTTTAATCAAAGGCAACGCACGCGTGTAGAATACACACTGAACTAAAAACTGGACGAGTTCATTTCAGAAATGGTTCAGAATTTTTTTTTTCGTTGTAAGTTCGACAGGATTATCCTCATTCGAAGTAATGGCTGGCATTATATCTAGTTATATATTTACATATATTTAGATGTTTTCTATGAATATAATGTAATAAAATGTCCCTTTATATAGAGGTTGGAATGTTTTTATTGCCGCTAATTCATCATCATCAGGTGTCCTTTTCAAGCTGAAGTTTGGCGATCAGATTGAGAAAACCAATTCGATCATCAACTATTCTTTCTGCCACTAATTAAATTCGAATATATCGTGAATTTCACTTACTTTAATCCTAGATAACATTTCATATTGATTCAATTTCATATATACTTTATACTAGTGGACCATTGGATTTTATCAAACGAGTTATTCCAGTCACAGTGAATCTTAGGTTGCCGGCTCTCGGATTAATCATACAGCTAGATTAATCACATCTGCTGCACATAGTCCTCTCGTAAAGAACGCCACGACAGTTAGATGGTATCGGATTACTTCCTTTTATTCCCACTAGATGGGGTAGGAGATGAATTTTTTTTCGGCACTCGGTTCTGTCATCTCGTTACGTCATACCATTCACAGTACAATCAATCTACATTTTCTGCGCTCTTTGTATATCTTTATAACCATTCACTTTCATACTTAAACTCTTTCTTTAATATCAACACCTTATACACATAGGGGATAACCAGAGATGGATTGACTTATAAATAGATCTCCGAAAGTATTAGACGAAAACACTCATAAATTGGTAGCTATATTGCTTCTGCCATTTAGAAATCAGCTAAGAATGGATTTTACAAAATTCCTTCTTCAAAGAGTTGCGGGAGAGTTAATAACTGGAAGGTGACCAGGGGGCGGCAGGTTGCTGTCGGACGGGAATATTTCTAATAAATTTTAAACTGTAATCTATTGTTGTAAAACCAGCGAAGCGGGCGAGGAACAACTACTTTTTTATTAGACGAAGCAATATATATCTTGACATGGCATTCGATACACCATTTTGTGCTTGTCGCCGTGAGACATATTAACTTGTTTCTCTACCACTAGTCACACTACGGGGTGTAAGAAACTCGGTAGCATAAGGCGTAGTCGTTATCTCTAATAGGAAAGACCTGGATAGCGACGACTAAAGATTTCTCTTGATCTCGAACATCTCTAATTCGATTCCGAACCTAAATTGGCGGTAGCCAACCCTCATCATTTATGTATTCCGAAATTACCTCAAATGAGAGCCAGATCATTATGCAAAGATGCTTACCTGTCCACTTCCACATTATCGCTTAAAACCAGGTGAAATATAGGGCAAGAGTTAACCTGTTGGAGATGATAAAACAAAAGGATTTAATGAACAAAAATTACATACAAAAATATCTCTATATTTACTTATTCATTACAATAGATTAAAAAAAATCAGAATACTGTTACAAAGAAGAGATTCTATAAAACAGCTTAACCTAATGGCACAACTAATGGAATGAACATATATATCTTCTATAAGAGTATAATAAAGCAACCCTTGGACGGATTAGCGGAAGTTTCGGGACGGAATTGATATCACCACTTCACCAATAAATTAACCAAACAAATCATTAGCCAGACCAATTTTTATAGTTTGACTTGTTTTGGTACAGGTGAAATCTTTGGAAAGATACCTTACCTTCTGATGGATGTGTCAGTTATGTAGTGATTAATGTGTCCATTAAAATCCTCTAGTGGGGTGACTTAAGAATTTTGAACCGTCACACAACTTTCATTAGGACCAAAGTAGCAATTTATAGTACAAGTACATCAACCAATATTTTTTATTATGAATGAAGTTTACTTGATGTACGAATATAAACCTTCTAAAGAGTATTCATCTAATTACATGTGTAAATCACAAAAAATAATTTGTTAAAAATATTTAAGATTTTGTAGAGCTGTAATAATTATTATAAGGAGCTTCTGTTAGTGTCCTATTATGTGACTAACCAACAAATGAGTCGAGACAACGGCAGCAAGTATACTTCTAACAGTATATATGTATATTATACGAAAAATAACTATGAACTCTACAAATTGGACTATAGATTTTTAAATAAACAATACACTGTAAAATACAAAAAAATATCACTAGTTTTTAAACAAACTTCAGAAAAGACCAAATAATTTGAGCACTTAATACAAATACATTACATATTATGTATATTAAACACTACAAGTTTATATGTATTTACATACAAATACATAAGAAGAGTACTTATGTATATTTTATATTCTACTATCTAATACTTTGTTACTTAAGACTAACACTACATATTATATATAAATGTTAAAAACTATTCTAGGTAATGGACGTATTCAATCGACTTCTGCAATAATCTAGAACTATTGTAAATGCCATGACTGATCAGATTTTAAGTTCTGATATAAAGAGGAGTATTATAATCTACAATAGGGTAACTGAGGGGTCAGCAAACCTTGGCTTCATGTGGCTCTGACAACATTTTTTGAGCAGACTAAAAATTTGAGAAACCTAGCCTAAAAATGATCTGCCCATAACAGCCAATTAACGTCCCCACTGCTGGGGCACAGGCCTACCCTCAATATGAGGACGATAGGCCATAGTCACCACGCGAGCCCAATGCGGATTGGTAACTTCACACACACCTTAGAATAAATTCTAACTCATGTGCGGGTTTCCTCGCGATGTTTTATTCACCGTTTGTAATTCGCTGTTGTAACTAAAGTTCACAGATGTACATAACTTAAATATTAAGTCATTGGTACACATGCCGAGATTCGAACTCGCGACCTTCGGAATGAAGGTCGCACGCTCTAACCATTAGGCCAGCGAGCTACTAGACAAATGATACATAAACATAATTTTTTAATCAAGTTACTACAATTTCTATGAAATTTTTTGTTTGAATTATTCATGACAATTAAGTTACCATTAGCACAATTTTATCTCATTATTAAATAAAAAAAAACACTATTCTTAGTGTGTCTCCCATTTTCAGGATAATTTTCGAGCCACTTCATTTTAATTTTTTTTATAATATACTGCATCTATACTTTTGTTCTTTGCTCGATCCTAAGGTAGACTGTGAGAGAATACCATTCGGCATTAACTAAAAAAAATGTATAAAAATGCGCTTTTTATACATTTCTCCTGCGTGCAAATAAAGTTTTAAATATATAAATAATATATCATTTTGTAAATATACATATTATAAATCGTTTCAGTACCGACGAGAAAAAATTTACTGTACAGCAAAAAATTAAATAAACGCCCATACTACAAACATTATCTTCATAAAAATACATTCAGAAGCAAAGTTTACGTTTTAGGAAATTGACTCAGATTAATTTCAACTTTATATTTGATATATTTAGTTATTTATCTGAACAATTTGCCAACACCAAAAAATTTGATTTCAACATCTGACGGTGTTGTTATTGAGTTCGTAAACGGTGAAGCAAGTTCATCCAGAATACTCCACCATATGTTGAGAGCTGATACACCAGCAACCGAATTGTAGATAAAATAAATATCCTCCGTATAAAAAGAGCACATTCGAAATTTTGCCCTTCAGAATCAATGACATCTAACTAATCAGTCTAGACTAATCTCTGAACATCTTAAAGCTCTAAGTACTACAGTTAGTTTGAGCTATCACCGCATTCCCTTTACTCATAGCGACGTTTCTTCAGTATAACATTATCGCCCCATTGACCTTCTCCTCCAGCGCCGGTGCCACCGTGTCGGCGTCTCTGCCATCCGTCATTGCAATTAGTATACAGACATTATTCACGAACGCCGCCACAGCTGCTGCCACCACTAACCTGCAAAAGAGAAAGTACTAATTAGACACAGAAAATGTGCAAGCGCTGTAGTTCAGTACTACCGAAAACGACTGAAGACTTTCTGAGTAAATACCACTGCAGCTCCTATTTCTGCTGCGAAACAGTAGTGTACAAACATTATAGCGGTTCATTTTGAAAAGAGCTGTAGCTAGTGAAATTAAATGAGGTAACATGACTGATATTATATCTCAAGGCGACGAGCACAGTGTGCTGTTGTATATATCATCCTAACTAGAGCCATGTAGCTATTGGGCGGACGTCTAACTTTTCTCGTCGATTCATCGAAAAAGTAGATTAATGACAAAACATTTAGAAAAGGTATACAATGCAATTTATTAATTATTAAATTTTAATTAGCTGTTCCACATCCGCTTTGCTGGTCGTAACACCACCGCAATTCCCTATGAGAAAGGCATTTCGTAAAGTTCGTTCTCAGCTGACTTCTAAATGGCAGAGGCAATCTACCAAATTTTATGTCTCCGGGCCTTATGGTTCCAATCTTTACATAGATTGAAATCTCTTATAAATCTCTTCTCAATCTCTATAAAATTCAGTACACCAACATTACACAAACAAAAATATTTTTCTTATTTACAGAGAACAAGTTATAAAAACAATATTAACCAGAACGAGATTCCCAAATCGGTCATCCCTTCAGAGGTCCAGGCGTTTGCCAGGTCTTCATCCGACATGACATTATGTTGCAGCCTCAGGAAGTACTCCGTCAGCCACACAGCCATGGCGCCCAGGGAAAACAGCACTGGAAACAGATCACATACAATCTCATTAATACAAAAACAAATACTTTACTTCATATCGTAAAAAGCATTTCTCAGTTTTGGGCCAAATAAGTCTCAATCTAATAGCAGTCGTGTGTTTCAGTTATCTCTGTGTCTAGAAGTAGACAACCAAATATTGTAATTGAACTCTTTGGTAGAGGTAGGAGGGATTTTACTGTTGGTCGGTCTCTGTTGTTGGAAACCGTCTCTAGATTCTACCGCCGATCTTATTGCTGCCGTCAAACATTACTGTGATCCGGTTTGAAACGGTATGTTATTTTTTTATAAATTAGATCAGCTTTTGACTGCAATACCACCTGATGGTAAGCGGTGATGTAGTCTTTGGTGGTATAACAAGGTAATATAGAAATAGCCGATTCACTCTTCTCTTAAAGGTTATGATATTTGTATGACAATGAAAGTTAGCCAAGTAAAGGATATGAATAGTTTCCTCACCGGCAGCACAGTTGCACACCAGCAGCGGGCGTGGCGAGCATCGCGCTCGTGATGCTGACGACAGTGCCGCCAGGATGCAGGCCCCGCCAGAAGCGGCCAGTGACACACCGAGCTGAGCAGCCGTGCCGCACCACGCCCACCGGCGCGCCGGGTGTGTGCCAGCCTTAACTGGAAACCGATGATTCATTAATTATTAACTTTAATATAGTTGTTTACGAAAATTAATGGCTTATTTAAAACATGTACATATACACATCGGATCGCATTGAAATTTTTCAATGTGCTTCTAAACTTCAGCTTGAAGAAGTCACCTCAGATGATGCTGATGATGGTTATACTTAAAATAGTTTAACTGTTATTATTGAATTATAGCTAAGAGCAAAAAAATTTAAATCCTAGATCAAAATTAAGATACCAAAGGTAGTCCAGATTGCACACAATCCACGACGAATCATCATATACCTTCATCATTATCATCATCAGTCGAAAGGCACATTGCTGGACATAGGCCCTTTTTCAAATCAATCAGACGACCGAGAACCTGTCCATAACAATGTCGTGCTAGTTACAATGGCATAAACATAGCACCACATTATGCTCGTCGACTGGCGGTATAACTAGTCCCGTTACCCCAATAATTTCACTAGCTACATAGCGTTTCAAACCGGATCATAGTAATGTTTGACGGCAGCTATAAGATCGGCGGTGGAATCTAGACTGTTTCCGGCAACAGAGACCGACCAACAGTAAAATCCCTACTACCTCTACTAAAGAGTTTAATTACAATCTTTTGACTTTCATCAGATCATCGGTACACTTTTTGACGGACTGTTGGTCAGTACCAATGCAGCTCTTATTACTCCCGCCAAATATAATACTAGTGCGAAAACATCGCTTTGATATGGTTTGAACGTCGCTGTAGCTAGTGAAATTACTGGACTAACGAGACTTAACATCTTATGTGTAAAGCGACGAACACAATCCTTTGGTGTATACATCATCCTAACTTTTTTTTTTATATTGTCACGTCTTTTTCCCAGTAGGGGTAGGCAGAGGTGAGTGAACACCCACATTTCGCCAGATGTGGTCAGATTAGGTCCATGTAACAGGGGACGAGCCTGTTGCCACTTTATTGGGGCCACCACACGCACACACACACACACAAAGATGATTTCAGTGTGCGGGTGTCCTCACGATGTTTTCCTTCACCGTTTGTATCTCGCTGTTGTAACTAAAGTTCACAAATGTACATAACTTAAATATTAAGTCATTGGTACATGCCGAGGTTCGAACCCGCGACCTTCGGAATGAAAGCCGCACGCTCTAACCATTAGGCCAACGAGCTACCATCCTAACTAATGTCAGTTTGTAATAGGCAAGCGTATCACTTACCATCAGGTCAACATCTCGCTGGTCTCATGGTCTTGTAGAAAAAAAATGATCTAATACACTTTAATTCTAACAAATCTTTACAAAAGTTAACTCACCACTAACGTTGTGATTCCTCCACCCGTACCCGAAGGTCAGCTCCTTATGGCCTTCGAATAATCCGAAGCTAATCCGACCTTCAGATTTCAAAGGATCCGAAGGCCTCCTCGCTCTGGCGTCTACCCAGTGGGTAGTGCCAAGGGAGCCGACGATCAGGGCTATGCACAAACAAGAGCCGAAGAACGTGGCGAATATCATCGACCGTTTGAACAGGTTCAGCTTCATCTTGGGTGGTCACCTCTTTCACTTTCACTCGGTAGTTCGCTAATACACCAAGAGCTGGCGTCACATGTTCTCGGAGCTGCGTCTCGTTTTTACACACGCCTCCTATAGATTTCTAACACAATAGCACTTTCTACATAGAGAGCACATTGTCTGAATGCGAAGTACACAACAGGTATTTCTTAGAGTATACCTGAAACAAAAAATATCAGGTATTACTGGTGGTAAGTCCTATTCTTTAAAACCGTCTAAGTGCCACCACAACTCCTATTTCGAAGGTCGCTGTAAGTAGTGAAACTACTGTGGTGACGACTAGACATTTGTAGCAAAGCGTCGAGTTTATTCAGATGTAGTGTATATCATCCTAATTAGCGGTACATTGTTATAAACGTATTTAGCATCAGGAGAAAACCAGTATCGTCGAGTACTAGAATAAAAAAAAGACAAATGTATGCTAAAGTAGTTTACCGCCAGTTCTATACATACTACACTTATTACTATATTCATAAATCATTTACTCATGGTAGGACTCCGTTGCCGGAGACCGTCTGAGTAAGTAGAATCGCAGCGCCTATTTCTGTTGCTAACAGTAATTTCCAAACATTACTGGGTTCCGGTTAAAAGAGCGCCGTAGCTAGTGAAATTTCTGGGGTGACGAGACTTACATCTCATATTTTAAGGCGATGAGTGCAATTTGGTTCGGGGTATATCATATAAGGGTTGTATGGGTCCCCGCACAATAACTCACGTGATCAAAGCCAACCTCACGAACTCGTGGTGCACCCTGCTAATCAACAAACGAAACTCTGGCTCCCACCTAAATTGGGCCAGTGTGGAGGGAATTGGCCCAAATCCTTCCATACGAATCCCTATCCGATCAATGTGGAATTCTTTGAGGGAGGCCTATATATAGCAGTGGACGTCGTTCAGCTGATGATGATGATATATATCATCCAGTAGCGCCAAACTGTTTGGACAAGCGTATCACTTAAAATCGGATGAACGTCTTGCTCGTCTCGTCGCGTCGTCAAATACAAAGAAAACCCCTAACGTGAGTTCTTTGAATGATAGTTATTTGTATAGGAGTTTATTTTTTAAATATGTTAAAAAAATTTAACTACAGCGGAACTAACGGTTGATACTGACGGTCGTGATCGATGTACTCGTGTGATAGGGCTAGGACACTGACCTCACATAACACTATGGCGCATCACTATTTGTATGGATCGGAAATGTTCGTGTGGTATTATTTTTCTCAACCACTATAGTACATAACGTGCAGGATGATAATCTGAAGGTAAGTTATGAAACTCTCCGTTATAAATGTAGCAAGAGTTATAATTGCATTTACTGGTAGTAAGTCTCTTTTGACGAACCGTCTAGGTAGGTACCAAACGACACAGCCTTGTAATCTCAGGCTATTAAGAATAAGACTAAGGTATTCCCTGCCTGTCGTATAAGGCGATTAAAAAGGTCCATGGGTTTGTGAGCCTTGAGGGTGGGAGCCCTTGGAGCTCAATAAGCATGTGTAAAGAGGACGGCAAACGCATGGTGGTATTATATTTACCGTAGTTGCAGCGTGGGTGCTAAGGAGAGCTTTGACCTTTCGTGAGATGTTTCAATCAAAGCGCAGTAGTATAAATAGAACTAAAAGCAGTCAGAATACACAAATTTCATTTTTTTTTAATTTTTTTTTTTATATAGTCACGCCTTTTTCCCAGTAGGGGTAGGCAGAGGTGAATAAACCACCCACGTTTCGCCAGATGTGGTCAGATTAGGTCCCATGTAACAGGGGGCGAGCCTGTTGCCACTTTATTGGGACCACCACACACACACACACAAAGATGATATCAGTGTGCGGGTTTCCTCACGATGTTTTCCTTCACCGTTTTTGTATCTCGCTGTTGTAACTAAAGTTCACAAATGCACATAACTTAAATATTAAGTCATTGGTACATGCCGAGGTTTGAACCCGCGACCTTCGGAATGAAAGCCGCACGCTCTAACCATTAGGCCAGCGCGCTACACACACAAATTTCAATCAAAACTTTAAAAGAGGAACGAACTGCGAAGCCAACTTAGGACATAAGTGTCATCAGTAGACTACCAGGTGGTGGTGGACGTTGTAATTAAACTGACGGTTATCGCCATATGTTAAACTTAAGGGGAACGTTACGACGCGCTCGAATAACTTGGGGTTGGAATGTTGATATAAAACTTTACTTCAACTGCACATAGCTGACCATAAGGCCTTGTATAACATTCCGAAGAATACTTCGGCGCATATATTTTACAGCGGGAACACAGGAAAATAAGGTAGACTGGTGATAGGTACTATCTGGTAGATCTCTCTTGCCAGACCGTCTAGATAGGTACCACCGCAGTGCCTATTTCTACCTCCAAATAGTACTGTGCAAACATTATTCAGTTCCCGTTTGAAGAGCGCTGTAGTTGGTATAGTTACGAGGATAATGAGACTTAATATATTAGTTTGGCAAATATCTCCCTTCCGTTTTTTTGCTCTTTATTCAATGCTTTATAAAAAGTGTTACAGTGATCGGATTTAGTTCAAATATGCGCCGTTTTGTTCGATAATCTGTTTCCATCTAGACGGCAACTTCATAATACCTCCCTCGTAGAAGCCCCCCTCCTTATTTGCGAAGAACTCGGACAGCCACTTTTCACAAGCCTCTTTGAGTTCAACTTTACACCACTAAGGGCGTTCACCATGGACAGGAACAGGTGGTAATCACTTGGCGCTATGTCCGGGCTATATGGTGAATGCGATAAAACCTCCCATCCGAGCTCCCGTAGCTTCTGACGAGTCATCAACGAAGTGTGTGGTCTGGCGTTGTCCTGGTGGAACACTACACCCTTCCTGTTGGCGAATTCTGGACGCTTCTGGTCGATCGCCTGCTTCAAGCGGTCCAGTTGTTCGCAGTAAATAGTAGAATTAAGCGTCTGGCCATATGGGAGCAGCTCATAGTGGATGATTCCCTTCCAATCCCACCAAACACACAGCAAAACCTTCCTGGCCGTCAATCCCGGCTTGGCCGCTCGACCACGACCGTTTTTGTTTGATATTGTCGTATGTGATCCATTTTTCGTCGCCAGTCACCATCCGCTTCAAGAATGGGTCGAGTTCGTTCCGTTTCAGCAGCATCTCGCAGGCGTTGATTCGGTCCAGAAGGTTTCTTTGCGTCAAATCATGCGGCACCCAAACATCAAGCTTTTTTTTGTATCCAGCCTTCTGCAGATGGTTTAAAATGGTTTGGTGACTAACTCCCATCTCCTGGGCGATGTCACGAGATGCCACATGCCGGTCTAACTCGATGTAGTCCATGATTTGATCGGTATTTGTCGTCACAGGTCTTCCGCCGGCTGGCTTATCTATGGTGTCGTTTTCACCGGCTCTGAATCGTCGAAACCATTCCTCCGCGGTTCGAAGTGATAGAGTACTATCCCCCAAAACACCGTTAATCTCACGGAACGTTTCTCTAGCGGATTTGCCTTTAACGAAGGAAAACTTTAAAATAGCGCGAATTTCGGCGTTAGTGAACTCCACGTTTACACGTCTATAACTGTTGAACGCAATATCCAAACTAATTATGCATAGCGTCGTTTTGTAGGTTATGTCAAGACCTTTCAAATTATGTATAGTATTGCCAGATACGAGCTCTGTAGCGCTTTGTACATAGCCGCGAAATTCAAAAGACAAAAAGGCGGAAGGGAGATATTTGCCAACCTTATATTATTTTGTGTTCATAGTGAAGAGCACTAAGTCATGCAGTGTATTTTATCCTATCTAGCGCCATGTTGTTATGGGCGGGCGAATCAGGCGTAAGAGGCCAACTTCACCTGCTCGTGGTGCACCCTGCTAATCAACAAAGTAGCCTCTGGCTCCCGCCAACCCGCATTGGGTCAGCGTGGTGGCAAATGGCTCATATCCCCTCATATGAACCCCTGCAGACGACTAGCCCTAACGTCCGGCGGTGCTGGACGCCATGTTGACTGCAGCGCAGGACCGATCGATGTGGAGGTTTTTGGGAGAGGCCTATCTCCAGCAGTGGACGTCGATCGGCTGATAATGATGATGATCACTTACCATCAGGTTAACGTCTTGCTCTTCGTATAGTTGATATATGCGCCCTATACTTGTTTTTTACATCACGAAAATGTCTCGTCATTGTAGTAAATTAAAAAAAAGATACTAATAAGCTCTGAAGACATCACTCTATCAGTTCTTTCGTAAATCCGACAAAGACATCGTTGACTCACAGCCTAACATAAATACGAATAGTTTATACTAAATTACAAAACCTGTCTGATCCTCATCTAAAATTCAAAGCTCATAATATTCTTAATGTCAAGTTTATTAAGTTACCTAATATTGAATTTTAAGTAGTAAAATAGCGTTACGCTACGGAACCGGTGGAGCTGGTTTTTTTTTTTTTTGTATTAATACCCTACGTCGAAGACTGTCATATTATCGTAGCAAAAGTGACAAGCATAAGTCGACATAACTTTTTCTTTTACGAGTCGAGATTATATCAAAACAGTCTGCAAGTTTTTGACGGGAACCTGTTTGGTTGAATCTTGCCCTTGCGGGTTTATATCGAGTTAATTTAACTTTTACTTTGAGTTTCTTTTGTATATACATATACACTTGTGTTCGTTAAAATCATCATACATTACATAAATGATCTTTAGTACATTTTACCTCAATCATATAAAATTGTAGAGATATACCTCAGTGTACTGTTGCTGTATAAATATATTTAACACCAAACCTATGTCCAGCAGTGGACATCCCTAGGTTTAATAATGATGATTGTGACTACACAATAAAAAAAATTCAAATTAAATTAAAAACATCAAGGAAAGAAGTATTTACATCGCACAAAAAGTATAGATATAACGATTGTGCTATATTTCATACTAAAAACATGTTGAATTTTTTAAATTTCATACACACACACATATGTATATAGTAAGGTTTTTAGACGATAAAAAACCTATATCCATCACCTTTATACTGAAAATTATCAAAATTCTTTCAACAGTTCCATTGCAGTACTTAAAGCAGTCAAAATTTGTAAAGAGCAATTATGATAGCACATTTCTTCATTATCATCATATAATTCTTAATATTGTATTCGTTTGTTATAATGTTATTACGGCATGAACAAATAAACGATATTATCTATATCTATCAGTTTATATATAACAACAAACAGACACTCGTACTTGTATACAATGAATTAAAGGCGTGAATGCATGGGAAAGCATCTCAATATATAACCAATTGCTTGTTTGTACACAGCGAGACTGCGAATCGATTATACGCCGTCATGATTTCTCGAGACATCGGCGAAAGTACAATCAGCTAGAGCGATTCATGAAAACAAACAAAAAACGTTTATCGTAATCGCGACAAGTCACGGCACGTCGTAATAGCTTAAGAGAATCAATTGAAACCTTATATCGATAAAGTCTAAGTTTGAATGATCTAGGCTTAGAAAATTATATTGTAAACGATAATCGACTCTCTTCATTATCATCATCACTCTATTATCATCATCAGCCGATAGAAATCCGTTGCTGGACTGGATCTAAAACCTACCAAAGTTTTTTATACAAACGTAAATATATGTAAGGTCGGCACAGTTTGTTCTTCCCTTCCACATCCTTCTATCAGCCGTCATATCCGAATTCACACTCTTCTTACACATGTCGTCTCTCCCACACAATCCATCCACACTTTCTTCCGTCTTCCTGTACCCTTATAACCATCCAAGTTCATCCCCATTACAAATTGTACATTAATTAATATCAATAAATTAATGAGATGACCGGTTTGGAGATATTCGGAGAGGCCTTGGGACCAGAAGCGAATATCTATCGCTTGACGATGATGATGAGCGTCTAGAACGTCTCGTTGTGTAATACATTTCCACCTATGTAGAGACTCATCACTACATCTGTAGGATCAAAGACTGGAGACTTGAAATTTGGTATAAATGTTCCTTTCTCGGTCAGGTAAGAATGCTTCTCTCAAAAGTGGTTGCAGGGGTGTTGATAACAGGAAGGTGCCCGAAGGGTAGCGTATTGCCAAGCGGGAGCAATTCTAATAAATTTCGAATCTAAATATATATTATGGCCAGCAAAGCAGGGAATAGCTAGTACATATATATATCTGTATATATTACGAATAACATTTCTATGATACAAAACATTATAGTCGATATAGTACCTTGATATAATCGAAATAAGGTTTAATTTAGGATGATAGTAGAAAGGCATGCAAGGTAGACCATTAACCCAGTACCACAGTGACTCGTTTCTCCAGTACACCTACACGCAACGACATAGTTACTGACCATGTCTATCAGCCTCTTCATTTTTTATTTATCCAACGAAGCGTCGAGATGAACATGACGCGCTTACAACTTGGCGCTAATTAAGACGATATACACTGCACCGCACTGTGCTCGACGCTTTGAGTCATAAACTATAAAATCTTGTAACCACAGCAATTTCACAAATTACGTCCTTCAAATCGAAACATGAAAATTTTTAATACCATTATTATGCGACAAAAAAATTTAAGCAGTACCTATCACAAGTAATTTTATTACCTACAGCACCCTTCAAACTTAAAAACAGTCAGGTAGGACGAACGAGGCGTGCGACGAGTGTGGACACCCGGTGGACACATCGTCCCACACCTTGGACGATTGCCCGCGATGGGGGGGGGGGATAGGACAAGGGCCGTCGGACCGGCGCCCCCCTTGGAGAGGTTTCCCGGGGTGCATATGGTTATGCGTCTCGTATTCCGACGCGTCGCCACGTAGGGATCTTGTCGGGAGGGGTGCTGCTTCACATCACATCCCTCCCCGGGGTGGACCCGTTCATTCGGGCGTCGATCGGGGTCACGGAGGAACTGAAATACGTTATCCCGCGACCCCTCGAGCTTGTGGAAGAGAGTGGAATACCGTGTGAAGCTTTTTAGTCGGTTGGTGCCCGACACTACCCCGGTACCGGCCCACTATTGGTCCCGGAGTGTGCGTTCCGTTACCATTTTGTAACACACGTTAATAAAAAAAAAAACCCCTAAAAACAGTAATATTTGTAAACCACTGTTACGCGATAGGAAAAGGTAGTGGCTTCCTAAGACGGTCTTCGATAACAGAGACCTACCATCAGTAACTTTTAGTTACAGCTCTCTTCACACCGATGATACTTGTGTATATTATAAATACTTACTACCGATCTTATCTATCGTTGATCTGGCCATTGTAGCGCAGCTGCTAATCGCTTTCCATGTAACGAGGTCTCTGGTTTCTTTCCGAGGTCAAATAAATAATTTAATATGGACAGCTTTTATTCGAACACAACGAGCAAGTTACCACTCCCAAACTAGACCAAGTATACTGGTGGTAGGTTTCATTTGCCAGAGACTGTCTACGTAGGTACCGCCGCAGATATTATCGCAGCGGACAAACAGTACTGAGCGATCATTAATGTATTCCGGTTTGAAGGGAGTTGCAAATAGTGAAATTACTAGGGTAACGAGATGTTACATCTTATATCTCATAGCTACGACCGCAATGTGGTGCTGTGTACCTCCTCAATTAACACCATATTGTTATGGGCAGGTGTATCACTTACCATCAGGTGATGAAAGGAAAAAATCTTCCATAACTGTTCATAAAGGAACGGTTTTCGAGGAATGTATCGTAGTGAAAACAAGTTCCCATGTCGACCATCGCCCCGGCAAATCTTCACGCTGGTGAGCGATGGTCAGGCTTCGCCGCCTGCTGTGCGGTTTAAGGTCATTGTTATTTTGCGGCAATGATCATTCTTGTGTGATGACGTCACGGATTAAAACCTTACTAAGGATCATCGCGAGAAATAATACTTTCTATTCTTGCTTAACACAACACAACGCAAGGTCGAGTTTCTGATAAATATACTAGCTGTGCCTCGCCGGTTGTGCTGATTGTAACACCCTCACAACTTCCATTGGGGAAGGAATTTTTAGCTACCCTATACTAGAAAAAAGGAACATTCCTACCAAATTTCAAGCTTCCAGGCTTCATGGTGCCAAAGATATCATGATGTTTTTCACACGTGGATGTTCGTTATATAAATAGAATTGAGTTGTTAAATGTTTTAACTATGTAGCGTTACTTAGGATGTTTACACAACGCCACACTGTACTCGTCGCTTTGATGCATATCATGAACTCTACTACAGTAATTTCTCTAAGCTACAGCATCCTTCAGTACGAAGGAATCCGTCGCGACAATACGTAATACAAACATTAACATCATAGTGAAGTATTTCTACATGTTACGTTTAAAAGAAACTTTCGAGAAGCATAAACATAACATACTTGTTACTTAATTTATCTTATATATGTATACATATATAATAAAAGCAGGGACCTCAAATGTTTAATAATATAAATTGGTTAGTAAAGATTTATCAAAAGCTATATCTACTCTCCAGAAGAATCAGGGTTAATGACATAACCCCACGAATGGCGAGACTGAAGGCACATAGCTCGTAGAACCGATGGACGTTGGAGACTTGAAATGCTGGAATGGTGACCCTGCACCGGAAAGAGCTTTCGCTATGTGGACAGACGACATAAAAATAATTGCTTGGCGCCACCGGATACGAACAGCACAAGACCATGCATTGTGGAACACATTCCAAGGGACCTATGTCCAGCAGTGGATGTTCATCAGATGAAATGATGAATGAAGATGAAGTCCACTCTCAATAATGCTACGATAGTACCTTTTTTGAGAGTGGGAGGTAGTGTTGATCTTAAAAATTTAATTCTGCTCTTGGAAAGAATTAATATGTAAAATATTTATTTATAAGAACCCCAAACTTGGATACCCTCTTAGTCACTTTCTACGACAGTCAGGGCTCTGCTTAGTTCTATTCTTAATACCCCGAGACAGACAGGCAGCCAGTAGTACCTGTCTAAATGATTTTGGGACTAGCACCGATGAAGTCAGAGTTTAGTGTTACCATCACCTTACCATATAACCCTATTTTTGAGACGCAGGTATCATAAGATGATGTTAGGGTTTTTGAGTGGTGATGAGCTTTCCTTGAACTCGCTAAGCTACCTCCTTAATATTGTTAATTACAATACCATACCAGAGATATTACAGTAGTATACCAGTACACTTCACCATCTCAAGTTTCATGGTTATTTAATATCATGTGAAATTGAGGTCAAAATTTAACCAATAAAAAAAATAAGCTACTAAATTTTGACAGAAATAACGAAAACTGCGTTAAGTGATGTGGTAACTCATGTTGTATAGAAACCGCACACATTGCTTGTATTTGACCTTCGGCGATCAAATGGTCTACAATGAAGCAATTTTTTTTATCTGAGACATTGGTAAACATTTGACATATAAAAAAAGTGATAATACCGGTTTGTAAACATGAAAATAAAGCAAAGACAAACAATTATTACTAGGAAATGCAAAAATCTGAGGAGAGCTTAATTAAGTTTTCAAGTACAAAAGAGAAAAAAAAATCTGTCATGTCATACAGTAATATATAATCGTCATCATTATCAGCAGCCGATAGACGTCCCCACTGCTGGACAGAGGCCTCTCCCTGAGATGTCCACATCGATTGGTCCCGCGTTCTTCGCATCCAGTGGGTTCCCAAGATTCTCACCAGATCGTCGGTTCGCCTAGTGGGAGGATAACCCTTCAGAAATATGATATTTTAGATTTTTTTTAGTGTTTTTTAAAGAAAATTCTGATAAACTTGAAAGCTATGTATTAACTGGTTATAACAAAGTAAATAGCGTGAACATGAACAGTTAACACCAATATTAACGACGGTTTGTTAACCGGAGAAGTTAAAATGTTAGAGTCTTTATTATTAATATTAACTACCTTCGTAGCTCAGCGGTTAACCTTATAACAGAGAATGTTAGTTCGATTCTAAAGCAACACGTGTTAGACTTTTGAACGTTTTTTCTAATAACACTATTGTTTTTTGTCAGGATATCTTCGGCGCCATAGTCACTTCGTTAAGTTAATGCCATACGTAACTATCTCAATTGCTGAACGAACTTGAGAAAGAACCGGTATGGGCCTGTTAACAACACTATCGTAACAGTTTAATTGCACACGCTCGGTTAACTGTTCGCGTAACAGTTAACTATTATCGATACGGTTCAATTTAACCGGTAGACTTAAGCGGCCGCACTAACCTTCAACGGGCATAGCGAACTGCAGTTCTTGTCCAGATTCAGAATGACTAAGTTATTTGCGTAATCCGCATTTATTTGAGGTCAAGATTTCTAAGTAATTATTATATAAGTAATATTCAACAAGCAATAATTTACAATATAACCTAAATTTTTTACACAATATACAACATTTCTGTAGGGGTTCATTTAAGGGGATCAGGATACCGTAGTGTCTGAAGACAAGTCTTCAACTCATGCGTGTTGCCAGGGTTGACATACGGATCCGAGACGTGGGCCCTTACTATCGGCCTTATAAAAAAGCTCAGTCACCCAAAGGGCAATGGAGAGTACTACGCTCCAAGTTTCTCAGCGCGATCGAATCAGAAATGTGGAGATTCGCAGAAGAACAAAAGTCATAAGTATATCCCAAGTTTGCTAGATTTAAGTGGGCAGTGCACATTGCTCGAAGGACCGACGGCCGATGGAGCAGTAAAGTCTTCGAATGGCAACCGCATACCGGTAGATGTAGTGTTAGGAAGCCTCCCGCTAGGTGGACCGACGATCTGATGAGAATCGCAGGAACCCACTGGATTCGAGCAACGCGTGACCGCTCTAAGTAAAGATCTTTGGGGGAGGACTATGTCCAGCATGGATCGTCTATCGGCTGATGATGATGATACATTTTAAAAAGTGAAAGTACAAATCTGAATTGTGATAGACTGTCTAGATATGGAAAACCGCAGCAGCTATTTATCTTCAAATAGTGCTGTGCAAGCATTACTATATTCCGATGTAAAAGACTGCATTTAATGAAATGACTAAAGTATATACTGCAGTAACTTCACTAGTTACTAGTCATGTTATATCGAACAGTAAATATGAATCATTAAATAGTACAACTCGACAAATTAAGGATTATTTGAATAACAAAACCATGATGAGAAAGCAATCCATGGGCGAAACGAGTACAATCGATGGTAACTCTCGAATCGGATTAAGCATCAATTAAGTTATCAGCGTTGAGAAAATGTCTCGATTCAAGCTTGGCTGGCGAGTGATCGATTGCGGTCGCTTTTCACTCTTGCATAATAAGGTATCCGAAAGTGCTGATGACTATTGAAACGTTCAGCTCTCAAATATCAAGTTTCCTGGTTTAATTGATTCTGTACAATCACTTTTCATCGTTTATATGAACGTCATTTCGCAACGCCACCAGCTGTAAGACCAAGCGGTTAGGAGTCGGTCTTCTTCTTAAAGCGCCTCTCCAACTAGTGAAGATTGGCGATCAGCGTGGTACAGTCCTTTCTGTCTCTGTGAGAGTCGTTACTCTAAAACATAAATCGAGGAAGAAACAAAAATCTAGAGAAAAATAAACTGTCCTCGTCTTAAGGATTATGTCATAAAATAGCTATACGTCTTACGTGAATGAAATACGTTACTATAAACATAATTATAGTAACACAAATATAATTATATTACTAACAAGAATTACCTGTAACCAGACGCGTTAAGTTACATGTAAGGCTTTTTAGGTCAGCGAGAAGCGGTTTTCGATCTCGAGGCGTATCGCGAAACGGGAAGCTTACTCCCATTACGAACAAATGTTGTCGGTCTGGAAAAACTGGTCTTTTAACTAAAGACTTAACGACTAGGTGCGGCACTAAAATGATCTTTATAACCATGAGCCTAAGTCTATATCTGTACAGTATGAAATGAAGTAATATTAGTCTTAAAAATCTTGATGTCTTCACATCAAAGCAAATAAGGACATCCTGTTTCTTCTATATTATACACGTCATTATTACTAGAATATTGGGATGAAAATTTGTTTTCTTTTTTATTACACTGAGCGACGAGACCAATGAGACGACTGACGTAACACTGTGATGCTACTTAGGATGATATACACTACGCCAAATTGTGCTCGTCGCCTTGAGCGATAAAGTTTTGTTTTGTTACCTCTAAAAATGTCATTAGATACAGCGCCTATTAAACCGGAACATAATAACCTACTGGTTAGTGGTAGAAATATCCACGGTGATACCAACCTACTTAGGTTGTCTCCGGCAACACGAGACCTATCACCAGTGCAACAGTTTTATCATCTGACTGTGTGCAAAACGAAACTCTTTTAGTAACTAATATAAAGGGGATTGTAAGCAAAAGAAAACTTAAGATATTTTTTTTTCGTCAATATAAGAAATCGTATATTTGAAGCGACTAACAAATATTAAGATATGATTTGATAGTGGAGGAATTTTGCTAGAGTTGAGATATATTTCAAATCAATTTATTATCTAGATCTCCACCTATGTAGAGACTCATCACGATATCTCTAAAACCATAGGGCCTGCAAATTTGAAATTTGGTAGGAATATTCCTTTTATTGAGTATAGGGCACCTAAGAATGGATTTTACGAAATGTGACCTCTAAAGGGAGTTTTAAAGGAGTTACTTACCGCCAGCAGCGCCAGCGGGGAACAGCTGGCTGTTTATAAATGACATGAAGCAAAAATTGTTTAGATGTTCAGTCGTGTAAATCCATATACAAATATTAAAAGCATATTACGTTCGAATGTTTAAATCATCATTTCAAAACATGACTTGTGCTGAGAAATGATTAAAAAAACATTACAGCACAAAACAAAGAGCGCGACGTAATCGGAACCGCGGCGCGTCGGTTACGCGGCTGCGGCGTCGGAACCGAGAGAAACTGGCTGCTGACTGCTTACTGCGGTATAGGAAGGTAACACCGCAACGAGGGGGAGAAGTATCGGTATAGCGTTTCGCCGCCCTCCCTATCCTTCGTGACCGAATAACAGTTGGGCGGCGTAACCGAAGAGCAGATCTACCGCAGGGAGTGGGAAGCGTTTTCTCTCTTGGCTCCCATATCCTTCGAGTAGCAGATTTGGGGGGGATCCATGGCCCAGGTAACTATAAGGGTCGAGAGAAAGACGCGCTGTTTGTTCCGGTGCGCCATTACAAAGGTGGAAAGAGGGAACTGCGCTGGTGGGATCGCAGAGGTGTGCCAAAGCGTTCCCGTGGCCCCACCGTAAAGCGACGAAGGTGGAACATCGTGGGAGTTTTAGTCGGTGCAAGTCCGACATAACTTGTGTTTGCTCCCGCGTGAAGCACAGAAAAAGGTAACACATGAGCGCTTTACCTATTTCTGCCGCTGAACAAATATTAGTGTACCGTTCCGGAGGGCGCAGGACCTAGGTGGAATTACTAGAGTAAGCGGACTTAACACCTTTTCTAGCGCTACATTGTAATGGACATGCTTATCACTTACAATCAGGTGAACTTCTCGCTCCTCCCGTCGCTTTGTCGAAATTTACAACGGACTTACTCTTGTATTTTTACTGATCTACCCTCTAGGTACCTCCACCGCAGCTCTTATTTCTGCCGCTAAATTTTAGTATGCAAACATTACTAAGTATCGACTAACAAGACTTAACGTAAGACTTAGGGCGATGAGCACAATGCGGTGATGTGTCATTCTAATCAACACCACGTTGTTATATATAAGAATGGTCCAGTAGTGAGGGTCTTTCGGCTGAAAATCAAGAAGATACACATTTATCGGTGTTGGTTGTTTTCCACTTTAAGTAAGTGACATCCTGTACACCAGGACAAGCCATTGTTTTATCAGTCTCCACTTTACCGGCCTAAAGTTATTTAACAATTTTGATGTTTTGTAATCTTTAAATTTCAATAAAAAAATTAAGGATATTTTTGTTATTGTTTATTTTCATGTAATTTTTCCGAATTAAAAGTACTCCCTTAACTTATGAATATTATATTAGGTTGGGGAAAAAGAAATCCATTATTTTTTCGGTAGATGGCTATAGTGATAAATTTCTCGTAAAGTATCAATCAAACAGTTTCAGATTTATGCTCATTGGAAAGGTGACATTTCGCAGTAAAAAAATTCTTTTGCTGTTTTTTGTTTGGTGCATTCAATTGTGAGTTACAGGGTGTTAAAAATGGAAGTGAACAAAGAGAAAATTCGGTACATTTTACAGTTTTTCTTTGACAAAGGCGAAAATGCAAGTCAGGCGGCTAATATTGTGAATGGTGTTTATGGACCCGATACTGTAACAGCCAATTATGTGCAATTTTGGTTTCGTAGATTCCGTTCAGGAATTTTTGATGTTAAAGATGCACCTCGCACAGGTAGGCCGGACGCTGAAAATGTCGATAAAATCGGAGAAATGATCGAAGTTGACCGGCATGTTAGCAGTCGTAACATCGCCCAGGAGCTAAAAATGGACCACAAAACAGTTTTAAACCATTTACACAAAGCTGGATTCAAAAAGAAGCTCGATGTTTGGGTGCCACACCAATTAACAGAAAAAAACATGATGGATCGAATTTCCATCTGCGAAGCCTTGGCCAAACGGAATGAGATAGACCCATTTCTTAAACGGATGGTGACTGGAGATGAGAAATGGATCACATACGATAACCCTGTGCGAAAACGATCATGGTCAAAGAGCTGTGAAGCATCTCAAACGGTGGCCAAACCAGGACTAACGGCCAGGAAGGGTCTGCTGTGCATTTGGTGGGACTGGAAGGGGATTATTTATTATGAGTTGTTTCCATATGGCCAAGCACTAAATTCTGATCTCTACTGTCAACAACTGGACAATTTGAAGATAGCAATTGACCAGAAACGGCCAGAATTGGCCAACAGGAGAGGTGTCGTGTTCCACCAGGACAACGCTAGGCCACACACGTCTACAGTGACTCGCCAGAAACTTCGGGAGCTTGGTTGGGAAGTTTTAATGCATCCGCCATACAGTCCGGACTTGGCACCAAGCGATTACCATCTTTTTCTTGCATTACAAAATTTCTTTAGTGATAAAAAATTGGCATCTAGGGAAGATTGTGAAAATCAGCTACTAGAGTTTTTTGCAAATAGAGACCAGGACTTCTACGAGAGAGGCATTATGAAGTTACCTTTAAAATGGCAACAAATCATAGAACAAAACGGTGCATATTTGACCCAAATCGGACAATCCGAAGCATGTTAAATAAAGTCCTGAAGTTCATATAAAAATAATGGATTTCTTTTTCCCCAACCTATTATTATATCAAAGAATTATGAAAATTTTACTTGAACTACCGACGGATTATCTACTAGTCGATGAAAATAAATGACTATTGTAGCGCTTTGTACATATAGATGTAAGGAAACAATAACCAGTTGCTGAAGCATTCTTTTGAGCATATAAGCTGCATGTCCTAGAATATTACTTATTGTGTTATGGAAGTGTCTCTGGACGTGTGTGCGTGTTGTATATAACTATGCTTTAGTCCAACAAAGCTTCTTTATCGTATTCTATTCCTTTCGCCAAGTATAGATTAGCTGAGAATTGATTATACAAAATCCCTACACCAATGTTGATGGGGCTGTTACGGTTAGCATAGCGTGCTGTAGAACAGATAATTAAGTTTATAATTTCGCGGGTAAAAATTGATTATTAGACTGCGAGGGTTATTAACGAATTATGGATAATCTAAACCATAAAAAAAAGTAGAAACGTCCGGCCCTACGATGGCGTCGTCGCGCTTTAGAAAGCGAGTGAAATCCCGCCCGCAGTGCCCATGTTTAGACGCGCGAAAAGAAATTATGTTTACCAGCGGCCCGATTGTGCTCGTTATAATTATGAGAGCGCGAGTCGCTTTTATAACTTATAATCTGCACTAGCGGTAGCATTGACAAAAAAAAAAACACTACAATTACGCTATTAAAACATCCACATCATTAAAATACTCATAAATTAATTCATGCCCATAATTAGACTTATTTCTAGCGTTAGTCTAAAGAATAATTTCAAATAAAAATAAACCGACAATAAAGGACGTATGACCTCTCTCGCTTCCTCCACTTTCATAAGCATACTTGAACTTTCGGTAAACATATTTATTATTACCCGACCTCTAGTAGTTATTGTTGTATAACAATAACTAACGGTAAACATATTTATTATTACCCGACCTCTAGTAGTTATTGTTGTATAACAATAACTAACGGTAAACATATTTATTATTACCCGACCTCTAGTAGTTATTGTTGTATAACAATAACTACTAGAGGTCGGGTAATAATAAATATGTTTACCGAAAGTTCAAGTATGCTTATGAAAGTGGAGGAAGCGAGAGAGGTGTGCCAGGATCGTAGCAGGTGGAGAGAGGTGGTCCCTGCCTACCCCACTGCGAACGAGGCATGATATATATGTAGGTATGTATGTCAAGTATTCTCAACACTATGGAATACACTTTTGTACTGAACAAATTTATTATTAAATATTTGTTCATATATCAACAATTGTCCAGCAGTGGATGTCTATCTATTGATGATGATAAGATAACAATAGAAAAGTACACCATAAAAATCTCGAAATGTATATCCTATATTACGTAACAAAAGATAAAGCACACTGACAGACAGATAGCAGACTCTTAGTAGTAGAGCCTTCGTGGCACGAAACTCCGAAAAACAACTTATGTGTAGAGATAGCAGACTAACTGTCCTTTTCCAGTAAAAGAAGCCTCTTCCATACTTTAATAACAAAATATAATTTTAGGTAAATAAGCACCTGATTATCAGACTACTAATTATTACAGATGAACTTGCAACAACCTGCTGACTATCGAATTGGGTTATAAAATTATGTAAAAGAACAAGTAAATAAAATTCTGGTAAGCAAGTAATACAGGCAGAATAAAAAACAATAATTATGTCTGTACAATTACGATATGCAAAATTTTATCATCATCAGTGAATTTAAATGGCAGATTATAGATATTAATAATATTCCTTATTTCACATAATTACACACTATTTTGGATATAAATGAATATGTGCATGTGAACTATGCTCGGTTACAACACTTGCATCTATAAGTTTTTATTTTATAACAAAAGATGAGAGAATATTGTTTTATTAAGAAACACCAGTATTGTCTCAGTGAGAACATGATGACAACATCACAGCACAATGTTCATAATGTAGCAATACATTACTTATCTATTCACAGGATGATCAGACTAGACATGAAAAGAGTCTAATGTTATTAAAAAATATATATATTTTCTAATAATATTAAGCTTTGTAGTCTTGGATTGGTAAGAATAAGACTGTCACTTTTTTTTAAAATAAGTCTTTCTTCACTGGCTCTTGGGATTGCTGTATGCTTATAATAATCATTGAATGAAGCAGCTTTATCTATAGGGAAATATTCACTACTTAGTTTCTTTCTATAACACTAGTAGCCACACTGGCCATGGGAACATTCTGATTCTTCTTGCACATAAAAAGGACCTTTATGTAGTTAATAATTAACACATATTAATGTCTTAATAAATTAACTTATATATATTATATGAGATTGCTTACATAACATTTTAAAGAAGTGATAAATATTGACTTACATTTAAACAGCCAAGTATATATCAACAAAGATGTTCAATAAATAATAACATTAAATGACAATGGTAATCTTACATGATTATAATAATTAGTTAATTAATTTGATGTAATGAAATGATATCAACTCCGAAGTATGTTATATTAATATTTAAAATTTTCACACAAAGGTATAACTATCCTATTCATCATTGTTATTCACTAATGATATTATGTAAATAAAACAAGACAAAACAGATCACTGACATGCATAGGAAAGCTGAAAATATAATCTGAAGCACCTTTTCCACTAAACAACCCCACATATTGACTGATTTTTTCAATATACAATATAACAAAAAAACATATCACCAACAAAAAATATTTTGTATATATAGAAATGTCTTTATCTGTAAGACAATTGTTATACTGCTTAATATGGATATTTGAAAGATCTTTCAATAGCTTCATACTCAAGGTTATATTAAAGTGTTGAGGTGAATATTAATAGCAGCTTTTGCATAATAGACATCACTAAAATAGATGTAAAATAATTGAAATAATAGTCATTCTTACCAGTTGATGATAAATTTACATAATTATTACTCTAATTTAGATATTTGTAATGAATTTGTGCCAAAAGAATTTAACAGTAACAAAAACAAAATAAATGTTATACAAATTAATTTTCCTAAAGAAATATATATGTAAAAATAGATAATAGCTATATTCTACAGGGAACTATATTATACTTGTTGCATGACACATAAAAAAGGTATTTATAATGTACACCTTACATTATGACAGATAACTTAATTTATATATATATATATATACTTAAATACTTATATAACTTAATTTATATATATATATATAAATTAAGTTATCTATCATAATGTTGTAAATTAAATAATCATCATTTTTGTCTAGTTTCAATAAAATAAAAAAAAACAATGAAAATTCTGCCGAAAAAGCGATTTGAAAGTAATTTGATAATAAAAATAACATTATTAATAATAAACATGTTTTGAAAAGTTATTAAGTTTCCTGTTTCGTACCTGTGGAGTAGCACGACCTTGCCGTACTTCCTACCAGGACATTGCTTTTTATTTGCACAAAGTAAACACACTCCACTTTATAATATTCCGATATTATCATCACTTCATTCGTTATAGATGTTTAAAGTAATAACAAATTTTAAATATTTATTAATCAACACGGATCTATAAACTTTTACAATACACGCCAACTCCATAGAAGTGACACATAAACAAAAGTCAACATAACTTCTATGTTAACATTTGACACATATCCCTTCCTATAGCATAATATTTATGATTATTGTCTATGGCCACAAAAGTATCACTTTTAACAGATTATAATTATACGAATAATTTAAGAAAATCTATAAATTAGTATTGATATTTATTACATAAATATGTTTGTAGAATACAAAAATATACATTAATTAATTACATGTTATAGTATATCTTATGTTTACATGATGCGCTTGTTAGGATAATAAAGATATCCCCCCGAACAGGTTACTCTTGTCCTGCCTTGTTGTGGCGGTGGGGCTCAGAGGTCGTAGCTGTTTTAGTCGCTGCAAGTCTGACATAGAGGCAGACACACAAAGGCATTTCCTCACGTAAAACAAAAAAATAAGGATAAATATGTACATGTTGATATCAATATCACCCTTACAGTACAATATAATTAAATAAAAACCTCAAGGCGATGTGTTAAATTCTGTCTCGACAATAATTTCACCAGTTATTTTTTATACACTACCTATAATAGTCTCGAGAGACTTTCCACTAGTAAAGAATCATAAGGCGGTTATAAGTCGTAACAAACATAATTAACATAAAAATGAAAAAAAAAATCGTGCCTATGTCCAGCTGTGGACGTCTATTGGCTGATGATGACGATACACGAAAATTGCATAACTCGCTACCTAAAAGGATTTAAATTCAATTATTAACGTTGTCACATTAAATCCAGATGTTCACTAATTAATAATCACAGGTATCAAAATAAAAATATTTAATGTTTTTTTTTTAAAAAAATAAACCAATGTTTTGATTTCCTAAGTGTTTGTAAAAGAGATTAAATATACAAGCATTCAAGTAACAGATGGCGCTACAACAAACAATAGATCGCACTATCGTTTAACATAACGCAAATGATTAGATAATTCGTGTTTCAAAAATAACTTTTTTGTTTACATTCGTCTCTTAGTAATAATTTAGTATACATTTATATCAATAATCTAGATATTCGTAAGCATATCGAGTAAACAAGTTTCTTCTTCAAGGAATCTCTCGAGATCTTCATGTGTTATACTTTGTTATATGCTCTGCTCATTATTAATATATTGCAGAGTACGTTATCATTTACCAAAGACCCCGCATCTCCGCACTTTAAGACACCTACCTACCCCACCACCCACACCATACATTTAGTTAACACAAAGTAATTACTACACCAGAGGGGTCCAGACCGGCTGTGTTGGCGACCTTTAAAGGAATAATACGCTCTTTTGTTGAAGGCTCTCATGTCGTATTGGTTCGAAAAAATCGGCGCAGTAAAAATTGAGCCTAAAACGCACTTGATCACCAGTCATCCAGATGGTGAGGATGGATCTTGGCGTTGCGTCATGTACTGCGCTGGTGATAGATTAAATTCGTTAAGAGTATATTTATTTAACAATACTTACAGGAAAAAATTAAAACTAAGCAATTCCAACTATGGGAAAAGTCATTCTTAGGCGTAAAATATCCAACATTAAGAACATTGGTGTTTATTTTATTTCTTCTTATCCTTAAATTAACAAACATCAATAACAAGTTAACTAGTTTGTAATTAATAAAATTAACATAACAACCCCTTAAGTTTAAATTGTTATTAGTCAGGAAGACATTGATTTTATTAAGTATATATATTTTTTAATGTTTTGCAGGTCTAGCACCAAAAATGTTTGATCCAACTCGCACAGTTGTTGCACCAACTTCAATCTGAAACAGTGTAGATGAAGAACTAAAATTTGTCCTCAATTTAACATGATGTTAAGTGACAATGAAGATGAATATCATGAGGTACACTTAGAATGTATATGAACCCATTGTAACCCCTCCGACAACAACAGATGACACCTCCTAGTGTAGGGTGATGCCGGTAACACAGGACCGATTGATGTGGGGATCTTTAAGAAAGGCCTATATCCAGCTGTCTATCAGCTGGTGATGATGAGGATGATACATGAATTTATATCAACAGCGAGAATTAAACAAACCTATTATAGCAGTAAATTTAAAGTATAAGAATGGAGATGAACCATATAGTTTTTAAAATCCTATCATCATACAAACTTCTCCAAATTCCCATCTCTTCTGAGGTTACCCTTTACACTTACCATCTCATCACACCTTACCAAAACTTTATATTTTGTAAGTAAACAATTTTTATACCACTAAGTAACAACACCATAATAATGTGGCACTGGTTAGGATGTTATACACTACACCATATTGCACTAATCGCCTTAGAGATAAGATGTCAAGTCTCATTACCCTAGTAATTTCACTAGGTACACCGCTCTTTAAACTGGAACAGTAATTGTTACACACTACTGTTTGCGGCATAGGCAGGTGGTGCTGTGGTACCCACTTAGACAGTTTCTGGCAACAGAAACCTACCACCAGTAAACTAATTATTCAATTATAATATTGTCTTTTTAGTTAATATGTAAAATAATACTTACAGCATGTACAAAATCGGTGGACATTCCCATAGACAATTCCACATTTTTTATGTCTAAATTAAATTTTTGACAAACCTCTTCTCGACATTTTGCCAGTGTTACAAAGTCTGGATTAGGACCTTTTGACATATCATAATCATATTGGCCAATTGTCATAAGCCCAACAAACTCAAGATTTGGACAGTTCTCCAACACATGCTCTACAAGCTTACATGTGTTTGTTGGTTCTGTACCATTTTTTACTGTAAAAAAATTATAATTGCTTATCAAATATAATAAATAGTATCTAATAACTTATAGCCGCTAATGCTCTATTTGCAATATTAAATATTGAAATTTTCTAAAACAATGGACTACATTCAACAGTGAACCAAATCTTTAGCTTACATATATTTTCATATCTGTGGTTTTTTAAAGTTCAGGTACATTAAGTTTATATTACCATCTTCTCCACTGGTATTAACTTGCACCATTACTTTTAATTTTTCATTGTCTTTTCTATATTTCAGCCACTGCTTGTTCAAATTATCAGCCAGTTTGTCAGAATCAACAGTTTCCACCATAAATAAACCAGGGGAAGATAGCAACTTATTTATTTTATTTGTTTGTAAGTGACCAATAAAATGCCATTTTATTTCTTTACATTTTTCTAGTATAAGAGAATTACTGGCTTTATCAGCTAATTCATTAACATAGTTCTCCCCAAAATGTCTTTGTCCAGCCTCATAAGCCTGAATAATTAATGCAGGTGGTTTTATTTTTGAAACAGCTACTAATCTTGGAACAACTTGTGGAAGATCCTGTAAATGTATGTGAAATAAGTGATTGAGAAAAATATGTTATATGACTTGTAAGTAACAAAGATTGCATATTTACTCTTCTAATTTTAACCTTACTGGATTACATTTGTTTTAGCAATACAGTAACACACAGTTATTTTATTTGTAAAAAATTTACAAAGGCATACCACCAATACTCTGTGTTTCTTACACCATTAGGGAACCCACTGGATGCATGCAACACAGAACTGATCAATGTGGAGATCTTTAGGTAAGGCCTATGTCCAGAAGTGAATGTCTATCAGTTGATGATGTTGATTCAAAAATTAAGTGGTTTTATCACATTTCATATAAACATTTTATTCTGAAAACTAAACATTTAATAAAACTAAATTGTACAAGTTTTACCACATTTAGATTGAAGAAAATCTGTACAATTTTATTTGAGTAAATTTAATCATTTTCAGGTAAAAAAATGTGATAACACTAATTAAGTATGTAAGGTATAGCATTATATTTGAGTGGTGCAATTTGCTGATGATATTTTAGGCAATTACAGATTACTTAGACTCCATGCTTTAAACAAACTAATAATACTTGCCACCTTTTACACTGGTAATTTAAAAAAATTAAAAATATATTGTTTTATCAATTATTTTACTAGCCTTGGCCCTTTGTACCAGAAAACAACATTGATTGCATCCACTGCTTACACTGTTCAAAGATAATTATTTATTTATTTATGTAAACATTTTAAACACCGATAGAAATTAAGAATACTTTTCAGACATAGTTCTTTGCGAACCCACTTTCCTTTTAGTAAGTAAATGTTCACCACTCAAAGCTGGAGATTTGGATTTTCTTTTTGTTTTATTCAGAGAAACAAGTTAATAACTTACTTTGCTTCTTCTAGATACAGCTAACTCTATTTGAGCCAATACCGTTTTCAATCCGTGCATAACGTCAATTTCTTGATCTCCCTGTTCTGACATAATATATTTAATAATGTTAAGTAAGAGCCTTGAAGATTATCAATAATGAAATATTTTTTTCATGAATTCACATAGAGTCAAATAATAACATCTATTGAGCCACTGTATTACTTTGCTTTTTAACAAGTAGAGTTGCTATCAAGTCAACTATACTGTGATCGAAGTTAGAAGCAGAAAATGTCTTTCATTAAAATCTTATTAATCTTATCATAAATAATGTCAACATGAATTCAATAACTAATGTTTTATGATATTTATTTTCCTTTATAAATTTATCCTTAATAAATGGACTAATACAATTAATGAATTATCACTTAAACGATTGCAAATCAAGAACTTGTCTAATTAATGGTGTATTTTTTTATAATAATTTTTAGGTTGTCAATAGAATTTTTTATACAAAAAATTTCGAAAATAAAAAAAATTGTCAATTCCTCATTTCATTAAAGTATTGTTTAAGTTAAAGAATTTTGATATAATTGGTTCCAAGTTTATTATTACTAAATAATTTTGCGCAATGGTTTTAAAACACTGATGAATTTTTTGACGCAAGTCACTAACGTCAAATCAATTGATTTTCTTATCGTTTGTTTGTTGCTGTTCTGCACCCGATATTCGTGTTTTCGTTTCAAATACCTGATAATCATGTTAATAGTGTGCGTTTTTTGACATTTTCTTAAAGTAAAGAGTCATGAATATTTTAGAGAAGGCAGAAAAGTCGTTAGAATTTCTAAAGAGTGCGGAAGGAAATTCGAAGTAAGTTTAGGATGTTCCGCCTGAGTAGAACATCGTAGTATCGTAAGTGGTATGTTAATGTTTTATTGTTTTAGGGGACATGAGATTCAGGCCTCCGCTGGTACACTGGGCCGATGCTTAGGTGCTTTGGGCAGTCGTCCAAACTGCGCTAGACATTATGCAAACCTTTTGCATTCAGCTGTTCCCACTTTGTTGTCACTGGCTAGCAATGATAGTGTAAGTAAATTAGTATTTTTTACGCCCTTTATAACCTACTCGTTATTAATGTAATTGTTCATTAAATTATATCTGTTTTTATAGGCTGAAGTACGTCTTGTTGGAGATGAAGCATTAAATCGTGCAGTGGCCGGTGGTTTCGCCTTCCACTCTTATAAAACAAATATAATACTACAGAATCAAATAGATCTTAACAAAAATGCAAGGTAATTATCAGAAAAAAAAAACACTATTTTATATAATATTATCGATTTATATTATAATAGAGACTTCCTTCTGCCGTTTTAAGATCTTTACTTTTTATCACAATATTTCATTTCATTCAGTTTAGTTTTAGAGTAAATTGTATATATCATACCCATTAAATGTGAGCAATGTGGAGATCTTTGTGGGAGGTCTAAGTCTAGAGGTGGATATCTATTGGATGATGATGTATATATTGTAAGATAAGGTTCCATGTATTATAATATTCTGATTAATTATATAACTTTTTGATTTAATTTCACAATTGTAATTTTTTTTTAATTACTTTTTGAAGTATCTTTTTAGAGTGAGATAGATACTACATACATGTTAATCCTTAACATCTTCTAAACAATCATTTTTTCTGTAATCATAATTTACTACATTCCTAATGAAAATTTAAGTACAATTTTCACTTTAATGTTCTAAAAATTTATCAAATCTGTGTTATATTTTTAAGGAAGTGTACTATGCAATTAGAATTAATGAATTCACAACCCCTTTTAAACATGTTCCCTAGAACGGCAGGGTACTTGTTTTATTTTCAATTACTGTAGACACTAGAATTGTTATTATAAACCATATTTTATAAAATAATAATTCTAATGCGAATAAGTTTATTTTAAAGAATCACAAAAGATTTAAATTTGAGTCATGACTGAAAATCTTCAGTTTTGATTAAATAGTATTTTGTGTATCCTTTGGGACAAAAGATAATTTTAAAAAACAGCAAAGTCTTTTGAAATTATCATTTAAATATTAATCTTTAGAATTAGTGTAGAGACTGGTAAATCTTGCAGATGGATAAGAGCAGCACTGTCAAGAATATGCCTGAGCGACTGCTGGTTACGTCCAGGGGTGGGCAAAATAAGAACACAGGCACAAACATTATTCCCAAAGCTGAGCCAAATAGTGCGACAAACAATGGAAATACAACTTGTAGTAGAAGCTTTGGAGTCAAATTTGCCACGCATTTTGAATGCATTAGCTGAATACACTACAGATGAAGAAATTTCTGGTAATTTTATTTCCAATAAAATATTATTATATAAACCTTTCTTTTAATATCATATTGTGTTAAATTCTTAGCAATAGTAAACCATGCTCATTCAGATGATTTTGATTTGAATATGTTGGACAGATGATACACAACAATGTTATTACAGAAGGTTTACAATGTGAGAGTGGTAGCTAACAAGACAAGTTTTATACAACCCATCCATCATAAACCCCACAACATGTAACCATAAACTCAAACCAGGGACTTCCATTTTAGTTAGCAAGCACTTGCCTATGATCATAAGCAAACTTAATTTGGTGCACATCATGTGCAATACAAATTTAATAATTATTTACTTTTTCGGTAACCATTATGTAACCACTTGAAATATAATTTTTAGAGTTATCAAAAGCATTACTGTCACATGTGGACTGTTCAGAGGCATCAGTGAGGCGTGGTGTAGCAACATGCATTGCTCATCTCACTTCGCACAGGGAACCTTTACTAACTAACATACTTGGTCGAGTTTTTGGTAAGTATCATAATTAGGCATATCTTCAGTATTTGAATTTCCTTTATAACTAAATTGTTTTACATTGGCATAAATTAAATTTTTAGAAGTACTTGGATTCATGATGATTCAGTTTCCAAGGCAGTTTAAGGTATTTTACACAGAATAAGGTCTCAGTCCACAACATGTTAAGGGATTGGGCATCAGCTATGAAAAAACCATACCAGCACTCAAACTACACAATGTGGGGCCCTATGACAAAACCAGGGTCACAGTGTTAACAGTTGGCTATTGCACTTGCATATAAATTGTGTATCTTAAGAATAATTATTACTCATCCAAATTTTCTTCATTTACCACTGCTTCTTCACATTTTCAGAACATCTATGGCCGATTGCAGCTAGCGATACAATTGTTATTGGTTGGTTTTGCGTTATCAAAGCCATGTTCCAGATTAATGATATGGAGAAATTCTCCGATAATGACTTGTTTACTGTACAGGATTTTCTGGAGGTTCGTGTTTATATAATCTCAACAAGTTTATTATAAATATAATAATTTAAGCACATTCATATAATATAATAGGGTTTGAAAAAAGCATAAGAGGGATAAACAATTGCATCTAAAAGTTTGGTATTAAAGCTAATCTGAAAATAATCACAAATGTTTTGTCTTGAAGTATCATCTCACTCTTATAAGCTTTTAGATGATTGCGAAAATTTTAATTAAAACAGTTTCATTAGTGGTAAATCATGTAGTATATTATGTACATAATTACTTAGTTTTATCATCATTTACCTCTTCAGCTGTTTACTGGTAAACAAAGGAGTCTTCCACATATCAACTTTATCTTGTCGGTGTTACTATGTAGTTTAAAGTGGTATAACAACTACCTTTGTAAATTCTCATTATTAACTTGCCCATACAACTAATAATTTCATTTAAAGCTAATATTATTGATTTTTCAGTTATATCAATTATGTATTCACTATTTAGAGCTGACAACAACAGAACATAATGTGCAGAATGCAGTGATGGAGTGTTTGTCCGTTCTCCTGTCTAAAGCAAGTGGAGAACAGAAAAAAGCTTTACTGGATAGACATCCTAGATTAATTTGTCTTGATGATCGACAGAGTGAGAAGGGACACCGTAGAAATATTAGTAAGTAATGAAATGTTGTCTAGTACTTTGTCAATGTTTATTAAATTCTTTATCTATTATATTTTTTATCAGGTTCACTGAGTGCGATATCGACGCGCACTGCACCCAGTCCGCTAACGGAGTCAAGGGAAGCAGAACTCATGTTCAGTGGGGCTCTGCAGTTGGGCAGCTTGTTGCAATTGACCACACCTAGTCTCAGTGTTGAAGATCTCACGATACAGGTAATATTTTCAGATATTAACTGTAAGCGTTATTTTATCTGGCATTTGTTTGGACTCTCTTATGTAGTTACCGATATGTAAATATTACCATATTCTTATTATAAAGATCACTCGTTTTAAAATTATTGGTATAAAGAGATAAAGTCAATGAGATCACAAGTTATGTTGTGTACACATACTACCTCTTACTTCTTACTTGTGGAAAGTTATTCCTTACTTTAGATTCTTTTCGTATAACCAGTTCGATGGTGAAAAAAAATTTTTTTTTTTGGCGAAACAGCAAGAACGGAAAATTTACCTGATGGTAAGTATTCAACTGCTTATAACAATGCCAGTTAAGATGATAAACCATATTCTGCTTGTTACTTAGAGATGTAAGACGTCATGTCTCATCCTACTAATTTCACTAGCTAAGACATCCTTGAACTACAGTTTGGTTGGCACAATACTGTTTAGTGGTAAAATCTACTTCGGAATTCTTCCACAACGAAGACTTACCACGAAAAAGAGATTATCAAATATGAATTATTATTTTTTATAACCCACCAGACACCTGATTCGCCAGTAAGTGACAGAGCAATGAAAATACCTGATGCAGAAGAGCTGTCAAAACATCTTTCAGAGAAGTTGGAAGAAATAGAAGAGACTGATTGTTGTGAATACGAAAATAATTTAACACATGATAGTGGTTTCAAGGTACGCAATTTAATCTACTTTGATGTGTTTTAAATGAGAGACAAATGCAACAACTTACACAATTCTTTGTAGAGAACGGTTGCGCAAAATTATCATGGCAAGCATATAAATTGGGAATTATTTGAATAAAAGAAGATCTAAGTGGCTTTTTTTATCATCTCTGAGCTAATATTTGATGCTAGGTACCATATGTTATTAAGTGAAAATTAAACTTTGGATTATAAACCATAGTCACCTAGAAATTCAGGATGTCATATGTGGACGACAGTTATAACAGAAACCCTGTTAAGTTGTCTCATTTATAAGGTTTAAAAAAATAATATATTAAAACCATCACCAAGCTCTACACAGTATGGTCCTATAATTCAATAAGGAACCTCTATGTTACAAATCATGGGGTCAACCATTCCACCACTAAAGCAGTAAAAAATATTTAAAGCTTTTCTAAGACTAATCAGATGGACAAATCTGATAAAACATTTTAGAAATATTGGTTTAAGCTAATTTTATTAACAAATTTGCATTATGTTTTAAGTTTATATTTTTTTCAGATTAATATTGGATTGTCTACAGATGATGATGTTGTACTGAAGTATTGTACGAGATTACTGGCATCGAAGTTTCTTCTGACAGGAAATAAAGGAGGAATCATACCTGATAGGTATGTTGTGATGGTAGTATTTTCTTTATTAAAGATAAATCATCATTATGAAATGCTACTTTAAAAACTTATGTTTGGCCTTCTGATTGAGATAATTTATTCCTCCTTTAGCAATTCTTATAACTGGTGGTTGGATTTAAACTTGGGCCACTCCTTTATATTGTCAAACCTTTTCTTTCTCTGTCTATTGGGGCTTTAGTGTTACCAATAATATTAAAAACAAGTCATACAAAACAGCTACCAGCTGTTTACATACCATTATCATTATTATCAACACCACTATCATGAATGGAGAGCAATGCTGTGTCCCTGCTGTCAAAATAGTATATATATACCCTGTTGCCAGTGGAGTAGGCAGAGACCACCTCTCTACACTTGCTATGGTCAAAATAGTACTAGAGTATGCTGCGCAAAAACACTTCACTATCACATAGTACTATATAAAGTTGAGATCGATTGTTAGACTATTGTCGATACAAAGACTATCTATTAAAAACCAGATATTATGTTTTGTCATAAAATTTTTGGGTATAATATAATATATATAATTTAAATATTTTTATAGGTCTGTTAGAGTATCAGTCAAAGCGTCGGCTTTGAACTGTCTTTCGGAGATACTTCGGATATATCCTCAAGCGATGACCATGTATTTAGACAAGGATGCAGATATGAAATTACAGAACTATTCAGGTGATTTCAATTTCGTGTACTGTCTAATTTTTAGCGATGCTGTAATATTAAATGTAACACTTTATTAAATGGGTTTTTTTTAGGATCTTCAGAAGGTGTTGATTTTTGTCAAGATAATGTAAATGAGTTTATTTTGGAGAGAAATATATGTTACCAGGATTCAATAACAGAGTCGACCAGCCAAGAGCTGTCGAACAAGAGCACAGACAGCCAGACAAACACGCATTCACAACAGCAGGCGTCTAAGAAGTCTGCTGACAAAACTGAAAGCCCTGAACGAAAGAGTTCGAAAGACACTCAATCCAATGTCCTTGACAGCAAACTGCTCGCGAAGATGGATTTGGCGGCTAGTGGAATAAGTGCTGACAGCACCAATGCGAACATGACAAACAGCAACTTTACGTCGAACTCCAACATGACGGGGAGTAATGATCCAATATCCTCCGGTTATCCTATGTCCAGCAGCGGCGATGTGTTGTCATCGAGCATAGATCTTGACATGAAGTTTGATCACTTCGGCGAGTCAACGACCAATTTGGACAATCTCGATGCCCTAAAAGACCTAGAAAGAAAAAATGAGAGAAAGAAGCCTTTAAAACGCACCGATGACGTCATTAATGACAGTTGTCAAGAAAAATGTCCGAAGGTTGACGTGGAAGATGGAAGCGAGAAAGAGTTTGAGTTTCAGCATATGTGCGATACTTTCGTGTTACTCGAAGGGCACAATGACCCGCAGATTAGAGGTCTGGTTAGGGTCGGTATAGGAAACTATTTGAATGCGGCATTAGATCTATCGAATGGTGATTATAATAGGTGGAGGTGGTACGCTGTAGTTTCCAGGGATGTTGCTGATTGTCTCAGTGTAGATAAGCTAATAGATATTATTTTAAATGTAAGTTTTGAAATACTTTAATTAGCCGGCTTAACCTAAAAGGTGTATGGCTTAAAATAGAATAAAAATATATATATATACTTTAATCAGTTCACATTTTTATAACCGGGCATATCACTTGCTATGAGATGACATCGTGTTTGTTTTGACTCTTCATCAAGGAAAAAAATAGTGCCAGAGTAAAATTTAGCATCTCGAATATATAGCGCTGTCCTTATATAATCTGCACTCATGTCGATCTCACTACATCTGACTTATTTTTATTTCAACAGGGTCTCTCCGACGATATACACTCCGCCGTGAACCACACCTTGACTGCACTCACCAGCTTGTCCGCGGCGCTGCTTAACAGCGTCCATTGGAATTTAGTGGTCACCGCTCTTAACGCTCTCGTTAACGTGGAGAGCAACAATTATTGGTTGTGTCGTGTTAATCTTTGTAAACTGTATGGGAAATTGCCCTATCACAAGTAAGCTTTTTCTTATTTATTTTTGTTTTATAATAATTCCAAGTTGTTTTAAATATTTTTTCAAGACTTACGCGACATGTGTATATGGAGACAATCCTCAGTTAACCTATTGTATATAAATATATATATAAGCTATTTTATCCATAAATAGCCATAACGAGAATCTGAAATGCTCCTTTAATATTAAATATAAAAAACAATACTAAAATAATTTTTTACCTCCAATGGTTTAACACTCGACCACAATTTCACATGTTGTAAATTGACAATGACAACTATGGACGGTGAAGCGTGTTAGCTCGGAATACCCTAGCTGTCATAAATAAAAGCCGGAACACTGCAATGCAATTTATGGCGGAAGATTTACAATATCAGTGGGCCAGTAGGCAGGTTCGAAGAAACCTTCCAAGAAGGTTACTTTAGTATATGTGACCGCGGAATCGAACCAGGTACCTGCGTGTTATATTAAATTATAACAAGCGTAAAATATATATATGCAAGCGTTTTGCCACATCGGCAGTTTCATTTATGTAACACATACCAATATGACATTGACTACATTATTTTTAGATTATTCATGCTCTGTCCAGAGTACTATACAAGGAGTAAGCAGATTATGGACACCTTATTCCGTCTTCTGGCGGATCAGGACCAAAAGGTCAGGAGTGCAGCAGCTCAAACGATCGCGAAGTGAGTACTTAATATAAACATATTTACTTATACATATATATATTTAAGGGTTTCCTTTAATTGCCACTCACATGAAAACTACTGAACGTGAGAACATTTATTTTTTGAATTTCATAGATGCTTCATCGTTTTACTTCTAATTAACTATTATTTATTTATTTCAACTGTTTTGCACTAAAGCAACATGCAACAAAAATACAATAGAAATATCGTACTACCAAAACGTTCTCTACTTTCAAATATTATTATAAATATCACTGCTATGCCGATGATGTACAAAATTATATATTAGAAAAACCTAATATTAATTTATACGCAATTCTTAAACTTAACGACGACATACGTAATATCATTAAGTGGAGTTTAAAAATAAATAAAAAATCAATTCCATTAAATACAAATTCATAGAACACACTCTAGACACAGAATTACAATATAAACATATACAGTGATGAGCAAAACTGACCACACTTTATACATTTTCCAAAACTCACTTTTTTATTACGATTAATGAGGCGGCATATAAAAGTCAACATTATACGGTATCTCTTAAAACGTTGAAATGTTTGTTTTCATTTCTTATTTCTTCGAAAAGAACAAATTGGTTGTACTCAGTTTTGTTTCAAACTTCAAGTTTAAAATTCAGTCGCTTACGAGCATCTAACAAGTTATAAGCTTTGATTATCGGAGAACACATTGTTCAGTAGTGTATTTAATATTTGTTGACACACATATTAGCTTAAAAAAGTATTAGTCACGTGATTTATAACCTGCGTTTTGATCTGTTAACATGAAACCAATATCGAAGAGAATCAAAAATGAAATAATTTTTAAATTGAAATCTGGCTCTTCCACACGAACAATTGCGAAAGAATGTGATGTAAGTCAGTCTTTAGTGCGAAAAATTAGAACCAAATATTGTTCTAATAGACCAACATCATCTGGAAAGCGACCAAAATTATTACCTCCGCAAGAAAGAAGATTGTTAGCCAGATACATTTAAACTGGTGAAGCTTCGAGTGCTTCTATGGATATTAAAAGAAAGCATAGGGAAGTCAATTAGTAAATGGACAGCAATGAGAGAATAAAAAGAACAGAATTATATTTGCGATTAAAAGAAGTCGAAACCTATGCTATCTAAGAAGAATGTAAAAACACGTTTAGCATTTGCGAAGAATTACAAGGGTTGGACTATTGATCAATGGAGACATGTAATATGGTCCGACGAAACAAAAATTAATCGGATATCATCACATGGCAGAGCATGGTATTGGAAGAGTAAAGGTGAAAGCTTTAAGCGACACCATGTTAAGGTAACTTTGAAAGACGGTGGTGGTTCCTTTATTATATGGGGTTGTATTACATTTTATGGAACAGGTGCAATCCACCGAATAGTTGGTAATATGAACCAGTATAGTTACATGACTATTTTACAATCTCATTTACCGGAAATTATAGAAAACATGCCATATTCGGAAGATGAAGTGACATTCCAGCAGGATCGGGATCCCAAACACATGGCGAAATCAGTGCAAAACTGACTGAATAATATAAGTTTTAAATTGTTAGATTTGCCTGCACAATGTCCGGATTTAAATCCGATAGTTTTCTATCGGCTTTATTTTTATGGGCTTATTTAAAAAAAATTACATTGCGAATATCACACGATGCCAATGTAAATAAACAATCTTTGGACTAGAGTTCAGGAAGAATGGGACAAAATCAGTCCGGACTATTGTGAAAGGTTAGTGCAAAGTATGTCACAAAGCATAATACATTAAAGGCAAAAGGTCTCTGGACAAAATATTAAATTTTTAATAAATATCTGGTGCAAAACTTAGTCCAACGTTATCTGTGTTAATAGATCATATAAAAAACATAAAAGACTTTTAAGTGACCCTAAAATAATACTCATACAATCAGATTTCACATTCTATTTAAAAATTTATATTCTATTGTTAACATTTGGAAATAATAGGGGGACCGGAAAGTAATGTCGTTTCTGCGCATGCTAATACTTGATTGTCATTTGTCAGCTCATTGTTTTGTTCAGAGGCGTACCAAAGACATTGTGAGGTTATAGTGATTTCTTTACTTATAGACAATTGAATTACAATTTTTTTTTGTAATTTTGGGTAAAATGGCCAGCCAAATACCAGAAGAGGTACACATCCGGCATTGCATGCTCTTTGAGTTTCGCAAGGGAAATAACGCAACAGTTGCTACCAAAAACATTTGCGATGTTTATCCAAATGCACTGGACATTCGTAAATGCCAAAGGTGGTTTTCCAAGTTCAAATCGGGTAATTTTGATCTTTCCGACTCGTATCGATCAGGAAGACCATCAGCGTTAGACAACGACGTGTTAAGGGCGGAAGTGGAAGCAAATCCGTGTCAGACGATCAAGGAATTGTCAAACAGTCTCAACAAACCTTGGTCGACCATCCAAGAACATTTGAAGCAGATTGGAAAAGTAAGCAGAGCAGGTGTTTGGGTCCCGCATAATCTGTCCGAACAGAATAAGGCTAACCGATCAATCACATGCAACTTATTGCTTCAACGACACAACACAGAAGCGTTTTTTGATCGCTTGATCACAGGAGATGAGAAATGGGTCCTGTATGATAACCCAAAACGCAAAAGGCAGTGGCTCTCTCCAAATGAAATCCCTCGGAGTACTGCTAAGCCAGGTTTACACCCCAAAAAAGCGCTTTTGTGTGTTTGGTGGAGTATTCGCGGCATTGTTCATTTTGAATTACTGAAACCTGGAGAAACTGTTACTGCAGACCTCTACAGCGAACAATTGCAGCGAGTCAATCAATCTTTAATTGAAAAGTGGCCAGCGATTGTCAACCGAAAAGGCGTCATTCTCCAACATGACAATGCAAGACCGCACTGCGCAAGGCGAACTCTAGAAAAAATTAATGAATTGGGGTGGGAGGTGCTGCCTCATCCACCATATTCGCCCGATGTTGCACCATCGGATTTCCACTTATTCCGAGCGCTGCAACACTTTTTAAGTGGCAAAACATTTGCAAATTTGGATGATATCCAAAATGCCATCTCTAGATATTTTGCCGAAAAACCAATTAATTTTTATCGATCAGGGATTGAAAATTTACTCACTAGATGGCAAAAGGTTATTGACAATGATGGGGAATACATCATTGATTAAAAATAAAGACTCGTTAAAAATGTATGTGTTTGTATTTAGCGTAAGAAAACGACATTACTTTCCGGTCCCCCTAATATATATAACATATTTATTTGAACTTGAATCCATTAAAATAAAACCATGAGTTTCGTCTGATAACAGAGAAAAGATATTTAAAGTTTTTTATTCAGATTCTCATTTACATGAAATTAATAATTATATTCAATTACTAAGAAATAAATATATCTATTTTACAAAAATATTTGTACACAATGCTCTCAATCAAGTGACATTGAAAATGTCAGATAAAAAAAAATAACTGCAAAGAAAATAGGTTTTGTTTTCTTTATATATATAAAATAATATTAAATAATTTAAAAAAATTATACTGTGTTCAGTTTTGCTCATCACTGTATGAGACCAAAATCCAACTGCGACAATAAATATTAAAAACATCTCTATGTTTTTAATATTTATTGTCGTAGTTATTTGAAGTAAAAATCCTGGGTATTATCTTGTACACAAAATTAAATTTTGAAAAGCATGTATAAATTGTTTTTATCGCTTGAGAATTTTATATAAAATTCGCTGCATTCTTTCATTGAAAACTCATATTGCTCTATGTGAAGATCTTATTTTGTCTAACCTTGACTATGGCGATATTATTTATAATCTGTGGCTACTTTGCATAACAAAGCGCCTATTACAGAGAGTTCAAAATGTCTGCTGCCAGTTCTGCTTTGATCAGTGTTGATTATGGAGTCACGCAAACAAATACATCATGTTTGTCTTTTGTTTGGGTTATTAAAAGCTGGAACACTGGAAAATCTATATGCTAAACTGAATCTTTCATTAACTAATATATATAGGATAGATGCAACACCAGAAGCACTCACTCTTGCCTTGTGATCTATAAACATAAATCTGTGGCTTTTGCAGATAGTGTCCGTCATTAAGCGACAAAGTGCCACAATAACGTACCACTCCCTTTAAGAATTTTTTTTATGATTGTTCGTAATATTGGTTTAGGAGGTTTCGTACGCATTGGGCTAGCGTGGTGGGAAAATCCCCAAATTCCTCCATATGAACCCTTACAAACGACGGGCCTCAATGCCCGGCGGTGCCGAAGGCTATGTTGACTGCAGCGCCGGACCGCTCGATGTGAAGATTTTTGGTGGAGGCCCTATGTCTATTAGTGGATGTCTATCGGCTGATAATAATGATATGTGGTTACTATAGAGAGTCTTTTCCGGTTGCTTAAGGAATATTTCAGACAAATTTCAAGTCTAATTTGATATTACTGCCAGGAAAGAGGCCAGGGAACAGCTATTATTCATCGAAACATACAAATCACCGAAATATTTAAAATCATTAGAGTATGAAATATTATATAATATATGTGGTAGGACTCTGTTGCGGAAAACCTTCTAAAGAATTGCAGCGGAGTACCACCTTACTGTACAAATTTTCTTTGTCAAATTATAATCATCACTTTTTAAATTTCCAGTATTGTACCCAAGATATATCCTTCGAGGCGTGAGACACCGACCACCATGATGGCAGAGGCGGCTAGGGCGCAAAGCGAAACCTTTAACTTTGACCATCATGGCTATTCTTTGGATCTGGTCAGAAAAATTTACTTCTACAGCGATATGCCCAAACAAATGATTGAAGGTGAAACATTAAGGGATTCCTATGGTTTATCTATGGTTATAGGCCATTTGGTGCAGAGGCTACTTTCGTCCAATTGCAAATTCTATTTTGTAAGTATTTCAATTATATTTTTATTATCATCAGCAGATTAAAGTTATCTGCTGGATGAAAGCCTCCTAAAAAGATCATTACACTGATCTATCCTACTTTCTATACTCAGTGGTAAGATCTTTGAGGACTATCTTTCTAATCAAAATGGTTAGTGTGCCATCTGTTTGCTGTAAAATTGTAGTTTGATATTATAACTGTCTATGAGTTTGAATGGTAATGTAGCTTGTGACATCGTAAGGTTTAAAGAGACATGGCATTCTATGTCTCCTCTGTTCTAGATGACAAAAACATTCACCACACCTCACATTTCCATTTTTAAGATAAAAGTAATTTCACAGCAAGGACTCTTAGAAGCACTTCAAGCCGTGTGTAAACGCTGGTCGACATGGAAGCACAAGGAAACTTACACAGAACAGGGCATCCTAAGTTACTGTCTGGACAACCTGGACTATTGCAATGGTACAGTATCAACAAGGAGTATACTGCTGAACTTGTGCTGTATGATCTATCCAGGTAATTAATAGTAATATTAAGTAAAAGGTTGAATTCATCAGGCCTATTATGCTGAATCTTCAATTATGAAAGGCGACTATCAAGTCCTGTAAGTTTAATTTGCAAGTAAATAATTCTTTTAGTCGAAATCCACAACGTGATGCGTCACAAAACATCTAATAGAGATATTTTTGAGAGGGACTACCAAAATATTACTGATAAATGGCAACATTTGGAGAACGAAAAGATAGCCAGCTTGGCAGAGAAGTTCCTTCAGGTCACTTTAAAAATGTTAAATGTATTGGTTCATCTGATAGAGGAAGTAAACCCTAACGTACATTTGAACAAAAGCGGTATCGCTTTGCCGGGAAGTCCTGTACGAAGGAAAACTCAAGGTATGAACTTCCTGTGAATGTTTTTTATTCATACATTTATAAAATTATATTTCAGTTTGAATGGTGTGGTCTATAGTGAAATTACTAGATTAATAACACAAAACATCTTTCGTTTTATAGAACAACCATTGTTAGCGTTACCAAATTGTATATCATGTGATTAAATCTATTATACTCTCTAGATCCAACAGCAAGAAAATCTAACACACCCCAAGATTTGGACGAGAAAGGTTCCTTAAGGAAAAAAGTGCCCATTCCCACGACTAGTCTGAAAGTCAACTTTGTGGGGCATTTCTGTAACGAGCCCTTTTATATGAAATTGTATGAAAATTTGAGGTCTATGTATTCTAACCATAAGGTTGGTTTCTATTTTTTAGTAATTTAAATTTTACAGAACTTCTTTTGTGGTGTAACCCTTTTAATATTGAGGTCCTCAAATCCGACAAGTTAGAGACTCGAATCGACAAAAAGAAGAATCGACAAGAGTTTGATTGATTGTAGGGTTTTAAGAAATAACTTAGCTAATTATTCTAAGTTCACCATCCACAATCTCATTATCCCTGAACAGAATGTTCACCTGATGTAATAATATGCCAACCCATAACATTATGGGGCTTCTTATTGTAAATATCTAAACTGCTTGCGACCTTATCAGTGAACAGTAGTCTTTTTTTCAATTATATTGCATAGTGCTTAACTGTGATCCTACCCGGTGTTAAGTAGCGGTTCAAGTCTATAGTGATAAAATCCATTAACCCAGTAATAGTTAAGTCCCTGTATAAATAAATGAAATATTATATTTTGTAGATAAATTTAGATCCCAAGAGCAGCATTTTTTATGAATTTGTTGCTACGGTGCTACACTGTCTTGCGATACAATTGGAGCTTGCTACGGAAAAGGAGTTCGGCTACGTCACTGAAGAGATACTGTTCTACTTGAAAGTGATAATGCCTCTATGTCCAGATTTGACAGTCTACTGCGTTACGCAACTTCTGAAGTGTTTGTTCGGTACAAATATGATTAACCAGTACAGCGATTACATGACCATATCGGACAATAATAGCGAACGGCTTAAAACCAGTTTCCACCAGCATGTGATGTTAGTCAACCAGGTTCAGAGCGCAGAAGACTCTAGAAGGAGCAGCGTTTGCTCAAACTCCAGTCAGAAACTTTCTCTGGACAGCAAAAATCCGAGGATGGTTATCGAGAGGCAAATGTTGATAGCCTTAGAGAATTTCTCAAAGAACAAAATCGACAGGAAATGGAGCACTAATAAGAAAGAGTTGGAGAGGTATATCCGGCTGTTTGAGCCAGTCGTTATACAGGCTTTAAAGGTACGGCTTTAATATGTTAACTCCGATCGCAAAAGAGGAGTGTCATAGTTAAAATATTTTCTATGCAGTATCTCAGCTTCCATTAATCTCCTCTTGATATTTTTTATCGCCGAAAGCTCAAAGCCAGTCCGAATCATCATCATCGGTAGATAGACGCCCACTGCTGGACGAGGCCTCCAAATACTACGTCAACCAGTACGCGGATTGAACTCGCGCTTTTCAGGCGCACAATAATTTTACATTACATTTTTCAGAGTTACACCATGCAAAATGATATACCGCTACAATGCGAGGTGCTTTCTCTGTTGAATCAACTTCTGGCATTGAGAGTCAATTACTGCATGCTGGACAGCGATCAGATCTTCATTGGATTCCTTATGAAACAGCTTGATTATATTGAGCAGCATGAGATACCGTGAGTAATAATCGTGAATAAATACTTTTTCATTATTTACTGGTGGTTGAGCTCCATTGCCTGAAATTATCTATGCTATATTAGAGTCAGTATATATTAGGCAACCACTGCAGCAAAAAAAAAAACTAATAAAACCGAACATTTGTGTAGATACTAGCCTTGTATTAGGTGGTCTCTGCCCACCCCACTGGGAACGAGGCTTCATATATATGTATATATTACAGAGGTCCCTGGCTTGATTATGGGGTCATGATGTTGAGGAGTTTAGGTAGTCTGCTCTAATTATATTCCTATGTCTGGCAGTAGTTTTTAGGTTGAGATATATATAGGTGTATATATATATGTAAAAAAAAATATTCTGTGTTTTCAGAAATTGCTGTATGTTGGTGAATAGCATCTTGCTGTTTCTAGTCCAGTTGTCTTCGTCAAAACATCATACGAAGCAATTAATAGAGATACCGAAGGTTTGTTATTAAAAAAAAATCTAAATTTAGAACCAACTTATATTTGTCCCATTCATTTAAAGGATCGTTAACGTTAGGCAACACTGATGCTGGCAAATTGTCTCACTGCTTTGCTCTGCGTATTGAGAGTGAAGAGCTGAATCTCTGCAAAAATATTAAAATACTAATATGTCAGTATTTACTGTCATTCTACAGCTGATACAGCTCTGCGACGGTCTAATGGCGTCGGGCGCGCATGCGGAGTGCATTGCGGGTTTAGAACCTGTAGCCGTGAGGGTCTTCAGTAACATGGGAGGTAAGTGTGGTAACGATTGCTTTCACTGCCCCAATGTCGATATGGGCCAAGCCCTTACCTAGTAAAAAGTAGTTTAATTTCAGAGCCCCATATCATGTAGTTCGGTTTCATAATACTGATGCCAGCTGATGATCCTTATGTATGTGTACAGTGTGTTTAATACACACGTTACAGGATCTAGTTCGAAAGTAAAACATAGAGATAAATGTTAGATAGTTAACTGCTTCACCAGCAGTTAGACTGTTAACTACTTAAACATGTAAAAAATATACTTGTTATCAGGAAGCAGTGTGCTGGGCCGTGCGCAGCAGCAAGAGGCGCAAGCGACGCGAGAAGTTCTTTTCTACATGCTGCAAAAAACTATGCATCAGCACAAAGTAAGTGTCGCCAGAGAATATTATCACATATAATAGGTTGGGGAAAAAGAAATCCATTATGTTTATATGAACTTCAGGACTTTATTTAACATGCTTCGGATTGTCCGATTTGGGTCAAATATGCACCGTTTTGTTCTATGATTTGTTGCCATTTTAAAGGTAACTTCATAATGCCTCTCTCGTAGAAGTCCTGCTCTCTATTTGCAAAAAACTCTAGTAGCCGATTTTCACAATCTTCCCTAGATGCCAATTTTTTATCACTAAAGAAATTTTGTAATGCAAGAAAAAGATGGTAATCGCTTGGTGCCAAGTCCGGACTGTATGGCGGATGCATTAAAACTTCCCAACCAAACTCCCGAAGTTTCTGACGAGTCACTGTAGACGTGTGTGGGCGCTAGGCGTTGTCCTGGTGGAACACAACACCTCTCCTGTTGGCCAATTCTGGCCGTTTCTGGTCAATTGCTATCTTCAAACGGTCCAGTTGTTGACAGTAGAGATCAGAATTTAGTGCTTGGCCATATGGAAACAACTCATAATAAATAATCCCCTTCCAGTCCCACCAAATGCACAGCAGAACCTTCCTGGCCGTTAGTCCTGGTTTGGCCACCGTTTGTGGTGCTTCACCGCTCTTTGACCATGATCGTTTTCGCACAGGGTTATCGTATGTGATCCATTTCTCATCTCCAGCCACCATCCGTTTAAGAAATGGGTCTATCTCATTCCGTTTGGCCAAGGCTTCGCAGATGGAAATTCGATCCATCATGTTTTTTTCTGTTAATTGGTGTGGCATCCAAACATCGAGCTTCTTTTTGAATCCAGCTTTGTGTAAATGGTTTAAAACTGCTTTGTGGTCCATTTTTAGCTCCTGGGCGATGTTACGACTGCTAAGATGCCGGTCAACTTCGATCATTTCTCCGATTTTATCGATATTTTCGGCGACGGGCCTACATGTGCGAGGTGCATCTTTAACATCAAAAATTCCTGAACAGAATCTACGAAACCAAAATTGCACATAATTGGCTGTTACAGTATCGGCTCCATAAACACCATTCACAATTTTAGCCGCCTGGCTTGCATTTTCGCCTTTGTCAAAGAAAAACTGTAAAATATACAGAATTTTCCCTTTGTTCACTTCCATTTTTAACACCCTGTAACTCACAATTGAATGCACCAAACAAAAAACAGCAAAAGAATTTTTTTACTGCGAAATGTCACCTTTCCTACGAGCATAAATCTGAAACTGTTTGATCGATACTTTACGAGAAAATTATCACTACAGCCATCTACCGAAAAAATAATGGATTTCTTTTTCCCCAACCTAATATATCACCTCAAGTATGTTGTCAGGACCAAGTCCACTACTTTGGTGGAAGAATTTAATAACACAGGATTAAGAAGTTGGATTGTGTTTTTCTAAGTCAAAATGGTGAGAGTTTTATTAAGTTTACCCAAATGTCTCCATGACTCAATGGCTTATGTCTTGTCATATGACGTACCTGGGCGAATCCAGCACTAATTGTTGTAGAGTTGGGTTTGTAGTAGGGTTTTCGAACACACCTGTCTAACATCCATTTTCATATTGTGAACCTGCCTTGCTGTAAACATTAAGTTTACTGCCGTGCAGGTAGGTTTACACATTTTTTTTATCCTTTCTTTTTTTGGGAGGCCTTATCCCTTAAGAATATGTCCGCCCCATTGGCTCAAAAAGAAGACAAAACACAAAAAAAAATAAATTTAATGTGCTAACAATGTGGTTACAACACATAAAAAATATCCTGTGCTGCTCCTGTTAAATACAGAACAACTTAGGTCTATTTTAGACTTAATGACTAAAAAAAAAACTTATTTTAAATTAATTTATCAATTCGTGACTTTTATTGAGTATTTATTGTCAATATTTTTAAATATCCATCACAATTTCAGCTTATTCTTGTCCACTGAAATATTTCTTTCCAGGTATTAGACCTAGTGTCATGCGTCCTGTCGCTCTCTCAGGATCACCCGGAGAGTTATTATCGCTGGTCAGAGTTGGCCAGTGACACTCTTTTGAACCTTCTCACACAGAGAAGCGTTGAAATCGACACCAGGGAAGCTGTTAGTTCCCTAGAAAGGCTACTGGATTCCGTGTACAAAGATGTTCTATTTGAGCAGAGCAGAGTCGAAATATTGTTTAAAATACTGTTTAAAGCTCCCCCTGATCAGGTAAACCGACTATGCACCATTTTTCATTCTATAATATTTACGCCACAAGGCAAGATGAGTGAAATTTGTAGGTCTCATTACATTTTATTTTTATTAAGACAGCGGAACGTTTACTTGATAATAAGTGATACGTCGGCCCATAACAACGTGGCGCTAGTTGTTATACATAGCCCCAAATCGTGTTCGTCGCCTTGAGACATAAGATGTTGAATTTTGTTACACCTAGTAATTACACTGGCTACAGCGCCTTTCAAACCCGAACGCAGTTATGTTTGTACACTACTATTTGTCTGTAGAAATAGGCGCTGCGGTGGTACCTACCTAGACAGTCTCTGGCAACAGACCTATCACTAATAAATTAATTTTATTACGACAAAATAAATTTATTTAACAGGCTACCACACCACGAAAACTGAAACTACGATACCTATCGATCATAATGATCCTGCTACGGAAGGTGCTAGTTCTGATCCCCGAGAGTGAGATCCTTTTGTCGATAAATTATCTCAAGTCTACCTGCGTGTCGCCGCAGTCTATATTCTTTAACGTGAAGCCTCATGTAGATCCGCTCAATGTTCAGAACGTGAACGAGACTTGTGCAAATCTGTCGCCGGATGTGATCCTTGTACGGTTCCTCTTCAAAACCCTAACCTTCGCAATAATTGAGATGGACGACTGTGAGGCGGATATAGACCTTGATTCTAAAGGAGATAGAAACGTTTTTCTTTACTCGGTCTGTCTGAATATTCTTGTACACGTTAAACATATGCTGCATTTGACTAGTAAGTAGTAATATTTTTAATGTTTAGTTATTATAAGATTTGTTATAGTGACCTTGCAGTTGGTGGTAGGTTTCGGTTCAAGGTTTACGGTTAAAGGCTCTATGGCTTATTTCCCGATTGTTGCCGCCGTGACAGCACTGCTGCGTTTCGGCCATCGCTATATTAGGATCGGCGTATTGTGCGTGTAAACTGTTTACATAGCCTGATAGTACTTTAACATTAGGTGAAACTGCCGACAAGTATTAGCCTACAGTTAACAAAAAAAATGCATTATGACATTCTCCTGGTGATACGTAATATACCCTGTTCACAACAATGATATAGGTCTAATATGTGTTATCGCAACACTGATATCTCTGAATAGTATTTAATGAGTGGTAATTTAATATTAATTGTCTTGGGATATATGAAATGAATGTCTCGTCACCTCAAGTAATTTCACTCGCTACAATAACTTTCAAAACACTGTTGTTTGGCAGCAAATTAAGAGACAGCGATATTCTAAAAAGATGGTTTCTAACAGTAGAGATCACCAATAAAATAAATGTTTTTTTTTTCAGACGGCTGCCTCTTTCCGCTAACAGCGAAGACCGCCCAGAGCATACTTCATAACGAGCAGAGTGGATTGAACACGGGTTTGTATAGTCCAGAGGAGAATATACCGTTGGAGCGGCTGAACGTGATCTGTTCACAGCGCGCGTACCGCCTGCCGTTGTTGGCTGTACACTGGGCGCATTTGCTTATACGGTGAGCGGAGGCATACTACACGATTTTATAAATGATAAATGGTTGTGAACTTTAGTTCAAAACTATTACGCATTAGATTGAGAATATTAAATAATTTACAGCCTCAACTTCTTATCGCAAAAGTACTGGCAAAAGCTGTTGACTGGAGCTGCGCGCACCGCTCCACTAACTGCTGACGGTGGCGACACGCGGTTGCTACGCGCAGACCTATTACAGGCGGCATGCGCGCACGCGTACTGCGAATATTTTGTGAGTGTAGACTGAAGAAATAAATTATGTATTCAAAATAAGTATATTATTGGTGTATGGTCTTTGCTACCGAAAAGCAGTTTACAAACATTAATATGATGAGACTTACTAAGTTAGTAAGCCTTACCACTGGATGGTAGTCAAGCGCTAACCTCGTAGATTTAAAAAAAAAAAAACTAGTTATCATCTTATATCCCAAGGCGATGAGAAAGCATTATGAGCTTGCGTAACACTTTCAACCAGGTGAACATCTTACATGTCTCGATGAACTATCAGTGGAAGGAATCACACCTATCAAGAAATAGCCTTCCCATATATTAACTTGTTCTAAATTCGTTAGATAGAAAACGGTCTGACGCAAGCGGTGCACCTGACGTGGCTTCTGGTGAATAGAGTGCACGTGTTGATCAGCCAGTATGGTGAGGAAATCGTGCGGCAGCTAATTGCCAAAGTGCAGGAGAGCTCCGTCGCTTCTGGTCTACTGTTGCAAGCTATCGCTGCCAGATGTCAGAGCTGTTTAAAGGTATGGTAAGCCAGAATCACAGTTGAATTTTTGTCGCAATAAAGCGACAGTACTAGGTGGTGGTCTTCATCAACCTGAGACATGCATATGCGTAATAAAAAATAGGACTTATCCTTAAAGAGATTATCAAGCTCATCACAGAACTAACTACCACTAAAGGGTTTTAACAGATAGAAATGTCACATAAACTTAATTTCGTCCTTGACAGGGATTTTTTAAATATTATTCCCAAAACCAAAAATGCCTTTACGCTACATTGCGTTGGTCACTGTAATATTTAAGCCCTTACCTCTGTAAAAAGTTATAATTTCACTCTACTGTTACTCAAGTGGTGAGTTTATTGTGTCGTAATTAAAAACGTGCATCTGGTAGACAGTTGAAGGAAAGGTGTAACGACATGAGGGAGTGGACCGGGTTTAAATACCATCAGATAAAAAGAATCGCTGAGGATCGAATTGGTTTTCTCATCAATCTGATCGCCAAACTTCAGTTTGAAAAAAGCACCTAATGTTGATGATGATAATAGATATACAAATTTTAAGACTGCTACGCGTAGACTTATCGCTTGTTTGTTGCCCGTTAATATCTGCTTCTTATGTTAAAAAAAGATGATGTGACAGTAAACAATTCAAATTTGTTCTCAGGATGAGTTCGCTCTAAACACTTACAAGGTCTTATCGCTATGTCACGAGAGTCAGTCTGGTGCCCTGATATTCCTCATATGCCGTATTATTGGAAAATTGGAGCCTGCAATTGCTGTCAGGTAAGAAAGGTCTTTATTGGAATTTTTAAGGTCCATGTTCAAATACGGGTAAAAAAAAGAAGTACGTAGAACTAGTAATACTGGTGATGGAAGACTGTTTTCGGAGACAGTCTATGTACCTTAGTTCTTTATTACTACAAAAATGTAATATTTGTAACATGTCTCCTTCCAGGTTTGCCAATTTAGCCATAGAGAGGTGCAAAATGCTGGCAGAAGTGGCTGCTGACAATGTAAACACACAACTTTCCAAAGAAGACTTACAAGTGGCTTTAGAAACTTTACAGAAGGACAAAATTTATATAAGGTGTGTTGTATAGTCTAAAGAAGAAGAAAACAGCCGTATCTTCACATAGAGATGACATACTTCAAGGCATTTCACTAGCTCGTCACTAGAAGCACAAATCTTAATTCATTTTTGGAATACTTTAGATTGATTTCTGCAAATTTTCAATTCTCTTAAAGAGCTAAAACGAGTTGTCATAGCACTAATATATTTTAGCTTCTCCATGTTTTTGTTTCCCTTTTTATAAATAAAAAACAAAGATTATACTTCAATGTGGAAACCGATTAGTTGGTTGCCATTATAGCGACTTAGTCTTTCGAATGACTATCGTTTGCAAGTCAGCAACGTTTGCTATGTCTAACGTGGTGTTGTGTAAATATCTTACACAACAACCTGATTGTTATTAGTAGGCTCTAATTGCTGTTTGACATATAGATGTTTTTGTACAGATATCCCAGCTTGGTCGTGCAACTGAATAGTCTCGCTTCCAGTACATTCGACCTGTCTCCGTTGGATTTGACCCTGGACCGGGTCGTGAACCCGCACAACGTTATCACCACCTCAGTTGACTCCAATTGGCTAATGAATGAAATCAAAATAAGGTATAAACGCTTCACATAAAGTTTTTTCGAAACTAATATCTAGTGTGTGGGCTAATAGCTAGCTAACTGCTTGTCTATACAAGCAACTTCAGGTGTCGTAGTCAGATTCCGAATATATCGCTTCTTTTTCTAAATATATCGCAGTATTAAATTGAATTTAAATGTTATTCTATTGGAAATAAAAAACAATAATTTTTTTACAGATGTAGTATGCATAGTTCAATACAAAAACTTTCAAAGTATAAAGATCTAGCACACCTTCTGTCAAACTTATCAAAAGAAGATTTAGTGACAGTTATGTCATGCCCTGAGTTTGACAGGAGAATAGTCGCCACTTGCTTTAACGTATCATGCGACATGTTCATCCGAGAATTTCTCAATATCGTAACGGTTTCTGAAGCAAAAGAGATGGAGAAGGAAAAGGCGAGAGAAGACGAATTTAAGCTTAAAGAGGAGATGACGTCATCGGTCGACAGCAATAAACTAAACATGGTGAATTCGTTGCATGTGTTCAAGAAAAGTGACAGTAGAGAATCGAAATCTCAATTTTTCATTCCTATGAATGAAGTTGATAAGAAAGATGGCTTCGGTAATTTGAAGTTGTCAGAGGATGAGCTGGAGCTATACGCGCCGGGACTACCAGATATGTACCAGGTATCGCTGGCCACGTTGGACAAGTCTATCAGTGACATCCTGCGGCTGTTTCCAAAGCAGAGTCGGCCCCTTAGCCAGTCAGAGAACTTCAGCTTGAGCATTGAGCAGACTATCGACCGCTACACGAAGCGATGCCACCAAGTCTTCCAAGATAAATTATTCTATCAGGAATTTATCACAGTTCATGCTATCCTGACTGGTTTCCTGAATGCCATGGATAGGATAATTGCTATTATAGACGAAGCCGATTGTGACTTGTTGGAGAAGTGTATAGAAAACATTATACCGGTGAACTTAGGAAAAAATATCGCCATATTCTCCGTAGTCTCTTTACAGTATCTTTCGTTCTTGATAAAGAACAAGAAAGAGGTAGAAAGTCCAGTTAACGCAGACGTTTCTTTCCGAGCAACAAACACGGAATCCGAAAATATCATAGTGGATTATGTGATGTCAGTGGCTGTGGACAATGTGGCGAGAGCGTTGACCTTCGAGGAGATCTGGACCGAACTGAACGTGGAGAGTAACTTCAACAGAATACAATCCGCCGTCAGCTGCCTCTTTGCTGTGTTGAAGTATTTAGTGAAAGTAAGTTAATTATAATTTTATATCTACAGTTACAAGTTTTATAAGAATGACTACAGTTAACTGCTTTCACAGCAGTGTCTAATCGCCTACTTTATAATTCGGAGGTACTAGGGGCCGGGGCCACATAGACTTGAGTATGGGTGGGATAAAATTTATCGGTGTGAATATTTATTGGCTGATAATGATGAATTAAATAATTAAAGAATATATGTAATTTCTTTCAGGATACAAAGCCATTGATACTGAAACAATATATGCCAGTGCAAGATGCAGGCCCAAGGCCCGACTTCATCCTTATATCGGACAAACTGATAACAATGGTACAGTACTGGGAGTTGAACTTCTATACAAAATCTATAGGCGACATCCTGGCAGATAGGTTCCAGAAACCAATTGAGAGTCTGCTTATTAGTTTGTCTCGGTATGTCAACCTATCCAAAAGATATATGAAATTTATTATTAGTTATTTACTGGCATCTGTAGATCTCAATATATATAAATACACTATTGTGTACACAACATTGTGTTCCGGTTTGAAGCCTGTTAAAGCTCCTATTTGTTATTCTATATTTTACTTAATTACTGGGTAACAAAACTTATTTTGTTTCTCAAAGCAACAAGCAGAATGCAGTGCAGTATATGTGAGTCTCACTAGCGTCACATTGTTACGGGTTAGCGTCTTTTAATATCAGATGATCTTCCAGTTCGTCCCACTACTTTCTCTAATAATATGAATATTTATTTATATATGAGTATATAAACGTTTTGTACTATAATAGTTTTCATTTCACATTATAAAGGTATCTTCATCCTGTTTAATTATACTTTATGTTTTAGATTAGAAGTGGTCAGTAATATAGCATTAATACCACCCATCGCATGGTCTTACGTCGAGGCGACTATAAAAAACGATACCATACAGAAGATAGATCTACCACTGCAGGCTTTGCAGGATATGGATGTGTTGGAGTCCTTTTTGTTCAGGTACCTTTGTTAGACTTAACTCTACATATTTTCTCGTTATATTTTATAATAACACTTCAGTGGCGTAGTGGCTAAGTGTTTGTTTTGTGACAAGGATGGGCTTAGTACGAATCTGAAGCCACAGGTTAAGGTGTTCATTTCTTGATAAGGCCTTATAAATTCCCTTGCCCAGTACTGTCCTCGTATTATAAATCTGCTGTCATAACAGCATTGGTATATTCATCATCATCATTTCGTCATTGGTTGTCCGCTGCTGGACATAGATCTTTGGTGATCTGTTTCACAAAGCCCGGTCCTGCGGTTTTTGAGTCTAGTGGCTCTCAGCGATTCTCTTAATGTCTGTCCATCTATGGGGGTCTACCAACGGTGTTCTTTCCAGTGCGTGTCCCGCCCATCATCCATCCAATCAGCCGGAAGACGGCCACTGCTGGACAAAGGCCTCCCCCAAAGATTTCTACTCAGACCGGACCTGGGCTACCCGCATCCAATGGTTGCCAGCGACCTTGAACAGGTCGTCGGTCCACCTTGTAGGGGGTCTGCCCACGCTACGTCTTCCGGTACGTGGCCGCCACTCGAGAACCTTTCTGCCCCAACGGCCGTCGGTTCTGCAAGCTATGTGCCCTGCCCATTGCCACTTTGCGACGGCGACCCTTCGAGCTATGTCGGTGACCTTGGTTCTCCTGTGGATCTCCTCATTTCTGATTCGATCTCGCAGGGAAACTCCATAAACCAATACAATTATTGGTGTATTGCGGCTATCTAAATATGAAAGCCGGAATATTATGCACAAACATGCTTCACCATCCACGGCCAATTGTCAATAACACTATGTGATATTGACAAAATGTGATTTAAAAGATGCATACAAACACATTACGTTTTTATTATAATACTTTTTCTTTTGTTTTAAATTAAAATTTTCAAATATTTTTTTTTAAAACACAACGACTTTTCAGGGTAAATCTTATAGGTTGGTCTTCTAAGAAGCAGTTTGAGGAGATATGGGTGGGGCTGCTAGGTGCACTACAGGGCAACGGCACACACTGGGCGGTACGCGGCATCACGCAGCTCCTCAGCAGCACTGCCCCCAGCATCAGAAGGAAAGGGCTAGTGCACATACCGCGTACCAGCCCGCGTATTACGGATGGGTTAGTTTGTATAATATCCCCACTTTTTTATTTATCGAAGTGACGAGTCGAGAAAAAAAATGTGCCTGTAGTGTGGACTATGTACGCATCATAGCACCATATTGTGCCACAAAATTCTTTGAGATACAAAATGTCGTCTCGTTACGACTTAGCAGCCAATAACCATAATGATACATACTAGACTGCCTGGCCTGATAATTAGTGGTAACTTACAGAACGCACATGGCTAAACATCTCCCAGGTAATGGCATAATATACTACCATCAGAATTGGTCTTCTTATCGCCTATACAATACCACCGCCGCCATTATTGAACCTGCGGGGCACTTGATTTATAGCTGGAGAGATACCTAAATGAATAAAGAAGTGTGTGTTTACGTTTACCCCGCTGTAACTGTCAATGTTTGTGCCGCAGGATGCAACGTCTTCGAAGCCTCCTGGTGGGGACCTCCGCATACGAGCTATTTGACGACGTGAACCTGGAGCGTGTGCCCCTAATGATGTCAAACTTCGATGGATACCACTACGCACAATTCAGCACCGAGTATTTGAAGTTTGCTTCCGGTGATTGTGGTTTTTTATCTTTATATCTCTAGAGGATGTCTAAATAGTTTTATAACTATATATAATAAAATATAATAAGAAAAATCGTAATGTACTAAAAACATAAACTTTAATTTTCTTTTTAGATATAACGGACGAAGCATCGTTAAAAGTGCGACAAGCTGTTAAAAGAAAGCGAAAGAACAAGGATATAGACGTGACCAGCTGTTTGCAGCTATTGATGGACGTCGCTGCGGAGATGCTGGAGCCTAAAGTAAGTTTGACTTTTATTTTTCATTGTGAGCCGTCACCTTAATACTATACACAATTGTTAAAAATAAACAATTTTAGAACAGAAAACTCTTTAACCGGGATTATTGCATTCTAACTTGTTTTTTTTAACTAAAGTTTTATTTATTAAAGGTACGAAAACCTTAATCGATTACATAATCATTTTAACTTAATTGTAGTATTGAAACGTAGCCAAACCCATTATACACTTAAAATCTTTTTCCGGCAAAATTTATATCAGATATTGACCAGGAAATACTTTGCTTGCCTATTTCTATGAACATGATCGAAATATATTTATTTTGTCTTTTATGGTTATCAAAGATGTCACGTTTTTAAAGTCTATTCAGTTATATTACCTGCTAACTGTGATATTCAGATTATTTTATCTTCTTCAGTTGTGTGAAAAATATTACATTTTATCACATTCTACGGATTGCAACAGCTTCTCTGTACTAAACTAAGCAAGTTCCAAGGAAGTGCGAGGCCCTTAGTCTCAATAATGTCCTATGGCAAATGCGACAATCTCACATTTACGCTCTTCACGGGCATCCTTCCTTTTATTGTACGATAAGGACTACAAATCCGAAAGTATTTTTATGTACCTTGTACTATGGCTCGCCTCAGTGCTATTACTAGCCCAAAAACCAAATCAAATTCTATCTTATCGTGTAGGCACCAACCGGACTAGCGGCGCGTACTGCGCTCCTGTCGAGCGTATACGGTGCAAGCGCGGCTTTTTCATCGTCCGCGCACTGGGCCTGGGCGGGCGCACAGCTTGCCGCGCACCCGGCGCGTGCGCACTGGGTCAGTGCGACAAGAGCCCTATTGCACGCGATGGCGGTCTGCCTTCCTGTACTACACCCCTGCGACGGTGTTCAGGTTAGTAGGTGATCCACCTTTGCATAACAGTAATTCGCGAAGCAACGAGCTGAAGACTTAATTGCCAATCAGACTCATAACGATTCACATGTTGAGATGTTATACACTACCCCACATTGTTCTTATTTCTTTCTAGGTATGTTGAATCTGGTACGTTAGTAATATCATTAACAATACAACCCTCTCTGAACACCACCAGTATTATGAGATCTACCTTTGTGATAGAAAATCAAATAGGTGCTGCTATGAATCCTAGCTAGACAGTATTCCAAAAACGTAAAGGTATTATTTGTTTATTTTTACATGTTTAAAATAAAATATTAGGGCACTTATACTGTATCTATCTTCAGGAGTTATCCACGGTGCACCAGAAACTCCTGAAGTCCCTTACTTCGAGTTACGCTCCGCTGCGACACGCGGCTCTGCACGGCTGCCTGCTGCAGCTGAGCGGCTGCCGGCGCGCGTTTCCGCAACATGAGCTCGTACCTCAGTTAATTATCGCCGTGCGGCAATATCTAGTACCACATTCTAGGTTAGTTATTAAAAATTATGCCTACCAAGCGATAATAACCTAATTAATTAGTTTTTTTCCTCTAACAGATCAAGTAAAAGTCAACTGATAGCTTGTTATATAGAGAAACGACGATAGCATGTTGTTTCAATCATCAATCCTCTACTGGATATGAGACTTATTCTATGATCGTCTGTTAACCCAATTTAGGACTATAGGCATCCACTACTACATCATAGTATTCGTCGCTCTTAGAAATAAGATGTCAAGATTCGATACCCCAGTAATTTTACTAGTTATACCCTTCCAACCGGAACAAAGGTTTACACATTACTGCTTTGCAGATATACTTACTTCCACATTCACGGTTTTCAGCAAAAGGGAATAGAGTTTTTTTTGTCATTCTTATTGTCTTCAACTTCCTTTTGCTTATTTGTACAAAATTAGAAATAACTAATAATAGTGATTATTGTTATTCCTTAATGACCAACTCCTGAAAGTATTATGTAAAAGCATCCCGTCCTTCCAGGATATCTCTATACGAACAGAGCCTGTACTGGACAGTGTTGTTCACTCTCGTAGAGCTGGGGCATCCTGATCTGATGAGTGTAGCCGTGAACTTCGTGCTGAACAACCCGAAACATTATTGCACCGACCTTGTCGTAAGGGTGAGACTCTAAAATGATGATACCATTAAGAATTTTACCTATCAATTTAGCTGTATTTTTAGATTCCGTCAGGAATATTTAAGACGAACTACCTTCATACCATTTAGAACTACCTTCACCTCGAAGTCCTCTAGAAGGTCCGAATACGAAGATCACGAACAGAACATGAATTCTCTGTTGGATTTGTAACTTGTATTTGTAACATAACAGCTATCACGGACTCATAAGAAGCAAAAAAGAAATAAAAGCCATATAAAAAAAATAAACATATTATTATTAGAAATAAACTATTAATTAAAAAATAAAAGCAAAAACTTTACGCAATACGCAAACAAATTCTCTGATTACGTCAGGGGGTAATCTAGAAACAGTGTAAATATACACTGTCCTCAGGTGTATTCCTGATGGTAAAGAGAAAAAAACAACAGCTAGCTTTATAATACGAAGTTTTGATAAGGACGTCCACATGTTGGGCAGGTTGGCATGGTTTTTCGATCCGCCAATTGTAACTTTATCGTTGTGTTCTTACTATGAATATATGAGAGATGGTGTATTCAGGGCGAATACACTTTATCATCTACAACCTCATCGGAGAATAAAAAAGTGTCACTTCTTTCAGGGTATAACTTCGATAATCCGCCAGCAAATCCTGCCCAAGGATTTGAAGAAAGCTATAATCGAGAAGCTTCTGGACAATGTTCAGAAATATTCCGAAAGGCACGCGATGCAGATATTATTAGTCCATATGTTCTCAGGTACGTTGTAAACCTAACCATACATGACAGTGGCTTCTCGAAGTTTACCAAGTAGCTATCAGTATAGATTTCTAGTGTCTTCCGATTTTAAACTGGTAGTAGGTTTATAACGTCATAGACCATCCAGATAGTTACTGTAATAACCTAATGTAAAGTGCAACACTAATTACAATTTAGGCTTTATTTCGATTTACGAGATGTACCTTCTTTTCCAATAGTCCAAGTCATTAAATATTACTATCAGCCGACTTAAGGTTCGCACTACTGAGATTCTTGGATAAAAAGAATTAGAGAGAATATGAGAAAGGTCATTTATTGACCAGGTTAGCAGCGACCAAGTGCAGGTTGGCGTCTCGTGTCCTTAGAAATTGTCCATGTAACCCGTTGGTTCTCACACATTGTTTTATTTAACAAAGTAGTTTTATTCAATATATAAGTGGGGTAAAGGGGTCCCGTGATGGAGGGGGGGGGAGTTCCCGTGAGTTGTACAACAACTCACGGAACCCAAGCCAAGTTCACCTTCTCATGGTACACCCTGCTAATCAACAATCGTAGCTTTGCTCCCCACCAACCCGCATTGGGCCAGCGTGCTGGGAAAAGACCTAAATCCCTCAAATAAACCCTTACAAACGTGGAGGTCTTTGGGAAAGGCTTATGTCCTGCAGTGGACGTCTATCGGCTGATGATGATGATGATATAAGTAAATTTTTAGTTGAATTAGCAATGCGTTATTGTTTTCATAATCAATAATTTAATTGCGTCTCGACGTACGCATATTATTATACTATATTTACACAGCAATGCCTATTATTGTACGTATTGTTTTTTTTTCAGCTGACAGTAGATTACTGAGTCCAAAACTTACTACGGACGTATCAAACATGGACCCGGATGTACTGATGAGCTCAATGGAACGTATAACGCTTTTGTACAAAACCCTCAAACGATCAAGATTGAAAGAGAGCAAACAGATTGTCGCGGCCGCGCTGAAGTACTTCTTGAGAGAGACTCTACCACCAGCGGCCACCTTGAGTAGGGTCGTGATGGAGTTTATTGATTGCTGTAAAGAGACAGAGAGAAGATTGGGAGTGCTGAGTGATAGAGAGAAGTGGGTGGAAAGTTCCGTGTTGAACGCGGAGGTTGTTTATGAGGTATGCCTTTTTTTAACCCACTTAAAATATTTATAAGTGGTCCAAGTAAATTTTTGTACATGTGTCAAAGTTCATACAGATTGTCCGAAATATTTTTTTAATTCCACGAGGTAGCAGAAAAGGTCTTCACTTAATAGTGATAGACGCACCATCCCATCAGAATGTGGCACTGGTTAGGATAATTTTACTTCACCACAATACTGGTCATCTCGAGGCTTTAGGATTATTGTTGTGGTTCCGCTTAACATCCTGCCCAGTGTCACTTCGTTATTAGCTTTAGCTGCTTTTTTTCTCACAGGTGTTCGAAACAGCTGTATCGCAAGACCAGCTGCCGGTCCTTAGCGGCTGGATATTCGAAGCGCTCTGCCACCTGCTCGTTGGCAAGGTCTCACCGGATTTACTCCCTTTTTGCCTGCTGACTCTACTAGTGTCAGCCAGTTCGAACCGGTTCGTGCGTCGCGTGTCGCCGCTCTCATACCACGTGCTTCGGAGAGGCTTCGCGATGCGGCAGGAGGACGACAATTTGGGAGTATTCAGTCTTAGTTTAGCGACGGACGGTGTGATGTCGTTCACGGATAAGAGGATGCTGTGCGTTGTGGCGACCCATTCGAATTTCACGCCGTTGCAGATGGGCAGACTGAAGGAGCTCTGCGAAAGCGACGACTGCCTGCCGTATCTGCTGCAGTGTTTGTGTATTTAGTTCGGTTTGACGTCATATGTGCGTAGGGTAAGCGAAAAAGGTTTTGTTTGACAGATAACGTATAACGAATTGAAGTGATGATGTATTATTTTTATAGGCGAAAGGTTTTAGCTAATGTAATATTTCTTTAAAGAGTCTCAAAGGAACAATTTTCATCGCGTCCATGGCGCTGTGGGTAACCGCTTACATAGTAATGCGGAGAACCCTGATTCGAATCCAGGGCCACAAGTGGACGTTTTTCAAACCCACCCTGACCCACCCCCGACAAGACAGCATTGTTGTTGTCCCCTTGTCACAACGTAGTAACCTTTTACTTTACACGGCCTTATTGTCACTTAAATCCACGTGAAATTGAGGTCGCATTAGCATATTACTGATAAAAAGGATTGATTTTATTAACACTGATAAATTTATTATTCCACAAATTCAATGTAGTTTTGGCTGTTGTTTAATATTTGTAATGACATAATCAATAAATAAAGTACAACAGAAATCCAATATGGCCGCCCATCATGTAATAATTTCTTTGTTGTGTTTACATAAAGGAAGTCGTCGGAGACATTGTGTAGGGCGCCTGAAAAGTCGATAGGACATAGTGATAGTAGTGTTTAGAATATTAATTAAATATTATTGCTTATTTATCCAGCACAGATTATATAAAACTTATGCAACTGTACACAAATAGTTTAATTAAAGAGATTTGAGCTCGACTAGGTACCACCGCAACGCTTATAACCGGTCTCCGGTTTGAATGGCGTTATAAGTGAAATTACTGGAGTGACGGGACTTGAAACCTTGTCTGAAAGCATTAAGCACAATGTGGTGCAGTATATACCATCCTAACTAGCACATTCTATTCTTTATAGGAGAGGGAGACATTTGTCAATTTTATACATATATAATATAACTAGACATTAAACATTTGCGTTAGTTGTTTTGTACCGGTTTGAAGTGCTCTGTACCTAGTGAAATTACTAGTTATATGTCGCGTATTATATTTTTAGGATTTTCTTACTATTGAGTTAGTACATCGATTGGTTTTGTGCTGCCGCATCCAGCAGCTTTCCGCGACCATCAACAATAACCATAGCCTACTGTACAGCCAGGCACAAGAAGCTGTTGTTTGTAGCGGTACATATAACACTTATCAATGTGGGGATCTTTGGGGGAGGCCTGTGTCCAGCAGTGGACGTCTATCGGCTGATGATCATAATGATGACGTACTTCATGACCTATTTAGAGACAAAAAACGTCCGTCTGTATGTTCTGGGAATTCCCCTAACTTCCAATGGCTGTTATCTACAAATGTAAGAAGCGTAAGGCTTAATTAATATATTTTTATTTGATTAGATAAGAATTAGGGTTCTGCAAATAATAAATATAATCTCTTTATATATAGCCCCATTTGGATTAATCAGCAGGCACGCATTGAAATTTGTTGAGAGAAACTTTAGTTATCCTTTAGTACCTACGTCACATATTAAAGCTACGAGGACAATGGATGCAGTTGGTATCGTTATATCTTAGCACTATGTTGTAATGTATGTGTGTCTTGAAGGGAAAATACATTATCAGCGCTGTCTGTCGAATTCAACAAGTTTGTAGTAGTGTATTATCGTTTGATAAATTTTATCCGATTAATAGTAATTATCAACAATATAACGAATTCTTGCTGATACAGTCTACGCTTACAGCGTGTCATCTATTGTAAAAACACATGTATATATACTATATATGTGTGTGTGTGTATACTTTCATTGTTTATTTATCTCTTATCTGTACATGTATAGGTCAGCTAAGAACGGATTTTACAAAATGTTACCCCAAACGGATGGAGTCGTACAATTTATATTAGGAAATGAACAATTCAAGCATTCAAGCATCGTCAATTTATTAGTAATTTGTTACTTTTCTATGAAGTCTCTATCTAGTCATTGGTGATCAAATTGCTTTTTTTTTTTTTAACTTTATATATATCACGCCTCGTTCCCAATGGGGTACGCAGGGACCACCTCTCTCCACTTGCTACGATCCTGGCTCACCTCTCTCGCTTTCTCAACTTTCATGCGTGGCTTCATGCATGCTCGTCGATTGCGAGTACCCTTGACCTGGTTTTTTTTTATTATATAATTCATACAATACATTGAATCAGTTGCAGGAACACGAAGAGAAATCTTTATTAATGAACGAAGGTTACGTTCATGAGAGTAAAAAATAAATTCAAATTGATTCCTCGTTACGTTTAAAATTAACATAATGTAAGCATCAATCCTATTTAAAAGTAATTATTTGTAATTGATTAAAAAAAAAAACACATTTTAACAATAAGATAAAAGTTCTAGGTCATCCTCATGCGGTAGAGTAATGAGCAAACTAATTACCGAGCATTGTCCCGCTGATTGGCTGAAATCTTTGTGCTATGAACTTTCTTGCTCTATGGTCTTGGGCGGCTTCTGATAGTTTTTTGGAATTAACTTTAAAAATTCCAGCGCATTTGGACTCCATAATCCTATGGTTTCCACTCCAAAGAATTCAAATATGAAATCCACATTAAGGCCCTCATACTTGCTCCGCTTGAACCATAATCGAAGTAAATATAGTGTGAAGATTAAGATTTTGTTTTTAACTGCTTATAATAAAACACAATAAGTTTAATACTGATGCAGGATTTCTTGAAACCGGATTTAGGATACAGTAGTAAAACAGTAAACTGCAGCGCTCTTCAAAGTTACTACTCTCCCAAGGTGATAGTAGCTTTGCTTTCTTTCTTATATAACACATTTTATAACACATTTCTTATATACAACGCAAATTTCTTTCTTCATCAACCGATAGATGTCCACTGCTGGACAAAGGCCTCCTCTCAAGGATCTCCACATCGATCGGTCAAGCGTTGCTCGCATCCAGTGGGTTCCCGCGATTCTCACCAGATCGTCGGTCCGCCTTGTAGAAGATTTCCTAACAATAAGTCTACCGGTACGCGGGCGCCACACCAGACCTTACTGCCCCATCGGCCGTCGGTCATTCCAGCAATGTGCTCTGCGCACTGTCATTTAAATCTAGCAATCTTTTGGGCTATGTCGGTGACAGTTCTCAAATCTCTTTACATTAAATTATTTAATTTAAACTTTATGTTAATATAACTTATAAGCAAAAAAAAAACATGTGTAACTTTAAAGTAATTCATTTATAAAACATACTTTTGTTTTATTATTAAATGACTTGTTTCAATATTGATAGAAGGATTTGAAAGTTTCGCTTTAAGATAAAATTGTTGTGAAGATTACTAAAGTGTGTTTAGGCACAAGTCCGCTTCGATGCACCAATAAATTTAACTTGAACTTTGATAAAATGGAAAAGAGTATATTTTTAAATGATAAATAATGTTTATATTTCATAAGGTTGAACCACATGTTAATACATTCATTGATTAGTTAAAGTAACAAAGCTATTTTAAACATGGCTGGTGTTCTGTTGCTACGCACCATCCAGGTACCACCGCAGCTCCTACTGGTGTCACCAGCCACAATGTGAAGACATTTTTATTATTCAAAAAAGCGATAAGACGGAGTAATGAGACTCGACGTCGTACGTCTCAGGCGACGAGCGCAATGTAGTGCGGTGTATATTATCCTAACTAGCCCCACGTTATTATGGGCAGACGTATCACATCATCAGAACGTCCCGCTTGTTTCGTCGCGTAATTTAATAAAAAAAAGAAGCTATTGACCCTAAGGTTTCTACTCGCCAAGGTGCAAATATGAAACGCCCACTGAGGCCCCCATTTGCTCTGCTGGACACTACTCTAAGTAAGTATTAAGTTTTGATATTTCACTGCTCATAATAACATACAATAAGTTGAATATTGATACTTAATTTTTCTGATTTAAGATATACACAGCAGCACGTTGATTTAATTATTATAATTGTTTATAACATAGTCTTTACTTTTATTCCACAAAGCAACGGAATGAGCAGAACATCCACCTATACCCATAGTAAGTGATACTTCCACTTTTTACAATGTAGAGGTATTTTGGTTGGAATATACTGCACCACACCGCGTCCGTCTCTTTGAGATATAAGATGTTAATTCTAAACCAGTAATATCAGTAGATGCACCGCCTTTGAAACCGGAAAGCAGTAATGTTTGCACAATGCTGTTAGTGGGCTGCAATAGGAGTTGTGGTACTTATCTAGACGGTAGTTGTTCCCTTTTCCCAATACTGCCAAATCAAGTCTCTGTGAAACAGTATCAATTCTGAGAGTGAAAGGCTACCTAGGTTAGAAGGAGATGGGATGGAGAACTTAGGTTTATATTGTGGTTCAGCTTCAAAGTTACTGCATAACTAACAAATATACGTGTAAACACCTCTTAAAATACACAAAAATCAAAGTTTGTATTTAATCTCGACCATATAGTTAGGTGTGGATTTAGGTATTTTCAAATAAACCTGTCTATCAACAGCTGATATATTTTAAGAAATTATTCCAGATTATATTTAATATATATTAAGCTTTCGCGAGAAATAAAATAGTTAACGAATACAAATAATTGTTTCATTTTAATATACATGAATTTTACTGGTGGTAGGTGTCTTGTTAGCGACCATCCAGGTTGGTAGCACCGCGGTGTGCCTTTACAGCGGTGGAAAGGGGTGTTCTCTCCCTACCGAGGTGGGACTGCATGGTGCAGCCGGTGCTGGCGGGGTCGCGGTGATGTGCGAAAGCGTTCCCGTCACCTTGCCATAAAGCGTCGAGGTGGAACATTGTAAGAGTTTTAGTCGATGCAAGTCCGACATAATGTCTTTACCCCCGCGAGGGCAAGTATGCGCAGGCATTTCACCCACATAAAACAAGGTGGGTGCTATTGCAGCCGACAAACGGTACTGTGCATACATTATCGTGTTCCGGGTTGAAGGGCGCTGTAGCTAATGAAATTATTGGAGTAAAGAGACTCGATATCTTATGCCTCAGGGGACGAGCGCAATGTGGTGCAATGTCACTTAATTAAATAAAATATAAAGGATTTTTTTATTCAACGAAACGAGCTAGATGTTCACTTGATGATAAGTGATACGATTGCTCATAAAAATGTGGCGCTAATAAGGGTGTTAACAAGATGAACCGACGATCTGATGAGATTCGAGAGAACCCACTGGATGCGAACAACACGTGATCAGTCGATGTGGACATCTTAGGGGGAGGCCTATGTCCAGCAGTGGACGCCTATCGGCAGATGATGATAAATAAGGATGTTATATACTGCACGGGATTATGCTCGTCGCTTGAGACACAAATATAAGATCTCTTTATCAAAGGAATTTTACTAGCTACAACTCCCTTTAAACCGGAATACAATAATGTTTGTACAGTACTGTTTGTTCTAAATGGACTTGGGAAACCGAGACCTACCACCAGTCGACTTTTCTTTATTTTAACTATCTCGTTTCCTTTTATTTCTGTATTGTAGAACCTTATAGCGAGATATACTAAAAGCAGGCTTTAAGCCTGTAGGCATACTATACAAGCCTACTTTCGGTATGGAAAGATGTGGAAGGTGGTTTTTCTCTTCCAGAAGCACAATTGACGAACAGCATTAGGATATTGTGGAGAAGCACACAACGATCCATCACTTTAAGAATAAAGAAATTCTAAGTGGGAAATATTTAAGTAATGTTTGTCTTAATATATAAAGGAGCGTAAAGATATATGTACAGCATACGCCTAACACCATCCGTTTTGGGTCATCTTGGGGTTTTTGTGGCTTGATCTGTTCGATTCTCAACAAGTTGGATCGATCTTTTCCTTGAGCATAAGACGAAGTACCTGACGAAGAACGAAGAACCCTCGGTATCACTTAGTTTGTCGGAACACCAATGATTCAAACAACTCTTCATCGTTAACTCTAAAACTGAGTGATAAGAATTGATTAAGCCTGATTAAATACAGAGTTATAAACATTACATACATAAATATAATCAGCTGTTCCTCGCCTATTAATGGCCGTGATATAGATTCAGACTTGAAATTTGTAAGAAATATTCCCGCTTGGCCGCAGCCCACTGCCCCTTGAGCCTCTTCCTCCTCTCCTCATCAACAACATCCACACAATTAATGGAGAGAAATATATCTATTTGATACCTCTTTATATATTTACTAGCTGTAACTGCCGCCACTCATTTTGGGGAAGGAATTTTGTAAAATCTATTCTTAGTTGACTTTTAAATAGCAGAAAACAATATCGCTACAAAATTTTACATCTAATAATTTCGGTGATCTCATCATTAGTCAATGATCTCTGAATATATATATATAGTTACATAGAGAGAGAGTTTACAGAGAGCCCTAATCTAGTACATAAGATGGATGAAATAAACGGAGAAGTGAACGTAGTACAGTCTCCACAAACAGGGACCAGGCTGGCCACTATCTTCGAGGTTTATCATTATGTACTATTCTCTACGTTCAATACAAAAACACTTTCGTTTCGCCAGTAAAATAAGTACCCGTGACTCAAACGGCTAGCCGTCATATCATCGCCAATGTAATCCCCCGTTATCACCAATTTAATTATTGATAACACTCGAACTAATATCAGTGTAACTCAATCCAACATGGCGGTCACCAGGCGTGTTTATATATTCTGCTCTTTCATATTAAGTGTACTGTGCGTTTTGTTGGTGATCGTTGCGATATCCAGCGACAGTTGGGTTAGTTTTACGAGTTGTTGCTTAAAATACCATCGAGACAGCGAGCTGGTGGTGAACGATACGCCTGCTTATAACTGTGGTGTTATATTTATACAGCATCGCAATGCTCTCGTCTAGCAAGACGTTAAATCTCGATACGGTTATAATTTTAATTGTTTTGTTTGTTGGCGGCAGTGATAAGTGCCTTATTAATTCTATAATTATTATCATATCAATCTATTGTTGTCCACTGCTGAACATGGGCCTTCCCAATCGATTTCCGGTGCAAATAACTCGATATCGCTTCCATGCAACTATTTCTTGCGTACTTAACAAAGTCGTTGGCGGACATACGCAATGCTTGCGTATATAAATATGTGTTTATTCATAATATCACTTCATGTTAAGTGATGATGTGATTATATTTATATATAAAATGAATATGGATTTTGTTTGTTCGTCCATCACGTGAAAACTAGTGAACTTATGGACACGGAAACACGAGTATTCGTCGCGGAATGATTTGTGAATAGTTATAGGCTATTTATTTATTGAATTTCATATACCCTTCATCATTTTATTCCTAGTTAACTTTTATAAACATTTTCATTTCATGTTATTTATGCGGTTGCTATAGAAACGGTTCCTATAGAAAGTGATTTGCGGTTGCGATTGCTCTTAAGGAATATTTCATGCAAGTTTCTTTATTAAATCATTGAAAAATCAGGGTACAATGGCGGATATACTTAAAGACTCTTTCTAGCTTAGGACTTGGGAGACGTAGTAAAGTTAGTACCGCGGTTAAACACTCGTACGAAAAATGTTAAACTTTATAACTCCCTTCTTGTGGCAGTTGGTTCAGGCTGTTTCACGTTCGAAATATCTCATACAATAGCAAGTTGTTAAGCCAGTTAATGTCTAAGATTGTCTCCGCATCAAACAATGGCTTGCAATCGCACCAAATGCGCTTTAACCTAAATACATGCAGCCCGGAGAGCTAATACCTACGTGCAGGTCTTTAGTTAATGCACTAGACGTCGCTAGGATTTGTGATGTTCAAATCGTGTATAAACTAGTTAACGATAATTTACATTTAGAATATAACTGACATAATGTTTTATTGAATTAATTCTTTTCAATAATAAGCGAGAGTTAGGATGTTATATACAGCATCATGTTGTGCTCGTGACCTTGGGACATGAGAAGTTGATTCTCCTTACCTCAATAATTACAGTATCTATAACGATGCTCAAACTTCACAATACTGTCAGAAACAGGCGACGCGGTGGTACCAACCTAGACGGCTTCCGGAAACAGAGACCTACCACCAGTAAATTTAATCTAAAGCTCTAAGCGCTAAAGACCTACTAATGCTTCTCTTTGGGATTTTCTGGTCAGTGGTTTATAGGCACTGATGTATTTCAGAAGAGACCCGTATCCTTTGACTACAGATTTCATGTAACTATAGCTTCCTCTCATCGCAGGGTCACCATCATCGTCATTGTCAGCCTTTGTTTATCCACTGCTGGATATAGGCCTTCTCAACGTCTTCCACCAAATGCAATCATCAGCTTGTCGCATCCACCCACTCCTGACACGACAGACATGGGTCATCACAGGGTATCTTAGAAAATTTCCATTACCTCTTAAATGGTTGTACCGAATTTGATTTGATATTCTTTACATAACTTAAAAGGTTAAACAATCAGTAAATATCCAACTTAAAAGTTTTCATCGTCAGCCGATAGACGTCCACTGCTGGACATAGCCCTCCCCCAAAGATCTCCACATCGATCGGCCCCGGGTTGCTTTCATCCAGTAAAGTGAAGCAGTGAGCAGTAAAGTGTTACTGTTTACAAATATCGGTTTAAGTCAGGGTCCTTAAAATTTGGTTTCGAACGATTGCTGTCGTATTCCCAAATGCGGCCGTTGTTTCAGATAGTTTCGAGGGCGTTGGTCGAGGGTCAGGTGGACTACAGCGACATCCGGTATGGACTTTTCCGAGGAGAGATCGCCTTACGACATCTCGGCACCCCTTCTTATAACACACTGTACAGTAAGTATTACACATAAGATATTCGTTATGTATAATAGATTTCCGCCTATGTAGAGACTCCTCTCGATATATTTTTTTTTATTTAATTAAGCTATGAGATAAGTGAGAAGTTCACGTGATCGTAAGTGATATCACTTTACTGCACATAACAACGTAGCTCTAGTTAGGATGGTATATACATCACATTGCGCTGGTCGCTTGAGACGTAAGACATTGAACCTCGTTACCCCAGTAATTTCACTAGCTACAGCGCCCTTTAAACCAGGAACAGGGTGACCCTTGCACAGTACTGTTTGTCGGCTGCCAGAGGAGTTGCGGTGGTACTTAGACGGTCTCCGGCAACAGAGACACTACCACCAATAAACAATTTTGTATTTATATCTGCATTTATTACATCCTCCGTCAGAATTAGGGTTTATATATAAACACTTGATGTCATAATATAGGACATCCGCATTGTGCGGGCGTGACGTCGATATATCACGCCGACGTAACTAACCCGCTGCAGGCAAGGAACGGAACACACTTGTTACCGAAATTTATCGCCGGTACTCGCTGTCGGCTGTCTATACACCGAGACCGAACGATACACATATAAAATCATTAAATATACTATAATATACTTATATTACATACTGTGTGTTAGGAGAGCGCTTCCGTAAACGAAGACAGACGATGGTACTAATGAAACCTTTGATGATGGGGCGGAAAAAAAATCATGTTTTTAAAACGTTTTACTATAATTATTTACGCTCTATCATGTTAGTATTAAATGAAAAGATAGTTTCATAAAAAATACATTACTTTACTAAAAAGAAAACCAGCAATGAAATACAAAATCAAAAACAGCTGTTGCTCGGATCGACAAGCGCCCGGCCGCGTAATCAAAATGCTCCGTGACCATATGGAATAAGGTTCAAATTGAAACCAAATACATGGCGAGTTCCCGCCGCGGCCGGGCGCTCGTCGATCCGAGTATCAGCTGTTTTTGATTTTGTGTTTCATTGCTGGTTTTTTTTTAGTACAGCAATGTATCTTTATGATACTATCCTTTCATTAAGCTGTACTTTTTAAAAATATGATTTTTTTTAATCAGCATCGATTTTTTTTCTGCTCCATCATCAAAGGTGTTATAAGTACTGTCGTCTGTCTTCGTTTACGGAAGCGCTCTCCTAACACACAGTATAATTTGGAAGCGTACACGATCAAAATACTCCGATTAAAAATATGCCTTTGGCATTGGAATCGAACTGTAGACCTTCACGTTAAAGAGCAAGCTTTGAATTACTGATTTAAGACGAACTCTCAAGTATCTATGTGTTACAAAGGATGTTACAATGTCCATTCAGTTATACTCTTTTTTTTTATCCAACAAACCGACTACACGAGCGGAACGTTCATCTGATGATAAGTAATACACCCGCCCATAAAATGTGGTGGTAGTTAAGGTGATATACACTACACCATATTGAGCTCGAGACGATTAGATATTGAGTCTCCTTACCGCAGTAATTACACCAGCTGTAGCGCCCTTCAATCTGGTACACAGTAATATTTGAGGAGTACTTTGTCGGCAGCATTAGGGGCTGCGGTGGTACTTACTTAGAGGGTCTTTGATAACAGAGACCTACCACCAGTAAAGATAATTTTAAATAAGTATGGGTTTAAATCTATGTGCGTACGGCTGTGTATGTCTGTGGCTGTGTGTGTGTGTGTGTGTGTTTGTGTGTGCTAAACGAATTCCTTTACTGAACTATTACAGTGACATGTCTCTCCGATATCAGCGCATGCGCCGTGAGCTGCAAGACAGAAGCGCAAGCTAGAGAAGCAGAGGTAACTTAACTCGTTTTCAGATTTATGGCAACTTGATCTATTACTTAAGGACGAGAAGGACTTTTATTAACAGAGTATATAAGCAAATAATCCTATCGCTATTCTAGCCTGCACTAACTAACGCAAATCCTTATTAGGAAGCGATCTTATCACCAGACACCTAACTAGCGTCGTAACATAAGAAGAATCACAACTACCCACATTATAAGATATGTCTTTATGTATTAATAGGAACTGTTATCACTAATAGCCCAATAAGTGATGGAGTAGTAGGAGCGTGCTCGTAGTCGTACTGCTGGAAGCTCCTTCAAAAGTTCAACCGGTATTGTGGTGAAGGTCGCGGGAAACCGGAGGAGTTCTATGGGACATTTAACTCCATCACGGGACGTCTATCGGCTAATGATGATAACACAGCACCATGAGTTTGTTCGTCTGTTGTGTTATTTTACTCCTGTTACTGTACTCTTGAGGTATGTGACTCTGCTCTCTGTTCAGGTCCGAGCGCTGGCTTCAAGTATGCGACCGAATCAGGCCTGCGTTTCCATCACGACTATTGACACCGAACATCCGCGTAAGTTCTTCCGCTCACACACAAACTCTTCAACCCAGTAATTACAAGTAATGTACACATTACTGTTTATCGGTAGAGAAGGAAAAGGAGGTACTTTGGTAGACAGTACCGGCAACAGAGACCTAGTAGCAGCAGAGAGTAGTGAGCAGATATTACTGTGTTTTGGTTTGAAGGGCGCTATAGCTTGAGTAATTACTGGGGTAAAGAGACTTATCTTCTCATGAGACATATCTCAAGGTGAGGAGTATGATGCGGTGCTGTGTATATCATCCTAACTAGCGGCACGTTGTTATAGGCAGGTAGTGCCGCTTTCCATCAGCATTCTCGCTCGTCTCATTCTCTACTCTCCTCTTCTTTTTTCTTTTATCGAATTTAAAAAAAAATGTGAAAATATGAAATTATTTTGAATATAGGTGAGTTACGTATTGATGTCGCTAAAATTTAATTTCGTATAAACTTCATTTCAGTTGAAGGTCCAGCGGTAATATCTTACGGGGTGTACGTTGGAGTAGCGGCGATGCTGTTCTTCCAGCTGGCGTTCGGAGTGGTGGCAGCATCGCTAGCCATCCTCAACGCCACTAAGAACCCCACTGAGCCAATATTCGGTTTACCCGGTAATCATTCATATAGCCTACTTCCGTAAATTGCCAAGATCTATGTATAATCGCGAGTTTGATTTATGATGATAGCTTATAATTTGGTTAAGTCTATAAGTAACGAGCTTATTGCGTTGTGTAAACATTCTTATAACCTTAATAAATTATTGGTAGAAGGATTATCAGTATCAGATAATCGAAGTTAGTTTACCTATCGTTAAACTAATAACGTGGCAGTTAAGTACACAGACCGCCTGATGGTAATAGTTATCGTAGTCTATTGCCATCACGGGAACAGCACTAACGCTTCCCGACCTAATGAGCCTCACTCACTATGTAATAGTCATTTCAATTATAGAAATCACGTCTCATGATATTATATAAAACTATTAACTATTTTTAGGAGCTTTAAAGTATTTTCAGCGTTTAGCTGGTGAAGCTTTTATTTATTCATACGGTTTGGGTGCGCTGGAGGTAATTAATAGATTTGAGAGAAGTATTTGAAAGAACAAACGAAAACAAAGAGAAATAATATTATAACAGACATTGAAAATATTTACAGAAATCTTCAATCAAGTATTTACTACAAAATAATAAATAACTGATACATAAATGCTTAAAGATATGTGGACACTATAGCTATAGAGTATTCACACAAGTTTAAAGGCTAAAACCAAGCGTGTGCCTGCAACCCTGAAAAAATAGATAACCTAATACACCTGATAACAGAATACTCAGTATACAGGAAAGAGTTAGTATTTAGAAGTAGATCTATAAGAATAAATAGTGTTAAGTAATAAATAAGATGAATAACTTAAGTATTCAAGAGGAACATGAGAACGGATCATCAACTATGACGTTTATGTATGAGGAAACCGACATTTTTTTTTTTAATTCAACGAAGCGACGAGACGATCGGGACGTACACCTGATGGTAAGTGATACGTTCGCCATAACAATCACGATAGTTAAGATGGCATTCATAGCACCACATTGTGCTCGACGCTTGAGACAGTTAGATATTGAATCTCATTACCACAGTAATTACAATAGGTACAGCGCCCTTCAAAACGGAACATAGCAGTGTTTCTACACTATTGTTTGATGGAAATATAATAAAAAATGGAGCTGCGGTTGTACCTACCTAGACAGAGCTCTACCAACAGTGGCATTGTATTAACCGCACTCTGTTACCTTCTGTCTCTTTCTAATCCGACTTTAAGGTTGTCTTTGGACGAATGTGGTGACAGCCGTATGCGGTATGGTTGTCCTCTTGATGTTCGGTATATACTGGACGACGTCGGGCTTGAACATGCATTTGGCTCTCTCATATATTGCAGCCGGCGTGTTTGTCCCGGACCCTGGACTCGGATACTCCTACTGGTAAGAATTATAACTTCAAGTTTTTTTATCTTATTGACGGTAGATCTCTGTTGCTGGAGACCGTCTGGGTACTACGGCAGCTTCTATATCTACCGTCAAACATTAGTGTGTAACCGTTACTGTGTTCCGGTTCGTAGGGCGTTGTCGTATCATTTAAATTGACTTGTACCAAACAAGAAAGGTCTATTAAGATTTTTTAATTATGATGGGTTCACATTTGACTTCATCATCACAAGATGTTAAATGACAAAGAAGGAGAAGATGATACTTCATTCAGGTTTCTCTACCTCTAACGTAATTATACAAAAAAATGTTTATATATATATATTAGTTTGGCAAATATCTCCCTTCCGTTTTTTTGCTCTTTATTCAATGCTTTATAAAAAGTGTTACAGTGATCGGATTTAGTTCAAATATGCACCGTTTTGTTCGATAATCTGTTTCCATCTAGACGGCAACTTCATAATACCTCCCTCGTAGAAGCCCTCCTCCTTATTTGCGAAGAACTCGAACAGCCACTTTTCACAAGCCTCTTTTGAGTTCAACTTTACACCACCAAGGGCGTTCACCATGGACAGGAACAGGTGGTAAACACTTGGCGCTATGTCCGGGCTATATGGTGGATGCGATAAAACCTCCCATCCGAGCTCCCGTAGCTTCTGAAGAGTCATCAACGAAGTGTGTGGTCTGGCGTTGTCCTGGTGGAACACTACACTCTTCCTGTTGGCCAATTATGAACGCTTCTGGTCGATCGCCTGCTTCAAGCGGTCCAGTTGTTCGCAGTAGATGGTAGAATTAAGCGTCTGGCCATATGGGAGCAGCTCATAGTGTATGATTCCCTTCCAATCCCACCAAACACACAGCAAAACCTTCCTGGCCGTCAATCCCGGCTTGGCCGCTCGACCACGACCGTTTATGCTTGATATTGTCGTATGTGATCCATTTTTCGTCGCCAGTCACCATCCGCTTCAAGAATGGGTCGAGTTCGTTCCGTTTCAGCAGCATATCGCAGGCGTTGATTCGGTCCAGAAGGTTTCTTTGCGTCAAATCATGCGGCACCCAAACATCAAGCTTTTTTTTGTATCCAGCCTTCTGCAGATGGCTTAAAATGGTTTGGTGACTAACTCCCATCTCCTGGGCGATGTCACGAGATGCCACATGCCGGTCTAACTCGATGTAGTCCATGGTTTGATCGGTATTTGTCGTCACAGGTCTTCCGCCGGCTGGCTTATCCATGGTGTCGTTTTCACCGGCTTTGAATCGTCGAAACCATTCCTCCGCGGTTCGAAGTGATAGAGTACCATCCCCCAAAACACCATTAATCTCACGGAACGTTTCTCTAGCGGATTTGCCTTTAACGAAGGAAAACTTTAAAATAGCGCGTTTTCGGCGTTAGTGAACTCAATGTTTACACGTCTATAACTGTTGAACGCAATATCCAAACTAATTATGCATAGCGTCGTTTTTTAGGTTATGTCAAGACCTTTCAAATTATGTATAGTATTGCCAGATACGAGCTCTGTAGCGCTTTGTACATAGCCGCGAAATTCAAAAAACAAAAAGGCGGAAGGGAGATATTTGCCAACCTTATATATATGTTCATGTATTTGTTGTAAGTTCTTATATTCTGTATTCCAGGTTGCTGTTGCCAGCTATTTTATGCTCCATCAGCAGCATCGGTCTGATCGAGCTCAGGAGTTATCTACTGGAGAGGGATCCTCCTCCTCCCACTATCAAAGTGGAAAATCACTCCGACGGGACGATCTTTCTCTATTAGCGTTATTGTGTAACGAAATAACATAATGTACTACGCTAAGTTGTTTCATTTGCAAGAAACGGGACTTGACCTCGGTGGAATGTACTCCAGTTGGACAAATAAAAGAAGGATACGAGTTCAATCATAACTTTTAAATAATTCACAGTGATGTACACTACAATTCTCTTGAAATAATTTAATACCAACGATCGTCACCAATCTGTTGCTAATTAAAGAAAAGCCTCAAGACCGACCGCATGCAAAACATTCTGACGTTTGTTCAGTGTTGACATGTATAAAATTTTCTTAATCTATAATCAACGAAATTAGTATTACCAACATAAAATACAATACAGGTGGAGAGAGGTGGTCTCTGCCTACCCCGCTGGGAACGAGGCGTGATATATATATATGTATGTAAAATACAATATATAATATTATATTGTGTTTTGATAACGTTAATTTATATATGTATATATTATATATATATATATATATAAATATTATCACGCCTTTTTCCCAGTAGGGGTAGACAGAGGTGAATAAACACCCACATTTCGCCAGATGTGGTCAGATTAGGTCCCATGTAACAGGGGGCGAGTCTGTTGCCACTTTATTGGGGCCAGCACACACACACACACAAAGATGATTTCAGTGTGCGGGTTTCCTCACGATGTTCTCCTTCACCGTTTGTATCTCGCTGTTGTAACTGAAGTTCCCAAATGTACATAACTTAAGTATTAAGTCATTGGTACATGCCGAGGTTCGAATCCGCGACCTCCGGAATGAAAGCCGCACGCTCTAACCATTAGACCAGCGAGCTACTTTCTTTTTAATGTAGCTATTAAAGTAAATATTGTGTCACAATTATCTACCTTAAAGAATACAAAGAGTTCTCCAAAAAAGACTGGATTGTAGACAGCTAATGTTCTGTCGGTGTACAGATCACTCGATATTTACTAGATTACAACCTAAGCCGTATCTAAATAGGAAAGATCACGAACATACTGATCTTGAAACTGTTCATTTCTGTTAGACATATCAATTTACTGCTGCCATTTTATATATTAGATGTTAAATCTACTAGACTTTAATATCTACTAGACGGTCTCCGGCAATAGAGACCTACCTCTAATATTACAAGTCTGCTCAAAAATATTAGAATTTCAATAAACGAAATATGGACTATCAAAATATAATTTATCTCTCTATATTAAAGTTTCAGCATGGATACACTATAGACAGTTAATCGAAGCCTTTGTCTGTGATCGCGCGCGTGAAATTGAGCTTTCATATTAAATACGTACAAAATAAAAATGTTTTATCGAATAAAAGTATGACAAAAAGGAAAGTGATTGTAATGAAACTTTTTCATATACTGTCAACAATTGTTCATTACTCTTTTTGATCAATTTTCTATTATTGGTCTTAAAAATATTGCAAAAGAAAGTAGCCTGACTACGTTGGCAAATTGGTACAGCAGCTTTCACTCCCCGGTCTAAGACCTACAGGCAAGGTAGGAAAATGTAGTGTCAAGAGATATGCGTGAGTGTTAAATGACTGACGATAACGTCGAGAACAGAGCGATGTGAATGAGAAAAATGAAGAAAGCTGGCCCTAGTGGCCCCATCACCATTAGGTATAATGGCTAGGAAGAGACAGCGAGTCTTAAAAAGTATTTTAATATGTTCATAGAAGCTATAGGAAATATAAACGTAAATTTCTCAATTTATTCTTAAGTAGTGTAGCTCGTTGGCCTAATGGTTAAAGCGTGCGGCTTTCATTCCGAAGGTCGCGGGTTCGAACCTCGGCATGTACCGATGACTTAATATTTAAGTTATACGCATTTGTGAACTTTAGTTACAACAGCGAGTAACAAAGAGTGAAGGAAAACATCGCGAGGAAACCCGCACACTGAAACTATCTTTGTGTGTGTATGGTGGTCCCAGTAAAGTGGCAACAGGCTCGCCCCCTGTTACATGGGACCTAATCTGACCACATCTGACGAAATGTGGTTGTTTATTCACCTCTGCCTACCCCTACTGGGAAAAAGGCGTGATCATATAAAAAAAAAGTTAATAAATATTACTTCGCTATTAATTAAAGTAGTTAACTAATCGTAAGTAAATTATTTAAAGTTAACTAACTCGGAAATTAAGTTGGCAATACTTTAGATAGATGGCAGCACTGTTTTACCGCAATGTTGTTTTTGGGTAAGCAGTCAACTTTTCGCCGACTACCGATGGGTGTATATCTCGAGGAGTGAGTATTGAGGGTATAAATTCCTAATGTATCGATAATATAATATGTAATAATGGATAATATAACATTTGGTGATACTGTAAACATTCTATGACGCTAAATATTGTTATTTAAACAATGCCGTTGAGTTTCTTATTGTGTTCATGTCAGCAGAGCTCAGGAAGTCAGGTTATAAACTATTGAATTTTCTCAATATTCGCCAATGGTTTAAATTGTATTACGTACTTAATAAACTTTGATGATGATTTAAGATTAATTATTTTCAATAAGTGACTAAAGTAATTCATATTAAAAAATAATATTTACATCTATCCAATCAGCCGGAAGACGTCCACTGCTGGACAAAGGCCTCCCCCAAAGATTTCCACTTAGACCGGTCCTGGGCCACGCATCCAATGGTTGCCAGCGACCTTGACCAGGTCGTCGGTCCACCTTGTGGGGGGTCTGCCCACGCTACGTCTTCCGGTACGTGGCCGCCACTCGACAACCTCTCTGCCCCAACGGCCGTCGGTTCTGCGACCTATGTGCCCTGCCCATTGCCACTTTGCGACGGCGACCCTTCGAGCTATGTCGGTGACCTTGGTTCTCCTGCGGATCTCCTCATTTCTGATTCGATCTCGCAGGGAAACTCCGAGCATAGCTCGCTCCATCGCCCTCTCGGCAATCTTAAGCTTGCGGACAAGGCCCACAGTAAGCGGCCACGTCTCTGCTCCGTATGTCATCACTGGCAACACACACTGGTCAAAGACTTTTGTGTTGAGACACTGCGGTATATTGGACGAGAAGATATTTCTTAGCTTCCCGAATGCTGCCCATCCGAGTTGGATTCGACGAGAGATCTCTTTCTTGAAGTTGGACCTACCTAGTTGGATAATATGATGAGATCCCAAAATATTTACATGTGTAAGTATTTTAAATTCCTGTCAATTGCTGAACAATCATTCAACAGTAGACATATACAGGCTACATTGTTCATGATCTGATGATCCAATGATCGTTCAATTGTAGTAGGGTATTGTTTTATTTAATTTATTACAGATAGGGTGGGAGAAGTTTGCTTGAGGTCTGAATCAAGTTATTAACGGTGCACCGGAGACAGGAGGCAATTAATTTTCCAAATTTATATTACTGCGCAGCTTTAGAAGATATTAATTTCGTGTCCTTATTGTTGCTTATATTTATCGCCTACTGGGATGAATTACAGTACACCGCCGTGAAGTCCCAAATCTATACAAATAAATAAATTTTAAGTGCTTGTAGTAACTGAGTTATAGCTTCTTATGTCAACGAACGAGTTGATAAAGAAAACAAATGAAACATTATAAACGATAATAAAGAACTCTTGATAAATCTAGTGTTAAAAAAGATAATAATAGACGAAGTAGAGGCTGGAGGAAAATTCGATGAAGCGACGACAAATATGGACGAACCGTGGATTTAAAATATGATAATTAAATAAAGTTTCAATTGCTGCTTAGTAGACCTAGGTCTTTGGGGAAAACCTGTGTTCAGTAGTAAACTGATAATGATGACGATGTGTTCAAAATATGGCCTGGGGTCAGCTGATCTTAAATGTTAATCATTATCCAAAATTAAACAGTATTATGAGTATTAAACTCTCGAGAATATCAAATCATCGGCGGGCACACGCCGTTGTGCTGAAATTTCTCGCAAAGTGAAAATCCCATTATATGCAAATGAAACATCTGCTCTGAATGTAGACTGATTTGAACCGGATTTGCATTACAAATATGCGTAGTTTATTGATAATGGGAACTGATTTTTCCGAAACCAGAAAATTAGTAGAGTTAATAAGATTTACACGAATAAATACAACTGAACAAATCGTTCTTGAATGGTGTTTATTTATTTACGTTCCACTAGGGGAGAGTCTGCTTCGGTTATCTACATTCCTCTAATGAAACAGACAGTCCGTGTTATCTGAAAATGTGTGAATTTATTAACAAGGACATGCAATTTAGTTATTTCTTTATGTGCAAAACAATTTATAATGAATCGTTCATTGCAAAGGATGTGGTGTTGAATGAATGTAATAGTGTACGACAATAAATAGCATTGGAGTGATTGTGAGTTCTTTGGGAAAGGCCACTGCCGGCCGTAGGCGTATAATTGCTGGCAATGATAATACAGTTATATTGTAAAAATACTGACGTATTCATTATTGTAACATTACGTTACTTGACCGTAGGGTTAACCTGTAACAATGTATTACCAGCTAAAGAGTTTCTAGTAGAGTTACGACAATAATAAAAAGTGGCGAACCTTGTGTGACACCGTCTTAATATTCTATCAAAGACAAGAATCTTGTCTTTGATAGTTTCCGTAAAATTTAAACTTTGCTAATGGCGCGAAGGTTTAATGTTTCTGCGAATTTCATGAGCTACTCTTTTTACTTAACTATGTTAAGAGACTAATTGGATGTTCACCTATTACTTACGATAATATACACACTACATTGATGTGTTCGCCTGACACAGTTAAGTCATAACTTAATTAATTTCATTAGCTACAACGTCATTCAAACAGGAACACATTAATGTTTTTAAGTTGTTGAATTAATGGGATCCATAAATTTATTATAAACGTAAATTATATTTTCAAGGAAGAACATCCATCATGCCTTCTTATTAAATATATTACTTTGAATAATGTCAGAAATTAAGTTATCACTCAGTGTGATACGTAATAAGATGAACCGATCCTAAGTAACATTTACTTAACACGACGGCTGTTACTTAAGTTTATTTAGACATTTACAGCTGTAGACTTGATGCTTTAAGTTATTTATGTTTTTTGCTATCGTAATACAATATCAAGGACGGGGATCGGTACCGCGGCTCGTAATTTGGAGGCTGTGCCAACTATAATGGAAAATAAAGGATCTATTGTTGTGCTTAACCAATCCTTTCCTTATTATCCTTAGGACTATTCTTGAAATCTACGGTCTACGAAATCCTTCTCAACGATAGTAACTATCTCATTCAACGATTTGAAGAAGTAAACATTGATTCTGAAGTTGTTAATTTGAAAAATGCTATGACGTTTCCATTCATACTTTTGCTTGAATATTTAAAAAAAAAATCTTAGGTAGAGATAGCACTGTGAAAGGTTTTAGGTCATTAAATTTCACATAGTTTTTTTAATTCGCTAAAATGTGCGGCAGTAGGGAAAGATTTCTCTCGCGTCTCGTTACAGTCGAAGCCTCGAGCGTTAGTGTATTGAAGAGGACTTGACAATTTTTTTTTAACTGGAATTAAGATATAAAAAGAAAATTCACTTCGTACGTTATTATACGATGTGAAGAGTCAATCGATCTGTAGAGGTGTCTATAGGGTAATACCGAAGTCCAACTGTGGGCGTCCATCGCTTGATATGGAAATGAACTATATTTCTTAACACAAAACATACACGTTTTAAATTATCCTGTATGTATATCATCTCTACAATTATATAATGTAGATCATTGGTATATGTGACTGGTAATAAATTTGTGTTACCAAATCATTAACTCTCGTCCAGTTATAATTACTATATAATCTAAATAAAGACAGATATATTTTAAACAAATTTGGTACCATAGTAGTAGACCACCATCGCTCATAGATAGCCACGTTGAAATATTATCATCATTAGCCGCTAGACAAGAACTGCTGGAGATAGGTGTCCCACAGGTATCTCCACATCAGATCTGCCCTGCCCGTATCCAGCTGTTTCTCGCAATATTCACCAGGCTGTCGGTCCACTTTGTGGGAAGCCTTCCAACACTACGTCTACCAATACCTCCGCAGAGTCAGCACAGTCAGCACGGCCTCCGGTATCGCTGAGGAGTAGGGGCCGTCTTTTGTAGGGTATTTATATGGGGGGATTTTGGCAATTTCCCACCACGCTGGCCTAATGCAGATTGGTGGAAGCCAGAGCCTTGTTAGTTGATCAGCAGGGTACACCACGATCAGGTGAGGTAGGATTGGATCCCGTGAGTTGTGCGGGGCTCCATTGAAATATGCATTACCTTTCATATGTTACGTGTTTTTGAATCAAATCAGTCGCCATCTTGTCAACTCATATAATATTATTACAAAACAAGATGGCCGACTTTTATGAATTAGAAGGATACTAACAAGCATCAATATATATACATAAATGTTTATTCTTTAACAGTAATGAACTCTCAAAAGAAAATACTTAAAGTATAAAACATTCTAGTTTGTCGACTCGAGCTCGTCTTTCTTGTGTACGAACTCAATCAGGCGCACCCCTTTGACAAGTTTTCGCTTGTTTACAACCGTTACCTGTTTCAAGTCGAAGCAAATAAAAGTCCGAATGACACGCTTTCCGTTTCCGTTCCAGACCGAATAGTTGCTTTAATATACTTACCGTCTGTTTTCTTTCGCCTTCTGTTTGTACAATTTTATTTTAAGATAATATAAAAGGAAATCTACTTTCGTTATACTGTAGAACATCTCTCATTTCATTCTGCAAGATATTTCTAATGTTTTGAATGTATTTCCTCCGTTTCATATTTTATAATAATATCATTGAAATGACTACAGCAAATTTCATATTTTTTTATATTGCTCAGTACGACATATTGCCTACTACGATCTCACCTGATGGTAAACGGATATTTAATCTAGGTGATAAACCGCACTAATCTAGAAATAGTAATAATAATAACAGCCCATTTATGTCCCCACTGCTGGGGCACAGGACTACCCTCAATATGAGGGCGATTGGGCTACAGTCACCACGCTGGCCCAATGCGGATTGGTGACTTCACAAATACCTTAGATTTTTTTACATTGTCACCTACCCACATTTCGCCATATGTGGTCAGATTAGGTCGAGTGTAACAGGGGGCGAGCCTGTTGCCACTTTTTTATTGGAACCACCCCACACACACACACACAAAGATGATATCAGTGTGTGGGTTTCCTCACGATGTTTTCCTTCACCGTTTGTATCTCGCGGTTGTAACTAAAGTTCACAAATGTACATAAATTAAATATTAAAGTCATTGGTACATGCCGAGATTCGAATCCGCGACCTTCGGAATGAAAGCCGCACGCTCTAACCATTAGGCCAGCGAGCTACTATCTCTAGAATACTATAATCTATAATATACTATAATCTAGAAATCTTACCTTCAAATAGCTAATGTTTTTTTCTATTAAAGTAATATCAAAATTGAATCACAAGATCATCGTCGAGTCAGGTTAAATCAAAGTTGGTATAACTGGTTAGCTGTTGCCTTAGATCTTTTTTTTTAGTTGGGGTTATGCGGGAAAGGGATGTCTTAGAAATAATACCTTACCTTTTGATTGGAAATAGAATTAAGTGGAGATTATTACCTACTACAATCCTCACGGTCTTCGTTCTTGCTGTTTGGAGAGGGAATAGGACACCTGTTTGAAACGCATCACTCTAATGCTATACTTTCGTAGTTCCGTTAAACCATCGTCCTCTTTGAGGTTGTTTTGAGAGCCATCGTGTGGAGGAACACAGTAAAGCGACGACGGTGGAACACCGTGGGGGTTTTAGTCGGTACAAGTCCGACACAAACTGTCTTTGCCCCCGCGAGGGCAGGTATGCGGAGGCATTTCTTACTTAAAACTCAATAACTTTTATTGCGATGGGAAATGGGAATGTCTAACAGAAGAAAACATTTACTCCACTTTATGTTTTTCTAATATCAAACAATAATATGCAGACATTACTGTGTTCTGGTTTCAAGGAGGCTGTAGCTAATGAAAATTCGTGTAGTTCTCCTACACAAAGGATCGTTTAATCTGTCGAAATAGTTGTATTTAAAACTGCAAAGCTCATTCTTGCCATCAACTAATAATATGCATAAAATACTGTGTTCCGGTTTCAAGGTCGTTGTAGCCGTTGAAAATATTTTGTACAATACCACATTGTACCTAAAAATTTCTATCAACAACAGTTTAGCTATCGTTGAATAAATATAAACATGAAGTTCTTTGAACTACTATTATTTGGTGGATATTATGAAGAGCATAGACTTCGTAATTCTTTTTATTTATAACAAAGTAATAATTTTTTTTTAGATTGGATCCTTTTATCCTTCGTTTAAGGATGTGATCCTTTTGAGCCATTCGTTAACGCTAAATGTAGGCATAGATTTATCTGAAACACGGAGCCCGCATATCAATTGGGTTAGAACAGAAATTTAACAGACATCTATGGCAGACGATATAAACAATCTTAGTTAACTTTAAACCTTTGGTAGACTAACTACACATCAGTAATGAGTTTACTTACTTATAAGCCGGATAACGCCCACAGTTGGGCATAGACCTCCCTCTAGGATAACGAGTAAAATAAATTTTTAACTGTCAATTAAAATCTGCTTCTGCTCTTACTTCAGCTTCTTCTAGCTATATCATCCTTCCACTCGTAACATGTTATAGCTTGACGGCATAAATAAGCTCTACTGTACTACGTACCAATGTTGCAACAGGTTTCTCGGTCGTGAACATTACTAAGCTACAAGCTACTTGACTAGCTGCAGCGCTGTTCAAACTGGAACAGTAATGTTTGCATATTGATGCTTAACTATATAAAGATCTGCTGGTAGGTTTCTGTTACCGGAGACCGTCTAGGTAGGTATCGTCACGCCCTAGCCTGTCAGCCCTGTAGTCTAAGAATAGGACTAAGGTATTCCTTGGCTGTCGTACAAGGCGACTAAAAGGGTCCTCGGTTTCGTGAGCCTTAAGGGTGAGAGCCTTCAGAGTTCAATAAGCGAGCCTTAGAAAGACGGCAAATACATGGTAGTCTTGTATTGGCCGTAGCACAGCGTGCGGGCTAAGAAGGGTTTTGCTCTTCTCGTGGAATGTTTTAGCCTGAGTGCAGGGGGGGACCGGTGCGTTATGTAGGAGATTCCGGAGCCCCTCTTAATGAATGGGCAGACACCCCACATAACATTGTCTTTCCCCCCAAAAGCAAGGTATTTTTCAAGATTTCCCCCGAGACAAAAAAAATATAGGTAGGTACTGTCACAGCGTTTATTTCTGCCGCCTAACAGTAGTGTGTAAACATAACTGTATTCCGGTTTGAAGGTTGTAACTAGTGTAAGTACTGGGGTAAGGAGACTCAACATCTTATGTATTCTTGTCTCAAACGGCGAGCGCAATGTGGTGCAGTGTATAACATCATGGAAGTAATTTTACCGACGATATCCGTGTTTGTTTACAATATCATAATTTTCTAAAAATTAATAATTTGTTGTTGATTATAATTAAAGTGACAAGTTCATTCACTCGTTGGTCACTTAACACTAGGTGACCGAAGTTTCGTCAATCATGTGACATGTTTGCCTGTAAGGATAATAAGATAGTTGTAACTTTAATCAGCATATCATTACGTTCGTCTTTCTAAGGCATAATTGTACTTGTAGTCTAATTAATTCAATAGCTACAGCGTACTTCAAACGCGTGTATATAACGCGTGTAACCAACTCGACGGCTACACTATAATTAACATTAAAACGGCACATTCCCTTATGGCCTTTGTTCACGGTTTGTATTAAACCTCCTTTGTGATACGAACAGCTAGCACGTGGAAAACCTCATCTAGCTGAAAATTGCAAAATTTAACTTGAAATATGTGAAGAAAAAAAATATTTAAATACTGCAATATTTTTAAAAACACCATTAAATTTAATTTAAAATCATGGTCACCATCATTTAGCCACCATCATCACTTTACCATGGATTTTGAAGCAACGTATTGTAAATTGACGTCAATGGATTTCATTCGACGAAGCGACGACGAGATGAATGCTCTCGTTATAAATGCGGCGATAGTTAGGATGTTGTACACTACACCACATTATGCTCATCTTATCTCTAAAGCTGTTATCTTATCTCTTCAGTAATTTCATTAGCTACAGTCCCCTTCAAACGGGAACACAGTAACGTTTCCGTATCTGTTTGTAGAAGTATATATCCTTACTAGCGTCTTATTATAGTCAGGCATAATACCGCTAGCTTTATCTTACTTTTGTGGGAGTAGGCTTTGAGTCCCATCAGTGGGACAATTGATAATTCTCTTATTACAACAATGGTGCTAATTCAGAGGACAATCTCTTTATGACAGGTTCAAAGGTTCAAGGAGCGTATTCATTATATCTTTACCTTCTAATCTCAAGCAGATAGAGCGAATTGTTCGGTTTAAAGAAATTAAATGAATAGAAAGTCGACTTCAATGAACACGGATTGGGAGGAACGAGCCGCATTCAACTAAGTAATGAAATAGAAGGGGGGGGAGAGAGGAAAGAAGAGGGATAGGGGTTCACTAATTAATTCTTTTAATTATAAAGTCAACGTCAAAGGATTCTAGCTAAATAGATCTCTACGTACAATATATAACAACTTGAATACACCTCAAAGTTCTACTCCTTGTCTATACTTTATATATAAAATAAACAAAAAAAAAACTTAACTGTATCTTTTAATGTAACTAAATACTTCATAAATTTGACTGTTTTATTAAATCACATAATTAATTTTTTTTTAACATTAAGAAGCAAGTACATAATCCGGACGTAAGTTATACGGCTGCTTATAACAAAGTGACGATAGTTAGGATGATATACACAGCACAACATTGTGTTATAGATATAAATTAGGTTCCGTCTCCTTAGTAATTTAATAAGCTACAACGCCCTTCAATTCAGAACACTGATGTTTGTACTCTGCTGTCTGGCGGAAGATATAGGAGCTGCGGTGGTAGCGTATGTCTATAGCGACGAGCAATACAATGTCGTGTCCTCATCATCATCAGATTGAGACCCTCACTAGCGGAATATATAATACTTATAAGCATTTTACTGTTGAATGATTGTTGTGGTTGTTAAATAAAAAAATAATTATGTTTCCATTTTGGACCCTCTGATGTTCGTTGCCTCTGTACACGGCCCGTCTGATTTCTGTTTGCGGTTATTGATTTAGGCTGACCCGATTTGATGTATACAATTGAACTATTAATCAATCGTGTGTTGGTGCAGGTCAGGCGCGTCCACTCGCAACCCAGTGGAGTGGGGAAGAGGAGAATCCCCCATGTATACATGTACTATAAATAGCCCGTTGAGTTTTTTCCTCCCATTCTCCTCATGTCCAAGGCATTCGGGAATGGCTGGTAGATTTAAACGTTCAGTAAGAATGTTCCCATGTCGAATATACAAAAAATTTGTTTGACTATTATATATCTACATTGATCTTTTTCTTTCGGTTTCGGGGGAGAAATCTGAAGAAAGATACTCTGCTTCTTGTGGATTCTTACTTACTAAAACACCCTCGGTAGTCTCTACATTTGGAGAGACTCCGGGATCTCTTGCGGAACGCACCGGGGCTCCTCTATACTTTGTGTTACACGTTATGAGGAGCCAAACCCTGCTAGGCACCATCGCTGAGCCAAATGCTGTCCTACGCAGATTCGCTTGTAGATAAGGGTCCTCACCCTTAAGGCTCGCGAAACTTCTAGACCCTTTTAGTCGCCTTCTACAAATATTTGATCTAGTTTTTATCTATATTTTAGGAGGTATGTAGAGATTTATTAACTTATCATGAAATTTATGAGACTAATAATGTAAACACTCAAAATCTGGTAATTTTTTTTTTAATTCAACTAAGCGAGAAAAGAGCCTGACGTTCACTCGATAGTAAGTGAAACGCCTGCATATCACGTGGTGCTAGTTATGATGATATATTCTGCACTAAATTGTACTCATCGCCTTTGAACATGAACTGTTCAATCTCGTTAACGTAGTAATTATACTAGCTACGTCACCCTTCAAACCAGACTAAAGTAATGATTGCATAGCACTATTCGTCGACTGCAATAAGCATTGCGGAAGTACTTGCCTGCCTAGAAATTTCCGGCCACAGTAACCTACTACCAGAATTGGTAGAGATATATATTGGGGAACAGTTTGCATTTATCATATATTATCGGTTAGGTCATTTTTATTCGAAGATCACTTGATTATAAGTGATCCCACCCATAATACTAAGTCACTAATTAGGATGATATAAACAGCACTGCGTTGCTCGTCGCTTTGAGACATTAAGTGAGAAGTTTCACAGGAATTTACATTAGCTACAACGTCGTTCAAACCGAGTTGATTTATTGTAGATATTGTAGATTAATAACCATACAAGGATACAGTGGATAAGTTTGGAGATCCTTGAGCCTGTGTTCAATATTGAAAATCTCTTGATAATTAACAAACAGACAAAACTTCATTAATTTGATTAACGAATTAAATATATAAATAACTACTCCTTTAAAGGAAATATTTGCTTTTTGATATTTTGCCCCCCCATCCTCGTCCTAGGTGGAGCGATGATTTGGTGAGAATCGCGGAAACAGAATTGATGTGGAGATCTTTAGAGGTCTATGTCCAGTGGACGTCTATCGGCTGATGATGATGATGAGTTTTTTATCATCCTTTACAAGAAGTAGAGGGGGTTCTAATGTATTCCATTTGGAGAGAAAGACACTAAAATTAATATGTTTTCAACAGTGCGTATTGGCAGTGATGACTTATGGCATCGCGTGGCACAGAGAGCAAAGGAATGGGCCACGCGTGGTTTCCCTGCGTGATCGAAACAGACATGGGGAGATCCGCAGAACTAAGGTCTCCGACATAGTCCAAAAGGTTGCTAATCTCAAATGACAACGGGCAGGACACATCGCATGAATGACTGTCTGCTGATGGAGCAGCAAGGTCCTCCGGAAAACACAGCGTAGGCAGGCGTCCCACTAGGTCCGACGATCTGGTGAAGGTTGCGAGAAGCCGCTGGATGCGAATGGCGCAGGATCGAACGATGCGGAGACCTTTAGGTGAGGCCTATGTCCAGCAGTGATCGTCTACCGGCTCATGACGATAACAGTCCGATATCGCGAGCATTAAATAGTAATTTATACAGGTCCTGGATAAACCTCCATTACTGTGTTCCGATAAAACAGGATTACGAGATCTAAATAACAATTTCCATTTCGATAACGTCGCATTCCACCCCCGCGTATATCCTCCCCGGATTACAGCCGCCCTTTGTTTAAATGTACATTATCGATTTGTTCTGTATTAAAGCCTTTTATTTTAACCTATATAATTCAAATAGGAAGAAAAACTTGAAGGACGCTGTAGTATATTAATGGTATATAGAAACTCACGTCTAAGGCGTACAATCTCATCTTTAGAGTGAAAGACAAAGTATTAATTCTTTCATAATTGTAGATCTATCAAGCAGTATAGAAATATTACTAGGTTATAATTTATTTGGGGGGTGTAAGGGTTCCCGTACAACAACTCACGAGACTCAAGACAACCTCACCAGCTCGTGATGCAGCCTGCTAATCAGCAAACGAGGTTCTGGCTCCCATCAACCCGCATTGGGACAGCGTGGAGGAAATGGTCCGAATCCCCTCATATACGAGCCTCTACATGCGGCAGCCCTTGGTGCCGAGCGGTACCTGAGGCCATGCTGACTAGGTGGAGACCCTTAAGGGAGGCCTATATCTATCAGCTGATGATGACGATAATTTATTTACTTATTGGAATAATGATATAGATTTACTGGTGGCATGTCTCCGTTGCAAGAAACCATCTAGGTACCACAGCCTATATTCCTGCCGGTTGACAGTAGTGTGCTGTGTTGTGGTTTGAAGGACGCTAAAGCTATTGAAATTACCATGGTAACCAGATTTGACATCTCATGTCTCAATCCGACGGGCATGATATAGTGTTTTGTATATCATCATTTATATTTGAATTTATTGTCCCATAATGAAATTAATTTACTGATGATAGGTCTGATACAGACCGTCTAGGTACGTACCACTGTTTGGGGTCCACCCCGGAGCGCGATCACCCCCGTCCGGGGCGAGAGGGTCCCAGTGCGGGGAGCCCTCAAGTATTTAGGGCTCACTCTGGACGGGCGATGGAGTTTCGGAGAGCACTTCGAACGGCTTCTCCCGAAGCTCACCGCCACCGCCGCTGCGCTGGGCAGATTGCTGCCCAATGTCGGGGGGCCGGGTCATTTGTGTCGGCGCCTATACTCTGGCATCCTGCGGAGTATGGCACTGTACGGTGCGCCCGTATGGGTGGATAGGTGCGAGACCGCCAGGAACGGGCCCGTGTTGAAGAGGGCCCAACGTATCCTGGCGGTCCGAGCCTGTCGGGCGTACCATACGGTGTCCTGGACGACGGGTACGCTTCTCGCGGGCGATGCGCCTTGTCATCTACAGGCGCAGTCGCTCGCGGAAGTGTACCTCTTCCTGCGGGATGCCGGAGAGCGTCGGCCGGACCCGGCCACGGTCCGCCGGATCAGGCGCGTTGCCCATGACGCCCTGATCCGGCGGTGGGAGACGGAGTTAGGTAACCCTGCCGCCGGTCGGGACACGGTGGAGGCCATCAGGCCCCACCTGTCCCGGTGGATGAGCCGGCGGTACGGGGCCTTGACGTTCCACCTGGTGCAGGTGCTGACAGACCATGGATGTTTCGGCAAGTACCTGCACCAGGTGGCTCGTAGAGAGATGACGCAAGAATGCGTCGAGTGTGGTGCGCCGATTGACACGGCGCACCACACTCTGGCGGAGTGCCCGGCATGGGGTCCGCAACGCCACTCCCTCGTCGCGCAAGTCTGCTGTGACCTCTCGCTGCCGACTGTAATCGATCGTATGTTGAGCAGCGAGAGGTCTTGGAAGGCGGTGGCTTCCTTCTGCGGCGCAGTGATGCGTCAGAAGGAGGCCGCCGAGCGCACGAGGGAGGCCGACGCCGCTGCCGCACCTTGCAGGCAGCGGCGGGCCGGCGGGAGAGCGCGGCGGCAAAACCACGCCGTCCAATTCCTCCCGCCGTGAGCGACGGGCCCCTAGCCGGGCACGGTGTGATGGGCCTTCGAGCCGTTGGGCGTGGCCCTTTGGGCCTTTTGTCGTGTGTCCCCTGGGGGTGCGTCTCCCGGGGGAGTCTTGGTTTTTGTCCCCCCCTCCCTCGTCGAAGTGGGGGGGAGTCTGGAGGGAAGAGGCCGCCGCCCAATTCCTTCACGGGAGGGCGGCGGCCGGGCGTGCGCTCCGTCTTGGGCGCGCGCGGTCGTCTGTGGGGTCGGGGGGCCCCAACGTGCCGGTCCCGCCAGGGGCCGGTACGGGACGGCAGGTGGGTGCCTTTGCTCCCCGCGGGGACCCACCAGGAGGAGTTTTATACGCGGAGGCGCCCGGAGAGTTGCTTGACTGAAACCCGGGCGTCTTCAGTATGCGTATGGCGGGACAAGCGGTGCTGGTTTTAGTGGGTATGGGGGTCACGCACAACATCTCAGTGGCCCCGAGCCCCACATAACCCGGCGTCCCCCCCCTGCAAGAGACGCTGGGTATGCGGTAACAGCATTTCCACCACCGATATCAAAAAAAAAAAAAAAAGGTACGTACCACTGCAGCTCCTACTTCTACTGACGAACAGTAGTGTACAAATACAACCGTATTCCGGTTGGAAAGGCGTTATAGCTATTGTAAGTAGTGTAACGAAACTAAACAACTTATGTCTTATAGTGATAAGTACAACGGGGTGCAGTGTATATCATCGTAACTATAGCAACCTTGTTATGGGCGTATCACTTATCATCAGGTGAACGTTCAGCTCGCCTCGTCGCTTAATTGAATTAAAAAAAAAAAAAAACTGTTGTCATTATTAAATATTCTTATATGGGACACATTATTACAAATAGGCGGAAGTGAATATTATGTTAATAAATATGGTTAGCAATAAATTGTCTTTGTGTATCATTTAATATCTCTTGGCGGAAGTTGGCAGCGCTTCCTGTAGGATTGTTATACGGATGTCATGTCAAGGTTAAGTTGAGAATAAATCTGGCTACCCCATCGGTATTGACCTAGAGAGCGCGGCGCCAGGCATCCAGGCAACGTTACAGCTTATTCACATCACATCCTTGACCTCGAGGGTTCTGCTAACAATTTAACGTACTGCAAATACAATTTAATATTGTAGTCTTACTTAGAAGGGCACTGTAGCTAGTGAAGTCTGTTGTATCTTTACTAAGCCGACGATCGTCAAAACTGCTGACACAGTAGTAGTACTGCAGAGGGATGTGCACCTGATGGTAAGAGTAGACCATTACAACGTAGTCCTAGTAAATATCTTATACATTTCACCACATTGCCATCGAAGCCTAAAGCATAAGATATTGAGTTTCGTTACTCCAGTAATTACAATAGCTACAACACCCTTCAAAGCGGAGCACAGTAATATTTGCACACTAGTTTGGCGGTAGTATCAGGAGGTATAGTGATATCCACTTAGATGGTCTCCGGCAGTACAGAGCTACCACCAGTTCTTTATAGCCAGAATCAGTATGTAGACATTACTGTGTTCCAGTTTGAACAGCGCTGTAGCTAGTGAAGTTGCTTGTAGCTTAGTAATGTTCATGACAGAAACCTGCCGCGACATTGGTACGTAGTATAGTTGCGCTTATGCCGTCAAGCAATAACTTGTTATGGTTGGAAGCAGGATATAGTTAGAAAAAGGAGAAGCAGAAGGATGAAGAGTAGCAAAAGAAGAAAGAAGAAGAATTTGGCTAAATCATAACACGAATATCAATGTTTTTGAATTAAAATTAGTGATGTACTTTACTATTTTGCTGTGTTATGGAAATGGAGCTCCCGCGTAAGTGATATTGAAGCGACCCCTTGCTCCGGTCCAAGCGGCGGAGGCTGTGTATTTTATTGCAGTATACAAATAGTATATAGTATATAAATAGTATTGGATAAGCTATAGACTAACTTAAGTTATAACTGTTTTCGTAACTTAAATATTTAACATTTTTATATCATCCTGACTGGCGCCAGAACTGGCTTATCTCATCATCTAAAAAATATGCAATATCTGTTTTAGTTTTTTTTTTATACTATGATGTAACATAAAGAGCAGGATGTCACTTAATAGTCGTGACTTTTTTTTTTCGTTTGGGTAATCCTGCATTGGATAATCTTCCGCTGTCGGGGCAACAGAAGAGTAACAGACTTTTACCGGCTAAAAGCCCACGTTTTCCCACTCATTGCGTTTGGCCGGAATCATGAACGCTTTCGTATACAACCCTGGTTCCGACAGCGAGAGGCCTTGACAAGACCACATATCGGGGTGGAGCTACTGCTCTCCATCCCCTATAAAAGTGACAGGCGGAAGTACCGCACGTACCACTTCGAGGCCTTTCATATTTAGTGACAGATTACCCTCGAATCTGTGACCATGACCTTTGTTATGGCGGTTGGAAGGCATAAAACATCCTTCTTCGAAGCTCCGGTCTCTGCCTATGGATTTAAAGAAGGGTATTTATTTCTCTCTGCCTCTCAGCAGCCTCTTTCTGCAGCATTACCTCTTCACAGAAGGCCACCCCGGCGTCCCATGACCTCTCTACTGACCATGGTTTTGATGAAGCCAAAAAGTGAGACGTCATCCCCTACGCCAAGGTCTTCGCACTGGGCATCCGAGCTCTAAGGCATGCTGTGTGGTATCCTTTTCGGCTCCACAGTGATGTGATGGTGATGATCTACTATACATTATGGTTGCTAGGATGATACACACTACACCACATTGTGCTCCAAGCCTTGATTTGACCCTTTGTATGTCTGTTACCGGAGACCGCCAAGTTACCATCGCAGCTCCCATATCTGCCGTCAAAGGGTATTCTATAAACATTACTGTGTTCCGATTTGAAGGGCGCTGAATCTAGTTAAATTACAAGGGTGGTACTGTGTATTTCAACATAACTACCTGCACGTTGTTATGGGCAGCCGTATCACTAACCACAAAGGCAACGACTCGTATGTTTCATCGATTCAACTCCACAAATAACTGGGACTTTAAATGGTATTACCCTAGTATTTGTGTTAATTATATTATATAGCCCTTCCAACCGGACACAGTACAATGTGTAACCTACTGGTTTAATAAAACAATTGTGAACAGAGGCGCGGCCATTACGTTTAGTACACACTAGCGGAAGTTAGAAACATAATCCCCGTGAGATCCGAGACCCAATTAACGATGAGACCTTACTTACCGTAACTTGGGATGCACTTAGACCGTATTATACCGTCACTTAATTCCAGCTTCCGTCTTCACGTAAATAAAAGTGAGGAAACGTTCCTAACAGACACTCCATGTGCGGGTAAACTTGAAAGAAAATATTACCCTGCTGTAATAGTTATTAATATAAATTTAGTAATTACTTGTAATTAATAATAGTAATTTAATTTAACATTAACACTGAATACCTTCGTTTATTTATAGTTTATTTTATTGTTATCTCTTGTGTAAATATTCTAACTTAATTAGTATTAAATTAGGTACACGATTACGTTTTAGTAAGGAGATGTATATTACAAACGTTTATAATGTTTACTTATATGTATTTAAATATATTAATACTTGATAATGTACACGGGTGTTTTGTCCACGTCATCATCGTCCATGTCCACTGCTGGACATAAGTGTATCCCAAAGATCTACACCGCAAACATGAAACATCCATATCCCTGTACACTGAGATTTATTGGAAAATGACTATAAGATTTAGCTTGATTTATATATATATATATATATATATTTTAAATAAGTGTCAAGACGTTCACTTCCTTAAAAGTGATACATTTCCTAAAATTCTAATTCTCAAGGTGAAGAGATCTGGTGCTGTGTAAACATTCTAACCCCCTTTATTATCAGCCGACGTACTCATTGTACTTACCGCCTAGTAAACGTCTTGTTGGTTTCTTCGCCCCGATATATAAAAATATATAATACTTATATATAACAATGTATAAAGTTTCTATTATTATATATAAGCTCTTTATTACATTAACTATATACTTTAGTATTTTATATATAAGTATTTGCGAATAATTTGTTTGTAATCAATCAAACGACAGATCCCAAGCAGGGTTCATATGTTGTGAGGTTTTCGTCAATTATTTCATCAATCAGTCATGTTACCCTATAAACGTCGGATTATATGGATTAAGGGATGATCTTAACTGCTCTGTATTTGTTAATGTTATACCTCTGAATGGAGAATGTAATGTTAACCACAACGTTGAACCAACCTGATGAAAAGTTCACGATACATAAATGTAAACGTTATCGGATCGGTTAGGTGGGAAATCGATTGGGAAGGCCAATGTATTGCGGAGGACGATAGACTGATATGATGATGATAATCTTTTAGTAAAGGTTAAGTTTCATCTGCTTTCCAACTATTTCCGGATTTGTAAAGGCGGAAGGATTAAGTAGCCGTGGCTGCTGAAATTATGAAGACCTTATATTGTCTTTGGTGAATGTTCTGTAGACATCTCTCTATGAGAGCTCAATGGATTGTGCGAGTAAGTTACCTACTTCGCTAGAATACAAAAATACAACTGCAACAATTCTTTTTCGTACCCAGAAGCAACTACTGCTGGAATGTTTTAAAATGGAGCTCCTGAAAAGAGGAAACGGCGCAGCAATTAGCGAAATAGCTTTCTCTGGTTAAATCCACAAACCTTTTTAAACAGTACACTGTTTTATTTGTTTACTATAAAATATTCAGTCTAAACTTTTAAACATAATATTCTCTTTTAAAATTTAACTACTATAAGTTAAGTTAAAAGTTACATACTTCGAAATTTTCATTGTTTGATGGACAGTCTAAAACTGACATAAGTTTGTTATGTTCGTTACTTCTAAAATATTCCTATAGTAATAAAAGGCTGAATACAAATATTGGGAACTAAAGTATTTTCTATTGGTATAGGTTTTAATTCACTGGATTACACGGGTCCTCACTTCAAAGTAAGTGTTCCCACTTCGCCGTTCTCCAGAGCGTCCTCCGTCACGGAGACTGACAGCCGCACTGAGTGAATGTGTAAAAGAGGTACGTTTACTTCTACAAATGTTTCGATCTTTGGCGGAGACCTGTGTCCAGGAGTGGATGTGTTGATGCGTGTTGTATTAACAACATCATCATCATCATCAGTCGATACTGACCAAGAATAAAGCGACGAAATTATCAACACTATGCTATTGCATTGACTATAGTCCATTCGAGCAATATGTCCAGCCCATCTCCACTTCCACCTCTCGATTTCTTCCACCACATCTAATTTTCGTTACCCCTTCTAATCCATGTTGTTTCTTCTATGCATTAGTGTTTACTAAATTGATGTACTAGGCTCAGCAGATGTAAAATTAATACAAATACATGTACATGCTCACAAATTATATATTTACTTACAATACAAGTTTGAGAAAGCTTCAATCTTAAATAAAGGTTTGTATTTATATATATATACTATCAAAATGTTAAATGATAAGAAAGATTGTGTGCAATAGGAAATAAAGCTGGCTTAATATCTCTCGAGACTGTATCCAAGTTCCTTTTATTAGATTCTTTGTGAAGAAATCTTATCTTTTCATTATAAGTTTTTGATTGATTTTTAACATTTGAACTTTGTAACGAAATGGAGGCAGTTAACCGTTAGAAACAGACTGAAAGTGAATATCTTAGCAAATTTTGAAATATTGTAATCTGAGTAAGGTATATTGGTTTCAGTACGCCCCCTAGGCGTCGTAAACTTTATCTCGCGCCCTTACAATAACAATTTCAGGCTTCGCTCTTCGTATAAGTTCTGCTTATCTCAAATGATTTAATGTTACCGTTGATATATTTAAACTTCTAAAGCAATAAAAAAAAGAGGACAATGTGGATTACACGTTTATTCTAAAGATAACATGGCAAGAGAAAACTAAGGCTTATATAAGAAGAAAAGAAAAACCTTTACAATATTGAGATATGACAATATAATGGTTTATAAAGAAGCTGATGTAGCTAAGTTTGTAAGCGCTTTCGATATCCACTGGCTTTAACTTCCGGTTAAGGAAGAAAGCGAAATTTATAGTAAACAAGAGTTTTTAAGGATTAAGCTGACGATTATTATTTAACTGGATATCGTCCGGTACCATCGCAGAATCTATTTCTGCCGATAAACAGTAATATGCAAATTACTGTATTCCAGTTTGAAGAGCTCTATAGCTAAAGAAATTCAATAGAAAACTGGTTGTTTATGTGTATAGACAAGTTGTGACATGTTCGATGAAATGTTTCCGTTGAAATATTACCAGTGAATCGCACAAAAGCTGGTATCGGAAAACAATACGTTTCATCCGATTAACAGTAACACGTGCGGTGTTGATTCGGGCAATACGTTAAACGCGTCCCGATGTCGCGATGACGTTCGTTTATAAAATCATCGGATATCCGCCGTTCATTTCAACTGTTTCTGTTTTTTAAAAATCTGTATTATATTACTGTAAACATTGACTAAGTATTAGTTAGTAATTTTGCTAAAATTTAACAGTTTTCACTACACATATTTTGAACCTTTGTTGCAATCAAAATAAAGGTGTACAACATTATAAAATCTTGTGACATGTTATTTGTTGTATATTTACTGGTGGTAGGTCTTCGCTGCCGGAGACCGTCCAGGTACCATCGCAGCGCCTAATGCAAGCGACAAACAGTACTGTGTTCCAGCTTGAAGGGCGCTGTAGCTGATGTAATTATTAGAGTAACTTACGCTTCAAAGCGGCAACGAGTGCTACGATGTTATGGGCGGGCGTATCACTTACCATCAGGTAAACGGTCACGCACGTCTCGTCACTTTATTATATAACAATATATTTATATAGCTGCTGTATATAAACTTCAACATTATTTTATATTCATGACATTACCTGATATGTAATAACGGTATATGTTCTGGTATCTATTTACCTCTGTAGATAAAGTAATGTAAAACTGCAAATAACATATATATTACAATGTAACTAACTACATTATATTAATTACATAAAAAAGTACATTTAACATATATATAATTTAAAAGAAAAAGTCTGAAGATAACTTAAAATGGCGACTAGAAATGCATTTTAATGAAAGCGGGACGCACTGAGATTTGAATCTGCGATCTTACATTATTCATAGAGTTTACTTTACCAAAGAGTTTACTTATTTGCATTTACTTCAGCTCCTCGGAATATACTGTCACCTGAAAACTCAACTAGTTTCCAATGCTAAATTTTTACCTATGAGATAATCTGCAAGGTTATATGCAATGTATAAAGTTATATCGGTTCTATACGGACCGTCTGGCGAAGGTCGCGAGAAGCTGCTCGATAACGCAGGATCGTTTAGTGATAAAATCCTTGTAGACGGTGATGCTCAGCAGTGGCGTTTTCCAGTTGATAATGATGAAAATGATGATGTTACACAGGTATTCCGAGCAAGGTGTGATGAAGAAAAAACCTTATTTAAACACCATAATATTTGGCCTAAAAATTAGACAAGGGATATCTGTATTACTAGGTACGGTTGTGGCGTTTCGAAATATTATCTTAAGTAATATTGTTTATCAAACACATAATCAAGTAATACTTTATTGTATTATAGCTAAAATATAATCACTACCACCACAAATTTGTTGATTTGGAGGCATGAGATGTAGAGAAATCGAATTTACAAAATATCCCGCGGCACAGGAATGGCTTCTACAATTTCAATACAGAATAAACATACAACAAAATGTGATTACCTCCGTGGTTGAGGAAAGTGAGCAGGATATTATATCTGTAAAGAATAACCTAGGGAGAAATATTATACTTACTTCTGACACTTACATCCCCTTTTTCCAATAATGAAAGAAAAACAAGTAACACAGGAAAGATGTTAACTTCCTTTAGAAGAAACAAGAATACGTTTTTCCTGATTAAACGACAACTCGTGTTAGAGTTAGTGATATTACCTTTTTACATACAAAAATACACTACGTCTTTTATATATCTCATTATTTTTTTTTGGGGAAACGTCAAGGTGGAAAGTAGTGTCAAGAGATACAGTCCATACATACTGATGACTATGTCGAGTATAGAGCGAAGAGGAAGAGTAATAAAGAAAGCTGACCACCACACTATGGGGTGAATAGTTAGGAAGAGAAAGAGATCCTCTATCTCAAGCGATAAAGTAATAAGGGTCTTCATCTGATAGTAAGTAAACCAATAAAAATGTGAAGTTAGTGAGATATACTAATTATATGCTAGACGGTCTTATGCCTTAAAAGGATATATATGTAAGCTAATTTAATAAATTCAAGTACTGCATGTTAAACCATGTCGAATTGTTACATGGTTAAGTTACTTTCAAACAATGTTGTCGAACAATATGTAACGATATAGAATATATGAAACTCTCAAGCCAAAGCAATACAACTATTTTGTAATTGAATTCTAGACCTCACCCGTAGGTGTTGATAAACCTTGTGCCAAATGTGTCTAGATTTAGGAAAGCAATATCGTTCAGGTTTAATTCGAAGGGGTCTATTTTCATAGTTGATGTTTAAGCAGCTAAACAGAAGGAGCTCGTGAGTTAAATTAAAATATAACAGTCGTCACCTCCCTGTTAAAGAGCTGGTTGGATTATCCCCACCGGATGTATGGGTATCACAGAAGCTTCTTTTTCATCTATAATAGTGTGCAAAGGTCATGATTCAGTTTGAATGGCACTGTAGCTAGTAAATATACCAAACATTATTTCTTTAATGATAAGCGCGATTTCTTGATGTATTAAAATTCTAAGTAGTGCCGTATTATTATGAGCAAATTACAAGTACATATTTTCTTATTAACAAACGTTAGGCAATTTTGCTGTTAAAATAAATTGCTATAACAAAAATGACAGGCGTTAAATTTAAGTTCCATCAAATAGTCGCTTGTTAAGTTTCTTCCACAGATCTCCTCATCGACTAAAACTGTGTTATGCTACTGCATGGTGCTGCTTACTGGAAACTAGTTAGCCAGACCTTTAAGGTTAACCAGTACTACGTCTACACAGGATGTTGCCAATAACCTTGTTACCCTATTGGCCACGAGTCCGTAATATTCCCTACCCATTGATGTATAAGACTAGCAAATCCTTTGGCTTATCTACGTAACCTCAACTCATGCAAAGTTATACCATTAAGTTACTCTAAAAGTACTTAATATATAATTCTTAATTTCCACCTTATTCCTGGTACAGAGTAGCTTTTGAATAAATGAGTTGAATTACATATTCTCTGTAACAAAATCTCTGCGAAACTTTTCTAAGGAATTCTTACTAGATTTTCAATTTTATGCTTGCTAATTTTTTGTAATCTAGTAATAAAAACACACATTCGTTACAAAAAAACTAAGTTAAATTTAACTACTTTAACAATTGATCCAATATTTAATGTAGTTTATCTAATATTTAGTATATATCAGTTATCGTCATTAAAATTGTTTGCGCGATACAAAAGTTGATACATTACAATACCATTTCAAAGCGAGATAAAACAGGAGAAAATTGTGAAATGATTCTGTTTGGAAAAAACAAAGTTTTCGTGTAGAAAGCTGTTTGCGTAGGCAACGATGTAACTTATAACTGCCAAGCAGTAATGTTAAAACATTACTTTGTTGAAATTTAAAAGGTAAATCTTGCTGGGTTAACGATATCACTTTAATTTTAAAATGATAAGAAAAATCGTAGCTTTTTGTTACAGCGGGAGCTTTGCTTTTATCAATAGGAGAACGTTTTGTTTCTTGATGTTTATAATAATTAGAAAAAACCCTCTTAATTTTCCCATTACTGGGATTTGGATAGGGAATGTTCTCGGTAATACGCTGCTTACATGTAGATTACTCGATATCATAAGTTGTTGATAAAATTTGATAGCAAACATTTTTCACGATATGTATCTTTTAAGGGTGAGCTCAGTGAGGTTCGAAATTACGGGTCGTATACCCTTACAAAAAGAACTATCCCAGCTACTGTTGCTGATATGGAATCCATTATATTTATGTACGCAGCCTACTTCACCGATTCGCGCAATCAACCAATGAGCGTTAATGTATTCAGCGCAAATGTTTGATGAACACTTAACATTCGTCGAACACGCGAAGCAAATGGAAATTAATTAGTTTAATTGCTTAACGCTATTTGAAGCAATATTGAATATATAATACTGTTTATTTCTCATTGTTAATTTAATATTAAGATTTAATGCTAACACCATTGTTAATCAAAATCGTTTAAGCTTACATATGACCATTGTTAAACATGTTACTCAATTGATTTCTACCGCGTCTGTAAACCTATATGTAAATAGAATATTTTTTTTAGTAAAATGACTACAAAATAAATAATAATCAATTGTAAATCATAAATTAATGTAACTAAGGTGCAAAATGCTTATGTTGGGAACAGTTTAGATAGGTGGCAGCACTGTGTTGCTTTTGGTTCGTGAGTCCATTGCCAACGGTATACGCCTGTCCATAACATGGCGCTGTTAGTATGATATACACTGAACCACTGTTATCAATATGAGAACACAATGTGATGCAGCTGAGACTAAGATATTAAGTCTCCTTTTTGCAGTAATTTTATTAGCTACTGTGCCCTTCAAAACAGAACACAGTAAGGTTTGTCGGCCGCAATAGGCGCTGCGGTAGTATCAAATCTCCTTTACCAGAGACCTACGATCGGTAATATATTAAACGAAACGATGATTTATATTCATTAACTGTTTAATTTCTCGCGAATTATATAATAATATATCCTGTCAAGAATATTTATTTCACCATAGTATATTTTACGTAGATTTAAAGGTCCTTGAACTATAAATATCTTTAAATGATTCAGAGACATTCGGACCAGATTCAACTACGTAAATAAACGAATACACAATGTACAGTCACCCGCCAAACGTATGTCGTACGTCCTTAAAGTTTTATACGTACCCAACTCAAACATAGTTTTCAATATACCTTCGTATCGTGAAAATTAAATTTTTTTATTCATGAGACGAGCGGGACGTTCACCTGAAATCAAGTGATACGCTCGCTCATAACAACGCGGGGCATAGTTAGGATAATATACATAGTATTGTGCTCGTCGCATTGATAATTCAGATGAGATTTTACCGCAATAATTTTACTAGCTACAGCGCCCTTCAAACCGGAACGTGTTTACTACTATACGCAGAAGTAGGTGCTGAGGTGTGTTGTACTTAGACGGTCTCCGGCAAACGTACCATGGGACTTGATAAAAATGAGCACAAGAAACTACATGGGTTATAAATCATCATCATATGTCGATAGATGTCCACCGCTGGACATAGGCCAACAGTGATTAGTGATATGATTGTATATATATGTATAGTCCGCATTATTTTCTTATAACGTCAGGTAATTTATATATATATTGTTATATATTTACTGGTGGAATTTTCCTATTTCTGAAGACCGTCTGGATACCACCGCAGCACCTACTGCAGCCGGCAACCAGTAGTATCCAAACATTACTGTGTTTCGGTTTGAAGGGCACTGTACCTAACGAAGTTGCTGTATTAACGTTACTTACCTACTAAGTCTAAGACGCAAAGTAGTGTAGTCTAGCGTCACGTTATTATTAGTACGCGTATGTAACAAAAAAAATTTTTTTTGGCTATCTCTATTCCGATCTGTTTATTTCCTATCTCTTGTTTGTATTCAATTGATTGTTAAATCTGTAGCTGTAGTTAAAGTGGAAATAGCGACGACCCCCTTCACCCGTCACCAACGCGACAGCGTGCGACGCGGCGTGAAGTCCACTGAACAGTATCAAACGGCGCCTGCCCGTTTATTGAAAACTGTACTTTGTAAATTTCAGCGCTCAAAGTTAATTAAATAACTTTTATCAGGCGAAAGCACAAATAAGTTTTTAACCTGACCGAGTATCGCGTTAAAACGTGGACACAGTGGTAGTTCATTATTTTTTTTAACATCCCTCGTTTGCGTGTTTTGCGGTGATACCTTCTTCTTTTTTTTCTTTCTCCTGCCCTTTTCCCAGCTATGTGGGGTCGGCACAGTATGCACTTCTCTTCCACATCCCTCTATCAGCCGTCATATCTGAATTCACACTCTTCTTGCACATGTCGTCTTTCACACATTCCATCCACATTTTCTTAGGTCTTCTACCTTTATAACCATCCCATTATTATCTAAATCTTTTGTAAATCCATATCATTTTCTCTCTCCTCTTTCATTCATCATATTATCTTTCAATCTTCTTCAAATTAGCCGCATCCTTATACATCCATACAAATGTATGGATATATATATCATCATTTCAACCGATGGACGTCCACTGTTGGACATAGGTCTCTATATATATCTTGCGCTGTATATATATTTCCACCTATGTAGAGACTCATCACGATATCTCTGGGACCGTAATACCTAAAGACATGAAGTTTCGTAGGAATATTTATTTTTTCGAGTTTAGGTCAGCCAAGGACAGTTTATATAATATGTATATATGTCTCCTACATTTGTATATATGTAGGAGATAACCAGAGTTTCACTGAATCACAAGTTCTCCGAAACTATGAGACGTGAACACTCAAAATTTTGTGGAGATATTGCTTCAGTGGTTTAGAAGACAGTTACAAATGGATTTGACAAAATCCCTTCTCCAAAGGGAATTGGCTGATACTGCCAACAAAGCGAGCGGGGAACAGACACTGTTGTGGTATATCTTTTAATAAAAGTCATTAGATGTTCACACGGTTTTAATCATCGCCACACACTGACCGTTCCCCCCACCTTATGACGGTATTTACATATATTCTCTTACTATAATATTTAGGTACTACTCCCTACAGATAGTTTATTAATATGATAATTTTTCTTAATGTATCTAATTTTACATATTTCCTTCTTCTTTATATATTCATCATCCATTACATGTATCTCTAATAATTGTACTAGGTATATTATATTTAATCTAGAGTTTGATTTCTATTACTTACGTCCTAATATATCTTTAAAGAATTTTGTAAACATGGCGGCGACCTTTGTATTCATTCATAAGAGAGACGATACGTTTGTCTGTTGCCGGAAACCATCTAAGCACCACCGTAGCTTCTATTCCTGTCCACGTACAATGTCCACACATTTTTATCTTCCGGTTCGAAGGGTATTGTAGCTAGAGAAATTAATAGGGTTATTAAATTTTATATAAAAAGCTGATTAACTATCTAGGTAATGGGAAAACATCTCATACAAGTGTAGTAGAGGGTAAGTACTTACCATCAAGTAAAGGTCCTGTTGGTTGATAGACTAAAAAAAATTTTTTTTGGTATATATTCTTGTTCATAATCTCACAGATGTTTCATTTATTGTTATAAAGAAAAATCTACTAAAAAAAAAATTGTTCAAACGAAGATATGAAAGAATTACGACGAGAAAATTTGTCAGGAACTTCAAGTTCTCAACTTAATAATAAATATACTTTTTAATTAACTAAGTTACGCATCAGCTGTTATTTATCATGAGATACAATACCTAACCTAGTTTAAGAAGCGAGTGGAGGAACAGATGCTGATGATGAGTTGCTGCAAGCATATCAGCTGTAAAACGAATGGAACATTTTATAATCTACAAACATTGTGATCTTATTTGAAGGCTGTTGCTAGTGCAATTATTATAGTCGCAACTTAGTGTTATGTCTAAGTCGAACAGCATTATGTGATGTTGCGGCATGATGTATATCATCCTAACCAGCGTCACGTTAAATCTTAAGAAAGAAATATCTATCAAAGAAAAGGCTGTAGCACATACCTAGATAGTCTCCATATAATCTGTGTATAAAGTTGATGTAGTGGTGAACTTATGTTATTCAGAACGTAACTATGTCAAGGTTAAGTTACATATAACCATTGCTTGCAGTGACCCACAAATATGGCGGGTGCCAGACCGTCTGGCCAAGACGCCAAGTCGAGGTTAGTTCATCCCGTAAACGAAAACATCTATTAATTTTGTCGTTTCGAGCTCAAGAGTAATACCCGCCTCTGTCGTTGACAAAAATTTCCGGATATTATATTGCAGATAGGAAATGCGATTTAGTCTTTAGACATTAAGATTCTATTCTAGCTAAATTTTCATATTGTTAATGTATTAGTTAGTATTCAAGTATTAGGTAGTGATGAAACGAACTAGACGTTCCGATTGTTTTATACAATTGAGCAACGAGGTGAGTGGAGCCGGTCACCTGATAAGTGATACGCCCGTCCCTAAGAACGTGGCGATAGTTAGGATGATATATACTGCACCACATTGCAGTCGTTGCTAGAGGCATAAGATGTTGAGTATCGTTACCCTAGTAATGCTTATACACTACCGTTTGGCGGAGGAAATGGGCGCTGCTGCGGTACTTACCTAGACGTTCACTGGACACAGAGAGCACAAGTAAAAACATTTCTAATTCAGTGCAAATATAGCTGTGTTTCGGTTGGAAGGGTACTGTACCTAGGGAATATAGTGGGGTAACGAAACTTAACACGTGTTAAGGTGTCCAGCATAATATAGTGTTGTTTAATATCATCCTATTTTGCAATACGTTGTTATGGTGTATTGTTTACTATCACATGAAAGTCTCACTGATGTCATCGGTTCATAGTACAAAAAGCTCTAGCATCATCAAATTTCTCCTCAATCAAGTGGTCATATTAGTTTTTTAAAAGAAGTTACAGTAGTTTTAAAAATTCATGATCTTAGATAACAAGTTAAGTTCGTATTCTGGGGGGGCACATCAAGCGTTGTTTATCGCAGCTGCTGGGTGCAAACTGAGCCCAATCACGAGGAAGTCCCCCTCCACTTTAGTAGTGGATTTTTCTAACATCAGGGGACTTCACTCGAACTTAAATGCCGTCCACCACCATCTCGACACGGAAAGGCCAGATTTGCTTTTCCTGACGGAGACGCAGATTTCCTCCCCGACGGACACTTCATATCTAAAGTGCCTGGCCTATAGCCTGGAGCACTTTTTGTGCCACGCGCCGGCGTGTGTGTGTACGTTAGGGAGGGAATTTGTTACCGTAGGCTCAGCTATCTTGAAGGCAGAGACCTGTCGATCCTTTGGGTGCGCGTCGATTGTGAGGATCACATTCGAATCTACGCGTGCCTTTACAGGTCTCATAGCGGAAATTCTGAAATTGACCGGCTCTTCGAGCACCTGCAGGTGTCCACTGACAGAATACTTGAGCAGATTCCTACCGCAGAAATTGTGGTTTTGGGCGACTTTAATGCCCACCACTCTGACTGGCTTGGGTCAACACGTACTGACCATGCGGGAAGGTCTGCTCACGATTTTGCCATTGCCAATGGTCTGACGCAGATGGTACCTTCTCCCACACGTGTGCCGGATGTGGAAGACCATTCGCCTTCCTTATTGGACCTTCTGCTGACCTCTCACCCTGAACCCATTCGGGTATGGGTCGATGCTCCTCTCGGGTCATCGGACCATTGCCTAATTAGGAGCGTGGTTCTCACCGTCTCGTCGCAACCACTTTCATCTGGTAGACGACGTGTTTGGCACTACAGGTCGGCAGATTGTGACGGGATGCGCTCTTTCTTTGCATCCTACCCATGGGGGCAGATTTGCTTCAAGTCAGAGGATCCTAGCACCTGCGCTGATTCGGTTGTCGGCGTCGTGCTGCAAGGCATGGAATTATTTGTTCCTAGCTCAGCGGTACTCGTCGGTGGCAGATCTCCGCCCTGGTTTGGTGGGTCCTGCCGTGACGCACATCGTCGCAAGCGGGAATGTTACCAAGCTTGGGCTAGGGCAAAGGCCGCTAAGGATGTAAACTCTGACTCACTCAAGAAGAAGTACAACTCTGCTTCCAGGTTCTTTAAGAGGCAAATTGCATTGGCAAAGTCGAAGTACGTTGGGAGAATTGGCGAGAGACTAGCACGGCTGCCATCTGGCTCTCGTGCGTTCTGGTCTCTCGCCAAGGCTGTCCAGGGTACTTTCTGTCAGTCGACACTTCCACCTTTGCGCGGGGAGAATGGTTCATTGGCCTATTCTGCAAGGGAGAAAGCCGATCTTCTTGGCTCTATCTTTGCGGAAAACTCGACTCTTGACGACAGGGGGAACACACCTCCTACCATCCCGAGGTGTGAAACCACAATGGCGGACGTCCGCTTCACACAGTGTGCTGTGCGGAAAGCACTATTCTCCCTGGATGTCGACAAGTCGTGTGGGCCCGATGGAGTAACTCCTATTGTGCTGAAGGTGTGTGCTCCAGAGCTGGCACCGGTTTTAACGCGCTTATTCAGACACTCTTATGTCCTCGGCGTTGTCCCACATTCATGGAAGACGGCTCTAGTACACCCGATCCCTAAAAAAGGCGACCGCTCAGATCCGTCCAACTACAGGCCTATCGCTATCACCTCCTTACTCTGCAAAATTATGGAATCCATAATCAACCGCCAGCTCATGGGCTACCTGGAAGAGCAACAGCTGATCAGCGACCGCCAATATGGCTTCCGCAAAGGCCGATCAGCTGGTGATCTTCTGGCTTTACTAACTCACCGTTGGGCGCAGGTGGTCAAAAGTAAGGGTGAGGCACTAGGCGTTAGTTTGGACATAGCGAAAGCCTTCGATCGGGTTTGGCATAAAGCCTTACTATCAAAGCTTCCTTCCTATGGGCTTCCTGAGAGACTTTGTAGGTGGATCGGCAGTTTCCTTGCGGAACGGAGAGTTAAAGTCGTCGTAGACGGCTCATGCTCGGACCCCCGGACCGTAAATGCTGGTGTTCCCCAAGGCTGCGTGTTATCCCCGACATTGTTTATTCTGCATATCAATGATTTGTTGCATACCAGTGGCATTCATTGCTATGCGGATGACAGTACCGTGGATGCACTGTATTTCGGCCGCAGCAAAATCTCTCGGGATCACGTCGATGAGTGTCGGAACAAACTTGTGTCTGAAATCGAATCATCCCTTGTGAAGATTTCCGATTGGGGGGGACTAAATCTAGTCCAGTTTAACCTTTATAAGACTCAAGTTTGCGCGTTCACCGCTAAAAAAGCCACCTTTATCGCATCGCCACTCTTCGGAAAAACTCACCTTTGTGCCAAGCCGAACATTGGCATTCTAGGTGTCGACATTTCGAGTGTTGTCCAGTTTGGCGGTCATTTAGAGAGCAAGGCTAAAATGGCCTCCAAAGAACTCGGAGTACTCAACAGGCCGAAACAGTACTTCAAGCCGGCTCACCGCCTTAAACTGTAGAAGGCGCAGGTGCGGCCTCACATGGAGTATTGTTGCCACCTTTGGGCCGGGGCTCCGGGTTATCAGCTATCTCCATTTGACCGAATCCAACGTAGGGCATCTCGGATTGTCGACGATCCTGAACTTGCCGATCAGCTAGATCCTTCGGCACTGCGTAGGGATCTATCTTCCCTATGCATACTTTACAGAATTTACAATGGGGAGTGTTCTGAGGAGTTGTTTGATTTAATAGAAGCCGCTGATTTTCGCAACCGATCGTCTCGCCGGAACTATCATCCGCACCATCTGGATGGTTGGCGTTCTATAATGCGTCACTATAATGCGTTTTAAAAACAGTTTTCTGCCACGCACAGTAAATCTTTGGAATTCGTTGCCATCAGCGGTCTTCCCCAACAAGTGCGACATTGCGACAAGAAAAGAGCATATTCTTACCTGAAGGGTAGGCAACGCACTGGCATCGCTGGTCACCGTGGGCGGCGGTGAATCACTTACCATCAGGTGACCCGTCTTGCTCGTTTGCCTACTAGATCTTATAGAAAAAAAAAAAGTTATTTTGTGAAATAGCGAGAGAAATTAACTAAGGCAGTTGGTAAATTTAATATTCAGTTGCGCTCCTGAGATACGCAGATGAGCGGGTAACCCGCAGCCTTTTGTGAATAATGCAAATGCTTCCAGCGCATCCCACTTACATTCAAATGAATTTAAAAACAGCAATATAAAAATTTACTAGTACTCAGTATTATTATTACAACAAGTGACTGCGAAAGTAGTACTAGAACATTAGAGAAGAATGAAAAGCGCGCGGATAGACATGTGCGCGCACAATAGACGATGAGCCATAGCTTAAAATTAAATCGTATTGCATCAGAGAGAGTTCTCTAGAAGCTTCTAGAACGATAGACAGCATTCGGCGAGCGGATATGTCATTCTCATTTTATACTTCGAGCCCATACTGGTAGCAATCTATATAGATGACTATTGGACTCGTGGAGAGGTCATTGTTTTTAAACTTGTCGTCAGTAATTATAAACAGTCTTCAATAACTGGAGAAGCATAAGAAGAAGAAGAAGAATAAACGTTTCATTATCATCAGCCGATAGAAACTCACCGCTGGACATAGACCTAGTCCAAAGAATCACACTGCATCGAGATTCATGCGGGGATCTAGGTTATTTCCCACCACTCTGGCCAAATGCGAGTTGGTGAGAACTAGAACCTCGTTTGTTGAGCAGCTGGGTGCACTACGAGCTGGTGAGGTTCGCTTGGATCCTGTGAGTTGTAGTGCGGGAACACTACCAAATCATAACCAACAACAGTATAGTATTAGTCGAGTAATTATTACATAATTGTATATTCATAGATATATACTCCAAAGTCATGTTGGCTGATATTGCTGGGATCTTAGCTGGACTTAAAGATCAAGGTGGGATGAATACATTACCAGAATATAAAGTTACACTTAGAGTCTGGACACTCGTATTTATTTATATCTTCTTTCATCATGCGTACAGGTTATGGAAGAATACAACGAAATGGTTCCTATGAAAATAATCAAATGATCAAGTCGCTTAGTTCTGTAAAAGGATATATTTTCACGGTAGTTCTAAATGAAAAATACAGTTGCAACACTGACGGAACAATCAGGCTTGAAAGACACCTCGTCGAAGAAGCCTTTGTTACATTATTGCCCTTATTAACGCAGCACAAAGGAATGGAGATCAGCTCACTCTTATCTTAGTAATGGAACTGCTTTATAACTTTTGAAAGAATAACAGCAACCTGCTAATACTGGAATGAGAAAATCACCGAAATGTATAACGTTTTGTTTTCTATATTCTACTAGTCATAAGTAACTGATGTAGAATTAACAAACAAAACATATGATAACAACAAAACAATAAACTCAACAAAACCCTCGAAACCTTACCTTCTAGAAGTTGGGTATCTCTAGAAGAATTCAACTGTGATAAAGAAAGGTCTCTATTATCACTGACTAGGTACCACCGCGGCTCTTATTTCCGCATGCCAACAGTCATATGCAAACACTACTGTGCTCTGGTTTGAAGGGGCATGTAACTAGTGAAATTAGGTGACGATATCAAACACAACGCGATGCTGTGTATATTATCCTAATTAGGACCGTTTTGTCGTAGGCTGTTATCTGCTGTCGCTTTGTCTAGTAAAAAAAATCTAATATAAAGACATCTGTATTGAATTATTACGTGGAGTAGCTTCACTTATTATTGCGAACACGTCACTCGTGCTCCGAAATAGCCACATAATATTGCGTGAAACGTGACGGAATTGTCAGATGTACGTTTTCATATTGTGTAGTGTATATTACGTTAAAAATATATTTTTTTTATACTTATTTCTCATAAATCATCATATTTCACTTTTAATAGTCTTCACCGGTATAAGTAGGTACTACCGCAGCGCCTATTACTGCCGCGAAACAGTAGTGTGCAAATTTTCCTGTGCTCCGGTTTAAAGGGCACTGGAGCTAGTGAAGTTACTGAGGTAACGCGACTCAATCTTCGTTTATGGGATATCCACAGCATCAGTTTGTGGCTCGTCTTAAATCTCATGTCATCTTATGAGTTGGCGCACAGTTCTTATAGGCAGGCGTCATCCATCCATCCAATCAGCCGGAAGAAGTCCACTGCTGGACAAAGGCAGGCGTATTACTTATCATTAGGTAACATCTCGCTGTCGTCGCTTCCTTGAATAAAAAAAAATGATGGTGACTCGCGTCTGGCCTTCCGGTGGTAATGTCTCTTGTAATGTTACGACGCGAATTTATAATGACCTATACAGATTTGTAGGAAATAAATTATATAGTCATTATTTCCGGTGAGCCAACTGTTGCCTCTAGTGATGTGCAAAGCACGGATCAAGACTTGGATAATTTTGGTACTGGTCTTGGTTCTGTGTGTTCGGTCTTGCTTATATACTTCTAGTCTTGGTCTTGGTCTTGCACATTCAGTCTTATACTTTGTTGAATATTTTATTTACAGAAGAAAAGTATACGTTCAAGCTATGATAAGTAATTTAACTTATCACTTCAACGGAATATTTGTTTTTTCTTTTAGCTTTGGTCTTGTTTACAGAAAATTGGTCTAGGTCTTACTTTTTCTCCAATTTTACTCATCACTAGTTACCTCACTTATAATTTTTTTCTCTTACCTCGCCCGCCTGCTCCCCGGTAATGAGATTTCTCACCAACACAAATTACGCGTAAACAATAATTTCTTCAGGTGCTCCGCTCTAATACGAAAGAAATTTTATGAATTGCCTGAGTGAGCGAGACGACACGAGGAGTGAGCGAAATGACATGAAGAGCGAGCGAGAGTACATGAGCAGTGAGCGAGACGACATGAGGAGTGAAGGAGACGACATGAGGAGTCAATGAGATGACATGAGGAGCAAGCGAGTCGACATGAGAAGTGAGCCAGACAAAATGAGGAGCGAGCGAGAAGTAAACCAGGCTAAATGAGATGTGTTTTTCTTTCAAACACTTTTAGCCTAAATATTTATTTAAAATGTCAAAATTTTGCCTGAATCTGTACATCACCATCAATAAACCGATGGACGTCCACTGCTGGACATAGGTCTCTTGTAATGTGTTCTACAAAGCACGATTATGCGCTGTCTAAATCCAGTGGCTTCCAGGGATTTCTTTATGTCCTCTGTCCACCTAGTGGGGAGTCAGCCACCGCTGCGCTTGGGGCAGAGTCTCCATTCCAGCACTTTAAGACCCCAACGTCCAACAATTCTACCAGCTACACTCATTGCCACTTCAGCCTCGCGACTCTTAGATCTATGTCGGTGACCCTAGATCTTCTGCGGATCTCCTCAATCTTAACTAATATATATGAAAATCAGATTTTGAAGCAGTAGATGCTTCTTATAAGCTGTAGTGGGAGAGCAAGGATGCGGATGCTACAGAATATCAGCATCTTCATTACCCACTGTAGCCCTAAATCGGATTAGGTTTTGGAGACTAATTCAGGTCACATATAGGAGGTATATAAGGCGACCAGTTATCGGTCACTCAATAGGTGTGACCGGCCGACTACACGGCGCCGTGTGCCGTGAGCCGTATGCACAAAACGCTTGAACTGGTTTCCGTTATCTGCTTGAATTGTCTAATCTCTATACAATCGATTAATTCCCAATTATCTAACAAGAACGGTTAATTGCATTTATATCTATATCCTGTCTATTGCCATTATAAAGTTATATTATTAAAAAAATTATAATAAGCATTAGGAAAAGTATTGGAAATTATAGACAATTTACTGGTGGTAGGTCTTTGTTGCCGGACACTGTCTAGGTAGGTACCATTTAGCCTTGTAGTTTTAAGCTGGTAGGAATAGGACTAAAGTAAGCCCTGCCTGTCATAGAAGGCGACTAAAACGGTCTAGGAGTTTCGCGGGCCTTGTGTGTGGAAGCTCTTATCGCTCAACAAGCGAACCTACGTTGGACAGGGTATGGCTCAGCGATGGTGCCTATGAGGGTCAGGCTTCTCCTCAGAGACTTGCTTTTTTTTTAGTTTCCCTCCGTATGTTGGGCCAGGGCCTTTATTTTACTTTTACATCATTTGCCATCCTATTTCTATCTTTATATTTTTCCTTTTTGCTCTTACTTTCTAATTACATTTCTTTTTAATACTTCTAATCTTCTTCCATTCTTTCCTCTTTCATTCCAATACTTACGATATCCTCAAACAATGACACTGGTGGTAGGTCTCTGTTGCTGGAGACTGTTTAAGTAGTTATTATCGCAGCGCCTATTTCTGCCGCGGAACAGTGGATTTTTACATTACTGTTTATCGGCTGAAATAGGCCCTGAATGTCGTCGTTTTGTGGAGCAAAAAAAAATTTTTTTAATATATATTGTGTATACCCCATTATATAATATTTATCACTTTCTTCATATACTTTGTTGTATGAGCTTAAGCTATGCCTAATATTTCATCACAGATAGATTTCGTTAAGAATATCATCATAAGCCGATACGCGTCCACTGCTGGACTAAGCCTCCATCAAAGATTCCGACAACAGGTAAGGATTCGTAAGGGGGATTTGGGCTATTTCCCACCACGCTGACCCAATACGGGTTGATGGGAGCCAGAACCACGTTTATTGATTAGCCGGCTGCACCACGAGCAGGTGCGATTGGCTTGGATCCCGTGAGTTGATGTGCGGGACCCCTACACCCCTATTAAGAATATGTTATTAAAAAAATTGCCGTTGTATAATATGGGCCTTTTACGACCGGGTATCGGAAGACGCTGTGTTGGCATGCCACCCACCTGGTAGGCCGACGATCTGATAAAGGTCACGAGAAGCCGCTGGATGTGAATAGCGCAGAGCAGATCGGTGTGGAGATTCTTGAACGAGACCTATGTCTAGCAATGGGCATTATCCAGCTGATAAATATACTCATAAAAGGTTATATAGGTCTCCCTGTTAGGTAGACAAAGGATGTCAATACAATCGCTAGTGGCAACTGGATTCAAACAGAGCAAGACAAATGTCCAACAGTGGACGTCCGTCTGTTGAAATGATGTTAATGATGATACTAATAAAACACTTGTACTTCCTTTTGTACTAAAACTACATCTAACAAACTATAGTAAATATGTATTAAGATTTAAATAAAAATATGTCTGCGTACGCGGATACGGTAATAGATATGATATTTACCTACAGCAAATCTCACATTTCCTTGTATTTACTTAAGTATACTGAAAGTTGGATGCAGTACGTCTTCAGTTTCTTATAACGTTCAGAAATATTTACAGGAACATTGCAAAGATCAATAAAAGCTTTAAGCTGTTTCTTTTTTTTTATATTGTCACGCCATTTTCCCAGTAGGGGTAGGCAGAGGTAAATAAACACCCCCGTGTCGCCAGATGTGGTCAGATTAGGTCCCATGTAACAGAGTTTATGTTTCATTGTTTATAATAGGTTGGGGAAAAAGAAATCCATTATTTTTTCGGTAGATGGCTGTAGTGATAAATTTCTCGTAAAGTATCGATCAAACAGTTTCAGATTTATGCTCGTTGGAAAGGTGACATTTCGCAGTAAAAAAACTCTTTTGCTGTTTTTTGTTTGGTGCATTCAATTGTGAGTTACAGGGTGTTAAAAATTGAAGTGAACAAAGAGAAAATTCGGTACATTTTACAATTTTTCTTTGACAAAGGCGAAAATGCAAGCCAGGCAGCTAAAATTGTGAATGGTGTTTATGGACCCGATACTGTAATAGCCAATTATGTGCAATTTTGGTTTCGTAGATTCCGTTCAGGAATTTTTGATATTAAAGATGCACCTCGCACAGGTAGGCCGGTCGCCGAAAATGTCGATAAAATCGGAGAAATGATCGAAGTTGACCGGCATGTTAGCAGTCGTAACATCGCCCAGTAGCTAAAAATGGACCACAAAACAGTTTTAAACCATTTACACAAAGCTGGATTCAAAAAGAAGCTCGATGTTTGGGTGCCACACCAATTAACAGAAAAAAACATGATGGTTCGAATTTCCATCTGCGAAGCCTTGGCCAAACGGAATGAGATAGACCCATTTCTTAAACTGATGGTGACTGGAGATGAGAAATGGATCACATACGATAACCCTGTGCGAAAACGAACATGGTGAAAGAGCGGTGAAGCACCTCAAACGGTGGCCAAACCAGGACTAACGGCCAGGAAGGTTCTGCTGTGCATTTGGTGGGACTGGAAGGGGATTATTTATTATGAGTTGTTTCCATATGGCCAAGCACTAAATTCTGATCTCTACTGTCAACAACTGGACCGTTTGAGGTAGCAATTGACCAGAAACGGCCAGAATTGGCCAACAGGAGAGGTGTCGTGTTCCACCAGGACAACGCTAGGCCACACACGTCTACAGTGACTCGCCAGAAACTTCGGGAGCTTGGTTGGGAAGTTTTAATGCATCCGCCATACAGTCCGAACTTGGCACCAAGCGATTACCATCTTTTTCTTGCATTACAAAATTTCTTTAATGATAAAAAATTGGCATCTAGGGAAGATTGTGAAAATCGGCTACTAGAGTTTTTTGCAAATAGAAAGCAGGACTTCTACGAGAGAGGCATTATGAAGTTAGCTTTAAAATGGCAACAAATCATAGAACAAAACGGTGCATATTTGACCCAAATCGGACAATCCGAAGCATGTTAAATAAAGTCCTGAAGTTCATATAAAAATAATGGATTTCTTTGTCCCCAACCTATTATATCGTATATACTTATAATATATCCTTCAATGAAGATTATAATTAGTGCCACAATGGTACGGGTAAGCGTATCACTTACTATCGAGGGAATGTCGTGCTGCGCAAAATAAAAAAATGGAGACTTAATACTTGTTTGCTCTATACAAGGTGATGTATATACGCCATTACATGTGTATCGCAACGCCAATCTTTGTCCAACAGTGGACTTATCAGCTAAAGCATGATGTTATATTTTAAAGGAACAAATACCTTCTTTATATTTAACGACGACATAAGATGTTTAGTCTCATACTACCGCAGTAATCTGACTAGCTACAGTGCCCTTCAAACTGAGATACAGTTACCCACACTGCTCTTTGTTGGCTTAAACAGTAGCTGCAGCGGTACATCCCACAGACAAAATGGCGGTTTAAAAAGTCTTTAAAACCTTTATTACCTAAATAGGATATTACTCAAAGGATCGACGAAAAAGAAAAGCTTTGCGTTGCTTCCGAGTAGCTTTCATTTAGCTTGGGGGCGACGTGAAAAAATGTTGCTGTAGAGCATTCCATGCACTTTCGTGAAAAGCGACTTTATGTAAAGGAAATAGCGAGCTTCCGCTTACTTGACAAGATGGCGGCATGCCGCGAATAAAACAAAGTGCAGATGGTATTCATTTGCACGTTTTGAAGTAATACCTCTTTGTACGCGTTGGGGAATATACACAGCAGCTTTTTTTTATACAATTATGCGACGAGATGAGCAGGACATTCACCTGATGGTAAGTGATACGCCGGCCCTTAAAAACATGGCGCTGGTTAGAATATTATACGTTGCACTAAATTGTGTTCGCTATTGGATGATATGTTAAGTCTCGTTACTCCAGTTAGCTATAGGCCGATGAACCTTATCTGAAACCGTTCGTGAAACGGTGGAGACTATAAACTTTCTTATTACTTCCTTTTAACACTGACAGTTGGACTCTGTTTCCGGAAACCGACTAGGTAGGTACCACCGCATCCCTGGGGAAGGAGTCCGCCGCCTCTATTCGGGTGTTGTGCGATCGATGGCTCTCTATGGCGCTCCGGTTTGGTCAGATCGGTTGACGGGCAGCCGACGTTGCCGGGCTAAAGTCAACAGTCTGCAGCGGAAGATAGCCATTCGTATCGCACGGGGATATCGGACGATATCGTTTGAGGCGGCCACTATCTTGGCCCGGTTCCCACCTCTGGACATTCTGGCGGAAAGGGACGCGCGGATTTATACGCGTCTACGTTCTCATCGAGAAGAAGCCGAACCCCTGGATGTGGTGGAAGTGCACAGGCATGAGCGCCGCCGCGCTTTGGAGGTGTGGAGAGAGCGGCTTGCTGAGCCGCGGAACTCACAGCAGCGTATAGTAAGCGCTTTTCTGCCGAACCTCGAAGCCTGGCTTAGATCGGGCGGAGTGGCGCATGTCACCTTCAGGCTGACTCAGGTACTCACAGGAGGGGTGCTGGGTCGGATAACCTCCTCGTGTGCCCGGGAGATGCAGTTGCCTTCGGACCTCGGTCCGGGGGTAAGGGCATCTCCTGGGACTGGTGTACCCTGGGCAACGGCAGCTGCTTTATGCTCTCGGGCATATGGCAGCTGACGGCTAATAATCCGACAGCCGGATAACCCGGCGGGAGGGGTCTCTCCGCGTGTCCCTCTGACTATCAGAAGGCACAGTGGAGGGGCGACGGCGGGCTCGGTGTGCACTTACCCTGCCCCGGGCAGGCGGTGGGTCTTTCCTGCCGCCACCGTCGGTCGTAATCCCGTGTGATGTCGTGGTCATGTCTCGCGGTCACACGGGACCGAGGCCCTTGGCTTAACCGCCCGGGGCGCAACCTCTATAAAAAACTACCCCAACTCAAACGGCGACGCAGCGTGAGGAGTGCATGGCTGGAGGGGAGTCCAGTCTCTACTGCGGACCCCGACAGGGGACCGGCCGACCCCCTGGACGCGACACCTAGGCTTACCGGAGGCAACACGGGCTCTGTCGAAGGTGGACCTCAATAACCCGTGACTCGTGGGAATAACATGGAAAAAGAAATCACAAAAACTTTACGGGTGGAACTCACAAGTTTGCCCATAGAGAATGTCGGGCCCGATATGGGCGGAGGTGTGATGCCTGCGACGGGCGGAGTGGACGCGGTGCCCGTGAAGGGCGGAGCAAAAAGGCGGAGGGCCTCCAGATCGGGAGAGGGGGCTAGGTCGGTGGCCGCGGTCGCGAGGACCGACTCCGGGATGGCGCTGAGGTCGACGTCCCGCAGGGGGAGGAGCGCGGGATCGTCACCAGGCGTAGACTCCTCTGGGGGAGCTTCGCCTGCCCCGGAGAGTGGGTTGAGCGGCGCGACGAGCAGGGACCGGTCGCCTGTGGAGGTAGCCACCTTCCGGGCGATCGTGGGCACCGATCGGTTCCGCAAGCCGGGGCCGCCTGCATCGGAGGGCGACGGCGGGACCGGAAAACGGAGGAGGACCGCCAGAGATATGACCACCGTGGAGCTGGTCAGCGAAGTGGAGGGAGCCGCCGACGACATCTCGCTCGTCAGTAAGACGAGCAAATCGCTGTCGGGCGGCTTCCAGAAGAAGCTGAACCAGGCCGTCCTCTGCATCAAGGAGGCGGTGGTAGCCCTGGCGGCGCGACTCGAGCCGGAGGAGAACCTCCGTCTCCGCAGCGACAATCGTCGCCTGGAGACGGAGGTGGAGTACATAAGGCGTGAGCTCCTCGCCTTTAAAAAATATAACGAGGAGCTCAGCCAGCAGGTGGCGGCACTGCGCACTGGGGCGGGGCCCGTGCCAGTGGAGGCTCCGGCTCGTCCTCCTCCTCCTGAGCCGACGGATTTTGCGGCCCTCATCAACGCGGCCGTGGAGCGGGCATCCGAACGGATGCTCGGTGCTGCGGCGCGGATGATTGAGGGTCGCTTCGCCGGGCTGGAAGACCGCCTACTTCCAGCCCCCATCATCCGACCGCCTCTGGCGGCGGATAGAAGGAGGGCGCTGGGTGGCAGCTCCGTCTCGAGGGCCCCCGCGCCTGCGGACGCGGCCACCTCGGCTACGACCCGGCCGGCGGCGTCCTCGGCGCCCCGACAGGCGCCGGCGCTGGCACCACTACCTCGCCGGGCGCCGATGAAGGCTTCGACCTCCCGCCCTCAGCCAACAACAACATCCTCGGCTGAGGGAGAGATGGAGGTGGAAAACGTGCCGCTGCCCGGGCCCTCCACGGAGGAGGGCTCGTGGACGAAGGTGGTCGGCCGGAAGGCGCGGGCCAAGGCCGCCAAGAAGGCGGACCCCGTCAAGAAGGCGGCCCCCGCCAAGAAGGCGGCCCCCGCCAAGAAGACGGCCCCCGCCAAGAAGGGGCCCAAGCTTGCGCCGCCCAAGACGGCCGCAGTGATAGTCAAGCTGCGGCCCGAGGCAGTGGCCGAGGGGACGTCTTACCGGGAGATCATGAGCTCCCTGGTGAAGACGTCCGCCCTCGAGGACCTGGGCCTTGTGGGCCAAGTGCGGGTGCGGCCAACCATGGCGAGGGCCCGCCTGTTCGAGCTGGGTGCCAGCCACGGCCGCGACGTTGCGGATCAGCTAGCGGAGAAGATGAAGACTTCGCTGGCTGGGGTGGCCGACGTCGTCCGGCCGGTCAAAACCGCGGATCTGCGGGTGACCGAGCTGGACGACTCGGCCACCAAAGAGACGGTCGAGGCTGCGGTCGTCGCAGCAACGGGCTGCCCAGCCGGGCAGGTGAAGGCCCTGTCCGTAAGGTACGGGCCTAGGGGATGGGCACCACTATCGTTAAGTGTCCGGTCGCCGCCGCGAAGCTGCTGGCGGAGAAGGGCCGCGTCCTGGTCGGGTGGACCTCGGCCAGGATCGTGGCTCTGGAGCAGCGCCCTTTGCGCTGCTTCAACTGCATGGCGATCGGGCACACCTCTGCTATGTGCCCATCCCCCAAAAGCCGGAAGGATCAGTGCTTCCGATGCGAGAAGGTGGGTCACATGGTCGGCGAGTGCCAGTCGGAGTTCCAATGCTCCGTCTGCGCCGACTCTGGTCAGAAGTCCAACCACTTGATGGGGGGAGAACTTGTCTCCCCCCCAGGGTCAAAGGAAAGGCTGCGGCCGGGACACCTTCCCGCGTCGCGGAGAAGAAGACTGCGCCTGCAGGAGGTGAGAACATGGTCATCAATTAATTGATGGCCCACATCTCACTCCTGCAGGCGAATCTCAACCACTCCGCCAACGCTCAGGACTTGTTCCTGCAGTCGTTGGCGGAGTGGGGATGCCACATTGGCGTGGCATCGGAGCCGTACAGGATTCCCGCCCAATCATCCTGGGTTGGGGACCTGGACGGCACGGTGGCGGTGCTGGCGAGAGCGGGCGCCTGCCCCCTCATCAAGTCACTAGAGAGGGGGCACGGCTACGCGGCGGCAGGTTGGGGGAGGTACGCTGTCATCGGGGTGTACTTCTCCCCCAACCGATCCCTGGCAGAGTTCGAGGTGTTTCTCGACTCTGTCAGGGCCGCCGCGGGCAGGTTGTCGCCGAGGGAGACTTTGGTCCTCGGCGACTTTAACGCCAAGTCTCGCTCTTGGGGCGGCACCGCCACCAACGCGAGAGGGAGAGCAGTTGAGGCATGGGCACTGCTCTCCGGTCTGAGCCTCCTCAACGAGGGAAACGTGCTCACGTGCGTGCGAGGGTCGGGGGGGTCCATCGTGGATCTCTCCTTTGCCTCACCGGCGCTCGCGCGCCGTGTGGCAAATTGGCGGGTGGAGGAGGAGGTGGAGTCCTTATCGGATCACCGATATATCAGGTTCGAGGTCTCCCCTCCTCAGGGCCGCGGCAAAACATCATCGCGCCCCGGGTTCCACTTCCCTCGTTGGGTCCTCGGCAAGTTCGACAAGGAGCTCGCCGAGGAGGCGGCGCTGTTCCAGAGATGGAACATGCCCCGAGGCTCAGACGACGTCGGCGTCGACGAGCTGGAAGGTCGCATCCACAGCGCTCTTCAGGAGGTGTGCGATGCGGCCATGCCTAGGATGCGGCGACGTCCTGCGGACCGCCGCCAGCTGTACTGGTGGTCGGAGGAGTTCTCCGGCCTCCGGGCGGCGGCCCAGGCTCGTCGCCGGGCACTGCAGCGTTGTCGGCGTCGGCGCACGCAGGTGACGGGGGAGGAGGAGCAGCTGCAGGGTCAGTATGCGGAAGCCCGCAAGACCCTGCGGCTCGCCATAGCCCGGGCGAAGACCCTTGCCTGGGAGGAACTACTGGCAGGGGTCGACAGGGATCCATGGGGGCGTCCGTTCAAGACGGCACGGAAGAAGCTCTGTGCCGCAGGCGCCCCCTTAACGGAGGCCCTGGACCCGGACTTCCTCCAAGGGGTGGTGGACCGGTTGTTCCCGGGGGCTGACGCGTAATTCCAGCCCCCGGTTATGTCCACCACCGCCCCCGCGGCGGCCACAGAGGAGGGCCCTCCTCTGACGGAAGAGGAACTGGACGTGGCCCTGGATCGTCTCCGGGGTCGACGTACGGCTCCGGGGCCCGACGGGGTCCCATCGAGGGCCCTCTGGGTGGCCGCCAGTCACCTGCGTGAGGAGCTCCGGAGACTGTACGACGCCTGCATTCGGCGCGTGCAGTTCCCGGAGCGCTGGAAGACGGGCAGGCTTTGCCTGCTGCGGAAGGGGGACCGTCACCCCGACTCCCCTTCCGCGTACAGACCGATCGTCCTTCTGGTCGAGGCGGGGAAGGTCTTCGAGAAGATCTTGGCCGGCCGTCTCGTTCAGCACCTCGCCGAGGTGGGACCGGGCCTCCATGAGGCCCAGTACGGATTTCGGGCAGGGCGATCCACGTTGGACGCCCTGCTCGATCTGAAGGGCCTCTGTCTGGAGGCCTTCGGTGACGGCGAGGTGGTCCTGGGGGTGTCCTTAGATATCGAGAACGCCTTCAACAGCCTGCCATTCGCGACGATCAGGGGGGCGCTGGAGTTTTTCCGGCTCCCCCCCTACATGGTTGGGCTGTTGGGGGCGTACCTCAAGGACAGGACGATCGTCTGGGTTGATGGCAGCGGCGAATTACATCGGCGGCGTATGGAGAGCGGGGTTCCACAGGGGTCGGTCTTGGGCCCCTTGCTGTGGAACCTCGCGTACGACTGGCTGCTGCGGCAGCCGGTCCTCCCCGGGACGAGGGTACTATGCTACGCGGACGACACCCTCGTCTCGGCCCGGGGGAGGAGTTACGACGAGGCTGCTCGTCTGGCCGCCACTAGCACGTCGCTGGTGGTGGACCGGATCGAGCAGCTGGGTCTGAGGGTCTCCGTCACGAAGACGGAGGCCCTCCTCTTCCACGGACCCCGCAGGGTCCACCCCGGGGCGCGATCATCCCCGTCCGGGGCGAGAGGGTCCCAGTGCGGGGAGCCCTCAAGTATTTAGGGCTCACTCTGGACGGGCGATGGAGCTTCGGGGAGCACTTCGAACGGCTTCTCCCGAAGCTCACCGCCACCGCCGCTGCGCTGGGCAGATTACTGCCCAATGTCGGGGGGCCGGGTCATTTGTGTCGGCGCTTATACTCTGGCATCCTGCGGAGTATGGCACTGTACGGAGCGCCCGTATGGGTGGATAGGTGCGAGACCGCCAGGAACGGGCCCGTGTTGAAGAGGGCCCAACGTATCTTGGCGAACCGAGCCTGTCGGGCGTACCGTACGGTGTCCTGGACGGCGGGTACGCTTCTCGCGGGCGATGCGCCTTGGCATCTACAGGCGCAGTCGCTCGCGGAAGTGTACCTCTTCCTGCGGGATGCCGGAGAGCGTCGGCCGGACCCGGCCACGGTCCGCCGGATCAGGCGCGTTGCCCATGACGCCCTGATCCGGCGGTGGGAGACGGAGTTAGGTAACCCTGCCGCCGGCCGGGACACGGTGGAGGCCATCAGGCCCCACCTGTCCCGGTGGATGAGCCGGCGGTACGGGGCCTTGACGTTCCACCTGGTGCAGGTGCTGACAGGCCATGGATGTTTCGGCAAGTACCTGCACCAGGTGGCTCGTAGAGAGATGACGCAAGAATGCGTCGAGTGTGGTGCGCCGATTGACACGGCGCACCACACTCTGGCGGAGTGCCCGGCATGGGGGCCGCAGCGCCACGCCCTCGTCGCGCAAGTCGGCAGTGACCTCTCGCTGCCGACTGTAATCGATCGGATGTTGAGCAGCAAGAGGTCTTGGAAGGCGGTGGCCTCCTTCTGCAGCGCAGTGATGCGTCAGAAGGAGGCCGCCGAGCGCACGAGGGAGGCCGACGCCGCTGCCGCATCTTGCAGGCGGCGGCGGGCCGGCGGGAGAGCGCGGCGGCAGAACCACGCCGTCCGCTTCCTCCCACCGTGAGCGATGGGCCCCTAGCCGGGCACGGTGTGAGGGGGCGTTCGGGCCGTTAGGTGTGGCCTTTGGGCCTTTTGTCGTGTTTCCCCTGGGGGTGCGTCCCCCGGGGGAGTCTGGGTTTTTGTCCCCCCCTTCCACTTCGACGAGGGGGGGGAGTCTGGAGGGAGGAGGCCGCCGCCCAATTCCTTCACGGGAAGGCGGCGGCTGGGCATGCGCTCCGTCGTGGGCGCGCGCGGTCGTCTGTGGGGTCGGGGGGCCCCAACGTGCCGGTCCCGCGAGGGGCCGGTACGGGACGGCAGGTGGGTGCCTTTGCTCCCCGCGGGCACCCACCAGGAGGAGTTTTATACGCGGAGGCGCCCGGAGAGTTGCTTGGCTGAAACCCGGGCGTCTCCAGTATGCGTATTGCGGGACAAGCGGTGGTGGTTTTAGTGGGTATGGGGGTCACGCACAACATCTCAGTGGCCCCGAGCCCCACATAACCCGGCGTCCCCCCCCCTGAAATGGACGCTGGGTATGCGGTAACAGCATTTCCACCACCGATATAAAAAAAAAAAAAAAAAAAAGGTACTCACAGGACACGGGTGTTTTGGTGAGTACCTGAATAGGATTGGACGTGAACCAACCACGCAATGCCACCATTGTGGTGGAGTGCTGGATTCCGCTCAGCATACGCTCGCAGAATGCCCTACGTGGGAGCCTGAACGGAAAATTCTCATCCACAAAATCGGGCATGACCTTTCTTTGCCAGTAGCGATATCAACTGCACTGGCAAAGAAAAATGGGTGGATAGCGTTGGTTTCCTTCTGTGAAACCGTTATGATGCAGAAGGAGTCCGCCGAGTGAAGTCGGGAGAGGGCCGACTCCGTCCATAGACGAGGACGTCGGGGCGATGGCAACGGACGCCCCAACCCGTCAGCTCTGTAGTGCCGGGCCATTAAGAATAGGACTAAGGTATTCTCTGCCTGTCGTACAAGGCGACTAAAAGGGTCCTCGGTTTCGTAGGCTTTGAGGGTGGGGGCCCTCAGAGCTTAATAAGCGAGCCTTAGGAGGACGGCAAATACATTGTGGTCTTGTATTTGCCGTAGCAAAGCGTGGGGTCTAGGAGGGCTTTGGCCCTTCCGTGGAATGTTTAATTGAGAGTGCAAGGGGGCGCCGGTGCGTTCCGTAGGAGATCCTGGAGCCCCTCCTAATGCACTGAGGGAGACCACCGAGGGGGTTTTAGTGGGTAGAAGCCCCACATAACCTTGTCTTCCCCCCAGAAGCAAGGTATCTTTTAAGAAGATTTCCACCGCGAGAAAAAAAAAAAAATAGGTACCACCGCATCGCCCATCTCTGCCTTCAAATAGTGGTGTGCAAACATCACTTGATTCCGGTTTGTAGAGCGTTGTAACTAGTGGTATTATTGAGGTAAAGAGGTATAATATCTTGTCTTATGTGACGAGCGCAATGTGGTGTAGTTTATAATATTCTAATTAGCGCCACGTTGTTATGGGCGGACGTATCACTTACCATCAGGTGAAATAAAAAACAAGTTAAAAACGACTGCGGTAATAAGACTTAATACTTTCATATCTGGAGACGATGAACACAATATGGTGCAGTGTATATCGTACATCATCATCAGCTGATACACGTCCACTGCTGGACTTATGCCTCTCCCAAAGATCTCCAGAGTTCATTGAGATCATCAGAATTTGGCCTTACCTCACCACGCTGGTCTAGTGCGGGTTGGTGGGTAGTCAGATTCTCATCTGTTATTCAGTTGGGTGACTCGTGCAGGCGAGGTTCACTTGGGATCCGTAACATGTTGGGCGGAACCACTTATATCCAATATATAACTAGGTAGTATTAAATTATGATATAACTTATAATCATAAGATATACCAGCTGTTATATATAGGTTATTTTTAAAACAATCCCTTTGTTTTCTAAATTGTTTGTACACCAAAATAATGTTATAGTTTTAGAGTTAAAACAATGTTCTTACCTTCAAAAACCGGTTAAAGCCTCCAGCGGTTCCCGAAGCAAAGTTACCTTTAAGTTAACATAAATGGGATTCCAGTACTACTTCACAAGTTTGGAGATTATTTGCTGCCAGAAGCGGGATCGGATAGTTTTTGGATTGTTTGGGTACCTCTCGATATGTGTGCTTAGTTCGGCAAAAACTTTGTTAAGTGTTTAACTATTGTACCAAAGCTGTTTAACCATTGGATAGGGGTTGCTGTGTTTATTATATGAAATCAATTACCAGAGCTTTCCAACCTTATTTTCGTTCCCATACACCTTAACAAAACTCTCTGATAGTTTCATAATTACTCCAGAAGATGTGTCTCGTTTCTCTTTAGCTCTTTTTATTGTCAATCTTAACTTTAAAATGAACCCTCTTTCTCTTTATTCTCTAGCATCGTAGTAAGTTATTACTTACAAGGTATGTTTTAAACTATATACTCTAAACATGATACATTATAGTAATGTTTTATATGAGTTAACTATTTTAACTCTTCAGTATTTCCGGCATTACCAATATAGTGGGACTCCACGGATTGGATATTCGTACAAGTTGGGAATCGCTGATCTAGACCTTGAGTATAAAGATCTTCTAACTATAAGTTAATAAAATCCTATTAAATAGTCACTTGTATTAAATAGCAGAGATAGTAGGACACTGATTAAATAATAGACTGATAAGAAACATATCTGTTATCAGTAACTGTCTGTAGTAGAGTGATATTTGAATTTCAAAAGCAGCAGTTAGGAAACTATTAGACAAACTATATGTTAGTAAATATCTTGTTTATTTATTCAGAAATTCCATCAGGCGGTAAAGAGGTTTGTAAAGGCTTTGTCTGATGTCAGCGAACGACACAAGGAACATGAATTACATATGAACACGGATCAAAGGATGAGGTTAACGCTTCCGCGAAATAATTTAATCCTGAAAGGGAAAAAAATGTATACTGAAATAATGTCTCCTTTTATTTACCTGCTAACATTTATAAACACAAGTTATTTATGGACTCGGTGAAATGGAGAAGTTTTGAAGGTATTTTATGTAAGTTTTACAGAGGAATGTTGAGTCTGAAAGTTGCTCCAGTGACAGACAAAATGAGGAGCAAGAGGTTAGCGTTGTGCCGGCATGTTGTGCGGGGGGATAAAAGAGATATAACAAAGAAAGTAATGAGAATGAACTTGGATGGTTGTAAGGGTAGAGGAAGACCGAATAAAGTGTGGATGGATTGTGTGAAAAACATGTGTAAGAAGGGTATGAATTTAGATATGACGGCTGATAGAAAGATAAGGAAAAGAAGTACATACTGCGCCGACCCCACATAGCTGGGGAAAGAGAAGGAGGAAGACAGAAAGTTTTATAGAGAGAGGAAAAGAGTGAGTTCACCAAATAGTAAGTGACACGTATCTATGACAACGTAGTGTTAGTTAGGATTATATAGACAGTGTCGCATTATATTTGTCGCCTTGTCTCTGTCTCAACATAACTACTTCAGCAATTTCACTAGCTACAATTTCCTTCAAATTGGAACTCGTTAATCTTTCCACACCACTGTATGGTGGCCGAAATAGGAGCTGTGGTAGGACTCATACCACTACTTATTTTCTTCAGCTATAGCACTACTCAGACCGGAACATAGTAGTGTTGGCACAGTTCTGTTTATCCGCTGAAATATAGGATTGGCGGTACCTTCTTAGATTGTTATCAGCAACAGATCTTCTCTCAGAAATTTAGTTCGCTACAGCATCATTTAAAGCGGAAGACAGTAATGTGTGTATAGTATTCATTGTCGGCAGATATAAGAGCCGCGGTGGTGGCTAGATGGTCTGTGACAATAGAGACCTAATAGAGGATTTTATATGAATAGACTAGAATTTAAATTCACCAGCCTGATCTGACCGCAGCAATGTCTAAATCTTGTTAGGTCGGGTTTATAAATGTAGTCGGGAGTTTGAATTAAAAGGGTCGGTTTTCATTGTTGAGGTTTTGAGAGATAGCTGGGGGGATTACACCGGCGATGAAGGTAATTGAATTCGTGACCGAAATTTTCAGTGCTTGTTCTCAGCTCCACAATTGTGTTTCGGTATTCGTATGCTCATTGCGTTTGCCGAAATCTTTTTACACCGGCATTATGTAGAAATGTATCTAAGAATTGAAAGGGACGTATAGACAAGGTACGCATAAAGCGTTTCGCTTCAACCTTCATGATGGGAACAGCGAAGGATTTGAACAGTCTGCGAGCTTCCATATTTTCATCGGTTTGATGTTGGAGTCTTTAAGAGACGAGCGAATAGGCTACTTACAGACTAGTGCGTTTTACCATTAAATACTACATCGTCGCTTACCATCAGGTGCGATTGTAGTCAAGCGCTGGTATTTATAACTAGTTTTCCTTGCTTGCCGGCCGTAGTATAAAATCAGACTTGACATTTCTCTGAAACATTCCTTGAAACAAATTTGAAAAAAATTGGCGAACAAAGAAAGTCCATTGTCATTACCGTCATCATCATCAGCCGATAGACTTCCACTGTTGAACATAGGCCTCCCATAAACATCTTCATATATAGTCAGCATGGCGTCCGGTACCGCTGGGAACTTAGGACTGTGGTATCTGTACCGGAGGCCATGTTGACTGTGACGACCAAGCAGCGTAAGACCGATCGATGTAGAGGAGGCCTGTGTTCAGCAATAGAACGATGTGGTGTATTATATACCATCAAGTGAATGCACCTCTCGTCTCATATCCAAAATGACTACACAAGTAATCGATCGAATCAGTCACGAACAATATCATTATACTTAATCCTGTTCTCCGCTGAAACCTGAACAGCTGAAGCGTAATTTCAGCCACAGCGCGCACTTGTGCGCAATAACGTTTAGAACTTTAACAGTAAAGTTTAACGACTTCCGTTCTCTTAACGTCACTTTTTGTTTCGCGGTCAAATTATAATTAGATGTGTAAAGTTTTAGAGATAACTTACCGCAGAACCGTAGTTGATGAGGAATATAGATGCAGTAGACAAAGCTACAAAGGAGACTACAAATTTAGAGAATACTACAAAAGAGCACAGTACTGTTTGTCGACTGCAATAGGAGCTATGGTAGTACTAAGACGGTCTCCGGCAAGAGAGACACTACCAGTAAAGTTTCTTACTAGTTACGGCATGATGCTGTGTATATTTCTTATATATAGAACTTTTACTTTGATGTTGATGGTATTTTAATAGACGAAGCGACGAAACAAGCGAGACACTCATTTGATGGTAAGTAATACACCTACCCATGACAACGTGGCTAGTTAAGATGATATAAACTGCACCTCGTTATGCTTATCGCTATCAGACATAAGTTGTTTAATTTCGTTACACTACTTACACTAGCTACAGCGCCCTTCAAACTGGAACACGGTTATGTTTGTACATTACTGTTCGTCGGTAGAAATAGGAGCTGCGGTGTTACCTACCTAGACGGTTTCTGCTAACAGAGACCTATCATCAGTAAATTATTTTCATTATGGATAAATAAATGATATACACAACACTATATCATGTGCGTCGGATTGAGACATGAGATGTCAAATCTGGTTACCATGGTAATATCAATAGCTGTAGTGCTCTTAAAATTAGAACACAGCTATATTTGCACACTGCCATTTATCAGCAGTAATAGAGGCTACGGTGGTACCTAGATAATTTCCGGAAATAGAGACCTACTACTAGGAAATCTAGATCATTATTCCAGTAAGTAAATAAGTTATAACTTAGTAATATTTGTCTATTACTGCTTGATAGATAGATCTACGTTTAGTGAAGAATTAATGGAGTTTTTCACTCGCAAAGATGAAGGGTTGTTCCCTGATGATGGTGACTCTGTCACACAGTATCATGTCACTAACTGCAGTTTAAATAAAAACTATCTTTAGTAATCATTGATTTATTTACCTCAGTTTATTAAAAGTTTAGTTAATTTTAAAAATATACTCAGTAGATGAGAGCAGAGGAAATATTGGCTAATTTCACTTCGGGCTGTCAGCTGTTTCTGATGCGATATTTAATGCTGGAAAACTCTTTATATAACGTTTTCATTGTACGGGAAGTATGGACTTAACGACTTCCTTATTGACTGCCTTAAAAGCTTAGCGGTTAAGTGCTTGCTTTCTAACTTAGAGGTCCGCGGTTCGATTATTAAGCTATCGTCTGTTTGCGGCAGATTTCTCTAACCCACCTAATTACCATCCCTGTAAAATCCTTCTGGGGGTAACATCTTGTGAAATCTATTCTCAACTGACCTATACTCTGGAAAGTACTATCAAATGGCAAGTCTCCAAGCTCTATGGATCCAAAGATATTATGATGAGTATCTACATGGAAATATATAGATATATAGATAATGCATAGATCTTTCGTCTTTATATTGTTTTGTATTAAGCTTAAGGTTTCTGGGTGAGGGTTGTAAGGGATCCTGCACAACAAATCAGGGGACCAAGCCAACATCATCTGCTCTTGGTGTACTCTGCTAATCAGCATACGAGCGAGCGAACGTCATAGGAAACGGCTCAAATCCCCCCACATGAATCCTGGTCAATGTGAGAATCTGTGGAAGAAGACTCTGTCCAGCAGAAGATCGATACCATATCACTCGATGATGATAATTCTGGGCGAGCTGGATTATTATCACTTAGTATCATTCTTTACTTACTGGTCTCTGTTGCCACGAACCGTCCAGGTGGGTACGACTGCAGTGCCTATTTCTGCCGCCAGATAGTGATATGCAAACATCACCGTGTTCTGGTTTGAAGGGCGTTGCAGTTAGTGTAATTACTGTAGTAACGAGTCTCAACATCTTATGTCTCAGGCGACGGGCGTAATGTGGTGCAGTATATATCTTGATTAGCGCCATGTTATTATGGGCAGGTGTATCACTTACCATCAGGTGAACATCTCCATCATATCGTCACTTAGTTAAAATAAAAAAAATATCATGTTGAGGTTAAGATGATGAATAAGTACATTGTAGTTAAAAAATTAGTTCACATCGCGTGTATATATATAATTTTTTGATTACAATTTAATTAATTAAGTTGTAAATATTTAAACACCCTGTATTCGTGCTAAGTTAAGTTTGCTTATAACGGAAGTGATATATTTGTTGCGAAGTTTATAAATAAATCAGAGTTAAAAACAATTTCCTGTGGATTATACAAAACTTTGCGTCTCACTCTTACAATCTATGTGGAAAAATAAGTTCTTTACAATGCTTTCAAGTTAAGTGCTTTAAATTTACTTTATATACATTACTTAAGTATGGCGGATGTAAAAGTTAATAAAGCTCCAGCTTTTAGCTAGCTCTAGCTCTAGGTAAATTGTAAATTGTATAAGAATACAAATAATATCATAATAAAGCCTTCTAAAGAAAACTATGACATCAATCAGTGTCTCTTGATATTGTCTGTTCAAAATATTGTTTTTTTTTTATTCAATTAAGTGAAGAGACGAGCGGGACGATAACTTGATGGTAATTGCACACGTCGCCTTAAGGCAAGAAGTTAAGATTGTTATTGTAGTAATTATACTAGCTTCAGCGTCCTTCAATACGGAATACAGTAATGACTGTTTATCTACTGCTGGATATAGACCTTCCCCAATGTCTTCCACCAAATGAGACCGTCAGCTTCTCGCATCCACACATTTCCGACCGCACTGATGATGTCGGTCCGTCTGAAGGGAGGGTGTCGTGCACTTCTGCGACCTATACGCGGCCTCCACTCCAAGACTTTCCTCTTCCATTGACCGTCACTGACACGACGGACATGGCCGGACCACTGCTACTTCCGCTTGCAATATTTGAGAGCTACGTCGACAACTTTAGTACTCCGACGAATTTCTTCGTTCCGGTCCTTTAGAGAAATGCCAAGTATAGCTCTCTCCATCGCTCGCTGTGTTACTTTATATCGGTGGACCAACTCTATGGTTAGGTCTCATGTTTCTGCACGTTAAGGGTGAGTAGGAGTCACTGATCAAAGACTTTCGTCTTCAGACATCGAGGTATTTGCGAGGGGTCGAAGTGGTGGAATTTCCCAAACGTTGCCCAGACGAGCCGAATGCATCTATCGATCTCTTTGTTGAAGTTAACTTGGCCAAGTTCTGTAACCTATCCTGTAAGTGAAAATATATTTTATAGATATTAATAAAGCCTTAACATCATCATCATCAGCTGATAGACATCCAAAGCTACCGATAAGCCTCCCTCCAAGATCTCCGTATCGATCGGTCCCGCGTTGCTCACGTCCAGTGGGTTCCTCAATCAATGTGCTCAGCCCACTGTCATTTAAGTCTAGCAATCTTTTGGGCTATGTCGGTGACCTTAGTGTTTCTGCGGATCTCCACATTTCTGATTCGACCATGTAGACACTCCGAGCATAGTACTCTCCATTGTCCTTTGGGTGACTTAGTACAAGTAAGTCTGCGGTCTTAACATAGACAAATATTAATGTGAAAACTTAGCCCTAAGCTATTTTTCAGTGTAGATTCTCCTGAACAAACTTAAAAGCCTTCAGAGAATTTTCTCTGAAGTGATGTCTGCTAAAAAACATTTAAACTGAAGACATTATTAATGAGCTGAATATTCTTTGTTAAATTTAAAAACACAAGACGAGTGGGACATTCACCTGATTTTAAGTGATACGCCCGCTCGTAACAATGATGTTAGTTAGTATGATACACACAGTAGCTCTATCTATTCTACTGGTGGTAAATCTGTCGCCGGAGACTGTTTGGGTACCACTATTACTGTATTCCGGTTTGAAAAGCTCTGTAGTTGTAAATTTCTGAGATAACGAGACTTAACATCTTAAGCGACGAGCGCTATTTGGCGCTAGTTCGGAAGGTATACACTGTGTACATCATATTGTGCTCGTCGCTATGAACATAAAATGTTACGTCTCATTATCATAATTTCTTGAGCTACAGCGCTCTTCAAACCGGAATACGGTAACGTTTGCAAACTACTGTTTGACGGCTGTAATAAGCGCTGCAATAGTAGCTGCCTAGTCGGTCTCCAGTATCAGAGACCTAACATCAGAAAAAATAAATGTGATATATAAGTGAGAGAGGCAGGAAATGGCCTTCGGAGGACTGATTACTGATGGACCAGTAAGGACCTCGAGATGTAGCGGCTGGTAAGCTCTTCTACCAGGTAGACCGACAATCTGGTGAAGGTTGAGGAAATCTGTTTAATGGCTGGCAGTGCTGGACAGATCAAAAATCATACGGTCTAACTTCAACTCCCCGGTCAGGTTGACTAGATATAGAACTCAACATCCTACTGACCTTAGACATGCTGGAGACAGACAGGTCTTGAGACAACTGGTTCATGTATTAGTAAAGGCCTTATAAGACCTTCACATGAGTCGTTTACCACCAGAAGAATCAGATAAGAAGACATAAAAACTCCTGATAGTTCAGATTGTAAGATGCTTTACGTCCCAAAGAGACCCAGGTTCAATCCCTGATAAGATTAAGCTTCTCGTGAAAGAACTAGTACGAACCAAGACTTATTAATTATAATGGATGTTTTGTATTCTACTCACCTTTAACAATGTCCAGAGTCCCAACAGTGGGAACTCTAAGATCAGTCTGTATTAAACTTTCTCTGTATAGCTACTTCTCATAAAAATTAAGATGTTTTACAGAGTAAGCAGTTTACGGCCTTAAGTTATTACACTACGTGAACTTAACATTCTTTTTTTAGCTTTCAAGTTGACGTTTTACGAAGTTTATTATAAGAAAAAAACCATTACAGCCTCCAGAGCCTAATTAAAAGTTCGGTGGAGGATACTCCGCAAATGAAATTCATGGAGCATCGATTCCAACCTTACTTAACCTAATTGCTTAGTCTTCGGTTATAACATACAGAACTTATTATTTAAGGCTTAAAGGTTTATGTACTTACTAAGTTACTCTCAAACGCCGCTATTAAGTTCATATGTTCATCATGAAAATCCTCATCATCATATTTGATCATATTGATCAACGATTTGGGCAAGGCGGCGATTGAATAGTAATCGTATAATCAGAGATCAACAACAAGAGTGGATTACAGACAGCTGATGATGATGATCATCGTCATGATTTCTTTAAAATCTAGCTTTTATATCATACTAAACAGACCTTAGAGGAACAGATCATTAACCTTGTAGTAGTTCGTTTTATACTACGCTTGTAATTATATGGTCACCACTCATTGACCGTCTATTCACTGTTGGTAGGTCACTGTTACCGGTGACTGTCTAAGGAGATACCATCACAGCTTCTGTTTCCACCGTCAAATAGTAGTGTGCAAACTTTACTGTGTTCCACGAAACGACGTGTTTATATGGGGGGGGGGGGTTGGGTAACATCCCACCACGCTGGCACAATGCGGCTTGGTGGGAGCCGAAGCCCCGTTCGTTGATTAGCAGGGTGCACCACGAGCTGGTGAGGTAGGCTTGGGTTCCGTGTATTGTTGTGCGGGAACCCTTACATCCAATTTCAACTTACTAATGCTTTTCTTTGTGTATAAACCCACCCAATAAATTCCATGAATAACTTGCTCCTGTCACATAAAATAACTTTATACGTTCAAAGAGCTTTCGTAAGACAATTTTTAAGCAACGAAAAATTCCGAAGAATAGTAGAGGAATGCTTCCGGTGCGCTCTTTGAAACTTCAAGTAAAATAACTTAACTTGAAGAATTTTCAAAGTTAGCATAAAATACTACTGTAAAATTTTAAAGCTAAAAGATACTATGCTCTGTGTATACTTGGAATGATTTAGAGCAGAGGTTCCTGGAGTTTTTTTTTTACAGGAACACTCAAAATTCAGCTCTCTCACCTAAACGGTGGACCTCGAGAAATCCCTCCCAGATGAAACACAACAAACGACGGCCCCTGGTGTTCAGTGATGCGGGCGGCACATGAGAGTTCGATGGGGGAATCTTTGGGAAGACCTACGTCCAGCAGTGGACACCTATTGGCTGATGGTGATGAGTGAATCTGGAGCAGATATATTTCTACCGTATTCCCAAGACTTGACAAAAAAGATAAAGATTGGAGCCAACGTAGACCCCCGTAGACTCCTTTGAGAACTAAGGTTCTAAAGAATAACGATTTTTGTAGTTTATAGCTATGGTTAATTTTTTTTTAATTTATAATGAGCTAACTTAACAGCTAATTATTTTTATTCAACGAAGCTATGATGCGTGCTCGTATCTTCCTAAGGTTATGTAATAGGTCAACCCATAACAAAGTGGCGCTAGTTAGAATGTTATACACTGCAACACATTGTGCTCCTCGCTATAATGTTGTCTCATTACACTCGATATACAGTAATGTTTGCACCCTTCCATTCAGCGGAACAAGTGAGCATTGCGGTGATACCTACCTAGGTACCCAGCAACTGAGGCTTACCATCAGTTAAGATCATCAGAGTCGTAATATAGTTAAGTAGGATCAGGTTATTTGGTTCTCACGTGCTAACAGCCGGTACACCAAGATTCTGCTGGTACAGCGAGTCCATAATATAAGTGTAGTTACTACCCCCGTCTAAGTTCCTGACCCTGTCCAAACTACACAATAGGCGCCAACGGAATTAACCTAAGACCTCTGACTTACAAAGCGAGCCCTTAGCCACTGATCATCTGTAACAGCTACGAGTAAATGTAAAGCAGATATCAAGGACATTTCATTTCACAAACGTTCAACGCGGCTGCGTTAATATCTCCACGCAATCATTCATCATCATTTCAGCCTTTTCATGTCAACTGATGAATACGTATACCATACACAGTATATGTAAAATATGTTCTATTTAAACATATATATAAAAATGTTTTTTTTTTGTTATACGAAGCGACCAGAGGAGCAGAACGTTCATTTGATGCAAGTGATACGCCTACCTATAACAACGTGGCGCTAGTTAAGATGATATACACTGCACCTCATTGATCGCCTGAGATATAAGATTGTGAGTCTCGTTACCCCAGTAATTACATTAGCTACTCTACTATTACCCGGTTGCAATAGGCACTGCGGTGATAAACTTAGATGTTCTCTAACAACAGAGACTTACTAGGTTCCTATGTTCCCGTGTCCCTGTTTCTATGGCTGCCAATCACGTAAAAACTAGTGAAGGTAGCGACACAGGAAGATAAGTATTCGACGCGGAATGGTTTGTAGATGGTAATAAGCTGCTTTAGTTTTTAATTTCATAGATCCTTCATTTTTTTTAATTAACTTTTATGAAAGCTAAGTAAGATAGGACTGCGATAAGGAACGGAACAGTACGAGACCAGAAAATAATGATTTTACTATAGAATACTTGTATTGAAGCATCACTATTCTCCTGCTCAAGAAACGTGTAGTTCGTACATATATTATAGATATACGATCACTTGATGGCTGTTGCTGTTGCTTACTGACGAGACTCCCTTCTCCACTAGTTTTATCACCACGACATGAACTATCAACCACAAAAAATGGCAGTGCTCACTTTGCGATGAATCCCGCCGAGTTAGCGTGACACAGTCGCCGGGGTAGCAGGTATTCTTTTGCACTTTTCAACTGTATGAATCGTCTCAGCTGTTCTGAGTGGTACGGGTACTCGTCAGTCATCCACGCACTTCCGCTTTTAGTCCAACGAGAAAATTATCAGATACTCCCTATTCTCTGTTCGTTAACTCCTTCATAGTTACTAGTTGTTCGTTTATCGTTTATAGTCGGAAGTGGGACAAGTTCCTTAATATTTGAAAACTAATCCCTCTCTGTTGTAAAAGATAATCTGAGTAAGACCGCAGCTCCAATTACAACAGACAAACAGCACTGTGCTCCGGTATGTAGGACGCCGTAGCTAGTGAAATCACTGGTGCAACGAGATTCAACATCTTACTACTCAAGACGACGAGCATAACTTGGTGCAAACATTGTTAGTAGCGACATTTATACAGATAGGTGTATCACTCAATATCAAGTAAAGTCATTGAGTTCCGTTGAATAAAAAAAATACTTATTATTAGTAATTTCACTAGCTATAACGCCCTTCAAACAGGTACAGATGTAAGAAAACTGTTTGGTAAATAAGATAGACTACGTCGTGATGTCTTGCTAGTAGATGATGAAGTTTTAGGTTATTTTTAACTATACTTTTGTAAAGAATCTTTTTTTTTAATATTTGATAAATACGTTCAATATGAATCTTGTTAATTTGACGCCATTTTTTCTTTTTTTTTTCATTAGTAATATTTCTTTTCTTTCAGTTGAATTGAGACCGTTCGGAGGCTTAAGTGTTTCGCAACACGCTTTCCCTTTTGCGGCACGACGTGATTACAGTATTAGGGTCAGCGGGTTCCGTTTGTAATATCCTATAAATGGATACTATTTTTAAAGCCTATTCTTATTAAAGCTAGAATTCATAATATATACTATGTTCTCTGCTCGCTTCGCTGGCCGTAATATGACCTTATTGTGGTGATACCATTTCGTAAAATCAGTTCTTACCTGCTCTATACTCGGCAAAAGGAATTCTACTTAAAGTACCTCCCCATCTAGTGAAGGTTAGCGATCAGCATGGCACCATCTTCTCTGTCTCTGATTCGGCGGAACAATTCAGACGCCGTAGATATGCCAGTTCATTCCCCGATGTTCCTCCACCAAGACTTTTTCCTTCTCCCCACCTTTAATTTTTCATAAACTTTACCCATTATAATCAGCTGCAGAAGATCATATCGCTGATGACAGTACATGACCTAGTTAGGAGATATTACGTTTCTTAACCGTAAGCATTACGTTAAGCTTTTGGCCAGTTCAAAAAGAATATTCCTTTTCGAATTGGCCAAATCCCTAGAAATTTAGTCTCCTAGTCTTATGACTCCAGAGAAATCGTGATAAGTCTCTACGGAGGTGGAAATCTATGTAATATTTATATATTTTAAGTTTTTTTTTAAATAATTTACTAAACTTTTAAACTGCAGTATTCTTTCTATGTATCATTTACTTTATTTGTTAATGAAAAAAAAAGTATCTATCATTACCACCAACGGGCAGTACTAGTAAAAAATCAATGGTAATAGATTATAGATATGATGGAAATGTACAAGCAAGTTTCCACAAGGGTATGATTATTTTACTGTCAAGGACAAAGCTTGCGGCAACCGTCGATGGAGGTCGAAACAGCTGTTATAGAATAAAGTATGTGGTAGCTCAACAGATGGTAACTGTTGGTTAAAACTGGTTACCCTGACGTCGATGGATTGAATATGGTGAACTGTTTTGTAACATTGCCCATACCAACGTGACGATAGGAAGATATACCCGTCAGCGAACTGTGCTTATAGCCTTGATACATATATTAAGTGTTGTAAGTCGGCAGAAGTAAGAGCTGCGGTTGTATCTGGACGGTTACTACAATAATTACTCTACTTCTGGAGGGAAGAGTGGGTTACGTGCTAATAAATCTACCTCGGTAGTTATCTATCGTTCATTGCAAGAGTATGCGGAATCTTCGACGGAACACACCGATGCCTACCTGCACTGCACCTAAGCACATTCCGAGGAGCGCCGAACCTTCCCCAGAATCCTCTCTTTGATACAAAAAGCGCGAGACCACTTCGTATTTTTCGTTCACCTTGGATTCGCTCAGTAAGCAATGAATACCTCCGTGTTCAAAGCTGAAGAATCATATCCTTTTAGTCGCCTTCGACGACAGGCAGGGCTACAGAGACCTATTAATATATATTATATACTGATTGACGGCCGGTGGGGTGACTGGATACTAGTAGACGTAGAGAAGCCTCTCACAAAGTAGATCTGTGATCTGGTGAAAGTCGTCGGAAGCTATTGGATGGGAGTAAGGCGGGACCGATCGATGTGAAGATTTTTGGGGGAGTCCCAGCTGTGGATGTCCATCGTCTGATGATGATATATGTATGTATATGTTGTTTGTTATAAACCTGAAACAATGACCGTCGTGCAGTAGATTGCAATATGCAGTAAAGTTCCGTAGAAGTGCGCTAGTTTTATATCATTACTTGCCTCCGCGGTCTCCTGTTCTTATTCTATTCGATTCATTATTACGAGTGGTCAGCTCTGATGAAAGCACTAAGCTTTTATTAGCAATATAAATAAAACAAACGCTTGAATTAAATTTAAATCTTTTATTGTAGCGAAGAAAATTAATTAGTTTCCCTTGAATATTTGTGAGGGGTAAAACAAAAGTATAATAAGAGCAGTCTAGAAAATCTTCAGCTTTCTAAACGATGTACTAATATACTCGTATTAGTTTCAATAACATAATAGAGATATATCACAGAGAAGTATGACATGACTAAGGATGTATATATACTATTTAGCTTACCTGAAGATGAATATTAAATCTTGTTACCTTAGTAATTTTGATTGCTACAGTGCTCTTTAGAACATGCTAATGTTTGCAATTACGTATCATAGTCTCTGCGAAAAGATCTATTACCAACGACTATTGTAATTATAGTTGTAAGACGTATATTTTCTATTCTACATATCAGTCACCATATTTAAATATATAATGTTTTCTATATATATAATATTTATTATAAATACATTCATTTACACAATGTTGTAATACTCTATTTATTTTTTGATTGTAACAAGCACATAAGAAATATATTCAGACGTTCGCGCCTTGACGGAAATTCAATATTAATTAAGCTCAAAAGCTTCATGGTTAAGAAAAAATTTCATTCGACATGAAAAAAAATATATTTAATCTATTGAAACGGCTCGTCGATGACACGGTCAAGTGATGTATACTGACTATTTTATAAAAGGCCGACGTTTATACTTGAGAAAGTTGCACGTGTGAACCATACAAGCTTTAATTTTCTATCTTGCATTATAATATTAGTTTGGCAAATATCTCCCTTCCGTATTTTTGCTCTTTATTCAATGCTTTATAAGAAGTGTTACAGTGATTGGATTTAGTTCAAATATGCGCCGTTTTGTTCGATAATCTGTTTCCATCTAGATGGCAACTTCATAATACCTCCCTCGTAGAAGCCCCCCTCCTTATTTGCGAAGAACTCGGACAGCCACTTTTCACAAGCCTCTTTTGAGTTCAACTTTACACCACCAAGGGCGTTCACCATGGACAGGAACAGGTGGTAATCACTTGGCGCTATGTCCGGGCTATATGGTGGATGCGATAAAACCTCCCATCCGAGCTCCCGTAGCTTCTGACGAGTCATCAACGAAGTGTGTGGTCTGGCGTTGTCCTGGTGGAACACTACACCCTTCCTGTTGGCCAATTCTGGACGCTTCTGGTCGATCGCCTGCTTCAAGCGGTCCAGTTGTTCGCAGTAGATGGTAGAATTAAGCGTCTGACCATATGGGAGCAGCTCATAGTGGATGATTCCCTTCCAATCCCACCAAACACACAGCAAAACCTTCCTGGCCGTCAATCCCGGCTTGGCTACTGTTTGGGACGATTCACCGGCCTTCGACCACGACCGTTTTCTCTTCGCTTTCGCCAGTCACCATCCGCTTCAAGAATGGGTCGAGTTCGTTCCGTTTCAGCAGCATATCGCAGGCGTTGATTCGGTCCAGAAGGTTTTTTTGCGTCAAATCATGCGGCACCCAAACATCAAGCTTTTTTTTGTATCCAGCCTTCTGCAGATGGTTTAAAATGGTTTGGTGACTAACTCCCATCTCCTGGGCGATGTCACGAGATGCCACATGCCGGTCTAACTCGATGTAGTCCATGATTTGATCGGTATATGTCGTCACAGGTCTTCCGCCGGCTGGCTTATTCATGGTGTCGTTTTCACCGGCTCTGAATCGTCGAAACCATTCCTCCGCGGTTCGAAGTGATAGAGTACCATCCCCCAAAATACCATTAATCTCACGGAACGTTTCTCTAGCGGATTTGCCTTTAACGAAGGAAAACTTTAAAATAGCGCGTTTTCGGCGTTAGTGAACTCAATGTTTACACGTCTATAACTGTTGAACGCAATATCCAAACTAATTATGCATAGCGTCGTTTTGTAGGTTATGTCAAGACCTTTCAAATTATGTATAGTATTGCCAGATACGAGCTCTGTCGCGCTTAGTACATAGCCGCGAAATTCAAAAGACAAAGAGGCGGAAGGGAGATATTTGCCAACCTTATATATATAAGCCTTTTAGAAAATATATTAGATAATAAAAATGTAAGCAATATATATATACGGTCATTGTATAGATAAATTTCTCAATGTAGTTTAGCACTAGAATCACTTAAACCTGCTTGTGGTTTATTCCTGTTGAACTCGAGTCTCTGGTGAAGAATTAGCAGTGTAAACCTGATATATCCTGAAAACAACTCTTTCTTTCTTCATGATGTTTTATTATTTTTCATTACAAATATATTATTTATATTGCATGGCCCTCTTTTCTGCTTGCCTCCTTCAATAAATTGCCCCTAAGTCCATCCTGTCTGACGCATTGCTGCAAATTTATACTAGAAGATAAGAACCTACTTTATCATCAGCCCCGAAACGTGTCTACGTGATACTATTCTGTGAGACATTTATTAATTAAAAAAAGTCTTACAGAATGCTTTTATATACTAAAGTTTATTATCACATAATTCATAGCATGATAGCGATGTTACAGCGTTGGCTAATTTACTATAATCTTAAATGATTAATTTAAATTGCAATTAGGAAGTCTTGAGTCATGAATTAAAAGACAACTATTTAAAGTTATATTTCATGTAAAGTTAAGTTGTAATAAGTCAGTGTAAGTGACGGCCAACTTACTAAATTTGCACGGTCAAACAAAAGAAAAATCTTAACGCCGAAACGTCTACAATGAATCCAGTAGAAGCCTTTAGCAAATACTGTTGGCTACATCTAATGTCGAGAGATGTATTTAGTGACAGGGACGCATGTAGCGAACTGCGCGGCGCGAGAGAGGGACGGACAGCTGCAATATAGACGTAGCGGCGTAGCGCTCCGCTACGGCAGTACGCTCTCGAGTACGGGGTTCGTAGCACGCGCGGGCGACGTAGCTCTACGTGAGATTAACAATAATTTTCGTAAACATAATGGCTACGAGTAATCCGGTGGAGTAGTTTCAGTCGGCGCGGGCACCTGTTATGTAAAAAGTGGATAAGTTTCTGTCTGAAAACCCAACGTACAATATCATAGTGAGAGGCAATGGGAGCGGGATATATGGATTGGATGAAGGTACCTGCAATTATATTTTATAATTAAAAACTTTAGTTACATACCGCTCTCTAATTTTAACCATTTGTGAATGTTCAACCTCTATAGTTAGTAATGAGACTCACTTTTATTCTGTACAATGTGTTGTCGCATTAAATATTACTTAGGTATACTTTTATTACTTAATAATTTTCTAAGTTTTATTATTCAATTAAATTGAAACTTAAACCGTACTACAATAAACTTTCTTTCAGATATGTATACACACAAACATATTTGTCTCTTATAATTAAATGTACATTATAGAATTCGCTGTATGATTATATATAAACTGTCTCTTCATCATCAGCCAATAGACGTCCACAGCTGGTCATAGGCCTCTCCCAAAGATCTCAACGTAAACTTAGCATGGCCTCCGGACCGCCGGCTATTAAGTGCTGTTGTATGTAAGGGTTGATATGGGGAAATTTAGGCCATTTCCCAACACCCTGTCCCAATGCGGGTTGGTCGGAACGAGAGCCTCGTTTGCTTAATAGCAGGGTGTACCATGAGCAGGTGAGGTTGGCTTGGGTCCTAAGAGTTGTTATGAGGGACCCTTTACACCCCTTATTTTTCACTTAATATTTTTAAATGTTCGTCATGGTAACTTAAAGCAGTAATGTTATTGAACTTGTTAAGAGTTTTGTTGCTTTTTTATATCTGGAAGATCAGTTAGTAGTAAAAGTAACGGACTGAGAAATTCAGCTAATATTGGTTAGTTGATTTGATCTTAAGGGTTAGGTGCAGAAATTTCGGAATACGGGACTAGAGCCTACAATCACTCAAAGTGAGTCAAGCAAAAGTTAATCTAGGCTTACAAGACTACAGTCCAGTAGTTTTGATCTAGTAATAACAGGACAAAGGTAGTCCCTGCCTGTCGTAGGTGACTACAAGTGTCTACGGGTTTTCGGACCATATTGCTCATCAAGCGAACTCATATGGGACTGCGTACGGATGTTGCCGTAGCTCAGCGATGATGCCTATGAGATTTGCTCTCCCTTAGAGACCTGATAATACTGATAGAAAGGCATCGGTGCGTTCTGTGAGATATATCGGAGCCTCTCCGAAAGCACTGTCGTAGACCACCTCAGTGGTTTTAGTGAGTAAGAATCTCACATAACCATGACTTCACATATTGATTAAATCTTTAAAAAAATATTATTGACTTAACGATGTTCTTAACCAAAGAAACCGGTTCAGCTGATTGAAGGTAAAGTAACACCTAAATACATACGATCTAGGATCGCGCAGCAACCTTTATACGCTCACGAATTAACTTAGGTACTCAAATACTTTGATTAAGTTGCAAGAGTCGAACATTGCGAGACGCTTCAATATGCTTCTTAAATTATTACCCTACGTGTAATAGAGATTGTCTTCATCATTTACTGGTGGTAGGTCTCTGTTGCCGGAGACCGGCTAGGTACCACCGCAGCGTCTATTACTACCGCCATATAGTTGTGTGCGAACATTACTATCTTCCGGTTTGAGAGGCGGTATAGCTATTGTAATTATTGCGGTAACGAGACAACATCTAATGTCTCAGGGCGACGACTGCAATCTAGTGCTGTGTATACCATTCTAACTTGCATCACTTTGGACAAGCGTAACACTTACCATCAGATGAACGTCTCCTCGTTTCAAGGAAAAAAAAAATTCAGTATCTTTTTTACATATTATTTAATTTGAAGCAAACATGTAAATTCCATTTCCGATCTGATTCAAGGGTTACCGGTTAATCCTTTATCCTGTTGTACGGAGGTTTTATACAAATTTCCTGGATTACATTGGCCAAGAGGGTTTTTTGCGAGTCGGTTTACTTTACGGTTATAATAGCATTGATCTATTAACGTCACCATCACCATCTTCGGACTAATCTTATCATTATCTTATCGTAATATTATGTAACTTTACATCAAGATAACTTCTGGCAAGATATTAGCCTTATGTATAAATGAAATTTCTAGACTTTTGTTATTGTTGGTAATGGCGTCCTTGAATAATTTAAGTTTAGGTTGCACAGTCACTTTAAAAAGCTTAATTGGTTAACCCGCTTGAAGGAACATAAAGCTGAATTTCCATATCAAAGGTATAGGTAGTCTGCTATCTATGGCCATGTTTTAGATTATCTCAACTATTACATCAGGATTGATGAACTACAGTTCCTTGCAAAAGAATAGTCATTCCTACCAAAAAAGATCAGCAAAGATATTGAAACTAAAAATCACTTAATATCAATAGAGAAGGTGGTTAGGTATTAATAGATGCTTGGGATCCTTTTGTTAATACAATCAAATCTAACACCAAGAATACCACCAGAAGACTTCAAGAAAGAGACTTAATTTCGGGTAAATTGGACAACAAATAATAATAAAAGTTATAGGTACCCTGTGATGACTATGACATCGGGACAAATGATGAGTACAATTGGTCTAGGTGTTGCGAAAAAGCTAGACCAAGACCGAATGAACAAAACCAAGACTAAAACGAACATGGACCTATTGTGACCTAGACCAAATGTGCTTGAATAAATGAGAGAAAGAATAATTATGTTCAAATGATGACTTAAAATATTTATCACTTGAACTTGAACATGTTGACTGAATATGCAAGATCAAGACCAAGACTAGGAGTATAAAGCAAAACCAAGATATCACTAAAGACCAATACCAAGGTTGTCTAAATCTTGGTCTTGTTCATGCTTTCCTCATCCCTAATCGGGACCTCCTCCACCTCTCCCCGTGACCATAGCTGCTGTAAATCGGTCAAAACTTCGAGACATTAAAAATAGACAAAATCTAGGATTAGATCTAAAAATTAGATATCTGTAAGTGTGAGTTGGTTGGAGTTGGTTCGACGATGTGGTGAAGGTTGCGGCAAGCAGCTGGATTCGAGTAGCGCAGGATCGGTTGATTTGGATATTTTTGGGGGAGGCCTATGTCCAGCCTATGTGGCCTCTGTCGACTGATGATGATGACGAGAGAGTTAAACCGACGTATAGTTTAGTCGTAAGATTGGTAATTTTTTTTTATTCAAGGAAGCGACAAGACCAGCTGGGCGTTCACTTGATGGTATACGCCACAAAGTAACGTTATGATGGTATACACAGCATCACATGCGCGCGTTGTCTAACACATCTGTTGAGTCTCGTTCAAACTGGAACACAGTAATGTTTGCGCAGTAATGATTGTCGGCGGCAATAAGCGCTGCCAGATACCTATCAGGTCTCCGGCGATGAAGATCTACCATCAGCTCAGAGTAATATGAATTGCAATTCACATTTAAGATATTAAACATTTTAAAACGACTGCGCGGAATTAAATTTTCTTGTGAAAGATTGCAATATCTTGAATTCTCTCGGAGCGAAGAAATTACACAATACACTGGATGTAGAGGATAAAAAATATTCTGCGTGATTTAGGGGTTGCGTTGGGTTTGTTTTGGGTTCTGCGTGAATTAGTAATAACCGCTGTGGGTTTATGTAAGGGATATTTTACATCAACTCACGGGAGCTATACATTCTCACCAGCTCGTGGTGCAGCCTGCTAATCAACAAACGAGGCTCTAGCTCCCGCCGATCCAGGGCCAGCGTGGAGGGAAATGACCCAAATCTCTCCATATGAACCCCTAGATACGACAACCCTCAGTGTCCCTAGTACCGTAGGCCATTATGACTGTATGTGGAGATCTTTGGGGTGGGCCTATGTCCAACAATGGACGTCTATAACGACCTCTGTTTACTACTTCGTTCTATTAAAGGGAAGACGGTCTTATCCTTTTTCGGAACATCTTACTAGACATATACCGCCCTCAGCGTCTGCTTCTACCGTAAGCCAGTCATGAGCAAACATTACTATGTTCCGATACGAACGGAGTATTTGATAAAATAATTATTCGGGTAACGCGGTTCAACATCTTTTCCATCAGCCGACGAGCGCAATGTGGTGCAGTGTTTATTATCTTCACTAGCGCTACGTTTTGAGCAGGAGTATCACTTATCTGATAGATGAACGTCTCGCTCATCTCGTCGCTAAATTGAATGAAAAAAAATACCCTCTTAAAGGTTGAATAATTTATCGGCACAAGACATAAGATTATTTTTAGGATATTAGCAGCAGCTAGAAAGACCTGAAGCGGTTCATAGTCAGTAGCACAGTAACACAAAAATACTTATTCCTTTTTGCTCGTAAGTGATAAGTGTCTTCTAGGAAGATCTTGAATTAGGTAGTCCACATGCATTTTTGATAGCTCGTTATATGATATTAAGTGGGATTGAAGTCTTCTTTCTCACCACCGAGTTTTAGGGAGATAAAGGCTTTATAGAATTATAACACCTTATAAAAATACTCTTGATTTAAATTTAACAAGGGTGGTATATGTGTAAGTATATTTGTTTTTTATATATTCATATAATGAGTTAACTCTTGACTTCAATTTCTGGTGGTTGGTCTTAATGGTAATGAAGCTTTCGACGGAGAATCATGCCAACAAAGAATCATCAAGCTCTTAATCATGAGTATAGTAGCTTTGCAAAGGAATCTATATTTTTGATAGATGTATTAAAAAATGTCTGTTTCATGGTTTATATTTCTAAATAATAAAAAATGTCCGTTCATGTGAAATGAAGTTTTCTTGTTACCGTCACACTATTACCAGGTTCTTTAAGGCACCGCTTCTAACTCTGCTTGTCAGCGGAGCCGTTTCCTGCGAACGTGCGCCGAGTAACAAGTAGACACTTGCTATATTACAATGCAAAGGTTGTTCAGGACGTCTACCAGTATGCTGGAAGTAGAAAAATATATTGATGTTAATACGAAAGCTTTATTAATATGAAAACCTTTAAAACTTACAATGGAAACAGACTGGATATGAATGAAGAGATGATAATCATGAAATAATATTTTACTGATGGTAGGTATCTGTAGTCCAGCCCTATAGTCTCGGGCTGTTAAGAATAGGACTAAGGTATTCCTTGCCTGTCGTACAAGACGATTAAAAGGATCCTGGGGTTCGTTGGAATTATGGGTTCTCATAGCTCAATAAGCAAGCCTTAGGAGGACGCCAAATACATGATGGGCTTGTATTTGTCGTAGCACAGCGTGGGTGCCAAGAAGGGCTTTGCCCTTCCATGGGATGTTTTAGTTTGAATGCAGGGGGGCACCGGTGTGTTAAGTAGGAGATTCTGGAGTCCTACCTAATGCACTGAGGGAGACCACCCTCAGAAGGGGTTTTAGTGGTTAGAAGTCCCACATAACTTTGCCTTCCCCTCAGAAGCAAGGTATCTTTTAAGAAGATTTCTTCCATAAAAAAAAAGCGGTATCTATAGCCAGAGACTGTCTAGGTACCATCGTAGTGCTTATTGCAGCCGGAAAACATTAGTGTGCAAACATTATTATATTCCTGTTTGAAAGGTGTTGTACCTAATGCAACTACAGGAGTATCGAAGGGAAGGAAACTTATCATCATTCGTCTCAGGCGACAGGCGCTATACGGTGCAGTATATAATATCCTAACTACTGCGACGTTGTTCGTGATCAGATGAACTTTCCGCTCATCTCTTCTCTTAAAAAAAAAATATAGTTCTTGATTATTGACTGTCAAGATATAACCGCTTTCAAGTTGCCATATGGTAATAGTCTTAAATGCTTTATACACGTCTTGGGGAGCTTTTGCTTCTTCCGCACTGCTAGAAGGTAGTCACTTGATAATATAGCAGTAGTGTGCAAAAGTACAATCGTAGTTGTGATCCATATACTTTTAGACAAGATAAGTGCGGGTTTTTAGGTAGTAAGGATACCCAGCCTTAGATAGATATCTAGACTTTTTTTGGTGTACAAATCCACCACGGTCTCAGTGTGTCAGTTTCAAGAGCTTTGCAACTCATCGACCATCATGCGAAGTGAGGTTTTGGATACTTGTAAATGTTTGGGATCCTGTTTCACTCTTCCTTTCGCAGTATTAAACTTGACTGATGATAGGTCTCATCCCGGAGACTGTCTAAGTATATACCGTCCAGCCGACAAACATTACTGTTCTGGTTTCATGGTTGCTGTAGTTAGTGTAATAACTAAGGTAACGAGACAACATCTTATATCTCAAGGCGACGAGCGCAATGTGGTGCAGTGTATGACATCCTAGCATCATCAGCCGTTAGACGTCCGCTGATGGATATAAGCCTGCCCCAAAGATCTCCACATAACATGGCCTCTGCTACCGCCGGATGCTAGGGCCGTCGCTTGTGGGGACTCATATAGTTTTGGGCCATTTGTCATCACACTGGCCCAATGCTGGTTTGTGGGAGCCAGAGCCTCGTTTGTTAATTTGAAGGATGCACCACGAGCAGATGACGTTGGGTCCTATGAGTTGTTGTGGGGGACATCCTAACTATATATATATATGTTAAACTTCAAACACATCTCTATATAGGCAGATGTTAAAAGCCTATATATAAAATATAAACTGTAGCTGGTTAAATTAACCGTTGTTTTTATTACGGCTGAAACTTTTGTTTATTCTCGCCTTCGGCTGACAACTTTTTTTTTGTAAGGGTGAAAGCTTGAAAGAAAAAATGTTGACACTGCGAACAAAGGGGTGGCCGGGAAATGTTTAGAAACTATCGGGTCCCGTCGCCTCAACAAACTTTTAATGACCCATACTATGTTTGCGAGGAATTATTCAATAACTACGTATTTTATATTTTTTTTTAAGTACAAAAAAAAATACATTAAGCGGTTATCAGGTAGTAAAATAACAAGTGTATATATATGAAAGGAGAGAGTAAAAAAGGACACGAGACTTTTTACAAAGATTGAATTCCTAGTCATGAAGGTTGCTGCTAAACAGATTGCAGCAGCCACTCACAGAAGTCACTAATCGTCTTATAGCGATGAGTGTTTTAGGCGGACTCCTTATAAGGGTATAAAGAGTATATTTAAGGGAAGAGGAGGGCCGCGTCCCTTAAATAAATAAAAAACTATCGACAGTATCAATCGTCCTTTTTTCATTCGACGCAGCGACTATACGAGCGAGACGTTCACCTGGTGGTAGCTGATACACATGCCTATGACTATGTGACGCTACTTAGGATAGTATTCATCGTACCATTATGATTATCACCTTGAGACATATATCTAAAATGTCAGTAGCTTCACCGACTTCAACGCCCTTCATATCAGATTGAAAGCAGATGAGTTTCTTGCTATGTTCTTTTTAAGAGAGAAAACTCTATCGAACCTGTAATCAAAGATAATCATTAAAAGTATCAGTAGGTCATTTGTGGTACCACCGCAGCTACTATATATGCCGTCAAACAGTACTTAGCAAACATTACTGTTCCGGTTTGAACGGCTCTGTAAGTAGCATAATAACTGGAGTAAAGACTTAACAAATTTTATCTCAAAGCGATGAACACTAGATGGTGCTGACTATCATCCTGACGAAAAAAAAAATTTATTTCCTTTAGCATGTCGTTTAGCAGTATATCCTTGTAGTGCCTACCCGTATACAGTCTCTGAGAGACAAATCAGTTTACGTATTGCCTTTCAATTCTCCGTTATAACGTAAATTTTCTCCAAGTACCACCCAATACGCGAAGCACAATTTATATGAGAGGGTCTTTTCAAGTCGTAGAACTCGATGTAATGGGAGGAATCTTTAAGTCTCAGTAAAAGGCAATTTTTATTTGCAAGAGGACAAGAGGCGATGGTATCAAAGCTGACTCGGCGTTTTTCATACGATTCGAAGAAACCAGCCTTCACGTAATACTACGCGATAGGTCCCTTTTAAGGCTTATGAGTACTGAAGTGGCAGCTATTTCGTTTCGTTTCAGTTTGAAAAGCACTTTAGGTAAAGAAATAACTAGACTTAACCAATATGGATCTTGGTATTAATATGGTTTTTTTATTTACTATCATTGCGATGGACAGAAAATTCATCGTCACGTATACTATCTAAATATCCGTAGACGATGACATGATGGTAAGTGATACGCCTGCTCATAACGAGTGAGATGAACTTTGGAGGAAAGCGGGTGAGGGATGAATGCAGAAGGTAAGGGATCGACAGGAGCCCAGCGTTACCCCAATAATTACACTAGCTACAGTGTTATTCTAACCAGAACACAGTAATATTTGCACACAACTGTTTGTCGGTAGTAATATTCGCTGCGTTAGTATCTACCTAGAAAGTCTCCAGAAACAGAGACCTACCACCCGTAAAAACAAGTCACATTACCTTCGTAATTTCATTAACGACAGCGCCCTTCAAACCGCAACACAATAATATTTGTACACTGATATTTGGCAGTAGGAATAAGGACTCCGGTGCTTACATAGACGGTCTCGGGTAATACAAAGCTTTTAACGAAGGAGGAACCTTCAAAAGATACCCTATTTCAAGAAGCTAAGGTTATGAGGGTATTATAGATTTTGTTGTTGTGTTGCTTTTGTGAGTTTTGTTTGTTGTTCCGGCAACAAATACCAGATTTTTTTTTAAATATTTATTACATTATATTAGTCTTGTAGATTTTAATCCGTGGGTTAATATTGGCATATATGTAATTGCCTTTTAACTTTCGCTCATACAGGGTTTTATCTAAGCTATTGACTGTCAGTACTTGAAATATAAAGTTAAATTTCCTACATATATAAACAATTTAGATAAGAGCTAAATATGTAAAGTGTGGTCTTCATAAATGATGTTAACAGATTGCTTTAACTTACGTCTGTCTATTCTGTTAGTCGCCGGGCTTTGTGAACTAAATCAAACAGTTGACATCCGGCCTCGCAACAATGGAGACGCACCGGCATTCGACGTCTGACTTCGTTACCGTGGTAATCTTATAATTGTATCGATTCAAACACAATCTCAGCTTAGATTGTGTTTGCAGACTTAACAAGATTGCAATGACGAAATGGTATACTTAATATATTAATCACCACTTAGTAACTTCAGTTTTTAAGTGATACTTGAAATAAATCTTTGACTCATTTGTGCACTTGATATCTTGGGAGTCTTCAAGAGAGATTAGAAAACGATATATTTCAAACGATTGAACTAAGTTATTGTTATATATGTAATATGAAATTATAAGAAGAATATAAGATTTTTTTTAAGTTAATAATAATAAGGAACCATGTTACAGTAGTTATTCGTAATTGCATATACTTTTAGCCCCCATTGAGAAATACGACGCTTTTAGAATAATCTACTAGTCTATTTTAAGATTATTACAAATACCTTTATTCAGATGTTAAGTAATTAAAACATGCCTATATATAACTAAATATAAATCAACGGACAAAAATGCATAGATTATGTATGCATAACCTATGCATTTATAAGATATTATGGTAAGTCTCCTTTGCAAAGTCCTCAACCAGCAATAGTCGCACCTCGGATTTACCTCATCGATTACGATATTGCCTCCGCGCAAAGTTCACACATCTATCTATACGTAGCCAGAGAACCGGACGTCGTAGGAGGAAGTACTTTTTTTATTTTTTGGTTATGAGGAAGTAATCTTCGAAAGATACCCTGCTTCTTGGGGGGGGAGTAAAGGTTATGTGAAATTCTTACTCACTAAAACCTCTTCGGTGGTCTGCATCAGTGCATTCGGAGAGGCTCCGGGATCTCTTATAGAACGCAACGGTGCCTCTCTACCCTTTGTTTGAACAAGTCTCCTTACTTTTCTTTTATATATATTCCCCCTGCATGTGGTGGGTCGGGGCCTTTACTGTACAATCATTTATCATCTGTTATTTAATTTATTTACAATATTTATCTCATACTCATCTTTCATTCTTTCTTCTTTATCATGCTCCGCTTATCTATCACATTTCTTTTCTTCCGTCATACTGTATCCCATTTCCTTCTTTCATACCTCTCGTATATGAAGACAGCAGGCATTCTTTCCTGAAAGAGAACTTAAAAAATTTTGTTAGTTTTCTGCTTCTTGTTTGATAACTTCTTTTTCTAGACTTTGTTTTCTTTAGTTACATTTACATTCATTTCATATATATAATCTATAGCCTATTTTAATTTAGTTCTATTATCTCCTTCTCTTAAAGACATCGGCTATTGTATTATATTTGGCGATTTTTGACATCACTCATCAGACAGGCAACGTCTCCTTACCTTAGTCCTATTCTTACTAGCCCACGACTACAGGGCTAATGAGGATGTAATCTACTCTCCTTCGACCTCCATTATCGAGCCAAGGCGGCGGAGAGGTGGGTGATCCGTCGTCTATATTATGGCCTCAACATGGTATACATGGTAATATAATACGAATTAAGGATAATACTATGCTGTACCCTTTCCCCGAGAAGACATTCGTAACGAATTAACGTAATCGAGAATACGGTAGCATGCGTAAGTGTTCCCATAGTTCCGGCTAACAATGTTACAAGGGTCACCATGGGTTTAAGCCGGTAAGGATCCAGCATAATCCTTTTCCTGTCTCCGCATAAGGAGTATCCGATGCAGGATATGCCTACGAAAAAAAAGATCTCCGTTGCCAGAGACTGTATCGGCAGCATGCAAATATTACTGTTCTGATTTAAAAGACACCATATTTAATGAAATACTAATATTCAACTAATGTCCTAACATGATGCTGTATATATCATCTTAACTAGCGCTACGTTCACATCTCGATCGTAATGAGATATCGTTCGGATATACAATACCTATGTTTCTAAACGGAATCCAGCACAGCTGGAATATTACTGAGGCAACAAGACATCTTCTATCTGGGGACGTTATACTATCAATTGTAATAAAATCGATCGAAGTTAAAACTACAGCTTGGTGTTCAAAACTTGCACCTGTTCCATTGTGATGTAGCAAGCGAGTCCTGTTGAAAAATTCATACTCTATTTCCCGCTGAAAATCGATGCAATCTGTATGCGACAGGCTGTGTTATATCCGTAAATATATAATACTTAGAGTACACTGTGCGGTAGGCACATCGGTTAAATCGATGTTTGTTTTAATAGATTTATAATAGATTCGGTTCTGCGGGATACGTTTTAAAATTAAACCGTATACGATTCTATAAATGATTTACCGATGGCGAGTCTCTTATATAGATGTTCATAGATACGAGTGATAATGGAAAATATGGATTGACGATTAATGCCGTATAGACCATGGTAATGGTCATATACCGTAATACCATTAATGTCGACATATTTGTAGAAGTAACTCTTGAACTAGTACGGAATTATTGACGCTTACGGCCCGAGCTTCGATGTGGAGATCTTTGAAGAAGGCCCTATTTTTGGTTTCGAGGGGAAATCCACGGAAGATAACCTGCTTGTGGGGGGAAGTCAGATTCTTACTTACTAAAAGTCTCTCGGTGGTCTGCATCAGTGCAATCGGAGAGGCTCTAGGATCTCTTATGGAACGCACTGGTGCCCCGCAACACTTTGTGTTACCTCTCTGAAGACGACGTTAACCCTTCTAGGCACCGCTTAGCCATATGCAGTCCCACGCAGCTTCGCTTATTCAGCGTTAAGGGTCCCCACCCTTAAGGCCCGCGAAACTCTCACACCCTTTTAGTCGTCTTCTACGACAGACAGGGCTTACCTTAGTCCTATTCTTACTAGCCCGAGACTACAGGGCTTTGAGGGAGGCCTATGTTAGGCAGTGAAAGTCTATCGGCTTAAGATGATGATGATATATATTAATAAATAGAATTTATAACTATAATATATATATATGTATATGAGATAAAGATTTTGTCTTTTACATATGGCTTAGTAAACCTTTTTTATAGTGTTTTCAACATTTATTATACAACGAACTTGATACTATTTAAAATTATTCATAGTACATGAAAGTTAAAGTATATTTATATAGTTGCTAATTTAGATACACGTCCAGTGTTGGCCATAGGCCTCCTTCAAAGATTTCCACATCAAATGGTCTTTCGCTGCCGCATCCAGCATCATGGGAAATGACCCAAATCGCTACTATATGAACCCCTGCAAACGACAGCTCCTTGTGCCCAGCGGTACAGTAGACTGCTGGATGCGGCAGTGCAAATGAGCATAATTTTTATTAATACAGTTTCTTTAAACAAGTAAATAATAACAAGCCTGTCCGTAACAAGATGCTAGTTAAGATCCTTACACGCCATTTTGTTGGTATTATCGCCTTGAAAAATTAAATGTCAAGTTGCATCAGCTCTGTAATTCCTAAGCAAATTTCTAGTTATTACGCCCCTCAAAAGGAGTATATATAGGTATTATGGTAACCTGCTTAAAAGGGTTCAGTGAAGGACCACCATTACATTGTATATATTTACTTATGTTAAAGTTACATTTGTCACTTTTGGGACGAGGGAAAGGACCTGTTTTGCTATACGTTTCCTATATCATCAGCTGCTGTTAGATATTCTACAATTGGTTTTAATTCCGGATCGGAGGTCTTTTTTACCTTCATACCAAAAGTCGGGTGTTATAAATTTAACACGAATTCGAACCTACCCTACCGCTTCATTCAAATTAACTTGACATTGTAACATTTGCGTGTTTGAGCGTAATCAACAAATATTTATGTTCGCTTAGGAACCAGAATTAGTTGACACTAGTCAACTATGAAGTTTTAATAGAGAAAGAGGTCAATATAAATTGTACATATAATGTGAATGGGAATAACGCTTAGTCACTGGTAAGTAAAATATTTTTCAGTACCTACACTGCTTTTTGTTACTTGGATAAATAGTGTTGGACTCCAGATGGTATATCCTTATCAATATCTATGTTTTCTAGATATTTATTTGTAGTAGTAATATATGTAGTTATGATTGAATGAAAGAAACTCCATTTAAAATGATATGTGGAACTCTTAGAACACCTTGAGGCCCTAGCAGAGTAAAATAGTGCCATCCCTCTTCTTCCCATGGGTGTCGTAAGAGACTTAAATATAATGGCCGCAGGATGGCTAGCTGTATATCATTTATTTAGTTAAATATTGTTGTATTGTTTAATAGAAGTTGGCGGTTCCACCAGCATTCCCAAAGAAGGTTGACATAAAACAAACGAACAGTCGTTAAACACAAGCCTAATCTTTTTGAGAAGATGGCGGATGATGAGATATTATTGTGACCCCACATGTAGTAGGGAAGAGGGAGAAAAATGATGAAAAAGAGTATAAGAAATTATTGTAATAATCACACATTAATCTTGGTCATTAATGAGAATTATTCTCTCATCTGTTTCTATCATAACCTTTGTTATCTGTATTAAATGATTACTTGGTATTTTTATCAGGTCACCAGTTTGTCTATTTACCCTTAAAGTTTAGGGATATAGATAATAGAACTAAAATATCTATGGCCGATGTAAAAGACTATTTAAAACTGCACACCCACCCAATAGATTTTGGATATTTTCGACAATACCTGAAGACCTTATGAACCTTGAAGCTACCATCTATCCAACAATAAATGATATTGAAAGTTCTATTACCCCATTCGTAAAAAAGGGGTAATTTTCGATAATTATCAATATTTTTAATCTTCTACACACAAGTCAGCATGCTGAACAAGGTTAATCAAACTACTTTGCCGGCCTCGCACGCCACGAGCGCCCTTGGCCGCCGGTACCCTTGATTAAACTATTACTGGCACAAGTAATGACTGACTCCAATTTTAGGTTTAGTATTAACTGCTGATTTAACTTAATAATGTTCGGAAAGTTAAAGAGGTCGAAACTATTAAATATTGATTAATTTTAACCCATGTAACCTTAGTGTTGAGTTAAACTGCCTCAGTGGCGCTGCAGCTAACCCCTCGCCTTATTACCCAGAGGTACCTGGTTCGATTTCTAAGTCATATATTCTGTTTACTTTCTGTATGGTATACAGCGATAGAGTTTCTTCAAAGCCTGGCCATTTTTTTTTTTTTTTTTGATATCGGTGGTGGAAATGCTGTTACCGCATACCCAGCGTCCTTTTCAAGGGGGGGGACGCCGGGTTATGTGGGGCTCGGGGCCACTGAGATGTTGTGCGTGACCCCCCTACCCACTAAAACCACCACCGCTTGTCCCGCAATACGCGTACTGGAGACGCCCGGGTTTCAGCCAAGCAACTCTCCGGGCGCCTCCGCGTATAAACCTCCTCCTGGTGGATGCCCGCGGGGAGCAAAGGCACCCACCTGCCGTCCCGTACCGGCCCCTCGCGGGACCGGAACGTTGGGGCCCCCCGACCCCTCAGACGACCGCGCGCGCCCAAGACGGAGCGCACGCCCGGCCACCGCCTTCCCGTGAAGGAATTGGGCGGCGGCCTCCTCCCTCCAGACTCCCCCCCACTTCGACGAGGGAGGGGGGACAAAAACCAAGACTCCCCCGGGGGACGCACCCCCAGGGGAAACACGACAAAAGGCCCAAAGGGCCACGCCCATGGCCCGAAGGCCCCCTCACACCGTGCCCGGCTAGGGGCCCGTCGCTCACGGCGGGAGGAAGCGGACGGCGTGGTTCTGCCGCCGCGCTCTCCCGCCGGCCCGCCGCCGCCTGCAAGGTGCGGCAGCGGCGTCGGCCTCCCTCGTGCGCTCGGCGGCCTCCTTCTGACGCATCACTGCGCTGCAGAAGGAGGCCACCGCCTTCCAAGACCTCTCGCTGCTCAACATCCGATCGATTACAGTCGGCAGCGAGAGGTCACTGCCGACTTGCGCGACGAGGGCGTGGCGCTGCGGCCCCCATGCCGGGCACTCCGCCAGAGTGTGGTGTGCCGTGTCAATCGGCGCACCACACTCGACGCATTCTTGCGTCATCTCTCTACGAGCCACCTGGTGCAGGTACTTGCCGAAACATCCATGGCCTGTCAGCACCTGCACCAGGTGGAACGTCAAGGCCCCGTACCGCCGGCTCATCCACCGGGACAGGTGGGGCCTGATGGCCTCCACCGTGTCCCGGCCGGCGGCAGGGTTACCTAACTCCGTCTTCAAAGCCTGGCCAGCCACAACTGTATTTATCAAATATTAATACTTTTCAAGTCTGTCGAATCGAAATCTCTGTACAAACAGGACATTTGGACAAATTTTACATTTAATCTTAAAGAAAAAAGTCTTCATCTCTTCTTCGTATTTCCGCAACAAAACTTCTACAGTGATTTATGAATTGAAGACTTTTATAAAGACTCCTAAGTCATAAGTCTAAACCTTACGGTGAATGTGACTAGTATTGCAAAAACCTTTAGTGTTGTTTTATACTTTTAAATCTTTATTCAGTTAGTTTTAACTAAAGCTTTCAAACAAGAAAACTATGAAGTATGTACGTTATAATATTATATTCGTTGACGGTTTGTGACTCTTGATAGAGACCGCCTAAGAGATGCGGTGGTACAGCTCATATTTCTGTCGATATATAGTACTGTGCAAATATTACTATTTTTTGGTTTAAAGGGCGTTGTAGGTAGTGAAGTTATTGGGGTAAGGAGATAAAATATCTCATGACGAGCACAATATTGTGCAGTGTACAACATTCTAACTAGCGCCACTTATGAGCAGGCGTAGTTAACTGTTGAACACCTTGCTCGTCGTCCTTTATCTTCTCTCTTCGAATTAAAAAGGATATTGCAGTCTTATCGAAAAGATCATTACTAATCCCATAAGTATATTTGATTCATCGGATAGACGGAATATATCTGATTAGTCTACTGTAGTATAGAAATGATATTTATTTTGGCAAGTTTCCATTATAACGATGCTTGGAAATGTTCCAATTTGGACATACTGTATTGCTCACCTTAGAACTAAATTTTAGTTAACAGTGCTATAATATATAAATATATATATTTCTATATAATGAAACGACGAGAAAAGTGGGACGTTTACCTGATTGTAAGTGATACGCCTTCCTATAACAACGTGGTGCTAATTGAGATGATATTAGATTATATTACACCACATTGCGCTCGTCGCCTTAGACACAAGATATTGAGTTTCGTTACTCCATTAATTGCACTAGCTACAGCGCGTTTCAAATTTGGAATAGGCGCTGCTGTGGCAGCTTCCTAAACTGTCTCCAGCATCAGAGACCTGCCACCAGTTAAAGCACGCAATAAAGGTTCCTTTAAACGAATGTTGTGGGAAGACTATAAGTCAATATGAAATACCATTTTTCTACTTATTGTTCTGAGTTCATGTCAGCTATCATTAATATGAATGTAATACATATGTTAGCCTTTTTTATAGTGTATGTAGAAACCATAGTTATATGCGAGTCCTTCGTACACGTACGATCTTGCACTCCAATATTTAGCAGAAAACGATTAGATCGTGAACAAGAAACAGGGAAGAAGATAACATCTGTTAGAATCGCCTCTCTAATGAGTAAGAACGAAAGTCGCCACGTATTCTTATATTACTGTAGCAAATTTATAGGTAAAAGATAGAAAGAAAAGACACACCGAATTAGTTTAAAAATTATATTAGAGGACAGTGAATAAGGACCCAACAAAAAGGAAAAATAGATAAGAGAAAGTAAATGTAACTTAGTAAGTAGCTAAGAAATTGTTAAAATGTAAGAAACAGTTGATCCTAATAATTACTCAGTAAGTAAAGGAAAGAAATAAAAAAATTGGGAAAGAAATGTAACAGAGTAGTACTGAAAATGAAATGTATAAAAATAACAATAATGAAGTAATGAAATAAGAAATTTGTGCGAAGTATGAGGGGCGATGAGTGGTAGAGAAAAAGAGTAAATGGAAAGATATGTTAGAAAATGTGACGAATAAAAGGAATGAGAAGAAAAATAAAAAAACACATAAAAAGATTATTTAAAAACCTTCCCCAGTAAGCAGAGGATCTCATAAAATAACAGAATACATATATAAACAACTCAATACAACCTCAATTCTCACCTCATTGGGAGAGAAAACCTTTTGTCGGTAAATTCGCGATTTTGTAAATTTTTTAATGGGCAAAAAAAAAGTTTTTAAGTAAATGAATAAATAAATATTTCTTAAGTATCCGCTGAAAAAGTTCTGTAAGCTTTCTTTAAACTTGGTAAGTTTACAACAAAAAAATACCCGCCGGTACCGATTGGCAGCAGATGGGCAAGGTTCATTACGCAACCCTCGTTTGGCATACAGGTTGCGCTGGAAGCTCGCCAGCGGTTGGCAGACCGATTTATAGTGACAGGATCGTACGCACCAACAAACTTTGAAAAATTTCCGTTTATACTGAAATATTTTAAGATAAGTACTTAAATTATAATAAAGCTTATACTTAACGCGAAAGAGATACAGATGAATATTTTTTTTTCATAGAAGCGACGAGACGAGCTATACGTTCACTAAGGGGTAGGTCTCTGTTGCAGAAGACCATCTAGGTGGGTACCACCCCAGCGCCTATTTCTGCTGTCAAACAGTACTGTGATCCGGTTTGAAGGACCGATGGCTATTACTGTTGGTGGTATTTCTGTTGCCGACAACCGTCTTGGTGAGTACCACCGCAGCGCCTATTTCTGCTGTCAAACAGTACTGTGATCCGGTTTGAAGGACCGATGGCTATTACTGTTGGTAGTATTTCTGTTGTCGACAACCGTCTTGGTGAGTACCACCGCAGCGCCTATTTCTGCCGCCAAAATGTAGTATGTAAACATTACTTTGTTCGCGTTAAAGGGCGCTGTAGCTCATCATGTGAATGTCCCGCTCGTCTTGTCGCATGATTGCAAAAAAAAAAAATATAAAGAGGTGCTAGTTAGGACGATACACAGAACGCCACATTGCGCTCATCGTCTGGGACATGATGTAGTCTCATTACCCCAGTAAGCTACAGCGCCCTTCAAAACTGAACACAGTAAATTTTCACAATACTGTTTTGACGTTTCCAATCAGCTCTGCGGTGGTACCTAAACGGCCTCCGGCAGCAGCGACACTACCACCAGTAACAGTTGTTGGTCCTTCAAATCGGATCACTGTAATGTTTGCAGCCTGCTGTTTCGCGATAGAAACAGACGCTGCAGTGGTACTGTGGCCATTTCTTGCTGATTCCAATTTACTTTTTATGCGACATCAGATTTGAAATAGTTGCGGTTCAAGCATGAAATTACATCCATCGGTGACTTGGAGTTCACGTAATCTTCATTGAATACCTTTCTAATGGAAATAAGTTTAGATTTATCGGAACCATTTTATATATAAGTCTATATAAATTTTTAGAACAGTACAAAAATTCTTTTAGGATTCTATATTGCTTTTTCATTATATATACTGTGTGTTAGGGGACCGCTTCCGAAAAAGAACATAGACGATAGTACTAATGACACCTTTGATAATACGCGGAAAAAAAAACAAGCCTGATTAAAAAAAAAATCATATTTTTAAAACGTTTTACTAGCATTATTTACGTTTAACTACAGCTAAATGAAAGGATAGTATCATAAAAAAAATATTCCTTTACTAAAAATAACACGAGCAATGAAACACAAAATCAAAAACAGCCGATACTCGGATCGACGAACGCCCGGGCGCGCAATCTAAGTGCTCTGTGGCTCTATGACATAAGGTTCAAATTGAAACCAAATACATGTCGAGTTCCCGCCGCGGCCGGGCGCTCGTCGATCCGAGCATCAGCTGTTTTTGATTTTGTGATTCATTGTTGTTTTTTTTTAGTAAAGGAATATATTTTTTTATGAAACTATCATTTCATTTAGCTGTAGTATCACGATTGAGTGTAAATAATGCTAATAAAATGTTTTAAATATATATTTTTTTATCAGGATCGATTTTTTTTCTGCCCTTTCATCAAAGGTGTCATTAGTACTATCGTCTGTCTTCGTTTTTGGAAGCAGTCTCCTAACACGCAGTATAAATATATAGACTTATTAGTATATACATAATGAAAATGGGTTTTCTTCGTTCGCCAATCACGTTGAAACTAGTGAACGTATCGACAAATGAAAATGAGTAATCACGAAATTAGATATAGGCATTTTTTTTTATTTCATACTTCCATTATCATTATATTTCTAATTAACTTTTAATTGTTTGCTATAGTAGCGGTTGCTATAGAAAGTCATCTACAGTTGCCGTCGCTCTGATGGAATATCTCAAACTAACTTTAACTCTAATTTTATGCTTTCAGCAAAGTCCAGACTCAGATCAAGCTAATTTTGTCTGCTGAAATCGACAAGACTGTACAATGTAATTTGAGGCTTTTTTTCATAGATCTCTTTCAACTGTTAATTATAATATATAACTTCAACTTATTACTTTTTGCGGATGTACTGTTTAAGGAGTGTTTATTTCAATATTAAAAAGAAATTCATTGAACGAGATGAAAAAGAAATGATGATAATGCATCATTAGTATTATTGTTATTAATATAGTGATATTTGGAGAAGAACATATATGGATTAATAATAGTAAAAAAATCTTTTAGACAGGTCTATTTATGAATATATATGTTAATGGAGTAGTCTGCAAATAATCGACTAAAAAAGTTTATGGTTTGAAAAGCGCTAGGAAAATTACTAGAGTAAGGAGACTTTTTATAGTATGTCTCAAGGCGATGGGCAAATGTGCTGCTGTGTATAACACTTACCATCAGGTGAACGTTGCGCTCGTTTTATCGCTTAGTTCTTATATTGTAGATTAAAAAATCTCTCTTAAATATTTTTAGAAGTAATCAAAACGATATGATTACAAAAACATTTCAGCTTCGCTTGAATGTAATATCAATGTAATGAAAACTGATACTTTTTTTTTGTTTCAAATAGAAGCTGTAAAATCATTTCGATATATACTTATAATTTTCTGCGAAGGCTGAGCTAACGAACAAGTTCGAATCCAACTCGATTTGAGTTTCTGGTGAAGAAAATCAATGCGAGGAAACCGATACGTTCCGAGAACAATAGCTTTCAACACGTATAATCAAAATGCACTTAAATTTGACTTTATGCTTTTAAGAAAAGTTCCAACAGTGGGAATTATAATAGGACTGTCTATTTTATTGTTATATTAAATTGGGTTCGTCTAGTTTTTTTTATGTTAAACAGATCAAACGAATTTAGTGGTCGATCTTTGGTGCCGGAGACCGCCTAGGTATGTATAACCGCAGAGCCCATTCCCACTGAAAAAATATTGTGTGTGAGCATTACTGTAATCTGAAGTGCATTGTAGCTGGTGTAATTATTAGAGTAAGGAAAGTCAACATTTTAGGTTTCAAGAGACGAGTGTAATATGGTGATGTCTAACATTGTAATGGTACGTTGTTATGTGCGGGCGTATCTCTTACCATCAGTTGAACTGTCCGATCGTCTCGTCGCTTCGTTGAATAAAGAAAAAGTAGTCATTGTCGTTACATTTGTTCAGGTTTCCGAGCACCCGTGCCTTCGAAATCAAAGGGACGGTATATTTTAATCCGCTGTAAGGAGCTCTCAAATTCAATTCACAAAGTCGTTTCATTTGAATAACAAAACGCGCCCCCGCAACGATTTCATTTGCAATTCTCATGCAATCGAAGCGCTTGTTCTAGAAATCGAAATTAATTTAAGTAAACTTTCACAAACAACTTGTGTACACATTATTTTAAGTGAACAGGTGCTGTTTATTATTAACATACCTTAAGTTGTAAGCTGGAACTAATTATGAACTTACAATGTATAAACAGGTCAGCAGAAGGAAGAATTCTTGATACTTCTCTAGGTAACTGCGACGACGGTAGTTAATCAATGAGTAGGCACTGTGTCGTTTTTTCGAGCTGGTCTGGTCCTGCTTTTCTTAGAACCCTCCCAGTGCGAGGAGAAGAAGCAGTGCTTGCACACCTAAGCACGACGCTACATAAAATAAAAATAAAACATAAAATCCTCAGCCGATAGACGTTCCCTGCTGGACATAGGCCTCCTCCAAGGACCGGGTAGGGATTTGAGCCATTTCCCACCACGCTAGCTCAATGCGGGATGGTGGGAGCCAGAGCTTGATGATGATGTATATTCTAATAAAATTGTTAAATATCTATTATGTTCCGTGTAAACAGATTAATTAACATCTAGAATTAAATTAAATTTAGGATAGCAGTGGACGTCTGTCAGCTGATGATGATCCTGATTGTTTTAGACAATATTTTCTATGAGAAATTTTGTAATATTTGAATTTGTTGTTGTTGTAAAGCAAATCAAATTTGTAACTATTTAGAATTTAACTAACTAGGTTTGTTTTTCCCTAGATGGAAACTTTAGAAGTGAGATAGAACTGCGCGGGCGCGGCACGGAGCCGGCGTTCCTCCACGAGCTGCACTCAACGCTGGCGCCCGCCGCCGCGCCCGGTCAGGACTGGCAACACACCATCGCGCTCGTCCTCAAGGGCTTGGTCTTCGTCACGATCATCCTCGGAGCCCTACTCGGCAACGCCCTCGTTATCATATCAGTACACCGGCACCGGAAGCTCCGCGTCCTTACCAATTACTACGTCGTCAGCCTGGCCGTCGCGGATATGCTCGTCGCCTTATGCGCGATGACCTTCAACGCCAGTGCCGAATTAACGAACGCGTGGCTCTTCGGTCCTTTAGTCTGTGATATATTCAATTCACTCGACGTGTACTTCTCGAGCGCATCTATATTGCACCTTTGTTGCATTTCCGTTGACCGGTACTACGCCATCGTCCGACCACTGGAGTATCCTGTTACTATGACGCACAGGACCGTTTGTTTTATGTTAGCCAACGTATGGCTTTGGCCGGCTTTCATCAGTTTTGTTCCAATATTTATGGGATGGTATACCACGGAACAGCACCGCCAATACCGGAAACATCATCCCGATGTATGCATGTTTAAAGCCAACATGGTGTACGCGATCATATCTTCTAGCGTTTCTTTCTGGATACCCAGTGTTGTAATGATTTCCATGTACTGCCGAATATTTAGAGAAGCGATTCGACAGAGAGAAGCTTTGACTCGCACCTCTTCTAACATTTTGCTCAACTCTGTACATCTAAGGCACACTTCTCATGCCGCACATCACTCCCACTATCTTCATCCAGACAGAAGACCGTCCGACGTAAGTCCTAACTATAGCACATTCACGGAAGTTGGCCCAGAGGAGACCGAGTTCGGTGGCGAAGTGGTAATGGCTTTAGGAGACATTTGCCCGAGTAAAGAAGCGAGCCCGAGAAAGTCGGTAAACATTAGCTGTGATACGGCAAGCTCAGGATATTGTTCGGGAGGTTCCAATAAAAGATCATCGAGTGGACAACCACCAATCGGATGGAGACCGAGCTGCTCGTCCGCAGCAGCCACCAAAGATTTGGCGAAAGCAGCTACAGAACTAAATTCTCAAGGTACATACTTTTCGACAAATATTTATCTATTAAAAGTATTTTTACATAAAGATGCAACTTTAAGATTGATTATCAAAAATCTTTTCTATAGTTTTACAGTTTTAAAGATTATCTTCAAGTAAATCTCTTCAGAGACGTTGAGTTTTAGATATTTTCTGTTCAACCAATATAAGCTTAAGCATTTTGGACTATCGAGTCTCCTAATATCAATCCCATATCTTCTATATTATCGTTTTCTTTGTTTTAACTTATAGACATCGAAGCAACATTCGTCAAATTACTTAGTAACTACATAGAAACAAATAACTAAAGCTTCTTTTCCAATCTATAAAATATTTTTTATAGTGGAGTCAATTTATTCAATACCTATTAGTTATTGATTAATGATACTAGTTAATAAATTATTAAGATAAAAACTACAGATTTCTTTTAATAGGGGCGAGTCTCCGAGCTGCGGGAAAGTCTTGGCGAGCGGAACACAAAGCAGCACGAACTTTGGGCATAATTGTTGGTGCTTTCTTACTTTGCTGGTTGCCTTTCTTTCTATGGTAAAGTAAATTTTGTTTACTTTCTTTAATAAATTTTAAATGCTAATGTAAGTTGAAACAATAATCATACCAGCAGTAGAAAATGAAATACCCGTTTAGATTACGCCATTTCCCCTGTCGTCACATTAACATAAATTAAAACTGTCTTACGCAACTATTAACCTTAATTGTAGTGTTCCTTAGTTATCTTTATGGTTATTTTCTTCTTACCCTTATCTGCCTTCAAGGACTCGATGCTAATTGTTTACATGAAGATTGTCATGAGATTTGTCATATTACTGGTTAGAGCCTTTACATTCATGTTAATTATTACACAGTTATTCCAAACTTCTTTGTTATTCATATAGCTTTAAAATCATGCAATTTCGTGCCTTTTATTTTCCTTTTATTGATTACCGTATAACGTAACAACTTTTCAATATACTTATCAGGTATGTAACCACGAATGTATGCGGCGAACCCTGCGAGACTCCCGATGTGGTAGTCGGAGTACTGTTCTGGATAGGATATTTCAACTCGGCACTAAATCCGTTGATATACGCCTACTTCAACCGAGACTTTCGAGATGCTTTCAAGAATACTCTCATGTGCGCCCTGCCCTGCTGCTTCAGTTGTTGGAAGGACACGGGCGGGACTCACTTTGTCTAGTAGTCTATAGTTATACGTTAATATCATTAAGAGATGTTTCGAATTTTCTTTATGAAATACTTGGTCTTTTATTTCATCGTTTCGTCTTTGAGATTTGTGAATCGATTGTTTTTTAATATTTCTCCATTTGTATATATAAATTACTACCTGTGTATAATCAGTTTCTATAATAACAATGCTATGTATTTCACCAGTGGTCACATTGTCACATTGTGTCAAATAAGGATCACGGGTTCGTCCATAGCAGTAAATATTTCAGATTTTTTTCATTTAATCTACATAATAGAATATGGTTAGATTGTGATTAAGTAAATTTGATTTATGATTATTGCTTTCAATGAAATATTTGTTGTCGATGAGTTCCTCGAATAATGTATTGTAAGTTATGATTAGATTTATAGTGACATATTGTTATAGTGTTTCACTATGATTTAGCAATAATTAACAAGGAATTTGAATAGTTCTAAGTGTATATGTGTTTATTATTACGCTTATTATTCGACAATGTGTTACGACTTAGTTGTAAGTTGTAGTAATGTTCGATTTAAGGTTTCACAACCATTATCGAAGCAGTCGGCGAACAAAAAACAATCTCTTACTATACATGAGAATATGATTATGGATATATTTTGGATCTATAAAGCTTAAAAGAGTGGCGGAAGGTTCAATATTCATTAAAAGTACCTTTAAACATCTATTAACTAAAATTTCCTAAATTTCCGTCTTCATCTATTTCAAGTTGAAGCAAGCGGTCAAACTATGTTAATGAAATTGTAATTATATGTAATCGTTAAATTATATCTAAATATTGATCTCGGTATCTTCACGAAGGTTTGTCCTATCCAACAGATTATCTTCTACATATATGTTCGAGTATAGATGTAATTGCTAGTAATGAGACATCCGTTTCATTTATTTTCTTCACTTAAGCTTCTTTAGATGTAATAGGAAATAGTGGATGTACAGATTATCAAATAATTTTAGATGAACAGCGTTTGCTTTGAATTAAGATTTAGGTTGCTTTTTAAATGTGATTTTTAATATATGAGACTCGTATAAACTCAAGCTTTGGTCGGTTTTTCGACTACTAGTATTGCGTGATTTCAAGCAAGTATATGAATTAGTCTTAATAGTTATTACCCAGTTCTTATTAAAGCATTGAACATAAAATGCGTACAACTACCTCAGATACGCAGCGGCTAACCGTGGCTAACTTTCTTGAAACACGAAGGTCTTAGGATCGAATTAGGACAACACAGTTCTGGGAGAACTTCACACTCATCAGCTGTTGTCTTTTATGTTTAATTCCATTTGATATTTGAAATTGAGGTCGTGTATTAGTCTGATGACATAAAAGAGTACAAAAAAGGGTTCCGTGAAAACGATGCGAATAAAAGTTAAATGGGGCGATATTGGCTAATAAATTTGGACACGCTCTGTTCCCCGAGCTATGGAACGACAAACGCAATTGTTTGGTCCATAGCATTATTGCTGTCTCTGGAGACCATGTTCAATTTATATTTGTATTGTCCTTCGTTTTTGTAGCTTTCTCTTTTGGTCTCAGATCGTGGACATCGATTATCAATCAACTGAGTACATTCTTTTTCACTTAAAACATGGATAACTTTCTTGAGGTCTATGTTTTGAATCAGTTTTACTTGCGCTGGTCGATTTCGGCTATTGTGCTGTTGTTTTCAAATAACATCGACATCATCACTATAATCGTCGTCATTGTTATCATTATTGTCATCTTCATCATCATTTATATGTTGGGTTAAAATATCTACTTAAATTTTGCAGTTTCTTTTAATTATATCTATAACACTGTTTAATGTTTTTTATCTATTTTATTCTTGTTTCTACCACTGGTTCTCGAATCTACATGATGTAGCCATCGTGAACCATTAGTCATTGCCTAATTAGCCACTATGACCTATACAGCGTAAAGTCCATCAATTTCCTCAAGATTGGTTTGACCAAATACAATAGTTTTTTCGTTCATTCATCACAGACTCATAAATTATCTCATTGCAATAAAAATTTCAGCTCACTATTTTTTAAGTAATTATTATAGTATAGGAAATTCATTATTAAAGAAATAGTGTTCATGAGATTAGTTTTACCCGTTGTGATATATAAGCGATAAGTTTGTAAATACGTGATGTTTCTTACATATACTATATTAATTTAAATAATGTACTGAATTAATTTTCTATTGTATTGTATTATATATTTATATTCTTTCAATTTCAGCGTTACATTTTTTTAAATGTTTGAGTTTTTAAATGTTATATTGATAGTAATATATGCATCAAGCGTGGTGACAGAGGTCATGAGGTTTTGTTGGTGTTTCGAATGGTACTTTATTTGTGGTATATCTCTGTTGTCAGAGACCATCTAGTTAGGTACCACCGCAGCGCCTATTGCAGCCGACAAACAGTACTATGCAAACATTACTGTGTTCCGGTTTGAAGGGCGCTGTAGCTAGTGAAATTACTGAGGTATCGAGATTTCTTGTCTCAAGGCGACGAACCCAATGTGGTACTTTGATTACCAGTGCAAAGTTGCTCTGTTCAACTCATCTAGTCGTTTCGTTGATTGAAAACAATTTTTTTTTTTTACTTTTCTGTTATTTTGATTTGTGTTTGAAATTTCATAAATATATAATAAAGTCCTCTGTATGTATTCATTGATATTTGTTGAAAGTATATTTAGTTACTGTTCACGCTTCTTTAACATTAATGTAGATAAGTATGAGTAGTATGATATTCTGAAACCCGAAAGGCTCAAGACTTTTGTACTTATAGCAGCGATTGCTTAAGTTATTACATTAAGTTATAGGATATATATAGTTGTTAGATTGTAATTTATTTGCTAAAAGGGGAAAACAAATACGTAACACTATAATTAATGCATTAAAGTTCGAAGTTGTATAGAAGTGATTATATATTTAGTAGTAGATGCTAGGATTATTATTAGTATGAATTGTAGAGTACTGTATATGTTGAAGCATCGACAGAATTATTGCGGTTTATATCTGATTCATATCGATTTTGGTTCAGCCGATAATATAGTTCGCAATGTCAATAAAGGGTAAAGTTATAAATAAATACATTATCTTAGAAAGAAAAATTTGGAAGAGATCTCTAAATTTTAACTCTTCTAATAGAAGGTGTCTCTCTAATATCTCTATCGATATGCAGTAGGATGTTTTGTAAAATTTTTAAAGAGGTTCAGTAGATTAAATAACAGTTATAAATAACTGATTGTTACCCAAAAATTTTGATACATAACTTGAAAATAATAACTTAGCTACAACATGAAAATAATGACTACAGGACCCTGTTCAATCGAACTCGCCTGAAATATTAACACCATCAATAAACTCCACCGATGGTAGATCTCTATAGTAATTGATTGTCTAAATTGGTACAACCGCAACGCTTCAATCTTCCGGTTCGAAGGCCGCTGTAGTTAAATTGTAGAATAACTTTAGCTACTATAACATCTTACGTCTAAAGACGAAATGAATGCAGTGTAAACATGCTATCGTCATATTGTTTCTTCAATAATCAATTGTACATAATTGTATAAATTAGGATATAATAATGAATAATAAGCAATAATCATTGATGGCCGTAATATCTAGATATATGTATAGGTTATCTAGAATTCTAGTGAAAGTTAAATTGAATCTCATTCTTCGTCTTTGAACTGTTCGTTGTTATTGTATATGTCGTCATCGAGTGTTGTAGTTGTATACAATAAACATATATAACATACTGAATGTAGATATGTTTTATTATCTGTATCATTTCTTATTTATCGTATTATATGTTATCAGTATACTGGTGTAGGTAGTAGGTCTCTGTCGCCAGATATCGTCTAGGTACTACCGCATCTCCTAATGCAGCTTACAGACAGTACTATGCAAACATTGTTGTTCCTGATTAAAGAGCGCTGTAGCTGATGAAATTACTTTGGTAATAAGATTCGACGTCTTATGTTCCAATGCGATGAGCGTAATGTGGTGCTGTGTATATCATCCTAACTAGCGCCACGTTATTACGAGAAGTATCACTTACTATTAAAAAAAAGAATGGCTGAGGACCGAATTGGTTTTCTCACGCCATGATCGCCAAACTTCGGTTTGATGAGGGCACCTAATGATGATGATTACTTACCATCAGTAGAACGTCTTTATCCTCTCGACGCTTAATTGAAATAAAAAAATCGTATCCATGAGTATTATAAAAATATAAAGCACTAATTAGTTCCGAACGAGATCCTAGAGCTTCTAGAAATGCACTAGGGACTATTGAAGAGGTTTTATTGGAAAGAGATCTCAGATTGATTTGAACTCGGCTTCTGAAGATTTCCCTCAATATAAAAAAAATCTCCGTTGCTGAAACTAATATCTACAGCGTCTTATACTAATGCCACAGTATTTTCAATAGTTCAAACGCCCTTCAAGCCTGAGGACAGTCATGTTTGTCGATTGAACAGGCGTTACGATGATACGCATTTATACGGTCTCTGGCCAAAGAGACCTACCACTACTGAGTTCAAATGATTACTACATTTGTTATTATAACAAATTTCCCACGCTCATTACGACCAAAAAAAAAAAAAAATTAACTGAACACTGCCTACGACCCTGAAAAAAAAAACCCTTCTCGAACTGAAAATAAATTAACGAAACGCAATAATTATACCAGAGGGTCGGAATTGGCAAAACGAAAGCTGGAGGGGTGGCAAGAAAAAAATCGGTCCTAAATAAGTACTCCACCAATAAAGTTACAACCCAATTTATATCTATACAAAAGAACGAAATCTTTTTATTTTCATTAAAAAGCATCCCCCGAAATGTTTGGGGTCCCATTTATCAATGAAAAGGTGGGGTCCCGATTATTACCGCTTACAAAGGTACCCCACGTCAATAGATTAATGGCGAATTTGAATAAAATTATTTAACTTCAATATTCTATATAAAAGACGAAAAATATTCAATTGAAATTTTTATATAATTTTTTTTTTATTTAACGACGAGACGAGTGAGACCTTCACCTGATGGTATGTGATACGCCTACCCTTAACAAGGTGGCGCTAATTAAGACGTTATACACAGCAATGACCGTTGCTGCCTTGCGACAGTGTATTAAATCTCGGTGCTCTAGTTATTACATTAGCTGCAACTCCCTTCAAACCGGATCACATTAATGTCTTCACACTGTCGCCAGTAATAGGCGCTGTGGTGGTACCTAAACGGTCTCCGGCAACAGAGACTTTACCACCAGTAACTATATTTAATAACCTCTACAGCGCAATGGTTGAGTGTTAAATCAAAGGTCCCTAGTTCAATTCCATGGCTACATTAATGTAAAGTCTCTGTTGCTCCAGACCGTCCAGATACCACCGCAGCCGAGAAACAGTAGTACGCAGATATTACTGCATTCCGATTTGAAGTGCGCTGTGGCTATTATTGAAGTAATAAGACTTTTGCTCACATTTCATGTCTCAAGCGACGAATCAAACCTGTTACTGTGAATACTATCCCTTACTAGCGTTGCATTGTTATGGGCAGGCGTATCACTTACCATCAGGTGAATGTCTCCCTAGTCACGTCGTTCTGTATTTTTTTTTTTTTAATTACACCATCAGACTGGCGGGATTCAGTAAGAACTGTATAACATTCATCAACGATCTTGACTTTTAGCTAACGTATACTCAACGTTCTATTCTTTTCTGGGCATAAAAAAACAATAAATATAGTATAAATTTTATTGATAAATGTAGGTAGATATAAATAATTACGGTGAGACGGAGATAAACACAAAGAGAGAGAGAGGGATGGAGCGACATTAGCGCAGGCGCATTCTAATCGCAGCTCGCGTAGTACTACCGCACTATGTGCTGTGTTTCTGCGTTTCGCGAAACTGTGTTTATATTGCTGATTTTAATGTGTTTTGAAGTGGGTTTTGATGCGAATTGAACTCGTTACGCGCGGCGTGTATAGACCGGAAGCAGACAAAGTTCGGAGACAAGTAAACTGGGTCAGTGGCTAAATACTTCTCACATCCGTTAAGTGGACTGTTATTAATTTCGAACTTGGTTTAAGTTCTGTGAATACATTACCGGTAACGTTGACCTGATTGTAAATATAATATAACTACTGTATAATACAGAGGATCATGGTTCGATTCCTAGTACCAATATGTTTAATGGTAGGGTAAGAATGGAAGTATTTACTGGTGGTAGGTCTCTGCTTCCGGAAATTGTCTACAACCGCAACTCCCAATGCAACTAACAAACAGAACTTTGCAAACATCAATGTGCTCGAATGTGGTAAACGCCACTTAACGTGTGGTGGTGTGTACATCATCCTAACATCACGTTGTTATAGGCAACCGTATCACTTACCATCAGGTGAACGACCCGCTCGTCTCCTCGCTTCGTTGAATGAAAAAAAAATTAAGTGTACTATAGAGGATGCCGCTTTACTATTGATAGACACCATCCGGTTAGGTACTACCGCAGTGCCTATTTCTGCCGACAAACATTAGTGCGCAAACAATACTGTGTTCTGGTTTGAAAGGCGTAGCTAAAAAAATATTAGACTGACGATACTTATCATCTCATATCTTAAGACGGCTAGCATACTATGATGCTTTGTATAATATGTTTACGTCCTGTTTAGTATCGTATAACTATACGCACTTAATCATGTGCAGGCGCATCACTTACTGTCAGGTGAACTTATCACTCGTGTCAACGCTTTGTAAAATATTTTTTTTTGATAATATTCACTGATGATGAGGGTCTATCTGAAATCAACTAATATATAGGGTTGTCAAATATCTTCCTTCCCCCTTTTTGTCTTTTGAATTTCGCGGCTATGTACAAAGCGCTACAGAGCTCGTATCTGGCAATACTATACATAATTTGAAAGGTCTTGACATAACCTACAAAACGACGCTATGCATAATTAGTTTGGATATTGCGTTCAACAGTTATAGACGTGTAAACATGGAGTTCACTAACGCCGAAAACGCGCTATTTTTAAGTTTTCCTTCGTTAAAGGCAAATCCGCTAGAGAAACGTTCCGTGAGATCAATGGTGTTTTGGGGGATGGTACTCTATCACTTCGAACCGCGGAGGAATGGTTTCGACGATTCAGAGCCGGTGAAAACGACACCATGGATAAGCCAGCCGGCGGAAGACCTGTGACGACAAATACCGATCAAATCATGGACTACATCGAGTTAGACCGGCATGTGACATCTCGTGACATCGCCCAGGAGATGGGAGTTAGTCACCAAACCATTTTAAACCATCTGCAGAAGGCTGGATACAAAAAAAAGCTTGATGTTTGGGTGCCGCATGATTTGACGCAAAAAAACCTTCTGGACCGAATCAACGCCTGCGATATGCTGCTGAAACGGAACGAACTCGACCCATTCTTGAAGCGGATGGTGACTGGCGACGAAAAATGGATCACATACGACAATATTAAGCGAAAACGGTCGTGGTCGAAGGCCGGTGAATCGTCCCAAACAGTGGCCAAGCCGGGATTGACGGCCAGGAAGGTTTTGCTGTGTGTTTGGTGGGATTGGAAGGGAATCATCCACTATGAGCTGCTCCCATATGGCCAGACGCTTAATTCTACCATCTACTGCGAACAACTGGACCGCTTGAAGCAGGCGATCGACCAGAAGCGTCCAGAATTGGCCAACAGGAAGGGTGTAGTGTTCCACCAGGACAACGCCAGACCACACACTTCGTTGATGACTCGTCAGAAGCTACGGGAGCTCGGATGGGAGGTTTTATCGCATCCACCATATAGCCCGGACATAGCGCCAAGTGATTACCACCTGTTCCTGTCCATGGTGAACGCCCTTGGTGGTGTAAAGTTGAACTCAAAAGAGGCTTGTGAAAAGTGGCTATCCGAGTTCTTCGCAAATAAGGAGCAGGAGGGCTTCTACGAGGGAGGTATTATGAAGTTGCCGTCTAGATGGAAACAGATTATCGAACAAAACGGCGCATATTTGAACTAAATCCGATCACTGTAACACTTTTTATAAAGCATTGAATAAAGAGCAAAAAAGCGGAAGGGAGATATTTGATAACCTTATATATGGGTACTGACATGTAGGAGCTAGAGTATTATAGTTTATTTCTTTATGTTTTGGTCTCGTCACTTAAATTATCTAAAAATGAGATTAAGTAATAGCCTCAACTTAATTTAATTCTTTGTCTGTTTTATAGAAATGAAACGAGGAGTCGAATAGAAGAATAATGTAGAATAAGTAAAATAGTTACAATATACATAGAAGAGTTCAGCGCTAAAACGTTTATACTTTAGTTTTTGAGTAATATCTTAGGTTTCTTAAGCTCTTGAATATATATATATATGTCTGAAGACAAAGGCCTTCAACTCGTGCGTGTTGACATACCGAACCTAAATGTGGCCCCTGATAAAAAGGCTTAATGTCACCTAAAGGGCAATAGATAGGGCTATGCTCGAAGTTACTCTGCGAATCAGAAATGTGGAGATCCGCTGAACTAAGGTCACCGATATAGCCCAAAAGATTGCTAGACTTAAGTAGCAGTGGGAAGGACACATTGCTGGAATAGCTGATGGCAGTAAGGTCCTTGAGTGGCATCCGCGTAGCAATACACATAGTGTTGGGAGGCTTCCCAAGAGATAGACCATCGATCGGGTAAGAATTGCGAGATCCCATTGTGTGATGATCTTTAGGGTAGCCTACGTCCAACAGTGGGCCACTATCGGCTGATGATATATATATACTGGCATAGCTAGATATAGAATTAAGATAACAATCTAAGCTTTCAGAAATTTAGGATCAATCTACTCCCATTGTTTTAGGGAACACAATAGATCTAGTTATAGTCTAAAAATAAATGTGTACAGGTGGACGTTGTGTTCGGCCGACACAAGCTTTAATAAGGAACAATGGGTCCGTAAGTCAATAAGAGGTCAACGTCTAAATAAAGTCACCCTCGCTCTCGACGCCACTCGAGAGTAATTTATGAAAGTTCAAGTTGTTACAAGTAATTTAACAAAAATAAACGTACTTACAGTCGTTGTGTTGTATTCGACGAGACAAGGTTTCTGATGCTTGTTAAGATGATAAACACTGCAGCATACTTAGCTAATAACTTTGAAATATTAGACATTGAACATTGTTAATACAACATGAATCTTGTTATCACTGAATACAACGCCCTTCAAACCGGAATTATTAATATTTCCGAAGTAACATTTTGGGTGCTGTGGCGCTTAGATGGTCTCCGGCAACTGAGGCTTATAACCATTAAATAAAAATTCTGTTTACGAACATCAGTAATGTTTTTTTATCTATTTAGGAATCTAGACCGGAGGGTTATAGACCTACTTTTAACAATAACGGCGATCAATTATACTGTCAACTCATTCACCGTGGTTTTGCAGTAGTAGTATTAGTATTTTATATGATTGCTACCCTCGGGGTTCATTATCAAACGAATTCACAAGAGAAATGGTTATTAATTTATACTATTTTGATTATCATGTTAATAACCATAGGTTCATAATCAAAAGCAACCGATAGATGTCCACAGCTGGACATAGGCCTCCCACAAATATCTAACACAGATCTGGCTTGCGCTGGTAGCTTCCAACCGCTGATCGCAAGCTTCAATAGATCGTCAATTCACTTAACCTTCGAGAACTTATTGATGAAAAAAAAATAAGTTATCAGTAGATTATTAAATGGTCATATACCCTTTACGTATTTGGACACCCTAGGGTTGATAAGCGTAAAGCTGAAACGAGCCGACCGCCATTTATTAAGTGGGGACGATGGAGAGAAACGAGCAGTAGAAGTAATAAATTATACAAAACAGATATTTTTCGAGAAGTTAAAAATGAAAATAATATACAACATTAAGTAAACTAAATCAATTTAAGTTTTTAACTTGAAAGCAAACTTAACTTTACTTATAAATCATCATTTGTAACTTACAAAATCTTTCATTTACGTTGCGGTGATCGTTATTTTCGTATACTGTCTCGATGCGGTTTACCTCCAACCTGCACTTATCCAGTGTGATGAATAGCTAGGACTAACTAGGACTCTTAAAAGAGAAGACCCAAGTCCCAGTTGTGGGAAAATTAAGTGGACTGTTGATCCCCAACGAAGATTTCCATAATACAACGTTCAGCTCATAACTTTGATATAAGATGGTAGTTTTTTTATACAACCTCTAGATAAAGTACAAATAAGTTACCTTTTTTTTTGGATATGCAAAAAAAATTATATAGATCTTTTAAAGTGGTTTTAGTCGACTAAAACAATCACTAAATGGTAAGGGATGCATCAGTTCTAGTGGTAGTAGTTAGGATGTTTATACAATGCTGGATCGCGGCAGCTGCTAAATAGGTTTCTAATCTCTACGTCTAATTAATGACTAGATATCATTAATGATTAATCCATACTAGACTACAGTAGTCTTTATATCTAGAAAGCTATTTTAGGTAGTTAAAGTCTTCTTAATAATATATATATAGGAAACGATATTATAATGAAGTTTAACTGCGAGTTATTGTAAGATAACAATGTTAGTATCTCGCCTAAGTTTTATTGGTTAAGTTTAACAGCTTCGTATCACTCGAAGTTTGTTATTACTTTGTGATAACTAACATAACATTCCTGAGGAGGCATGTCGGTTATCATTAGGTGAAAGTCTTGATAATTTAGATGATTATCACGGCGTGATAATCATGAAGAAACTCTTCACAGTTTTGACGTATATAAAAAGCTGTACCTCTTCATTTCTAAAGCGATGAGACTAACGAGATGTTCACTTGTTAGCATCCATAACAATTTTTCGTTAGTTAGGTCAGGATTATGGTACTGATGATGGTGAGGCCGTGGGGAAGAGGAGTGTCGGTGTTGCAGATCATTGCTGTCTATCCTCCGCGGCCGTGTAACTACTGGCGGCGGAGACCAAGTACAGATCCGCCGCAGGGAGTCGAGACAGTTTTCTCTCATGAATCCTATGGCGTCTAGGTGACGGATTCGGTGGAATCCGTTGTCCAGGTGACGATGAAAGGCCAAGAGGAGGTCGCACTGTATGTTCCGGTCAGATGGAGCTGGAATGGGTGGTGCAGTCGGAGTTGGCGTGGTCCTGGGGGTGTACAAAAGCGATTCCGTAGCCCTGTCATAAAGCAACGACGGTAGAACAACGTCAGTGTTTTAGTCGGCGAAAGTCCGACATAACCTGTCTTTAGCCCCGCGAAGGCAGGTATGGTAAGATTATGGTACTACACCTTATTATGATTATATATTAATACATATCTCAGTTACTGCTCCATTCAAACGGGAACAGAGTAATATTTCCACAGGACTGTTTGACAGCGGAAATAGAAGCTGCGATTGTACCTACGACTATAACCAGAATTCAAATTAAAAGACATCTTTAACAGCACAAAAGTCACAATAATCAATAGCCATTGATATTCTGCCAAGGCGCCCAAGTTCAGGGTTAATGGAGTAGCAGTTGCCAGCAAAAGTTTTTGTTGTTGCCCTCGATAACTTCAATAACATTGCAGACGCCACGAGGACGTTGATTGTAGCGATCGATAGCCATGTCTTATTCATAGTTTTAAAACCGATGAGAAAAAAAGCATGTGCGTTGTTTAACAGTTCTCCATCGGTAAAGGTCACGGTCACAGGAAACCGGATGCGGCCAGCCGTAGCTACTTACAGTTTAGCAGCAGTGATAATGAAGCTGGAGGTATCAATCATATAATCTCTGGAGATTAGTTCTTTATTAATCCAAGCGACTAGACGATCAAGGTGTTCACTTGATAATAAGTGATACGCAAGCCTATAACAATGTGACGCTAAGATAATATATACTGCACGATATTGTGCTCGTCGCGAGACAAGATGTTGAGTCCTGTTAGTCCAGTAACTACACTAGGTATAGCGCCCTTCAAACCGGAAGACAGTACTGTTTGTAAGCTGCAATAGGCGCTATCGGGTCCTCCAGCCTTAGGATTGCTAGGCTTTGATAACTTAACTTTTCTAAATGGTACATGACCATTAGATAACTTATTGCTAGATCCTCGAAGACAAGCTGGACTGACCATCAGGTGAAGATCGTGGTAAGATGCTGAAGGCAGGCAGAAGTTAGCTGTTCTGTATGAAGATATTTTTATGATGATGATGACCTTATCACTATTGAAATGATCATGTCATATCAATCAATAATCAAGTCTGTAACGACTTCTTCAGATAGTCACATCAAATCTTATTAAGACTTCTAAGCTAGTGCATGCTTTAGCTGACAGTTTGATTGCCGTTATTTCTAAAACTAGGTCTGCCTGTGATCTAGATTCCTAAATAGATTTTTAGAGAACTAAAATTAGTAAAACCTTTTTAATTGTATATATAAATCTGTTGCCGGAGACCGTGTAAGTTCCGTCACAGCCAAATATAATTCGCAAATATAACTGTATTCCTGTTTGAAGTGCTTTGTAGCTAGTCAACTGCGGTAACAACAATAGCATGGTGTTTATCGTCTTTAGGACCAGGATACTTCTGCTGGTCAATTGCTGGGGATAGTCTTATATAGTCATGTCTTCCTATTGAATCCACCCTCTGTCCTCTCATGTCACTAACCATTTCTTCAACCCTTCCTCATCCAATATTCTCTCAACTTTCTTCCTCCTCTTTTATATATAAGATATATATATTTAGTTTATATATACTAGATCTGCGAGCCCTAATTCTTATGAAGCCGTGCACTAAAAATAAGTAAGATTTAAGTGAGCGAAAATAAGTAATCAAGTTAGTAAGGTCCCAACGAGTAAGCGAAAAAGAATTACATAAAAAGCTGAAAAAAAAATATTCAAATTTGGGGTTTTGTTTGATTATCTCATAGAATTTGATTTCCCTTGAGCATGGAAACGCTCCGAGCAGGATTCAATAGTACGATGTACTAAGATATACATATATATATATACAATACTGCTTTTTTAGATTTTTAGATGAACAGCTGTCTATGTTGTATGTACGGACACAGTGATTAAGGCAGTAGATCTACACAAGGGTGGTGTCTAGCCAAACAGGAAAAACCTTTAAAACACGTGGCTCCAGATTTAAACCCGGGACCTCGCTTAACCACTATGTCAGGGGGGCAATTGAAAAAATTTGTATGAAATGGTACAAGAATAAAGAAATAGAAGTACTAGCTCAATTAGCTTGGTTAGTTACCGAAAATGCTCTATCTACTACTGCAGCTCCTATCTTTGCAGCTGGACAGTAGTGTGTAAACATTACTCTGTCCCGGTTTGAAGGGCGCTGTAGCTAGTTAAAGTAAGACAAGGACAATGAGGTGCTGTGTTATATCTTTTCATTCGATGTGATGGTAAATGTTATGCCCTATTAAAAGAACGTGGAGCTTGTTAGTATGATATCCTCGCCATTCGAGGACTTTAGGGCTCCATCGGCTATCAGTCCTTATAGTGATGTGTCCTGCCCATTGCCACTTGAGGGTAACAATCTTATCGGACCGGAAGACGTAGTGTTGGCAGGCACTCTACCTGGTGGTCCGATGATGTGAAGGTTGCGGGAAGCAGGTGGATACGGGCAGCGCAGGAGCGATCGATATGGAGACATGGGGTAGGCCCATGTCCAGCAGTGGGCACCTGTCGGCTGATAATGATGATGATATACTCAGTACCACATTGTACTCGCCGTGAGTCTCTTTCACTTCCTATTGGTTTCAATATCGAATTCACTTGCTACAACGCCCTTCAAGCTGAACCAGGATAATATTATCAGACTACTGTGTGTTGGCTGCAATAGGAGCTGCGGTGGTACCTAGACAGTCTCCAGCATCAGTCCACTCTTTGATGGTATGGATTTAAGGGACGCCAGGAACTAGGGACCACTTCATTAAATTTTCCATGTTAATATTAATACTAGTGAATGATGATGCAGTGGTTTCTCGTTGCCTTCTCTACCTACCACTAATAATTATTACCGTAACTTCTAGTATTCTACTAGTGACTTCAAGAAATATCTATGTGGTCATATATAGTAGATACATCGTGGGTTCTTTTAGAGATCCTCAGCCATTAACAAAAGAGGAAATTTGCGTACACAAACGGTCCCTTTATAAATGGATATACGTCAAACCTCTTTCGATCCGCCATTTGGAGCGGGCATTGGGAAAATGTTAAGTGACAAAAGAGCTGAATACTGTCATCCGGAGTGATGCGGGTACCGTCCTCGCAGTGCTCAAAATCACAATGATCCCAAATTGTACGGGTACCGTCAGCAGAAAAAAAATTAGAAAATTTCAGTTATCTGGACTGAGATTGTCAGTTACATTTGAGACATCATCATTATACGGTGGTATAACATTTGATGCGGCCTTTGTATCTAAAGCTAGGGTCCTGGTTGAATTCCTGGGCTACTTCTGATGGAGTATTGGTATTGGAAGGGTTTCTTCAAACCTATCCTAGCTACCACCCCTATATATTTAATCATAATGACAGTATAGTTATTCTAAGTTGATACCATCTTTACTGTACTTATTGCCAATCAGTAACGCTAACATTGACATGTTCCTGTTTAAATGGCTTTGGAGCTAGTGAAAAAAAGGAGACATCAATATGATGCAGTGTACGTCATTCTGACTAGTGCTATGTTATTTTAATACTAGAGTAATGTAACTCTTCATATAAGTTCTTATTATTAAGCCAAGTAAAAAATCTGTAGATGACTGATGTCAATCCATTTTCAAGGTTGACTGAAGACTTGGTAAAGATCTCAGGAAACCGTTGGATGCAAACAGTGCAGGATTGGAATCTTTGAGAAGCTCTCCAGAAAGTAACTCAGCTGTGGACGTTTATCAGCTGATGATGAGGAAGCAATAAATATAAAGTGTTTATATCTACTTCCAAGACAATATTAAGTTGATAACGAAGTAGTATATCATAGTGCAAGTGCAGGGTTGCCTTCATCCTCATATCTGACAGACTGATAATTTGGGGCTTTATGTATGTCAATAGACGTGTGTGGCGGCTGATGATGATGATGTAGAAATCAGTCAGGTTAAGAGAAACCTATCACCCTTACTTCAGTACTTGTAGTCTGGAAATTACTTGTCTCCATGTTACATGATTAGTGTAATAGACCTTAAAAACACAGTTAAATTTGCATACTACTGCTTGATGATACATTTAGGTGGTGTAGTAAAATTATTACTTGTTAAAATCTTATTGAAGGGATGATGAATTCTTTGTAATTTTTTTTTTAACATTTTTCAGAGACTTCTGAAATTATTACATGTCAACAATAAACCTTACCTGCTCGTGGTGCATCCTGCTGTCCAACAAACGAGGTTCTGGCTCCGTCCAATCCCTATTGGGCTAGAGTAGTGGGAAATGGTCCAATCCCCACATATTATTAGCTTTTAGTGTCCGACTATACCATGCCATGCTGACTGAATGCGAGCAACGCAAGACCGATCTATGTAAGGTTCTTTGGGTAGGCCAGTCCAGCTGTGGACGTCTATCAGCTGATAAGAAGAGAAAAAAAAGTAATATTTTTCTGCAAGAATTTTCATATTTATATCATGAAAGCTCAATATATTTGAGTAAAGGGTTACGTCAAATAAATTCTGCTTAAGTTTGCTCCCTAAGTAGCGATGGGGTATGTAACTTCGAGTCTGTACATCCATTACGCGTATACTTAAAGTTATGTACTGAAAAAAAAATAACTTATAAAACAAATATGTATAAGTTATATATTTTTTTTAATTTAACCTGATATACTTTTAAAGCTTTCTTACTTCAAATAATATATTGAACTTTAATAATTCAAGTGCTTTAGTAGCACAGCTGTTGACTTTGTCTTATATAAGGTTGGCAAATTTTCTGCCTTTGCCTTCTTTCTCTTTCTTCTGCCCTCCCTTCTGCCTTTTTGTCTTTTGAATTTCGCGGCTATGTACAAAGCGCTACAGAGCTCGTATCTGGCAATACTATACATAATTTGAAAGGTCTTGACATAACCTACAAAACGACGCTATGCATAATTAGTTTGGATATTGCGTTCAACAGTTATAGACGTGTAAACATTGAGTTCACTAACCCCGAAAACGCGCTATTTTAAAGTTTTCCTTCGTTAAAGGCAAATCCGCTAGAGAAACGTTCCGTGAGATTAATGGTGTTTTGGGGGATGGTACTCTATCACTTCGAACCGCGGAGGAATGATTTCGACGATTCAGAGCCGGTGAAAACGACACCATGGATAAGCCAGCCGTCGGAAGACCTGTGACGACAAATACCGATCAAATCATGGACTACATCGAGTTAGACCGGCATGTGGCATCTCGTGACATCGCCCAGGAGATGGGAGTTAGTCACCAAACCATTTTAAACCATCTGCAGAAGGCTGGATACAAAAAAAAGCTTGATGTTTGGGTGCCGCATGATTTGACGCAAAAAAACCTTCTGGACCGAATCAACGCCTGCGATATGCTGCTGAAACGGAACGAACTCGACCCATTCTTGAAGCGGATGGTGACTGGCGACGAAAAATGGGGAGGGGGGCTTCTACGAGGGAGGTATTATGAAGTTGCCGTCTAGATGGAAACAGATTATCGAACAAAACGGCGCATATTTGAACTAAATCCGATCACTGTAACACTTTTTATAAAGCATTGAATAAAGAGCAAAAAAACGGAAGGGAGATATTTGCCAAACTAATAATATCGAAACTTCTGGTTCAATCTTGGCTTTAAAAAGGGGTTTCAATAGTAGCACGTACTGGTGGTAAGTCTCTGTTACTGGAGACCGTCTAAGTATTCTAGTGGTAAGTAGTAAGTGAAATTACTGGGATAATAAGAAATTACATCTTGTGTCTTATAAGAGCACAGCTTGATACTGTGAATATGATCCTAACTAGCGCCGCGTTGTTATGGACAGGCGGATTAAAAATCATGAGGTGGACATCTTGCACCTCTCCCTCGACCTGGTCTATTCGTTTCTATAATTCAAAACACTGCCTTTGAACATTAAAGTTGTGTTTAAGTAATCCTATATAATAAAGGGTGTCTGGCGGCAGATTTATATTTTAAAAAACGAATATCTCAATAAGTTATAAACAGTGCGGGGTGGTGGGGAAGGTGGTCAGTGGTCAGTCATTAGAATCACCGATCGTGCGGATTTCTTAGTCACGGTGTCGCAGTGGTGCAGTGGTGCAGTGGTCGGGTGAGCATCGCGCGTTCGCTATTGAAGCATTCTTCAAGAGTAACGATTCTTACGTACTCGCTCGCCGACAGTTTTGTTCACATTTCAATATTCGACGGATAGGCGATGGGCCGAGTGTGAATTTAATTCGTTCGTGGGTGGAGAGGTTCCGCGCAACTGCTTCGGCTATGAACACACCACGGCCAGGACCTTGTCGATCGTCAAGGACCCCCGAAAACATTGAACTGGTTGAACGCAGTTTACGTGAAAATGCACGACTTTCGATACGGAAAAGGGCAGCTTCACTGGGACTTCCAAGAGCAATTGTACATGAAATTTTGAAAAGGGATATGAAGTTTCATGCTTTTAAAATTCAAATAATTCAATAATTGAAAAAAAATGACTTTGCGTCACGCAAATTTTTTTGTGAAACCATGTTGGAGCGTTTTCGCACTGTGAATTCCATTTTTTGGAGCGACGAGGCTTATTTTCATTTGAACGGACACGTAAACAAAAACAACACACAAAATTGCCGTTACTGGGCTCTAAGAACTCGCAATCCTCGACTGAAGCACCAAAAACCATTACATTGCCCAAGGGTAACTGTTTGGTGCGCTTTATCCACGAATGGGATAATCGGACCATTTTTTTTTTGAAAATGCACGGGGCCAAGCGACGAATGTCAATGGTGAGAATTATCGGCTCATGATTTCGAATTTCTTTTTGCCGAACCTGCGAGCTCATTCATCATTCTCATCACACACGTGGTTTCAACAGGATGCGGTACAGGTACGACCGCACACACGGCCAGAGCTTCGATGGATTTGTTGCGAGATAATCTCCCTCAAAAACTGATTAGTCGCTTTGGGGACATCCCGTGGCCACCGAGGTCACCCGACCTAACTCCAATGGATTTTTTTTGTGGGGCTACCTCAAAGAGAGAGTTTACGCCAACAATCCGCGAACTGTTGTGGACTTAAAAGAAAATATTCGGCGAGAAATCAGCGCAATTGAACCAAGTTTACTGCAGCGTGTTGCACGGAATACGAGGCTCCATTTCGAACAGTGTGTGCAACAGGATGGAAGACATTTAGATGACATCTTTAAAAAATAAAATCCGCATTTGTACTCTATCTTTTAATACTTTTAGTAAAATAATATGTTAAACATATAATTTTTTATTTAAATTTTAAAACATAAATCTGCCACCAGACACCCTGATATTTGGTGGCCGTAGCACCGCCGCGACTCTCTTTGGGGGTAGGAATTTTCTGAAATCCATTCTTAGCTGACGTCTAAATAGCATAATCAACATTTCTACCATATTTTGAATATTTTATCATCAGTCCATAGACGTCTACTGCTGGACATAGGCCTCCTCCAAAGATCTCCAAATACAGTCAGCATGACTTCCGGTACCACTGGGCACTAGGGGCTGTCGTATGTAGAAGTATATATAAGAGGATGTGGGCTATTTTCGACCATGCTGTCCAATGCAGGTAGGTGGGAGCTAGTGCCTCGTTTGTTGATTAGCAGGGTGCCCCACGAGGTGAGGTTGGCTTGGGTCCCGTGAGTAGGGTCTGTGTAAAACAGACACTAGGACGGGCTATCCCAGCGTAGCGTGAAACGCCGAAGATGACCACCGACGAAGTTATAGTGGGTAAAATCTCCACAAAACTCCGATTTCCTCCCAGATAGAGTATCTTTTAGAAGATTCCTCCCCCAAACCAAAAAAAAGGGTCCTGTGATTTGATTGTGAAAATTACCTTACACCCCTGTCGAATGTTTACATCTAAATATTTCTCATAACTCGTGATGAGCCAATAAATCTTTGGATATCTTTATATATATTTATAGATAGTCTTCGTTCCTATCCGTTTCTGAGGACTCTAGTTCAATATCGAGATCAAATGTTTTTGAAAATATGATTTGTGAGGTTTACCGTAGATCTGTTTATCTATCGCCAAGTTATTATATATCCGTCTCCATAACGTACTGTCAACTGCTGTCAACATTTGAGAGCCGGATTATTCTAGACGAACAAATAGGGTTGATGAGGAAGTAGTTATTAGGAATAAAATGAGTAAGAAAAATAAATAAAAACATAATACAAATACAGATTTCGGGAAAAACAAATATCAAGTCTTTACAATTAAGACAACCCTTAATTTTAAAAAATCCTTTATATAGGTTAGATTATTTTTAAATATATCTTGAAGCAACTGATGAAGATTAAAAGAGGACTCTTAAACGACTCTATATAAACACCTCAACAATAAACTTACTGTACAAAGGTTTACCACCAGCATTTCAACCATTGGATATATGTATATGCTTCACTATATTCTGTTATAGATTTCTGAGTAGGTCGTGTCGCAAACATTTTTAATCTCCTCTCCTAGACATGCCCAGGGGAAATACTCAGCGATGTTCAAACATACAACAAACATCTTACAAATATGATGATAAATTCTCCCTCTCTTTCTGTCTGAAGTGGATAGAAAATAATATATAACATCAAAACGGCTACAACCTTCACTTGGTGATAATTTCCGTTCTAATTACCACCATCATTAACACCATATCGGCAAGTATTGATGGATAGATTTCTGTATACAGAAAATACAAATACAGCTTTGGGTTGCTTTTTTTATACTACGAAGCGACGAGATGAGCGGGTTGTTTACCTGATGGTAAGTTATACGCCCATAATAACGTGGCGCTACTTACGCTGGTATACACAGCACCATATTACGCTCGTCGCCTAAGACGTAAGATATTAATTCTCGTTACTCTAGTAATTATATTAGCTATAGAGCCATTTAAACCGGAAGACAGTAATGTTTTCACACTACTGTTCATTGGCTGCAATAGTCGCTGCGGTTGTATCTACCTATACGGTCTCCGGCAAGAGTTCTACTACCAGTATATGCTTGTTTTACAATATTTCTAGATAATTCAGTATATCTTGAAAATCTTTAACAGAATAATTGACTATTTTTAGTAAAATAAATCTTAAAGGGTGTAAGGGGTTCCGCTCAACATCTTACAGAGCCCAAGTCAACCCTACCTGCACGCGGTGCACCCTGTTGAATAACAGACGAGGCTCTGGCCACCCACCAACCCTCACTGCGTCAGTATGGTGGGCTAAGGCCCAATTCCTCTCAATGAACTCGAAGACATTTTCGAGGGAGGCCTATGTCCAGCAGTGGACGTCTATGAGCTGACGATGATGAAATCTAACCCTTACCGCTATAACTTTGCCATATTTCTCCATTGGACGTTGTTAATGCACTCTCCTCACACGTCTATAATTATGTTAAGCGAAGTTCAATTTTATCTTTAAAATATTCTTTACCACATTCCGTCATAGGACGGTACATCTTTTCTTTATAGTATGTAAAATAAATTTTTTTGCTAAATATTTCATTTCCACATTTTGTTATTAGACAGTTATAGGAAGGAGTCAAAACAGTTCTCCTCTTACCCTCTCTTGTTATTACTAAAAAGACATTATCGCTAATAATTTCCTTACCACATTTTAACATCAGACGCTCTTAAAGGAATGGATCATAACAGTTCTCCGTATACCCTCACATATACAATATTAAAAAGAAATTATCGTTAATGCTTTCCTTACCACATTTTAACATCAGACGCTCTTAAAGGAATGGATCATAACAGTTCTCCGTATACCCTCACATATACAATATTAAAAAGAAATTATCGTTAATTCTTTCCTTACCACATTTTAACATCAGACGCTCTTAAAGGAATGGATCATAACAGTTCTCCGTATACCCTCACATATACAATATTAAAAAGAAATTATCGTTAATGCTTTCCTTACCACATTTTGTATTAGACGCCGTTAAACAGAGTGAGAACTAAATTACAGTTTTATCGCTAAAACCTTTACTACATTTTGCTATTGGAAGCATTTAAAGTAAGGAGTGGGAATGCTCCCCCCACCTCGCGTTACCAATTTCCGTTCAGTCGATTCGGAGCAGACGATTTATCATATTTAATGCCCGCTCCGACATTTTGCTAAAGAATAGATGCTGACATCTGTGAAAATATATCAGCAACTTTAATTATAACTTACTGGCTCTGCTGGTCGATATATCAAATTACACTAGAAATTTGTCTGAAATATTACTTACTGTAGCAACCGTTGCTATAGCAACCGCATAAATACCACTCAATGAAAATGTTTATTAAAATTAAGTAGAAATAAGATGGTGAAGGATCTATGAAAAGTAAACAGCCTATAACGATCTACAATTCATTTCGCATCGAATGGTCATGTTCCCGTGTCGATGCGTTCACTAGTTTTCACGTGATTGGTTAACAAACAAAACCCATTTACATTACATTTATAAATTGATTTAAGATGTATAGTAAAATGGATATGTCCGTAGACGGATCCTGTAAAGCTGAAATACATTAATATATAGATTATAACAGAGCGATCATAGACAAATTATCAGAGACAATCCTATAACGACAAAGGAAGAGAACCGGTGAAGCCTTGCTTTCTCTCTTGAAGTCTCTAGAGTAGAATAAATTATAAATATATGTAAACATTATATTTATCATATCCCTCCCTAAGACAAGAAAGTGCTGACCACGCCATGCGCTAATCCCGACAACCCAGCGAATCCCGCACACCACGTACAATCCCACCGACACTAACACCACCCATGTCACAAGACGCAATAAACGACATCACGTCGTCCTCTTTTCAGAAGACGATCCTCCAGCAATACACACCATGGTACACGAGGTACACCCACGATCAGGAACGGTTCTTATCATCTAGAGACTCCTATGCAGGCGAAGGTGGTCGAAGAACGGATCCCAGTCCGTCTTCGACGACCAAGTAAGTTCTCCAGAAATCCAAATTCATACAAATAGATAATCCGCCGTCGGATACACTGTCAGTAGTATACCAGAATATACTAGAATAAAAACAGGCCGTGGAGTCGGGTCCACGGGTTCCGTATCAGATGAGCTGTGAGAGATAAATTGACTATACCAAGCGCTATACATTACTGGAGAATAGATATCATATCCCTCATTTTACTTGTCAACAGCTAATATACGTCCCCACTGTTGGGGCACAGGCCTACCCTCAATACGAAGACGATGGGCCATAGTCACCGCGCGGGCCCAATGCTGATTGGTGACTTCACACACAGCTTAGAATGAATTCTAATTCATGTGCAGGTTTCCTCGCGATGTTTTCCTTCACCGTTTGTATCTCGCTGTTGTTACTAAAGTTCACAAATGTACATAACTTATATCTTAAAATCATCGGTATATGCTGAGATTCGAACCCGCGACCTTCCGAATGTAGAGACGCTAAACTTTGAAGAACTGTATAAAGCTTCAGATCATCAAGATGCAATCAACAATTTACATAAAACTCAAAGCGGAATGTAACGGGGCCATTATGAAAGCAATTTTTCAATTTCACTTTTAAGTAACGAGTCCCTTTAAATGTTACCATTAATAATGGGACCCGCGGAGTGTTATCTGACCTTTAAAAAGAAGACAATGATAATGATTAATTAAATGAAATTAATAAAGAAAACAATACAATCGTTGGAGAAGCTGCTATTTAGCTCCGAGTCCGAAGAAGCTGCCTTGGTTATCCAACTAGCGCCGCGCCGCAAACTTCATCATAACAAATAAGAAGAAGCTGCAATCCTTTGTCATGAACTACTCCCTCCTTAAATGTATTTGATTGATGTTTTTTTTTTTTATTCGTAAAGCGAAATGTTCACTTGATGATAAGTGATCCCCCTTCCCATAACAACGTGACGCTAGTTAGTTATACAGAGCGTCAAATTGTACTCGTCGTCTTAAGACATATTAAGTATTATCACCTAAGTAATTTCTCTGGCTACAACGCCCTTAAACTTCTTCTTCTTCTTAAGGTGCCTCTCCGACTAGCGAAGGTTGGCGGTCAGTTCTCCAAATTTAACTTTGTCTCTTGCGAGGCGAAATAGTTGGGCGGCACTCGCAGTTCCCGTCCACTCTCGGATGTTGCGTAATCATGATTTCTTTCTACGACCAGCACTCCTTTTACCGGTAACTTTTCCCATTAAGATGAGTTGGAGGAGATCATATCTGTCATGCCTGAGCACGTGGCCGAGATACGATACTTTTCTCATCTTGATGGTCTGCAAAAGTTTCCTTTTTTGGTGGACTCGTCGTAGAACCTCCTCGTTTGTCACTCTCCGAGTCCAGCTTATGGCCAACATGCGCCTATATGCCCACATCTCGAACGCTTCTATACGTTTTCTGAGGTCTTCTTTTATTGTCCAGGCCTCGCATCCGTATAGATGGATGGGCCAGATATAGCATTTTAACTGGAACACAGTAATGTTTGCATACTACTTTCCGGAAACAGATATAGGAACTGCGATGATACCTAGACGGTCTCCAGCAATAGCGATCTACCACCACCATTATCAGTGGGGATATCCTGCCGGTCTATTATTCTTATTTAAACTGAAAATTCTATCAGTACATTGAATGAATTCAAAGTGGTAGGTATTCTAGTGGTAGGTCTCTCTTGCCGGAGACGGTCTAGGTAGGTACCACCGCAGCTCTAATTTCTGCTGCCGAGCAGTAGTGGCGAAATTACTAACGTAATGAGACTTGTTTGAATACGACGAGCGCAATGTGGTGCTGTGTATACACTCTAACTAACGTCTGGTTATGTGCAAGCGTATCACCATTAGGTGAATGTCTAGCGCATCTTTTTATTTTATAGAAAAAATAAATTGGTTTTGTTTCCGGTTAAAAATTTTCATTGATATCAAATCGCCAGTGAGGAAGTCCAAAAGTATACCTCGCTCAGTGGCAGCTTTGTCTGTCTCGTACTGCTTCCTACCAGTCCACTGCTTGGAGGTCGCGTAGGTATCATCTGAAATTAATATGAGCTTCGAGTATTATAAGGTAAATTTATGAAAGGTTATTCTGCAAGAGAATTTTCATCAGGGAAGTAGTTTTGCCCATTTTATAAAATGTAAACGAACGTCCACTGAATCGGTCAGCAAACGTTCGTGTATTGAGAGCTGTTAATATACGTACAGTATTTGATATTTCACTGCATTTGAATATTCGTTAATATACGGAAAATACATCGTTTTATATCTAAGCAGCTAAGAATAGTACAGTAGCCATTATATCTACTGCTCACCAATGATCATCATCATCACCCTGCGGCTATCTACTGCTGGATATAAGCTGCTCTAACAGAAGTTTTACCAGCGGTCTCTGTTATCGGAAACCATTTATGGCTATAACTCCTATTGCAGCCGCTAAACAGTACTGAATTCCAGTTTGAAGGGCGCTGCAACTAGTGAAATCACTGAAGTAAAGATACACAATATCATATGCCTCAGGCGTCGAGCGCAATGTGGTACAGTGTATCGTCCTGATTAGCGCAACGATTTTATGGGCAAACTTATTATGTATCACCAGACGAACGATTTTTTTGTTGTCGCTTAATTTCAATTTTACTGTTGGTGAAGCGATCTTGTCTAGATGACCAGCATATGATGACAGTGGATGACAGATTTACAACATGATAATCGTAGTTATCTAGAATAAAACTATCGGAATCGAACCAGGATCCTGTTGTGTTACTAGAGAATTAACTAGACGCTGTCCTACGAAGTTAAATTTAAACTTTCTACGTCTTGATAAAAAAAGTTGATGTATAGAGGATCCTTGGGTTCGACTCATGTCCTTCAGTCGGAATCCATCAAATGATTATGATCTTATTTCTAAAACTACCGTCAAATAAAGTTTTCCTTTTCAACTTCAAACTACAGTGAAGTAATCTTTATCTATTTCCAATACACTTTAGTTTCTTTAACGGGAAACGTTTCTATTTTAAAGCAGAAAATATTTTCCATACAGACTCCCCTGTACCAATGATGTGTTGTAAAATAATTGGTAGAATGAACATCAAAAGGTTTACAGAGGAAATAAAGCTGGCAGGTCTTTGTGCGCTGTTTATAGCTCAGTTCGAGCGGATACACTACGCCGATACTATCTTTTCAACTTCCTTTTAAACAGTATATTATATCGAGTGTTTCCACGTAAAACTTTTCTAATGGTTTCGTTTGGAAATTTTCAAATACTCACTGTTCATGACGAGGGTCTGAAATTGGTTTAGATTTCACTTTCAATGTTTAAAATATTCAACTGAGATTTCGTAAAGTACATTTATATTGTTATTTAATATACGTATTAATTATTAGCGTTAACAGAAACGAGGTCGTTAAAAAGGAATGAAGAAATATATTTCTTCTTACACGGATTAGGTTGTCGATTTAGTTGAACGTAAACGATAAATATTGGTACTTCCGAATTCAATCCCTCCAAAGCAGCCTATTTGCTGTGGGACGGCAATATCTTTGATCCTCGAAGCATAACTTGAATATCGAGACCTTCAAAGCGCTATTAGGATATCCCTATAAATTGTTTTTACTGCTTAAACAAATTCCAAACGGAGGCTGCGTACACAATTTTTGGATATAACGAAACGGAGAAACTATTCTCATTTTTTATTTTTTGTTATGCAAATACTCTTGAAAAATTATGTTATGAAAATGAGACATTCATTAGAATGCTTACACAGCATCGTATTATACGTTTATTATTTATTCAGACCTCTTTATCATATCTTATTTATTTCTAGACTCCAGCAGTAGTAAGCAAACATGATGACAATGATGCTGTATTGAATATTTAACTAATGCCATATGGTGGTTTTTTAATAGAAATTAAATTTCTTATACAATGTTAAAAATTAACAGAGATCTATAAAAAAAATATTATTCTCCAAACGGATTGTGATGCCCATTCAACTTCCCCCATTGACACGAGCTACACTCGGGGGAAATCAGTCGTCTGTTGCGGGCACGCCATAAAACTGTAATGTAACATGAAGTGTTACAGGTTTATACATTGTACGATATGCTGCTGTAAAGTGTACTTGAAGATCTGGTAATAAGTAATTAATTAAGTTACAGTTTTAAAGTAGTTTTCGATATAGAAAATTTCAAAACACGTCTTCACTAGTTTCAATATCATATTCGCCTTCGCCTGACTTTGTTTCTCTTACATAATGTATTCTTTGTAGTTTTACATCTGTCATATATGTAACTATTTCTAACAAGTAATTCCTAATATTTAATAGAGACATCAGTTTTTGTTAAAGTTTTATATTACCTATTACAAAATATAAAATTTTCAATTCCTTTTGCAGCGATAAGTTTATTATGTCGCGTAAAAGAATTGGATTCAAAGTCGATGATCCGATATCATCAATTATTGCGGAACGATGGAAATCTTAAGAAATATGATTTGCAGATTTTTTCCGCCTTTCTACCGATTTTTCCGTTCATTCCGAAAGGTTTTAAGATTGATGTTCAGTGTAGCTGTACGAAATGATAAATTGTCGTCACTGGACAAAAATGAAAATTTAGATTTTAGAGTGCCTGTTAAAATTTAATAGCAAAAGTGCGAATACGATAAAGCGTGCTGCATTAGACGGAAAGGGTTTTTTAAAATTAATCTGAACGTTTTATATAAATGTTTATATCTAGCGTTGGCCTTTAGGTTGAGATATAAAACGTTATTGATGTTGCTATTCGTTTTATTGAATGAACATTGTTAGACTAGGATATCCGAATAGAACAAAGGCTCCTCATATTCGGTATAAATAAAACCACTTCAAGGGTCAGTAATGAAAGGAATTTTCTTTTGGAAAAGAATTTACTTTGTCGATAGCATTTCTTCTTTTTTAGTTATTTCTGATACTTTGTAATAAAAGCGGAAAAAAACCATCGTATGTTATTTAAAATATATATCTATTGTTTCACATATTATTTGTTATTATAACTTTACTACTTAAATTAACACTACAGTAATTTGCTAAATTAATTTCTTTGTAATGTTATTTAAAAAATATCTCATCATCATCAGCCGATAGACGTCTGCTGCTCTTCCTCCCCAAAAAATATCCACATCGATCGCTCGCATTCAGTGGGTTCCTGCCTTTGTTTGTCGGGATTCATGGCGGTGGAATTCAGTCATTTTCCACTACGCAGACCCAATGCGGGTCGGTGTAAGCCAGAGCCTCATTTGTTGATTAGCAGGCTGCACCACGAGCTAGTGAGGTTGGCTTGGGTCCCATGAGTTGTGCGAGACCACTTACACCCCTTATCTATATACTTTTATTTTTATATATTATCTCTAACAAAGCAAATTTTATCTATATCATAATCCTAAACCTTTCAAGACGTACACTTGAAAATAAGATTCACATTTCACGTTTACATTTCAATAACATAAATTGATGTTATTGCTTACATTCAGTTTAACATCAGTTAAAAAATATAAACGATGTTTATAGACAATAAAATGCTTTCGCTTTATAATGTAGCTTTCGCCCAAAGTGTATTTTAAGCAAAAACATAAATAAAATGAACTCTTAAGTCGGAGAATTTCGTAAGCTAATTAAGAGCACTAAATTGAATTTGTTTTACGACCGCCGCCGGATTATGGACGTCCATTTTCTGAAACTGAAATTTGTTCGGATTTATAATCCCGATGACATTGCTACATAGGTTATTGAAGTATGATAGATGATCATCGAAAACCCGTTGAAGTTAACGAAGTAACAACAGTTGAATAAGATTTTCTAAATTCAGACAAATAGTCTAAATCTCAGTGTAGCTTGTGCAAAAACCTTTATTATTTTCATACTACCAAAAAACTAAAATGTAGATAAAAAATTCAAACTAGTTTATCTTCTTTTTAAAGATACTGATAGTTAAGGTGACCCTTGCCGGTTGTGGAAGGCGATTAAAAGAGTCTTCAGGTTAGCAGATTTTGGGAATAGGGTCTCTATAGGCCACTAAGCTAGTTAGGGCGGACAACGAACACGAAAAATATAGTGACAGCCCTATAGTCTCGGGCTATTAACAAAGTAACTAAGGTGACCCCTGCCTGTTGTAGAAGGTGATTAATAAGGTCTTTATGTTCACAGATTTTGAGGGTAGGGTCTCTATAGTCTACTATCATAGTGCAGTGTAAGTTAGAGAGAGCTACGACAACTTCCGTGATGCAGTCGGACGATGGTACATGGTTCTAATCTCCGGATGTACCTAGTGAGATTTGTATGTTGGTAGATATATATATAGTAAATCAGCGAAATAACATCGCATATATGAGTTGGATATGCATGACCAGCACAGACAGATCCTCACAGGACCCAAGTCAACATCACCTGGTGGTGGTTACATCCTGTTAAACAACTTCGAACAAACGAGATTCTAGCTCCAAACCAACTCCAGCCAGCGTGGTAGAAAATGGCCGTAATCCCCCCCCATATGAATCCCTACAAACGGCGACCCCTGGTGCCTGGTGGTACCGGAGGCCGTACTGAGTATGGAATGTCGCGGAAAGCTAATGGATGCCGCGGACCGATAAATGTGGAGATCTTTAAGGAAGGTCTGTTCATCACTGAATGTCTATCAGCTGATAATGATGATGATGCGGGACCAGTACATTGAAAGATGTCAGGGTTTCTCTGGTTTTAGGAAGTTGAAATCTTACTCAATTAGAAAGGATAAGGATGCAATACCGATTCCCTGTTTACTGTCAGAACAGAAGTCGTTTATCTTAAGATGGTAATATGGTGCTGTGTATTTACAGTTCCACCCCCTGCAAAACTACCCCATATAAATAACTGCTGAACTTTTCGCTCACCCTTTCCGCTGTCAACCGAAGCGGTGGATTTTAAAAACGTTTTCACCCATTTATTATTCATAAACGATAACGACCTGGCGGCTGCGAGTTCCGACCTTATAATGATTTTCCGTTTTTACCGATTCAAAAAGGGTCGCCTTTGACCTTAACAAGAGCCCATTGGTTGACTTTTCAAACCGGCGATGTCTTAATGACGACTTTGATGATATAATTTAGCGCTTTCTTCTTTCTTTTTGTATTATTTTCATACCTTTTTTACTGGTTGTAGTGTCTCTGTAGTTGGAGACGGTCTAGATTGGTATCTAACTGGTACAGCCGACGAACAGTACCTTGTTGTGTTTCAGATTGAAGGGTGCTGCAGCAAGTGTAATTACTGGGGTAACAAAATATAGCATCGTGTGAATACCATTTTAACTAGCGCCAAGTTAATATGAGCAGGGGTATCACTAACAATCCGGTGAACGTCCTGCACGTCTCGTTGAATAAAAAAAAACATTAATCACCAAAAATATATATTACACTTACAATAGAAAAAAACAGAAACAAAAAAAATATTATCTAATTCCAATTAAGAGAGATCAGTGTTAGATCAATATGTGACACGATTTTTTTTTTTTCTCCGATAAACTTAACAGAAGCTGTTCACTTCATGGTAAGTTGTACACATGCCCATAAGAAAGCTGCTTTGGACATAAGGTGTTATACACAGTACTATATTATAATCGTCATTATAGATAGATGTTAAGTGTCGTTACTCCAGTAATTTCGTGAAGTACAACATCTTTCAAACCGGAAGACAATAACGTTCGGACACCTCTATTTGGCGGAGGAAATAGGAGTTGCGGTGGTGCGTACTCCTACCTTTTCATGTTCGAAACCATGTAGGTAGGTACCACCGTAGCTCTAATTCCTGTCGTCAAACTGTACTGTGCAAATCTTAGTGTTCCGTTTCAAAGGGCTCTGTAGCTAGAAAAATTACTCACGTAACGAGACTTATGTTTAAGATTATTAGCGCGAAATAACAGTGTTTATGATCCTAACTAGCATTGTTATGAGTAGGCGTACGGCTTACCATCGGGTAAACTTCGTGCAAAATAACATAAAAGTTCACCCTTAATAAAAATCCGAAATAAAAGTTCGAATACGCGCGTCTGTTCCATTTAGAACTCAAGCTTTTAAGCTTTTTTTTATACTTTTTCGAGCTTTTAAGCTAAAAATATCGGACGCGTTGAACTAATTCTCCATAGTAGATATTTTTAACGCTTTGCTGAATTATATTGAAAAAGATTGGACATTGGACACCGGCATAAACAAGTGTTATCACATTAACACGTATTTCTACGTGTTTTAATCTTTTTATATATATATAACTACATCAGCAAAACGTTCATATAATGGTGTTAATCCTTTCTATAATAATGAGAAAATATATGAAGAGAATCAATAAGAATTTTTGCTGAGCGCTTTATACTTAAACGCTTTGAGAGAAAATATGTTGTAGTATTAATAATTTCACTAGCTACAGCGCCTTCAAACCTGAGCTATAGACTACAAAAAAAATATATAGATTGTTTTATAAAACTGATTGTTATAGAACAAACAGTTCCCAAAGGAAAAGAACCTAAAAGTTAAGTAGTCTATCAGCGACCATAAATATTATATAGCACTGTAAACGAAAATTTTGATTAATTGAAGGTCAAGGGTTGTTTTTTATAATTTGAGTGATCAAAATTTTAAATTGTGTACCTGGGGTGCAAGTTGGTTGATTATTATTCGTAATCTTTATTTCGAGAATATTTCAGACTGAAAATAGCGAGCGGTGTCTGTAACTCAATTAAGCTTGAACTGTTTCTCGTAACATCAGCAAATGGGATTGAAATGGTATATATAATAAATTAAGTATAACTGTTTAAATTAAAAGCGGATTACCATTTATTATTTTAACTTAAGTAATATAAATTATCATTTACATTACTTAAGTTTTAAAATAGCTGATAAATAAAACATATATTATAATTGTCTATAACATAGCAATCGTAGATTTCATTGTAAAGGTCTTGGTATTATTTAGAGCCCATAGAGTTTGGATTCTCTGCAGGTTCGTTCCTTCACATCCGTGGATCGTGATCAGCCTTGGTCAACACAAAGGTTGGTGGTGAATTTCGAGAAGATTTTTTCGAAAGCTCCTATCTAGTTACCATTATCATATTATATAAATTTGCTGACATATCTTCGCTTTGTTCTTGTCGTAGTCCCAGGAGTCACAGTAGTTTTAGCGATGATCGCTCGGCAAAAGTAGGCGGCGAAACCATCAGCGCCAGCAGCGTTCTTGGCATTAAAGGTCAGACCATCGGGACTCCTCCATCGTACCCCTGTACGGATGACCCATGCGGAGCCCCCTGGCTCCGCATGGGTCATCATGGCCCCTCTTCATTGAATTCTTCGAATTTGGCTTTTACAAAACCGCATTGTCCTCCTCGGGATTATCCTTCTGGAGAAGTAGTGGCGTCAGACCAACTCTTTACGGGTCGGCCGGGCGATTCGTTCCGTTTCTTCTTTCTCAAGACATCTGCCATAAAGACAGAGAGCTGTTTGGACTACCAAGGCAATTCCGTCCACTTTCTCTTGGACACTTTCAGCAGGACGGTTTCGCAGGAGTCCCTCGCGGCTTTCACATACCGATCGACCGCACTTTTTAGCCCATCCTTTTAGGCGATCTGATCCACCTCCGCTAGCATTAAACCACGGCCCATACGTAACTCGGCGAACCTTGATCGAAACTTGCCTCAGTCTGCTCTTTGGGTAGTATACATTCGCGTGGCGCTTCTGTGTCTGTACCAACGTTTCAGCAGCTCTGAAAAGTTGCAGCTCGAACAGATTTGTCCAGCCCTCCACATGGTTGAGCAGAGTGATGAATAAGCAGTAACATCGAAGCGACTGGCATAGCGCTTCCCGACCCTACTTCAACTTCGACTAGGATACTTCTTCAACGTCAGCTGAGACCTGAAGATCAGCACATGCAACCCAGACTGTCGAATTCGGCAACAACCTCAATCTACCAATCACGGCATTTTAGGCGAACATATTTCACTATCCTCGGTCTTATTATATATAAATATAATTTAAATTTTGATTAAGCGGTCTTGTCCATTGTAGAAAAAATTACAAATTATCTGGAGAATAGTTGCATAAGCAGGAGTTAGATGTCTCTATGTCGCTAAGCAACTATGTCATCCTAACTTGAAATATGATTTTAATCAGTTCTAATGTAAAGTAGACGGACGGGTTCATAATTTTTTAACACCTCACCGTCAAGTTATTCACGGGTTATAAATAATTGGAGATAGTCTTTATAGATACCAGAACAGAGCCTTTTTCTTTGGAAGTTATATTATAATACAGTTATTACACAATTTTAGTAAAAATAACGCTGTAGTTAATGAATTGGGGAAACGAGATTTCATATCTCATGTCTTAATCTGACAAACGCAATGTAAGCATCCCAGTACATTATAGGCAGGTGTATATCTTACCACATGAATCTAAATATTTTTATTGTAAAAAATGTGTAAATATTCTGCTATTGGCTTCAGTTTATGATATAAAAAGAGTAGACATAGGTGGTAAATGTAATAACATTTCATTTTGAGCGCTAGTATTCAATCCTAATCAATAAAAGCAATGAAGCATGAATGAAATATTGCCGTTAAAATTTTGGCAGGCGTTAAATACATTAAGCTTTATTACTCTATTGCGTTTGATACTTTTAGTGGAAAAGCTATACAAAGTAAATTAAATATTTTTAAATCTTTTATATATTTTTTAATGAACAAATTTCCGAAAATATCTCGTTTTGATGGAAATAAACTTATAGACGTTTTTGATACGTTTAGATCCCTCCCACAAGCCCGCTCCTTCGTACTAAGAAATATGTTACTAAGTTAACGGAACTTGGACGAAGTTTCTCGACTTAATCAAGAACATGGTTAATGAAAGTATGTGTGCTCTTATGTGATGAATAGAGTACATATAAAAAACTTTTTAAGTACGTGGCTTCTGGTTTATTAGTTACATGTTTCATGTAGCGTTTACTATTACAAATTTACCGTTTATGGTTATAGACGCGAAAGTTTGTTTGTATAGTTTTTATATCTCTACTATTAATCCTTTCGATCTGTTCCAGTAGATAAATAAACGACTTTTGTAGGACTTTTTAATAAAGCCGAAGATGGAGGGGCATGTATCTTCTTCCTCTTATAACAGCATATAACAGCCGTGATTCAGCAACGCCAATATTCATTACAACGCAAAACTTTTATATGAGAATGAGAATAGCCGTGCAGTTGCAAAATATACAACCACCAAACTTTATTACATACTCCCGAATCAAAGCATAGACTGAACCGTTCCGTAATAAAAGAAAAACCAATAACTGCTTTGTCACGGATATAGTTGAATAACAGCTACCTTGAAGAATAGATTATCAGATTGTTATAAGGGATATCACACAACAAGAGAACTTCTATCTTCTCTTATTACTTCGTTGTTAAAAACATATGTAAAGTGTAGTAAATAAAGAAATACCAATTTCAATTTAAATTCAAACTCCGTCAGAAGTTTGTATAAACTGTTTAACTTTTTGTAACTTCACATCGGGATGACTTTAACGAGTTAATCTTGTTCTGAACCCTGAACAAGCCCGATTCCCCCCGCCTTTAAACCTTAATATCCGAAAACTCGGTGCCTTCGGATACACTTCGGGAATTGTTAAATACATAATTAACTTAGTAATCTTGTACATCGACGTAATCAACATTGAAAAGTCAAGTTGAAAGTCGTTATTTAAATCACATCTACATATATATTGTCGTTCAAGTACTCGTTGAGTTATGTAGTAATTAATTGCCTAACGACCTACGTTTCTGTATTTATTTCATGATATATATACACAATAAGATTCCAATAAAAAAATATAGTAATATAAGAACCTGTAATCTATAAAAGACCGCTGAAATGAAATTCAAACGGATATCCTATTTAAAGTCAATTGAAATTCCCGATGAATGCGACTGCTGCATACGACGTGATAAAAAAAATAGAGTGAAGTAGATAGAGATTGATTCCGGATATTGCTTAATTGAAACCGTTGGTTCCGGAAGTACCGTTAATACAATAATAATTAATATTTATTGTTATATTTATTCTGTTATATGTAATAACAACAATATTCACTGATATTAATTATTTGCTATAGTTTATGTTGCTGAAGACCGTTTAGGTACCACCGCAGTTTATATTGCGGCCGACAAACAGTACTGTGTATACATTACTTTGTTCCGGTTTGGAGTGCGTTGTAACTGTAGATATTACATACATACATACATATATATCACGCCTCGTTCCCAGCGGGGTAGGCAGATATTACTGGGACGAGACTTAACATATCTCAGAGCGACGAACACAATATGGTACATCATCCTTTCTAGCGCTACAATGTTATAGCCGGCCGTAGTATTTACCATCAAGTGAAGGTTTCGCTTATCTGATCGCTTCTTCGAATTAAAAAAAAATATATTTTCGTGTTTCCGGTCGTTATAAACTTCTGATATAAGAAAGCGTAGTTATACAACGCTCGTAAAAGAAATTCATTGTCGTATAATACGGAAGCTCGATTTCGGAGCCACTAGTAGAGTGGTTAATATTTAATTTTTAATCTATATCATACATCTCGTATGGTATATCTACCCCCATAACACTATTTTTATGTTCCAACTATCAACATATAACAGCCAAAGTACATATAAACACAATAATATGTATATATACGTTAACACTCGTTCCTCTAACTCTGAGCCTCCTTACATTCATACATTAGTACTTCTTATTTCTGACGTACATCCTTTCACATTAATTTTTTTTTTTATATATTGTAGTACCTTTTTCCCAGTAGGGGTAGGCAGAGGTGAATAAACCACTCACGTTTCGCCAGATGTGGTCAGATTAGGTCCCATGTAACAGGGGGCGAGCCTGTTACCACTTTATTGGGACCAACACACACACACAAAGATGATATCAGTGTGCGGGTTTCCTCACGATGTTTTCCTTCACCGTTTTTTTTTTTTTTTCACATTAAATTAATTAATTATATTTATGCGCCTCCCTTTTGATTCTGGTTATATCTATATCATCATAATCGGCCGAAAGATGTCCACAGCTGGACATAGGGTTCCATCAAAAATCTCCACGATGGTAGAGATTAATTTGGGGCGATTTGTGCCATTGCACACCATACTGGCCCAAAGGTGTTAGTCTAGTTAGTTAGTCCTATTTTATTCTGGAGTACCACCACCACCATCAGACGATAGACATCCATTGCTGGACATATGCCTCCGCCAAAGATCCGCACATCGATAGATCCTGTGCCACCCGCATCGCCAGGCACCAGGTGCCGTCGTTTGTAAAGTTACATAGAGGGGATTTGAGCCCCTTCCCATCATGCTGGCTCAATGCGAGTTGGTGGGCGCCAGAGCCTCGTTTGATGATTAGCAGGGTGCACCAGGAACTGGTGAGGCTAGCTTAGGTCCCGTGAGATATTGTGCGGGACCCCATACACCCCTTATTTATATACTTTTACGATTACGATAATTAGGATGATATACACGTCACTTAAGACATGAAGTTACTGGCGTACAGACACTTAGTCTGTACGCCAGTAATTTCATTAGCTACAGCACCCATAAAAACTGGAACATAGTAAACTTAGCATACTACTGTTTGGCGGCAGAAATATGAGCTGCGGTCATACAACAGAGACCTACAAGTAGTGCGTTTGCAACCTATTTCGCATACGAAGTTATATACATCATAAACATTTCGATCTACTGTCATCGTCATCATCAGCCGATAGACGTCCACTGCTAGACTTAAGCCTCCCCCAAAGATCCCCCCGGTCGTTTCTGCGTTGCCCGCATCAGGTACCGCAACAATCTTCGACAATAGAGACTTACTATTATTAATCTATTGCACGTCTTTTAAGTCCACGCTGTGTGAAACGGAGGTCAAGTGTGAGCCGCGTTTAGATAAAAAAAAGGAAATTCAAATTAACCATTCCGTAGCCGATAGCTTGTTAAAAATCACTCTTAAGTAACTTTACGAAAGCTCTCGGTAAAGTTAGCGAAGTCGTAAATTTCAGCAGATGTCGTCGTAAACTTTCCGGCCGGAATCGCTGAAATAATTTCAAAGTATAAATCAATCGTGCGTTGGTAATTTCGGGAGCTCATATACCTGAAGGCGCAGAGTCCACCACCACCACCACGTACTACCAGAGAATTGCTATATTCTTATAGTCGTAGCCTAAGAAATTGTTTAACTCCATCCTCAAACCTCTCAATATGAACCTCCACAGACGACGACTCCTAGTGCCTGGCGGTTTTGCTGGCAGTACAAGAACAATAGATGTGGTGGTCTTTGGTGGAGGCCTATGTCCAGCAGTAGACGTCTAACGGTTGAAGATGATGATGATGATGGTGATCCTTCTTGTAGCAATTAACTGCTTGCTTTACAATAAGGATGTCCTTACTTAGATTGGAAGCGACGCTCCATAACGTGGTGCTGGTTAGAATATACATAGGACTATATTGTGCTGTGGGGAAGAAAGGGTTCTGCCCAACATCTTACGGATCCCAAGTCAAGCTCACGTGCACAGGGTGGACCCTGATAAATAACAGACGAGGCTCTAGCCATCCACCAACCGGCACTGGGCCAGCGTGGTGGGATCTTTAAAGAATGTCCAGCAGTGGACATCTGTCGGCTGATAATAATGATGATGATGACGATATTGTGCTTGTCACTCTTCCTGTATTCGATATCAAGTGTAATTACCCCAGTAAATTCACAAGCTACAGCGCTATTCAAACCGGATCATAATAATGCCTCACAACTGTCGCACGGTAGTAATAAAAGCTTGATCTTGATCTTGAAGAAATGATCTTCGGTAAGAGACCTAACACTAATAAAAAGTCTAGCTACTATCCTACAATGGACCCTCATTCTCATCAGCTGATTAACGTCTCTGCTGAATATAGATCTCCTAGAAAGATATAGATCCTTGCCTGTTATAATACTAGTGATACATTCCTATTGTTAAGATAAGAAATAACCCTATTACTCAGACAACCATCATCACCGGAAGTTAAGTAACGACTTCCAAAACAAGACTAGTGACTGATCGTTTTACCACAGAGACAGGAAAGTAATAGACACAATTTTTTATTTGAAATTTTGATGGCATGTCTCTGTTGCCTGTGATCGTTACTTACTGTCGCTATTATTTCCGCCACCTAATAGTACTATGTAAATATTAACTTGTTCTGGTTTGAAAGGTCCTGTAGCTAGTGAAATTACTGGGAAGATGAGACAACATCTTATGTGTAAAGCCGTCGAGTACTATGTGGTGGACAGGGGTATGATTCAAAATGTAAACTTCAGCTTTCAGAATACATCTGCTTTGTTGAGGATATCAATCTGAATTTGTGTTATAAGGATACCATGACACCTGTGGTTGGCATCGGCGAAGGAACATGAACCTTATTGTAAAGTATTAAGGATGAAAATCGTTTGGAGCAATATTAACTTAACAATTTCACGCGACCTTGTCATACATTGTTGGATGATCCTACTCACGACTTACAGATGGTAAACTTCGGTCGCTTGCAGCTTCTACTGCTCCTGCCAAGCAAAAGTACACCAACATTACTATATTCCGGTTTGAAGGGTGCTGTTCTTAATTACTAATATAATGAGACATCCTATATCTTAACGCGTCAAGCAATTGCTAAGAGACTTGTAATACAAAGATTAATTGTGTTAAGTATTACTACTGAAGTTATATTTGTAATATTGTTTTTTTTTTATATTTTAGGATATATAATATATCCTGTTACTATATCCGGAGTTAACGAATCTATGGAAATAAAGAGCTATGATAAGAAGACCAACATCTCTAGCTGGTAAGAAGAAGACTTCAAGTTATTTCAATTTATTTATATCGAGCTTTAAACCATAATTGAAGATCTGCAGGTACTAAGCTACACCAATGAGTTCAGGATTATCAGCTCAGTACACCTGTGGTTGAGACTGCTGCAAATCCAGGCAACACGACGACATAGGCGACGACAGAAAACTTGGCGCTAGTTAGGATGATATACACTATAACTAATTCTACTAATTCATCATCATCATCAGCCTTTCTCAATACACTGCTGGATGTAGGCCCTCCCCAGTCTTCCCTCAGATACGGTCTTAAGCTATTCGCATCCACCCACTTCCAAGTCTCTTATGATCTTCAGGGAGGGTGTACTACACCCTTACGTCTCGTACGCGGCCTCCACATCAAGACTTTTCTCCCCCATCGGTGGTCATTGACTCAGTAGATGTGATTGGCTCACTGGTACTCTATCTTGCTGATTTTGAGAGCTAAGTCGACAGCTTTACTTCTCCATCGAACTACTTCATTCCGGATCTGGTCTCTTAGAAACTTTTCTAAGCATTGGCATTTACCAAGAATAGCTCTATCCATCGCTTTGATCGGTGCACCAACTCGATGGTCAAATTCCTCATCTCTGCGCTGTAGATGAAGATGAAGAGGACGCGCTGGTTGAAGACTTTTGTCTTCAGACATTAAGGAATTTCTCCAACACTATCTAACCCTAAATAACTCTAGAAAAAAACTTTGTAGACGTGGGATATGAGCGCGATCAGTACATAATTCTTCGTTAAGGGTTTATCATAACCTTTCTTGAAGAACAAGACCATCATGCTTTAGGCCATGACAGTGTGATCCTTTCATTGCTTACAGTATTATATAGATTTTGCAGTTTTTTTCAGGTCTGAATCCCCTCCAGCCTTAAGCAATTCTGTTCAAATTCCATCCTCTCCAGGAGATCTACGATTTTTCAGCTGCAAAGACTCCGTCTGAAGCGTAAAAGATCACTTAGAGGGAGCTATTGAAAGCGCTTGTTTGCCAAGCACGTCAAGGTCATGAAATGACCTCTAAATATAGGAAAAACATTAAAGATTTTTTTTTTTCAAATTTTTGCCCATACTGTAGTATATTTCTGTTACAAATAAATTAATATATCAAATTCCGTTTAACGTAAAATGAAGGCCAAATGTATTGACGATGATCTGATTGCCGCTTCCGCTTCACGTTATCGCCATTTGCAATATGGACGCGGGTTGCGTCGCGCTGGAATATCAGTTTATGCGAGTTCACATCCAATACCTTGATTAAAACATCTAGGTCAACAGCTTTACACTGGCTAGCTCGTGCATGGCTTTATCAGGCACTATATTTGTTTATTAAATAACAACATTTCACTGTAACAAACCGGAAGTTAATCTTTTCAAATCTACATAAGTTTGAAATGTTATGCTGCTGGTACTCTTGTGCTGAAGACCGGTTAGTTCACCGCAGCACTTCGGCTGTCGAACAGTAGTGCAATCATAAGTGTGTTCCGGTTTGGACGGAGCTGTAGCTTTTGAAATTAGTAAGGTCTCGCATCTTAAGTCGACGTCCACAATATGAAGTCACCAATCAGCATTGGTCGCGCGCGGTGACTATGACCCATCGTCTTCATATTGAGGGTAGGCCTGTACCCCAACAGTCAGGTCCACAATAGGCTATATTATTAGGGTTCATAAGAAAGAAGTTATGAGAATGTGGTATGTGGGAAAGCGTGAGGAAGAGAAGAAGCAATAAATAACATAACACAAATACTCTTTCTGGGTAAAATATATAATATTTATTAATCCTTAACAATTAAGCCTAAACCTATCCTCTTTACATTTTTTATACGATGAGGGTAAAAGTTTTTTTTTTTATATTTATTTTGTGTAAACGGATGAGAAAATTCTGCGTTGAAAGGAAGAGAAACAGATATCCGAATCAACCCTTTATATAATATTATAATTAGCGCTACATTGTTGTGTGCAAACGTGTCACTATCAGGTGGGCGTTTGGCCCATAACGAAAATTAAAAAAAAACCAAGAACATAAAGATCTTAAAGAACAGCTCACAACGATGTTTCCATGGCAGCTGTATATGAGGAAGGAGTTGTAAATAAAAAATATACATATGTTCTGGTTCTCCATGAAGTGAACTCGTGGTTCCGTATGTTCACTTTGCAGCGGAAGTCGCGATAAGTTTTATTAACGGAAACGTACGTCCGTAGTGCAGTAATCTCTCCTATAACACAGTACTGTTATAACGCATTTTCATATTACGCGATTTCCATCCCTCGTATAACACGGGCATTCCCCTCTACAACACGGGGAACTCCCATATTCAGTACTGTGTTAAGATTAAGATTTTTTATTTAAAATTTTCTTAGTTTAGTTTGATTTTAATAAAAGATACATATTTCTTACATAATATAGTGTTTTCTTAATATTCGGTTTAATACCTCTTTAGTGATAAACGTTTAATATGAATAATTTATACGTAACGCGTTATACAGGGTTGTAAAAACGTGTTGTACGGGAATACTCTAACAACGCGGAACCAATCTACCGTTTTATGGGGGGATTACTGTATATATCTAGTCTGGCATTGTTTTTTTTATGAAGTAATGCAATATTATAAATCCTACATATTTATTAGTATCAGCAAAAAAAATCTCTTTTATACAGACCTTTAATGTTTGGACACGTATCACGAATCTATGGATTTAGGCACTGATTCCAAGGGAATTTCCACCACCGCCACCACCACCGCTTGCTCCAAAGATTTTTTAAGAGACTCAATGTCGCGGTATCGTTTAGAGCAGCAGCAGACCATATCCTCTAAAACTGACCATAATTTGACGTCTAAAGGGTCGAGGTCTGAGCTAGATAAGGACGTCTTCAGTTCTTATAAAATCCGGTACGTTGGTTTCAATTCTGGCTTGGATAGATCGTTCCTTGTGACCAGGTGCAGTCCTGCTGGAAAGTAAACGGTGTTTTATAAAAAGTATATTGCTGAGAGGTTTAACATGATCCAAGACTGTATCTTGATACACTTTGGCTGAATTTTCACTCCTTTTTCATAAAAATATAGTTTTGTGACTCCTTGATAAGACACGTCCCACCAAAACCATCAATGACGCAGGATGATGACCACGTTGTACCATTCCGACCACCACCACTTGAGCAGCTTCTTTTGGACTGTGAGCGTACACTTTATCATTTTGCTTATTGTAGTGTTTTCAATCGTGAAATTTTCATCGGTAAAGATGTTTCAGTGCCTTTCACCTGCCTGTTGTATCGCGGCAGAAGATTTGTTCCTTTTGATCGATCCACTCCATCCATCTTTAATGGTAAAGATTGATTTAGGGCATATATTTATAACGACCGTGACCTGATAAGTATCGAGCTTCAGGTCTTGTTTCATTAGGTGACTAAGTCCTAGAGGGATTCATTTCTAGCGATAAGTATTTAATTTGCTTCCTAATGGTGTTTCGTCGAATTCTCGCTTTATATACGACCAGAAAATATCTCGCGTGATATTTTCTGGTCTTCAACAGAAGTGTTGTTATATTTGTTGATAGTACGATACACGAACACACGGCTGATACCAAGCATTTGAAGTGTCTGAAATATGAGCGAGTGGAGCGGCTCCGTACTCACTTTGTGCAAGACGATCACTGCAATACTATTTCCTTTAACACCCGATTCCATATTGTAATTTGAACAAAATAATTAAAAGGTAAAAAAAAAAAGTTTTCATGTAACAGTATTCACGGCCGGGCTGGTTACATCGCGACCATACCTTGCTCCATACAGATTTTATCATCTGAAAGGAAATAAGTACAAACTATTACAGTCCACCGCTTCGGATATATACCCGACGGCATTAATTGCCACTTACTGGTGATTAGGACGGTCCCGTGGGCGTATAAAGGGTTTAAGTGGCTCACTATTATCGTTGTAGGGTTAATAATGGCCGACGCGGGTGGACGAGGGGAGGTTTTTGTTTTACCTACAATTGTTTCAAACTTACTTCAGGTAGTTTTCTGTGTGGGAAATAAATTATGGTCATATTTTTTCCTTAAGTAAAGGGTTATAATTAACTTTTTAGTTAATGAAGTAAGTAAATCATTTAGATGATAATGATATTTTATTTATTGTTTATTGTAAATATCCTTAAGTTTACACATCATTATCATTATCAGGCCTTCAGTACCGCTGGGCACTAGGGGCTGTCGTATGTGATGTTCGTTTGGGGGATTTGGGCCAGTTCCAGCGGGAGCAAGAACCTCGTTTGTTGATTAGCAGGGTGCACCACGAGCTGGTGAGGTTGGATTGGGCCCCGTGAGTTTTAGTTCAGGACTCGTTACACCCCTTTGAACTTTACACAAAGAAATTTAATTGCCGTAAGTATTTTATTTGATTCTTCACAACTTTAAAAGACGTATAAGGTACCCATCGCTCGAAGGACTAACAGCCGCGAGCACCAAGGCGTATCGGAAGACGCAGTGTTAGCAGGTCCCCCACTGTCCAATGATCTGGTGAACGTCGCTGGAAACAGCTGTATGCGGGCAGCGCACTATCTTTGGAGGAGGACTATGTCCAGCAATGGACGTCTGTCAGCTGAATGTGATGAAGGTATGTTATATAATAAGTAATACGAGAACCATAACAGTAACAGCCGCATATTTTTCAAGTACGCAACCGGAAATACCGTTTTTGATGTGAGATGGTAAGATACCTAAGCACTTTCTTTCTACCACGTCGGTATAAAATAACTCCATAGCAGCGCCTATTGCAGGCTACAAATAGTAATGTGCAGACATTACTGTGTTCCAGTCTGAAGGGTGCTGTAGCTAGTGAATTTATGCCTCAAGGTGATAAGCACATCGTGCACTAGATAACATACTAACTAGCGCCATGTTATTATGGTCAGATGTATCACTTAACGTCAGGTAGACGTCGCGCTGATCTCGTCGCTTCTTTGAATAAAAGAGAAAAGCAGTAATGTAATAGCTTTACCTTTGCTATCTGCAGGACGCTGCAGCTAGTTACATATGATGACTATCCTTAAATACTATCCTAAAGCGGCAAGTGTACACAGCATCGCCAGCTCATCGTTCCCAATTAATTTCACTAGCTACAACGCCCTATAAACCAGAAGTCAATAATTTCTGAACACTACTACCTACCTTCGGTAACAGAGATCTAGGGCCGATATAACTGTATTATGAATCTCTTGGATCTTAGATATATACAAAGGATATAGTATAAATTGGTGTCAGAACTTTTCCAAGCTATTTAATAAACATATACCTATATATATAAGGTTGGAAAATATCTCCCTTCCGCCTTTTTGTCTTTTGAATTTCGCGGCTATGTACAAAGCGCTACAGAGCTCGTATCTGGCAATACTATACATAATTTGAAAGGTCTTGACATAACCTACAAAACGACGCTATGCATAATTAGTTTGGATATTGCGTTCAACAGTTATAGACGTGTAAACATTGAGTTCACTAACGCCGAAAACGCGCTATTTTAAAGTTTTCCTTCGTTAAAGGCAAATCCGCTAGAGAAACGTTACGTGAGATTAATGGTGTTTTGGGGGACGGTACTCTATCACTTCGAACCGCGGAGGAAAGGTTTCGACGATTCAGAGCCGGTGAAAACGACACCATGGATAAGCCAGCCGGCGGAAGACCTGTGACGACAAATACCGATCAAATCATGGACTACAGCGAGTTAGACCGGCATGTGGCATCTCGAGACATCGCCCAGGAGATGGGAGTTAGTCACCAAACCCTTTTAAACCATCTGCAGAAGGCTGGATACAAAAAAAAGCTTGATGTTTGGATGCCGCATGATTTGACGCAAAAAAACCTTCTGGACCGAATCAACGCCTGCGATATGCTGCTGAAACGGAACAAACTCGACCCATTCTTGAAGCGGATGGTGACTGGCGACGAAAAATGGATCACATATCACAATATCAAGCGAAAACGGTCGTGGTCGAGCGGCCAAGCCGGGATTGACGGCCAGGAAGGTTTTGCTGTGTGTTGGGTGGGATTGGAAGGGAATCATCCACTATGAGCTGCTCCCATATGGCCAGACGCTTAATTCTACCATCTACTGCGAACAACTGGACCGCTTGAAGCAGGCGATCGACCAGAAGAGTCCAGAATTGGCCAACAGGAAGGGTTTAGTGTTCCACCAGGAGAACGCCAGACCACACACTTCGTTGATGACTCGTCAGAAGCTACGGGAGCTCGGATGGGAGGTTTTATCGCATCCACCATATAGCCCGGACATAGCGCCAAGTAATTACCACCTGTTCCTGTCCATGGTGAACGCCTTTGGTGGTGTAAAGTTGAACTCAAAAGAGGCTTGTGAAAAGTGGCTGTCCGAGTTCTTCGCAAATAAGGAGGGGGGCTTCTACGAGGGAGGTATTATGAAGTTGCCGTCTAGATGGAAACAGATTATCGAACAAAACGGCGCATATTTGAACTAAATCCGATCACTGTAACACTTTTTATAAAGCATTGAATAAAGAGCAAAAAAGCGGAAGGATGATATTTGACAACCTTATATATCTTAATGCATTTTTATATATATTAATTAGAAATAGTTATACTAATCGAAAAGGACAACAGAGTATATAACGTCGGATGCATTCACTCCATAATAATCGATGAAATCGGATCATTGGCTTCGAATCGAATATTCCTTTCGGGATGAAAAAAAAATCTTTCTCGCATTAGCCGTAGGTTATTTCGATCCGGATATTACCATTCGGATTTACACAACAACGGAAATGGGTCTTTTTACCATGAGGTATAAGGTCAAAAGTTTAACATTCGGATCGTATACCGCTGCTTTTAAACATTCAAATATATTAGAATACCTAGTTTTTTTTACTGGTGGTAACTCTTGAACACTATCTAAAGAAGCTGCAGCTCATGTCCTTACTACTAAACAGTAATACAGATAATACTCTATTTTAATTTGAATGTCTTATTTTGTAGTAGAACCCAAGGCTCTTGTGGTAAATACAAAAGAAGCGGTAGTTAGACTATCTTGATAGGTACCACCGGAGTATCTATCTCTACTACCAAACAGTATTTACTATGTTACAGTTATAAAGGCGTAGTAACTAGAGATACTAAGTATCATCTAATGTTCAGCCTTGTAGTCTCGGATTAGTAAAAATTGGACTAAGATAAGCCCTGCCTGTCGTAGAAGACGAATAAAAGAGCCTAGGGGTTTCGTGGACTTTAAGGGTGGAGGCCCAAGATCCTGCGTGGAACAGCATATGGTTCAGATGGTGTCTAGGAGGGTTAGGCTCCTCCTCAGAGACGTGCTAACACAAAGTATAGAGGGGTGCATTCTACAAGAGATCCCGGAGCCTCTCCGAATGCACCGAATGAGGGATTTTAAATGAGTAAGAATCTCACATAACCCTGATTTCGTCCAGAAGCATGGTATCTATCGAAGATTGCCTCCCCGGATCATAAAAAACAGTATCATCTAATGTTACAACCCTCTATGATATGCTGTATATTTTAACTTACATTACATAGTTATAGTAGTATAATTTTTTTATACTACAAAGACACGAGACGAAGTGTTCACCTGATGATAAAAGATTCTATGGTGCTTGTTAGGATGATATACACAGCACCACATTATGCTGGTCTCTTTGAGATACCCTCAGTAATTTCACTAGATGTGAGGCTAACAAGGGATTCGCAGGACTAGTGTCCAATCTTCTCTAGTTTGAGAGGCACGTGAAGAAGAAGAACCATAACCACGACTTAGAACTCGTCTCCAGCGACAGAGACCTACCAGATAATAACTTTCCTAAGGTGTGTCCATATTTAATCTTCTTCTTGGTGGCTTTCTTCTTGTTACAAGTTCTGCTTTCCTACTTCTCTCACTCTTCGCTCTGTTGGACATTGTTTCCTTTAAGACAGCTTTGATCGTAGTGGCTTATCTTTTCTTCATATATATATATATATTTATTTACTTTTATTCGTGTACCAAGGTATACTTTTGATCGAATAGTTTCCCAATTCCCGCGATCAACTTCTTCTTTCTCCCCCGTAGCTGTTTTACTGAAACTTTTACGTACCGATTCCGTGTACCGGAGCACAAAGCGGCCGCACCACGACCGAGCCATCAGGGCTCACCAACTTTGCGGTAATTAATCCGCCTCCACCGCTCCGAGGATATTGCGGACGTTAATTAAAATGTTTCAAGCGAAATCTCTCATGAAATTAGCGCACCAAAAATCCTTGAGGCTGCGCTAATTGGAGTTGATGAGATGTAAGGATGATGGGCATCCGTAATGATCATGCAATTGTTCCCTTTTCTGTTTTAAGCCGGAGGTATAAATTTTGAAACTGTTTCAGCATTATTTCTTCATTCTCCTTCGGTAAAGGACTTCTCTTTCTCTTCCTTTCGCAGTGTTGACTTCCAATCATCAAACCAAGACAGGGTCCAGCAGTCATACAACTAATTACCCAGCAAGAACAGATGATAAGTAATTGTAAGTAGAAGATTGATGTACTAAGTTGTTTTGAGTATAATTCAAAAAGTAATTTTTTATTGGACAAAACTAGTAGAAGTCTACTAGTTTGAGTGATGGTAAATGTTATAAATGCTCATAACCATAAGGCACTAGTTAGGATGGTGTACACTGCACCATTGTATGCGAACAACGACGATCGATGAGATCTTTGGTGGAGGTCTATGTCCAGCAATGGACATGTATCTGTCTGACTGTACCAGATTATACTCGTCGCTCTGAGATATATTAGGTGTCATTACCCCAGTAAGTTTACTGGCTACAGCACTCTTCAAACTGGAGCACAGTAATGTCTGCACAGTACTGTTTGTCAGCTGTAATAGGCGCTGCGGTGGTACCTAGACGGGATCCAACAACAGAGACCTACCACCAGTAAACTATCACGTTTTCTTCTATACATTATCATTGAAATCTTTATCAACGGTATAGTAAGATTTGCTAGTAAAGTATTTTTTAAGATCGGTTAAAAAAACATTTAAGTTCACCCACAAGCCTCCCCGACTTGAAATGTGCGTGCAATTTTTTCCACGCATAATATTTTCCAAGGGGAAATTTCACGCTACCCTTTCCAAGGTTGTCCGGGTGTCAGGATTTATGAGCACATAAATTATATCAAAGCTGCGGGTTCGTATTTTTACATCGGGCCGTTAATGTTTCATGCTTTGTACTAATAAGCGATAATATATCGCAAAATGTTTACACTTTGAAAAGAAATAAACAAAAGTAAAGTGGTGATAGGTCTCCGTTTCCGGAGTCCGTCTAGGCACCTACAACCTCCTATTGCAGCCGACAAACAGTACTGAGCAAACTTTACTTTGTTCCGGTTTGATGGGCGCTGTAGCGAGTGTAATTACTGGGGTATCGAGACTCAACATCGTATGCCTCAAGCGATGGGAGCAATCTGGTGATGTGTATATCATACTAGCGCCACGTTGTTATGGGTAGTACAGTGATATCGCTTACCATCAGGTGAACTTCTCACTTATCTCATAGCTTAATTAAATATAAAAAAAAAATCAGATTCTTTACTTTAGTGTTGGTAGTTATCTATGTATTGCCTAGATAGGTAACAACGAATACTTAATGCATCTGCCAAATAGTACTGTGCAAACATAATTGCACTCTACTTTGAAGTGCGCTGTAGCTAGTGAAATTACTTGGTTAATGAGACTTAATATCTTATGACTCAAGTCAATCTCAATGTAGTGCTGTATACATAGTGTATATGATCTTAAGTTGTTATGAGAAACTGTGACTTTTACCGTCAGGTGATAACCTACCACGACACTCCACGCCTGAGGGTAGGCTCAAAACCTAATGGGATCCAGTTCAACCTCACCTGCTTGTAATGCACCCTGCTAATCAACAAACGAGGCTCTGGCTCCCACCAATCTAGGTCAGGATGGTGAAAAGTAACCCAAAGATCTTCATGTGAATCTCCTCTTCATCGATGTGAGAATTCTTGAGAAAGGTCCATGTCTGTCGACTGATGATGATAAACGCCATCGTCTCGTCGATACGTCGATTGAATAAAGACTTTCGCACTTTGTGTATTTACTCGTTTATGTAGTCTATCATCAAATCATCATTTCATATGTACACAACAAGCTACAAAAACTTTCAGCACGTCGCACACGTTTTCAGTAAGTTTGTTTGGAATTGGCTGACGCAGGCGGATCCCTCTAGATTACCGACCTCAAGTTGCTCCATGCCGCCATCAACCTAAAAAGTTTATTACGGCGACCGGTCAAATGTACATTTGATTATTTGCCTGATCCCCACAAAGCTCTCGGCTCTTTCAGTTTACACAGAGCTTAAATTTTATCAAGTAAATTTATACAACTTAGAATTAAAGCAACATATCAACATAACTATGTTTTAATAAAAATACGTGTGCGCTAGATATGAACCTTTAAGGTTTTTGATATGAACCTTAAAGATTTCTATATGTATCAATTTATACAAAATATGCATGTTATACTTATAAACATTAACGTACGTATACAGGGTGATGTTTAATATAGTGTTCAGCGCTTCATGACAAGTTTGAAGCAGTTCGATTCCCTCGGGGTTGAAGAATTAGAGCGAACGGCGATCAAAGCCCGCTTAGGAGTGAGGAGCGCAAGCTGAGCTCTCAGCAAGTTATTGCATCATTTAAAATGTAAAGCTGAATAGAATATTTAGCATACTTTACAAGTAATATCATGTTCTATGAGTTCCGTACACAATAAATACACAATCAATGTATTATACATATTTTTACTTTGTAAGAATAATTATCGCTGTCGAATTTAGTAAGAGAAATTTCAAGAGCACCTCGTGTATAAGGTCTCCAGTAAGGAGTTTAGAACAAACAACACGAAATGTCTACTGTGAGAAAAAGTAGGTGTGCGCGATTCTGACTGTAGCGAATTCAATGAGATGAGCACATTGGTGATTAGTGGAGGGAACTGTTCTGAGTATTCTGAAATGAGCCACCAACAGTCTAGTCTATATAACTTTCTGAATTATCTGAGTAATAATAATAATAATATAATAATAACAGCCCATTTACGTCCCCACTGCTGGGGCACAGGCCTACCCTCAATATGAGGGCGATTGGGCCATAGTCACCACGCTGGCCCAATGCGGGTTGGTGACTTCACACATACCTTAGAATAAATTCTAAGTCATGTGCGGGTTTCATCACGATGTTTTCCTTCACCGTTTGTATCTCGCTGTTGTAACTAAAGTCCACAAATGTACATAACTTAAATATTAAGTCATCGGTACATGCCGAGGTTCGAACCCGCGACCTTCGGAATGAAAGCCGCACGCTCTAACCATTAGGCCAGCGAGCTAATTATCTGAGTATTTGCTTCGATATAGTTGCAGAGTTGGTTTCCTTCAAATAAAATACTGTGACGTGTCACTTAATAATTGTAATGTTTATTTTAAACTTCGAGGTACAAATGTAGTTTTTTATGATTTAAAAAGTACTACAATGTATTCTGATTGTAATTACTTTAACTGAAATATCTGAGCGGGCGCGGCCCGCGAGTCTGAAAGTATACGTTGTTAACGTTTGGACGATTCACATTGAAGTGGTGTGCGCGGATATTTCTCTGCGTACCTGACTGGAGAATCGTAGACGCATAACCCTATTGAACAAGGATGTCGGTAATCTGAACTATTTATATTTCAAATGGTAGGATAATACTAATGCTTGAAACATTAAATACATTACATATGTGAATTTGCGTGAACTATCTGCCACGAGAAAAAGTCTAAGGCGAGGAATAGTCTACTGCAAAGAAAACCCTACCGCGACGAAAAGTCTACTGCGAGTAAAAGCCTACTGCAAACAAAAGCCTACAGCGAGGAAAGGTCTACTGCGATGAAAATTTACTGCAAAGAAAAGTCTAATGCGAGGAAAAGCCTACTGCGAGTAAAAGTCTACTGCAAGGAAAAGTCTAATGCGAGGAAAAGTCTACTGCAAGGAAAAGTCTAATGCGAGGAAAAGCCTACTGCGAGGAAAAGTCTAATGCGAAGAAAAGCTTACTGCGAGGAAAAGTCTAATGCGAAGAAAAGCCTACTGCGAGGAAAAGTCTACTGCGAGGAAAAGCTTACTGCGAGGATAAGTCTAATGCGAAGAAAAGCCTACTGCGAGGAAAAGTCTACTGCCAGGAAAAGTCTACTTTGAAGAAAAGTCTAATGCGAGGAAAATACTTTTCTTTGCAGTAGACTTTTCATAGCAGTACTATTTGTAGAACTATAAATAGTTATAGTATGTTATTAGTGTTATAGTATAAATAGTTATAGTAAAATACCTGACTTTTACACTTTAAGAATCGACCGCTAATTATTAAATTGTAATATAAATTAATTAACACATATTGTATCACACAGTTACCTTTAAGCACAATCAGAAATTCCCAAATATACACTGTATGCGAATGAACTGTAACTTACAACCTTTGTGATAACTTATTCACAGAAACGTCCGCTCCGTGCAACCACACACCAACGTCAGTGAATAAGTTATATGGAAATTTCTAGACTTGTGGTCTCTAGAAATTTCTAGACAACTGTCTGCCTATCAGAGCAGACTATATATATGCGTTCAGCTTGCAGGTACTTCCTTGTTTTGAACTTAGAGGATACTGTGATCGATCTGTACGAGCGATTTACGACTTGGCTAGTGAGTTCTGGGTGGAAAAGAGTTTTTTTTATTTGGACTTGGACTTTTTTTATCAAGATAAACGTTTTCAACTCTGAAATATAATTTTATTCGATCAAATCTCACTGGTGATAGGATCTGCGGTGCTGGAGACCGTCTAGGTACCGCAGCGTCTGTTGCACCTATAAAGAGTACTATGCAAACATTACTATGTTCTAGATCGAAGAGCGCTGTAGCTTTAGAAATTACTAAGGTAAGACTTAACATGACCTATGTTACAAGGCGACAAGCGCAATAAAGTCCAGGGTATACCATTATTAGTAAAAGTAGTATAGTTAACATCAAGTAAACGTCTCGTTCATGTTGAATAATAATATGTAAACCAGCACTTAACAATATAATATAAAGTTGTCAAATATCTCCCTTCCGCTTTTTTGCTCTTTATTCAATGCTTTATAAAAAGTGTTACAGTGATCGGATTTAGTTCAAATATGCACCGTTTTGTTCGATAATCTGTTTCCATCTAGACGGCAACTTCATAATACCTCCCTCGTAGAAGCCCCCCTCCTTATTTGCGAAGAACTCGGACAGCCACTTTTCACAAGCCTCTTTTGAGTTCAACTTTACACCACCAAGGGCGTTCACCATGGACAGGAACAGGTGGTAATCACTTGGCGCTATGTCCGGGCTATATGGTGGATGCGATAAAACCTCCCATCCGAGCTCCCGTAGCTTCTGACGAGTCATCAACGAAGTGTGTGGTCTGGCGTTGTCCTGGTGGAATACTACACCCTTCCTGTTGACCAATTCTGGACGCTTCTGGTCGATCGCCTGCTTCAAGCGGTCCAGTTGTTCGCAGTAGATGGTAGAATTAAGCGTCTGGCCATATGGGAGCAGCTCATAGTGGATGATTCCCTTCCAATCCCACCAAACACACAGCAAAACCTTCCTGGCCGTCAATCCCGGCTTGGCCGCTCGACCACGACCGTTTTTGCTTGATATTGTCGTATGTGATCCATTTTTCGTCGCCAGTCACCATCCTCTTCAAGAATGGGTCGAGTTCGTTCCGTTTCAGCAGCATATCGCAGGCGTTGATTCGGTCCAGAAGGTTTTTTTGCGTCAAATCATGCGGCACCCAAACATCAAGCTTTTTTTTGTATCCAGCCTTTTGCAGATGCTTTAAAATGGTTTGGTGACTAACTCCCATCTCCTGGGCGATGTCACGAGATGCCACATGCCGGTCTAACTCGCTGTAGTCCATGATTTGATCGGTATTTGTCGTCACAGGTCTTCCGCCGGCTGGCTTATCCATGGTGTCGTTTTCACCGGCTCTGAATCGTCGAAACCATTCCTCCGCGGTTCGAAGTGATAGAGTACCATCCCCCAAAACACCATTAATCTCACGGGACGTTTCTCTAGCGGATTTGCCTTTAACGAAGGAAAACTTTAAAATAGCGCGAATTTCGGCGTTAGTGAACTCAATGTTTACACGTCTATAACTGTTGAACGCAATATCCAAACTAATTATGCATAGCGTCGTTTTGTAGGTTATTTCAAGACCTTTCAAATTATGTTTAGTATTGCCAGATACGAGCTCTGTAGCGCTTTGTACATAGCCGCGAAATTCAAAAGACAAAAAGGCGAAAGGGAGATGTTTGACAACATAATATCAAATTAATACTAATCATCAGAGTAGAAATAAACTTCACAAGCGGAAGAAGGAAGTATGAATAAATAATGTATAATATAAATTATTCGTTTATCTGGAGACGGTCTAGAAAAGTACTATTCTAGGTCTATTGTATCTACAAAACTGAAATGTAGTACTGTGTTTCATTTTGAAAGGCGTTGACGAGAGTTTAGAGATCAGAAGGATTATGATCTGGTGGTAAACCTATCTATAAATATTGATGATACATTGTTTTTTTTTCAGACAAGACGATAAAGCTTCTATTCTCATTGGTCTCTCATTAACTACGGTACCTTTCAAACCGGAACATAGGAAATTTGTACTGTTTAGGGACTCTGAGATATGCACTGTGGTCTTTACAAACGGAGACCTCTTAGAATAAAGAAGGTAATTTAGAAAAGATCCACCTGATCTCATGTAAAACTGAAGATGAGGTCACGGCTCGTGCAGCCTGTACCCGTGCGAAGGTAACCTTAATAATGAATCAGAATATTGTCGGAGGGACGGCGCCAGACGGGCCGTCCGCAAACCTTGACACTTTCTTACAAGTTTGTTTAAAGCTACGGAAACGGAAGTTTTCGCCAAGTGTGTCATACGGACAGATTGAAGTAAGAATAAAGAATCAAAGCAAATCGAAAACTTGTCAAGATCTTAATATGATGTATGATTGTGTAATTGCTTCCAATATGCTGGAACTTCGTACCTATGCACCCTTCATAAGATTCGGTTCAGTTTTATTTAAAAAAAAAAGTTCAACCGTTGTAAGATACAACCCTTCATCATAGTTTTTTCATGATTATTTTACGACAATGGTCACATGGATCAGCTGATGTTGAACATATACCTCTACCCCTTTGGCGCTAGTTAGGATGACGAATACTCTGATTATACTACATTGTATCCGTCGATTCGAGACAGGTGTGTCTCGTTACCCGGGTAATTTTACCCAGTTGCAACGTCCAACAAATCGTAACATAGTAAGCGTCCGGCAGCAGAAAGCTACCACCAGTAAAGCTTTTGCAGCATCAGACGTTTTTAATATTAATGTTCTATGGAGGATTGAATAAACAGTCAGGGTATCGTAAACATGTTTGACGCATATTTTACTATTAAGGGTTGTATAAAATAAATTTCCCTTATTGATATTATTTTATGTCCAGCGATGATTGTTTATTGGCTGATGATGATGTTATGTTTGCTGGCAATATGAAATATTATGATCCGTATAGCATCAAGCTCGCCGGAGTAGAAGTGTGCTTAAAAGTCTTTAATAAGCTCCACTGAATTTATCATCACAGACTTAAAGTTGAAAAGCTTATCCAATCCAATCCAATCAGCCGGAAGACGTCCACTGCTGGACAAAGGCCTCCCCCAAAGATTTTCACTTAGACCGGTCCTGGGCCACCCAATGGTCACCCACAGCCACCCAATCCAATGGTTGCCAGCGACCTTGACCAGGTCGTCGGTCCACCTTGTGGGGGGTCTACCCACGCTACGTCTTCCGATACGTGGCCGCTTAAGCTTATACTATTTTCTAATCATCATCATCACCATTTCAACCTATGACAGCTGATGAACATAAGCTTTACCGAGAGATAGTATTTGTATTATTAGCAGAGCTTGCAAATTTACGAAAGCAGTATGTTGGTAAGACACAAAGAAAGCTGCGAATCTTTGTGTCTTACCTTTGTGTTACATTTTTTTTTTTAGCCACTTTCTATATAGAATATTTTAACTCGTTTATAATTAGCTAATCTTCTATTTTCTAAAGACTAATTAACAGTACACAATGATTGGTTTTGATATCTTCTATTCATGGACTACTTCTTAGTAATAATGTTATACTCGACATTTATGTTAATACATTATTCAATTTTAGAATTCAAATGTACTACTTTGTTTTTAGAGTATGTTACCGCCTAATTACTATAGTAATTACACCAGCTATAACACCAATTAGAGGTAACAGTGTCATGTTTGCATACTAATCTTCAGCGATAGGAATATACACAGCCCTGCAACATATCTGCAGTTTCTCCGGTAAAAGAATCTACAAACGTATGCATTTTATTAATGTTGAAGGTTTTTATTTTTTCTATAGTTTTATCTTTATATTTATCTTATATTAAAATAGGTAATACGGTCTAAACGTTGGTATTATTAGCTCTATTGATCGTCCGAAATAGCCGCGCGCTAACAGCCGGCGTGATATATTGCTCCATTAGTTGATATTGGAGAATTAATAAAGCATTAGTTACGGGTGTTTGGATTGTCCTCCTTTTTCGATGATACATATATATATACTACACGATACGTAGAACTAATATCGTTAGCCTAATCCAGCATTTGAATAGCCTTACATCAAATTAGAAGGAGAACTTGACGCTGTGTCGCGCTTAGCTCAAGATTGTACGCCATTTGTAGGAAACGTTTGAGTGTTGCGCAAAGAGACAGCGATGAATTCTTGAAGAAGGAGGGGAGATCCCAGATTCCCACGTTTTACCCTCTGAGATTTCAGTGGGTAAATGTTTATATATATAAAGAATGACAGGGATATTTATTTGGTTATATATGTTTACCTATTAAAATCTCAGCGGATAAAACGGGGGAATCTGAGATCTATAATATTATCTGACAAGACATTATATCTTCAATAACTGCTGTCCCAATACTAAATGTTATCTTCCCTGTGATTATTGATCACTTCAATAGAAAAAAATATGTATTTGCTATAACATTATTCCCATAGGTATATTTAGATTATAAAAAGGCGAATGGAAGTGGGAAAAACCGTGAGTAGCGACTAGTGTTGGAGAGAGTGGTGACGTCAGTAAGTTCAGGTCAAACCAGCCGATAGAGTCGGGCGATATCACACTGCGTTTTGATATCATGCCAAATCGTTGAAGGTCAGGGTTAAACAATGTGGACCTCCAGCCAACAGAACTCATTGTTATTAAAGTACTCATCCGTGCATAGTGCACTCATTATTTTTTTTTATTTGCCAAAATGGCTGACGGTTAACTACTCGGAAAAGATTTATTGAACTCATACCGGATATTACATTTATAATGGTTCTTTTGCTTATTCTAATTCGAAGGTTAAGATGTTGATGATGAGAAGTGATCGAAACACCAAGGGGTTAAATATGTGGAAGGTTATTTATATAATAGTATGGATATTTCGGAGGTTTCGGGTAGAGTATTCACACCATTGGTGTAAGGGATCCTACACAACAACTCGTGGTATCCAAGCCAGCCTCACCTGCTCGTGACGCACCCTGCTAATCAACAGACGAGGATCTGGCTCTCACCAGTACAAATTGGACCAGAATGGGAAATAGCCCAAATCCTCTCAAATGAACCCTTATGAACGACGGCTCCTGGTGATCGGAGATGCGAGCAGCGCAGGACCGATTGATGTGGGGATATTTGGGGGAGGCTTATGTCCAGCAGTGGACGTCTATCTATACAGTTGTGTGCAAGATTCTCATTTACTGTCAGGTCCAAAAAAAAAATTAAAGTACATATACGAAACCCGATAATATTAAAACCACAAACACTACATCAATGGTCCCGTTTGGACGGACGTTACGCGTGCCTGACGCGGAGCTGGTTTAATTGGGGCGGTGTGGGGTAATACGGGCTCCCTCCGACATACGTAATGCAATTCCGCAGCGTATTGGAAACTGCGAACCGGATTGCGAATCCGGTTTCGAATGTTCCCCGTTCAACTTTGTGATTTGAACTTCGGTTTAAATAATTACATCCTCCACGTGTACGTTTACATTTCAGGCTTTATTAAATTTCAGAATTTTTGTATTAAGCGTTTTGGTGAGTAGTAGTCATCATTCATCATCATCAGCTATTGTTTATCCACTGCTGGATATTGCCTTTCGCCAATGTCTTCCACTAAATGCGATCCTCAGTTTCTCAAGGAGCTTCTGATGATGTTGTCGGTTCATCTGGAGGGACCTACACTTTTGCAACTTCTTCGCGGCTTCTCCAAGTCTTTCCTCCCCCATCGGCCGTCACTGACACGACAGACATGGCCGGTCCACTGCTACTGCAGCCCCTTACGGCGCAGACACAGCACCTGACCATCGAGCAAGTCCACCGTTACAAAGTAGCCCAGCGAGGAGTACTACATCCTAGTAATTATACTAGCTACAGCGCCCTTCAAACTGGAACACTAATAGCATAAGTTTAAAAAAAATAAATTCGCCATCTGCTGTAGAATATAGAAGTTCGTGTTATCGCTGATTAAGTTCGACTTGTGGTAAGTCTCAGTTGTCGGACACTGTCTAAATACCACCGCAGCGCATACTTCTGCTGCTAAAGGGTAGTATGCGAACATTACTGTGTTCCGGTTTGAAGGGCGTTGTTGCTAGTGTCATTACGTGGGTAACGATACTAACCGTTTTAAATTTATAGGCGTCGGGTATTGCGTATGTACTACAGGTCGCTTAACTGAATAAAAAAAAAAAGATATTTGTGATTATTTGAATAATATCATTTGTTCCTGAACAAGAGAAGCCTCCAAGGAATACCTTTTACAGTTTCCATCTAACTTCGGCCCGAATGTTTTATGGAATAAGAAAACAAACGAAAAGTATACGAATAAACAACTAGAAGTTTCCTCATCTCGCCTCGCCGCTGTAATTGTCTTTGTATTTTTGTTATATAACCTGATCTTGTTTTAATCTGAAAACGTTATTAGGGATGAGCTAACGAACTTTCTAGAACCCTGTACAAATAACTACCTGTTCCCCGCACGCTTTTATGGACGTAACATCCCCGCAACCCCGAAAGAATTCTGTAAAATCCATTATATACAGAAACAATGTCTCGAAATTCCTAAATTCTATAATAGTTTATTATTAATAAAAAAAACTTTTTTTATATACTACGAAGCGAGGAGACGAGCTGGACGTTCACCTGATGGTAAGTGATACGCCTACCCATAACAACGTGACGCTAGTAAAGATGTTATATTCTGCACCACATTGCGCTCGTAGCCTAGAATCATAAGATGCTGAGTTTCATTCTCCACTAATTTAACTAGCTACAGCGCACTTCAAACCGGAAAACAGTAATGTTTGGCGGCAGAAATAAGAGCTGAGGTATCTAGACGGTCTCCAGGAATGAAGACTTTACCACCAGTAAACTTATAAAATATCCTTATGATGATGAATAAAATTTCAAGAACTATAAGTATAATTACTTATAAGGCATATTTTCCCAAAGAACGTTTAGAAATAAGCAATCATTTTCTCAACAAGTTTTTTTTTATGTTCATTATTTTTAATGAGGATACGTTAAAAGAAAGCTTTTTTCATCATTTTGGCGAAAAACCTTATTGTTATTTAACTTTTTAACTGAAATTTATTATAACAATGTGATGGTACTTAAGTTTCTCGTCAGTATTCAAGTTACTTCATTATTCTTTATTCGTTGTATATAAGTTTAGTGACTATTGGTGCAGACTGTGTATGTACCGCAGCTCCTATTTCTGCTGGAAGCTCGGTAGGTACCGCAGCTCCTATTTCCACCGGAGACTTGTAGGTACCGCAGATCTATTTCTGCTGGAGACTGTGTATGTACCGCAGCTCCTATTTCTGCTGGAGACTGTTTAGGTACAGCAGCTCCTATTTCCACCGGAGACTTGTAGGTACCGCAGATCTATTTCTGCTGGAGACTGTGTAAGTACCGCAGCTCCCATTTCTGCTGGAGACTGTGTATATACCGCAGCTCCTATTTCTGCTGGAAACTCGGCAGGTACCGCAGCTCCTATTTCCACCGGAGACTTGTAGGTACCGCAGATCTATTTCTGCTGGAGACTGTGTAAGTACCGCAGCTCCCATTTCTGCTGGAGACTGTTTAGGTACAGCAGCTCCTATTTCCGCCGGAGACTGTGTAGGCACCGCAGATCTATTTCTGCTGGAGACTGTGTATGTACCGCAGATCTATTTCTGCTGGAGACTGTAGGTACCGCAGATCTATTTCTGCTGGAGACTGTGTATGTACCGCAGCTCCTGTTTCTGCTGGAGACTGTGTATATACCGCAGCTCCTATTTCTGCTCGAGACTGTGTATGTACCGCAGCTCCTATTTCTGCTGGAGACTGTGTATGTATCGCAGCTCCTATTTCTGCTGGAGACTGTGTATGTACCGCAGCTCCTATTTCTGCTGGAGACTGTGTATGTACCGCAGCTCCTATTTCTGCTCGAGACTGTGTATGTACCGCAGCTCCTATTTCTGCTGGAGACTGTGTATGTACCGCAGCTCCCATTTCTGCTGGAGACTGTGTATGTACCGCAGCTCCTATTTCTGCTGGAGACTGTTTAGGTACAGCAGCTCCTATTTCCGCCGGAGACTGTGTAGGCACCGCAGATCTATTTCTGCTGGAGACTGTGTAGGTACCGCAGATCTATTTCTGCTGGAGACTGTGTAGGTACCGCAGATCTATTTCTGCTGGAGACTGTGTATGTACCGCAGATCTATTTCTGCTGGAGACTGTGTAGGTACCGCAGATCTATTTCTGCTGGAGACTGTGTATGTACCGCATCTCCTGTTTCTGCTGGAGACTGTGTATATACCGCAGCTCCTATTTCTGCTCGAGACTGTGTATGTACCGCAGCTCCTATTTCTGCTAGAGACTGTGTATGTACCGCAGCTCCTGTTTCTGCTGGAGACTGTGTATGTACCGCAGCTCCTATTTCTGCTGGAGACTGTGTATGTACCGCAGCTCCTATTTCTGCTCGAGACTGTGTATGTACCGCAGCTCCTATTTCTGCTGGAGACTGTGTATGTACCGCAGCTCCTATTTCTGCTGGAGACTGTGTATGTACCGCAGCTCCTATTTCTGCTGGAGACTGTGTATGTACCGCAGCTCCTATTTCTGCTGGAGACTGTGTAGGTACCGCAGATCTATTTCTGCTGGAGACTGTGTATGTACCGCAGCTCCTATTTCTGCTGGAGACTGTGTATGTACCGCAGCTCCTATTTCTGCTGGAGACTGTGTATGTACCGCAGCTCCTATTTCTGCTGGAGACTGTGTATGTACCGCAGCTCCTATTTCTGCTGGAGACTGTGTAGGTACCGCAGATCTATTTCTGCTGGAGACTGTGTATGTACCACAGCTCCAAACCACCAAGGGAGTTTTAGTATGTAAAAGTCTAATATAACCCTGAGTTCCTCCCAGAATCAGGGGATCTTTAGAAGATTTCCCCACACGAAACTAAAAAAAAGGTGTATAACATAACATATACGAGAATTTTCCTGGTGGTAACTCCCTGTTGCTGAAGACAGTGTACAAACTTCACTGTTTCAGTATGAAGGACGTTGTAGCTTGTGAAGTTGTTGAGGTAAACATGCTTGACATGTTGTCTCAAGGCGACGAGCGCTTTGTGATGGTACTGTGTTGTTATGGACAGGCGTATCACTTAACATCAGGTGAATGTCTCGCTCGTCTCGTCAAAGAGAAAAGCTCTAGATTATTCGTTAGTTCAGACATTTCATGCAACGTATCGTAATTTTGTTGTATGAATTTTTCTAAATCCTTACTAACGCCATCGTTTCTAGTTTCACTTATTATAAGGTGAAGGTTCTGTTCGTCTAGTCGCTTTATATTAAGGGTGGATGTACTAACATAATTATAGTACTACTTTAAAGAATAAAGAGACGTTGAAATAAAATTCCTAAGGAAAATTCCATTTTGTCCAGTTCAAGTGGTGGCACCCTTCTATTTGTATGGTGCTTGACGAACAGAGGGAGAATTTGGGGGTGACAGATTTCCTCTGTGGCCCTCCACGAAGTAATTGGGTTCATTTATATAATTATAATCAAAATAATTTATAGTAAGTATTTTTAAATATATACAGTAAACTAACAGTCCACATGACATTGAATTATATACGTAACTAGCTGTTTCCCTTCCGCTTTGCTGGGCGTACATAAAGTCCTTCTGAAATATTCCTCGAGAGCCACTGCAGCCTAAAATAACTTTCTGTAGCATCCGTTGCTATAGCAACCTCATAAATAACACCATTTGAATGTAAAGGTTAATTAGTAATAAAATGATAAAGGACCTATTCACATGATATATTGCTTATAACTATTTATATCCAGCAGTGGAAGTCCAATAGCTGATCATGATGATGAACTGTCTTCAAATGATTCCCCGTCGAATGCTCATGTTCCCATATCAATACGTTCACTAGTTTTCAAGTGATTGGCGAACAAAAAAAACCCAATATCATTATATATATACAAAGATATGATTACAGCGGTTACCTTGAAACAGAAGACTCCAGCTCCAGCAGAGTTGTGATAAGATAAGAGATACGTCTGTATTTCTACGATCTATGTTTCAAGCCTTCTCGGATGTTTACACGAACAAACAGACAAACATTTTTTTTTTAAATCATTTTTTAGTATAAACGCCCACCAAGCTTAAACTTCCGGCGAAGGGAAACATTATGACGGAACCGACAAGTTCTAATATCTTTTGTAGATATCTGATATCTATCATCATTCAATTAGCCGTCGTCAATGACCATGACTTTTTCTTTTGAGCTTTCGAGTCCCAGCTGTGGGATAATTAAAAGGGATGTCAGATGTAATTGATTACAATAACCGCTATGTTAATTCCTTAATAAATATTAAGTTTATATCATCGTAAAGATATATTCCTATCATTAGCTTATAAAGGCCCACTGCTGGACATATACACCAAGCCACCTTCACTTGCTTGCCATGCCTGCCGGTGCACCCTGCTGATCAACTAACGAAGCTCTGACTTCCGCCAATCCGCATTGGGGCGGCGTGGTGGGAAATGGTCCAAATTCACATCTGAACTCCTACAAACTGCCCCTAGTGCCTGATGATGGGATCAGCGTAGAACTGATGCAAGTGGGGATATTTGGGGAAGGCCTATATCCAGCAGTGGAGGTCGGCTGATGATGATCATGGAAGTAGATTGAACAGTGATATATACCTTTGTTTCCGAAATAGGTTACAAATTGACTGGTGGTAGGTCTCTACTCCGGAGTTTGTTTAGGTACCACCGCAGCGCCTATTGCAGCTGACAAACATTCCGGTTTGAAGGAAGTTGTAGCAATTGAAATTACTGCGGTATTGAGACTTAGGATCATGTTTCAGTCGACGAGCGCAATGTGGTACTGTGTTCTAACCAGCGTAACGTTGTTACGGGCAGTGGTGCTTACCATCAGGCGAACGTCTCTCTCGTACCATTGCCTTGTTGAATAAAAAAAAAAAACTATATTATATCCTCATTAATCAGTTGTCACCGCAGCGGGTGGCCGAATTTCATTAAAGATTTCTCCTTTCATACGTAATAATGGAAACACGGCGACGTGAAGACCTGAAAAGGTTTCCTTCGGTAATTAATTCCCTTTATGTAGTCTGTAGCGTGTAGTGTGTAGTGTAGCTATTGGGTCAGGTGTCTTTGACGGTATGTATTAACCAGGGTATATACCTATGTATCTGATCAAGGGGATTGATTAAGGTACCCTGTAGATGGTAATAATTTGAAGGTATTAGAAGATAATTTTTGAGGGTAGATTTTGGTGGTGGATATCCATAATGTATACATTTTTAACTACAACGCTACACTAGATAAAGAGTGACGAGGGTAAGAAAAAAAAATATAGTAGCTCATCGTTGCAGTCTAGGTACAACCGCAGCATTCATCATCATCAGCTGATAGACGTCCTCTGCTGGACATGGACCTCTCTCGAAGATCTCCACAGAGTTCAAATGGAATGGGGTTTTAGTCCACCACGCTGGTCCAGTGGGGGTTGGTGGTTGGTCAGAGCCTAGTAATTCAGCAGGGTGCACTGCGTGCTGGTGGGGTTTACATGGGCTCTTTAAGAACCCTTTAAACACCTGCTCATATTACTCCCGCCGGATAGTACCGGGCAAACAATATAGTATTCCGGTTTGAAAGGCGCTGTAGCAATCCAAATGAATAACGAGACTTAATATCTTTATTTATCAAATGTGCTGTGTATATCATCCTAACTAGCGCCCCATTGTCGTAAGTAGGTATTGTTTACCATCAGATGAACATTTCGATTGTCTCGTTGATAAAAAATCTTCTAGAATTTGTCATGAACATTTAAAAGTGATGATAAGTTTATATTCTTGATGAAGAAGATTGTCTTTTTTTTATTTTAGGAAGCGAGGAGACGATCAGGACATTCACTAGATGGTAAGTGATTCCTTCACTCATAACAACGTAACGTTTGTTATATTAGTTAGGCAAATATCTCCCTTCCGTTTTTTTACTCTTTATTCAATGCTTTATAAAAAGTGTTACAGTGATCGGATTTAGTTCAAATATGCGCCGTTTTGTTCGATAATCTGTTTCCATCTAGACGGCAACTTCATAATACCTCCCTCGTAGAAGCCCTCCTCCTTATTTGCGAAGAACTCGGACAGCCACTTTTCACAAGCTTCTTTTGAGTTCAACTTTACACCACCAAGGGCGTTCGCCATTGACAGGAACAGGTGGTAATTACTTGGCGCTATGTCCGGGCTATATGGTGGATGCGATAAAACCTCCCATCCGAGCTCCCGTAGCTTCTGACGAGTCATCAACGAAGTGTGTGGTCTGGCGTTGTCATGGTGGAACACTACACCCTTCCTATTGGCCAATTCTGGACGCTTCTGGTCGATCGCCTGCTTCAAGCGGTCCAGTTGTTCGCAGTAGATGGTAGAATTAAGCGTCTGGCCATATGGGAGCAGCTCATAGTGGATGATTCCCTTCCAATCCCACCAAACACACAGCAAAACCTTCCTGGCCGTCAATCCCGGCTTGGCCGCTCGACCACGACCGTTTTTGCTTGATATTGTCGTATGTGATCCATTTTTCGTCGCCAGTCACCATCCGCTTTAAGAATGGGTCGAGTTCGTTCCGTTTCAGCAGCATATCGCAGGCGTTGATTCGGTCCAGAAGGTTTTTTTGCGTCAAATCATGCGGCACCCAAACATCAAGCTTTTTTTGTATCCAGCCTTCTGCAGATGGTTTAAAATGGTTTGGTGACTAACTCCCATCTCCTGGGCGATGTCACGAGATGCCACATGCCGGTCTAACTCGATGTAGTCCATGACTTGATCGGTATTTGTCGTCACAGGTCTTCCGCCGGCTGGCTCATCCATGGTGTCGTTTTCACCGGCTCTGAATCGTCGAAACCATTCCTCCGCGATTCGAAGTGATAGAGTACCGTCCCTCAAAACACCATTAATCTCACGGAACGTTTCTCTAGCGGATTTGCCTTTAACGAAGGAAAACTTTAAAATAGCGCGAATTTCGGCGTTAGTGAACTCGATGTTTACACGTCTATAACTGTTGAACGCAATATCCAAACTAATTATGCATAGCGTCGTTTTGTAGGTTATGTCAAGACCTTTCAAATTATGTATAGTATTGCCAGATGCGAGCTCTGTAGCGCTTTGTACATAGCCGCGAAATTCAAAAGACAAAAAGGCGGAAGGGAGATATTTGCCAACCTTATATATGATATATCATCATCATCAGTCGATAGACTTCCGCTGCTGGATATAGTTCTCCCCCAAAGATCTACACGTTTGTAGAGGTTCATTTCCCACCACGCTGGCCCAATGCGAGTTGGTGGGAGCCACGCCCTCGTTTGTTGATTAGCAGGCTGCACCACGAGCTGGTTAACTTGGCTTGGATGCCGTGTGTCGTCTCATTACGCTCGTCGCCTAGAGACATAAGATGTTACATCTCATTTCGCTGGTTACAACCCCTTTCAAACCGGAACACAGTACTATCTGTCGGCAGCAATAGGCGCTGCGGTGGTACCTAGACGGTCTGTAACAACAGAGACCTATAAAAAATATTCTAGTGCTTCAGAGTGACAGGTGATCTAAACAAAGCAAACTGAAAACATGTTTAAGTTTTAGATTATATTTAGAGTTGCGGTTAATATTTAACTGTAAAATTTAACCGGTATTATAACCGCACTTGCTACGAACAAACTGTACCTTAAGCGAAATAGAACCACTTGATACTTCATCAAAATAAATTTCATCCGAATATTAAAGGTATAGCAAATGAAGAAGTTACAGATTAAATAAAAAAAAAAGCTTCACTATTTCATATTTCCGGAATAACAAGTTGAAATATTATTTAAAAATTTTAACTTAAGTAATTAAGTACTGTACAACTTACTGGTGGTAGTGTCTCTGTGGCTACAGACCGTCTAGGTACAACCGCAGCATCTATTTCAGCCGTCAGACAGGACTGTGCTGACATTACTATGTTCCGGTTTGATAGGTGCTGAAGCTAGTGAAATGAATAGGGAAAATGAGACGTAACATCATGTTTCAACACGACGAGCGCAATGTGGTGCAACGTATATCATCTTAACTAGCGCACAAGGTGAACATCTCGCTTGACTCCTCACTTCTTAAAGAAAAAGTATTACATTCCAAAGTTTAAACTTTTACCTTTTGAGAGAAAGTCCCGAGTCCCAGCAGTGGGAATATAAGTTGGAATGTATCTCTATCGAACATGAAGAAGATAAAAAGCTTCGGTATTTTTTATTTATGATCTTAGCAGGAAGATTAGAAGCTTTGGATATGTAGACTTATATCGATAGTATATAGAGTCTAGTATAGAGTAGTATAGTACATGTAAAGAAGATACAAAAACAAGGATCTCTTAAGGATAAAATTAAAAAAAAGCTTATTATCCTAAGGTTCTTCTCTAAAGAAATATCTGGTAACACAGAAGTGTGAGAAAGAAATACATCTGTTAAAGAATTACCTCAGTAGTTAAGTGCTTGTAGTAACTAAGAAGTTCCTGATACAATTCCCGGGCGATAAGTTGTGGAGTTTGATGATTCAGAAAGCTACCTGTTTCATACTAGTTCTGCGATCATAACATAACTGTGTTCCGGAAGTCGATATAAGAAAGTCGGAGTACTCCAGAGCAAGCTGCTATGGATCCTTATTTAGCCAGCGGTTAAAAATATCCCAACAACATCGTGCTATCGACAAAAAAAAAAGGAAAAAAGGTTAATCAAAACCATCCCCCGCGAGCGTATTGCTTCACAACGCCGTCCCACTTCAGCTCGGGTCTCGTTTATTTCCGCATTGTGTACATTTCCGGTGCCATTGGCCGGTTCACAAAAACTACTATGCCGCAAAATTGCTTGATGCGAACCATTGTTGTCTACTGCCAGATTTTATTTTCTACCTTCCGAACGAACAGCAGTGCCTTATTTTATTCGAGAACCTATACATACAAATACTAACAATTATAATATACATTTGTTATCGTGCTTAGAAATGTAAAGAAAATCCTTTTTTTTAAGTTAACAAGGAAGATAAAATTGGCTGAAATTTCAACTGATGGCGGAGGCGCTTGTATACGAGGCGGCGGTAAGCACCGTGCTTATAAATATATGGAACTACTGGTGGTAGGTTTCACCACCGCAGCTCTTATTGCAGCCGACAAACAGCTGTGTGCAAACGTTACTCTGCTCCGGTTTGAATGAAGTTGTAGCTAGTAAAATTTGTGGGGTAACAAAATTAAACACGAACACAATGTGGAGTATATATCTTACTAACTAGCGCCACATTGTTGTAGGCAGGAGTATCATTTACCATCAGGTGAAAGTCCCTTTCGTCTCGTCGCTTCGGTGAATAAAAAAACCAAAATGTAATATATCTATGATTTCATAGAATATAATAATATTTAAACTGTCTTAAAAAACACTGTGTTATGTTCACCAGAAAAGTGACTATAACATGAAACATAATTGAAATTCATAAATTATTTCTACTGCTATTGAAAAATATACCATGTTTATATAATAGCACTAGTTTTAAATAAAACGTTAGATATAATAAAATAATTATTAACTATAGTGACATCTATGAAGCGTAATATTAAACGATGTGAAAGTGATAATGCCGGTACTGTTCATATATAATACAAGTGCTTTAATACTACGTAAGTTTTAAAAGTATCAACAGATGGCGCTGTTATAAATTATTGAATACATTAAATTTTCAGAAAATTTGTTTTATATAGAGACATCTATTAGAAATGAGACAAACTATTGGAAGACTTTAACGTAACCAACTTTCCATAATTTTAAATATCGTTTTTTTAAAAGAGCAATGTGAAAATTATTTCGATAATAGATGTCACTGTTTTAGCTATCCTTTAGAAGATCATAGATACATAGATCTTTTCATTTATAATCTGATAAGCAAATTTTTTAATAATTTTTATTTATTCTACGGCTGTTAACTTGAAGAATAACTTTAATATATATGCAAGTTAGTCTTTACTTTTTTAATAAAAAATCTAAGTGTGAAGAAAAAATTTGATCTGTTTTCACCCTATCGAATCAGAATAATTTTCTTCCATTGTTCTCTGATCTGCCGATGGGACATCAAAGTCCTCGAATGGCGATTGCGTACCGGAAGACGTAATGTTGGCAGGTGGTCCAACGATGTGGTAAAAGTTGTGGGAAGCAATTTGACGCGGGCAACGCAGAATCGATCGACGTTAAGATCTTTGGGGGAGGTCTATGTCCATCAGTGGACGTCTGTCGGCTGATAATAACGATGATGATAATTTTCTTCCCTTCATATTTGTCTTCGAATAAATGTTCTAAAAAATGTATTCCAACACTTTTTGCGGTGTTAAAGGAACGTCAGGAAAAAAGCTCCCTTTGCAGTCATTTATAACCGCGCAAACTTTCGGCGGCGGATGTTAAACGATTTAAATATTGGAGGAAAAGATTACGGGATGAATAAGGGAATAGAAAAACTTTCCGAAAGGATAAAGCCGAGGCGGGGAGACTTTTCGTAATTCTTGCTTCCCTGAAAGAGTTATTTCAAATAATACAGCTTTGTATTGAACTCATTTTTTATTTACATTATTTACTTTTCTTTTATTCTCTTTTATGTATCTTTCTATTTATCTATATAGGTCCCTGTTGATAGTAAGCTAGTTATCACCGCGGTTCCTTTTGCAGCCGACAAACGGTACTGTGCAAATGTTACTCTGTTCCGATTTAAAGGTGTTGTTAGTTAAAATTTCTGGAGTAAAGAAACTTAACATCTTGCGTCACATGGAGATGAGTACAAGAAGGTGCAGTGTATATCATCCTAACTAACGCCACGTTATTATAATCAGGTGATCGTCTTGCTGGGAAATAAAAAATATCAGAAATTAAAGGCTTTGCATAACAAAGTTTTTATATTATCTCTGATTTAAAATATTTCTCATAAGAAAAATTTCTTTAACGTGCTCTTTAAAATAATCAAAATGTTTTCATTAAAAAAAAAATCCTTTCCTGATATAAATTTCAAAGCAAAATGTAGGGTAAGTTTAAAAGTCAAAGGAGAAAAAATAACAGGAACATTTCGAAGGATCGTGAGGAATGTTGTAATTTGCTTTATCGCCGTGTTCGGATATTTTCCCGACTACGGTGTTAAAGCGTTTCAAGTGAAAAAAAATTAATAATTCTGTGTACTTAGACGGTATGCAGTAAATACTGAATTTAAAGGAAGCCTTTTCAGCATTGGCTGTCTATGGATTGAAACGGAAGTAATGAACGTATTTATGATTTCTGTTTTATGCAATGAATGTTTCAATCTACCGCCATATTACTGATGGTAGGTCTCTGGTGGCGGTGACCGTCTAGCTACTATCGCAGCTTATATTTCTGTCGACATATAGTAGTGTACAAACATTTTAATATAAATATTCATTTCGTATTAATCATGTATTGAAATATCTGTTACAAATATAGATTTATATGGAATAATGTATATATTAAAACTCTTTCTAGCTATCTAACTTTAAATCACTTAAAATTAGTTAAGTTTAAAGTTGTTACCATTCCCATCAACACGTTTAGTGCGGTATATTCGTCTGATTTATGCGAGGTGGTATCTTAAAAGGACAGGCGCGTGCCGCCTCTATTTATCACGGAAGCTTAGGTCTGTGTGTAAGCTAGATTAATTTATATATGTTAACACACGCTATATATTATGATTTTTTTATTGGAGGCAACAACGACACGTTCACCTGATGATGTGACGTGGCGCTAGTTGGAGTGGACACAGCACTGCAGTGCTCGTACTTTAAGTAAAGTTTGCACACAGAAATAGGAGCTGCGGTAGTAATTACCTGGTTTCCGGTAACACAAACCTGCCACCAGAGTTCTATCGCCGAACACGCTTCACCATCTTCAGTCTGATTAATTTTTTTTATTCTATTAAACGACGAGACCAGTGGGACGTTCACCTGATGGTATTGATACACCTGCCTAAAACAATATGGTGCTTGTTAGGGTGGTATAAATATTCCACATTGCGATTGTCGAATCAGATTCATCGTGTTGAGTCTTGTTACCTAACTAATTACAGTAGTTACTATTGGGAAAAAAAATAAGCACTAGTAGTATCGCCTCTCTGAAGAGTGAGGAGAAAAGAAAACAATAAAAAGTAACAAGGTACAGTAAAATAATAGAGCAGAAATAATATGATTATAAATAGGCAATGTAAACTAGATTTGGAAAGTAGAAATGAAAATTGTAAGACATTAATGATAGAGAAACTATGTTGTAAACAATAGACATAAGAAAGAAAAGAAGAATGTAATATAAATATTAAAACATAAATTGTAAAACAAAGAGAAGAATTAAAAGTAAGATAGAGTAAGAACTGCACCAGCGATAAGAAAATTGTAAACTAAAATTTAAAAATAAAGATAGAGTGGGTTGTCATTATTTGTTCATAGTGATGAAAGAAGGAAATGGGATGGGGAATGAGAGAAGAGAACTGAAGTGTGTAAGAGAAAAGGTACAAAAAAAAAAGAGGAAAGAAAGAGGAGCACGAGGAATAGGGAAAAAAAGCTAAAATAGTTAAAAAAATATATCATCTGGATTTCTATAAGTGGGATTTTATAGGAGATATAAAAACTGATAATTGGTGTTTCAAATGATGACGTCACAACTCAGTCCTGAGAGGTGCTTCGGGGATGGGAGCGGCGACTCCTCGAACCGTCGTACGATCGCCTCACCGTTGAGGCCGTCCGGCCGGTCATCGGTGACTGGCTGGGCCGGGACTTCGGAGTCCTCAGTTTCTGCCTGGTGCAGGTACTCACGGGGCACGGTTGCTTCGGGAGCTATCTGCACCGGCGGAACTGCACGAGTAGGACGGACGAGGCGTGCGACGAGTGTGGCCACCCGGTGGACACATCGTCCCACACCTTGGCCGATTGCCCGCGATGGGGGGGGGGACAGGGCCGCGCTCGTAGCGGCGATAGGGAGTGACCTCTCGCTACCGTCCGTGGTCCGGACCATGGTCAGTGGCGAAGCGTCATGGAATGCGGTATCTCGATTCTGCGACTCTGTTATGACGCAGAAGCGGGAGACCGAACGTATCCGAGAGCGGGCGCCGAGGGGACAGGACGCGGTCGGAGCGCGATGCAGCTCACCGCCGCAAGGCGGGGCCGAGCGTACGACCGCCGAATGGCTTCTCGGCAGGAACCTGGCGCCGCGACCGACAAGGGCCGTCGGGCCGGTGCCCCCCTTGGCTCTCCAAGGAACCCTCTGTTCCTGGGGTGGATATGGTGATGCGTCTCGTATTCCGATGCGTCGCCACGTGGGGATTTTTAACAGGAGGGATGCTTCACACCCCTCCTCGAGGTGGGCCCGGTCATTCGGGCGCCGTTCGGGGTGTCGTGGATTGAACTGCAATACTTTATCCCGCGACCCCACGAACACGTGGATGAGAGTGGAATACCGTGTGAAGCTTTTTAGTCGGTTGGAGTCCGACACTACCACCGTCGCCGGCCCAATTTGGCGACGGGGTGTGCATTTCCGTTAGCATTTTGTAACACACGTAAATAAAAAAAAATAAAAAAAAAATAAAAAAAAAAACAACTCAGTCCTAACCTCGAAATTGCATTAAATTTTGTCACAGCATGATGGTTAGAATATTGAGATTCTAATAATATATATATGATTAATTGTGTGAAATTGATAAAATAACAGTGGCAGACATTTAAAATAAAACCCTATAAGTGGCCTCTCTATGGAGCCGACGAAAGTCCGAGGTAAGTCAATATGTTACGGACACATTTCCTTGTTTACTCCAATTTAATGTAAAAAAATCAAAACTATAGCTTCAAAATGTAGCTGCGGGAGCTAAATGCGCATTAAGAGGGGAGTAATGGCCAATTAGCGAGGATAATTTCAAAGTTTAACGCAGTAAATAACGTTTTATCACACAGTTATCTACTAACAGCTTACGCGACCGTTTACTTCATAAGCAGTAACAAAACGCTAGTAATGTTTATGTAATACCATGTATATTTTAAGTTCAACTAAAGTAGATTAAAATAGTAATTTCTATATAGAACATAAAAAAAAACTTCCATGTTCATCTTCAAAATGTCAGATTAATTTGTTTTCTTCTACTACTAGTTTATAATTTCATATTGAAGACAGAAGCTTTAGGAAGAATGCTCTGTGCTGTATATTTCCTAGCTCTCATCTGATAGAATTTTTGTCTAAGTTTTTTTGTTTTTGAAATGAGTATGAATGTGAATGGTTATAAGGGAAGAGAAAGATCGAAGGTGTCGATGGATTGTGTGAAATATACGTGTATGAATTCAGATATGACGGTTGATAGAAGGAGAGAAGTACATACTGTGCCAAAAGTTGGGAAAAGGGCAGGAGTAAGTGAAGGGTTTTTATATTTTTTATCATTTATTTATATATTTCATACTTATACAAAATTCACTAAACATTTACTCATTAAATTCTTTACGATTCTAACTTTGTTTGATATTCTGTTATATAATTTTTTTTTAAGATAAAATGCTGTGACAATAATTATCATGATAAAACGTAGTGCTAGAACATTCGAGAATAATGAAGCGCCGACAGACACGTGCGCGGCGACGAGTTCACAATTAACGATGACTCATCGTTTATCGTGAACTCGTTGCCGCGCACGTGTAATAAATTCGTATTGCATTAGAAAACGGACTTCTCTGGAAGTTTCTAGAACTATAGGTGGACGACATTTTATATACAGACGTTCGGAGAGCGGACGTTAGTTTAAAGTTTTAGTCTAATTTTAATTACATTTTATTTTCTTTTCATCTTTTTTTTTATTTTAGCTCGCGGAATCCAGATCCGCGAGTCCTGAGTCCGATGAAGGTGCAATAATTGTCAATAAAACTTGCAAGGCAAATTTCATCATAAAAAAAGCGGATGACTCATTCCCGTTTTGAATCACGAGGCGATACGAGCGATATACTACTTGGCTATTTCGGACTTGTGAATTCTGAAAAGCTTATTTAAGGGTACTTTTATTGTTAACCAATAATAAACCAGTTTATTTTTGAATATCGTTCATTCGACCAAATCACAGTAATAATACAATAACAGTGTTGTTGGTTGTTAATTACAATATATTTAATCTGTAAATGTTGCGTATGTATGTGAGTGGCGTACATGTCAGCCAAATGATACATTCAATGTTTTCTAGATTTAAGGAAATGTGTTGTGTCGAAGTACCTCATTAAATGCATTATAATAGCACATGTTATCTCTCTGGTTTTGAATTAGGCACAGCTTGTATCTTAAGTCTTATGTTAATAGACTTGTCACAGTATTTTTTTTAATATTTGCAATATATGTGTGTGTAACATATATTTTTTAGGTGGCGATCATTCAACTAATCCTGATGTTTCTTCATGTGATGTAGAATAAGTTTCGTAACATTACGCAATTTGGTACTGATCAGTGATTTAGGTCATGTCAATATACTACGTGCTGGTGTATTTAGAACATTCAATACGTACACAATTCATGTACACAAATTGCCACATGTAACACGTCGAACTTTTGTCGAAATAACCAAACAACAGTTATTCAATTATTTCGGTCACGTCTAACTGCCAAATTCATATTTAAGTAAAGTTATTTTTCCTAAGTCCCGTCGCGAGGTACATACGGAATTATCTGATAAATTATTTATAAGTCAAAAACGCCTAGAATATGAATAAGGGTGAAATTTTACTGGACCTGTATAAAATAACATTTTACGGTAAGTAGTATGTTCATTTTTTTCACGTTTACCTTATGGTAACAATATAGAGCTAGTTAAAATGACTGCACTGCGTCACATTGTATTCATCACCTTGAGACAGAAGTCCCATTTGGAACACAGTAATATTTCCTTACTACTCTTTGAAAGTAGGAATAGGTGCTGCGGTGGTACCTACTTTGATCGGTTTCTAGCAACAGAGACATACTTCTATCTTTATAATATAATATATTAAAAATTTTAAGACGAATAGACCTAAAAATTTATTCGCTGGAAAAGGTTATTACAGGTAGAACGAGTGATTGAGTTCATGAAAATTAGGAAAATAAAAAAAAGGTTTTGAAGAAAAAATTAAGTCGAAAATTTGTTTATTGAAACTAGATAAAAAATATGGAGTTTCAATAGAGATGTTCTAAATAATTTCTAATTTTTAAAGTTTTTAAATTATTTGTTCGACCAAAGTTGAATTTCACCTTTAACCAGAACTGTAATAGAAAATTCTGAATGCTCTTTAAAAGAGATTTCAGTAAATCTTGACATCAAAAAACCTCATTTCAGTTGTCGGTTAAAAGTCCGCATCCAGTCCGCATACGAGTAAAATAAACGTTCCTTGAAGTTGTCTAGAAATTTTAGTTTTTCTCCCTTTGATAAATCTGAGAAACTCTTGGCCACGTCGAGGGCCACTCGGCGAAATAAGCACACAAGGGGGCCTCGAGTGAAAACGCTCGCTAGACGACTGTAATGGAGAAATTTGGAAAAAGATATATATTAGTTTTCCTTTTATTGCTTTTTGCTTTTATCCTTGTCTAGCATTTCTCGTGTTCAATTGATATGAAACGGTGTAGTTTTCAGTTTTTCCGGTGTGCTATTGTTTGCTCTATAAGTAATATAAGTTGCAACAGAACATTATCTCTAATGATATTTATCATGAATGTCATCACCAACCGATACACTCCCAATCCTGGTTAGGTCTCTCCTGAAGATATCCAAATCGTAGCGTAGGCAAGGGCGATGATCTCATCGCTTTTCATCTGATAAGGATCTTGAGTGGCAACCGCGTACTAGTATATTGCTGAAGGCCCTACTCAAAGGAGACTGGCGATCTGATTTATGTCTGGTGAAACCATCGCAAGCGAAATGTACCGGGACAAGTAATAAAGTGACATAATTGTTTTACCATTTTTTAGTATCCTAGCCGTCTCAAAGGTTTTAGTACAATAGTAATACTACTACGATATTATAGAAGAGTAACTAAGATGCTGTCACTGTAGATGTAGTTCGCTTACTATCGCTATCAACGTAAAAAAAAAAATTCGATAAGCTGCTATGTAAAATAGCATTCATCACGCATCTTCGATATGAAGTAACAAAGAAAATTCAATAGGTTAAAATTGAAGATGTAAATGGTATAGTTATGAAAAGATTGGAGTATCCCGTTCGATTTCCCTAGAGACAGAGTATCAAGCGTCGCGAAAAGCTATCGGCGATATTTCTACTAGTGATTTATTTTTTAAGGAAAGGTCTACACTCTGTATTGCGAAGGAAGGAAGCATGGGATCCAAAGAGGCTTGAGTGCTGTCAGAATAAATTACACCTCTAGCTGTGTAGATGAAGTAAAGTTAGCCTCGCTATTTACTAAAAGAGTATCTCTGAGTTTCTTGACTTCTATCGATAGAGTATTCTTTGGAACTTAGATTAACATATAAAGGTTAACTTCCATCAATCAAGAAGTATTTTTTTCTATCAAATTTTTTCAATCAACAACGGAGTAAACAAACAAAGAGAAAGAACAATAACACTGTTACGCATTTAAACAAATACACGAGCTTCAATTATAGTATACCTCTTTCTGGGAATGGGGTCTAAAACATTTCTAATTAAGTTCCCGTAGCGCACCACTGTTTCAGTTCAAATTAATTGCGGTATCGGATGAGTTTAGTGAACCTGTAAATCAGCGAAAACATGTTGCTTTAATGAATATCAAATGTAGTCGAATAGAAAACGCGCAAAATGGTTCACTAATGCGATTACAGATTTATTCATTTACAGATATCTATATTACGAAATATTGTAATTAAATTTATACCATTAAATAAAGGTTTCACGCAAAGGAAGTCAAATTCGTCAATTATTATTAACAATACAAAATTTGATAACAAGACATTAGAATTAGGCTGTGATTCGTATAACAACTGAATGGTGTTAGGTAAACGCTAAAGACTAAATAAACCTTAATTATTTTTCAGCGACTAAAATTAACAGTATTGTTAGTCTAATTAAAAATATCTCCAGTTTCATCCGAATCGGGACCCGCGGATCCGCAATCGATAAGCTAAATATTGTTGTGAATAAATTAATATTGAATAAAGTACATAATTAAAGGTAAAAAGGAAACCAGATGAAATTAAAATCTAATTTGAACATCGTTAAATGAACTTTTGTAAATAGAAATACAAAGAGTAGAGGGATATTCAGTAAATAAATATAAAACAATCGAGCAATAATGAGAGTAAACCGTACACGGTTTTCACTTTAGTCTTATTAACAACTTTTACAGATTCATTGGGCTCAAGGCTCGCAAATTCGAAGCCTTAAGTTTAAAAAGCAAACAACATAAACATCTATGTTTACATTAAAATTTTAAATAAGGAGAAACAAGAAGAAGAAACATGGAGAGGACGGGTGAAGAAGAGGAAAATAATATACTTGGAGTTTAAACAATAAAGAAATGATCAGATTAAATAACAATTCGGCCATGTCGAAAGAATGGATGAAAGAAGATTAACGAAAGAAATATACAAGGTAAGAATGATTGGAAAAATCGGTGCAGGTCGAGCTAGGCGGACATACTCCGATCAAATCGGAGATGTGCTATAGAAAGGCCGGATCAAAAGCACACCCAACCGACGAGCGTGCATGAAGACGCTTACGAAAGTGGAGGAAGCGAGAGAGGTGTGTCAGGGTCGTGGAAAGAAGTGGTCTCTGCCTACCCCACTGGGAACGAGGCATGATATATATGTATGTAAAAAACAATGATTAAAGATATAGACATATATCTAAAGAATTCTTTAATGAGGAGAGAAGATATTATGATGAGTGAAGAAATCAAAAGTAATATATTTGAAGACGGCAATAAATGATTAAATAAATAATGATATAAAACACTAGACTCCATAACAGGGAGAAAAGAAAAAAGACAGAAAAAGTAGTAGAGGTGAAGAAGTAGAAAGTAATGTTCGTAGAGCTGATGATGTTAAAGAAATTTAAAGAAAAAACCTTTCGTTAGCTTTGTACTGTTACAATTTCTAATACACCTACATAACTTAATTATTTGGGGAGTATTAACTTAAGTAACAACAACAATTGTACCGAATTGAGCGTTTCGAACCCAATTACGAATTTCTAAAGACTTGTCATTAACAATTGATTTGATTTAATTATGTTTTCCTTTAATTGGATTAAGCATCAGCTATTTCTGTGTACACAAACACAAGATTTTGTATACTTCAACAAATCTTACTAAAAAGTATTCTACATGATATATAGCATATATAATTTAATTTTTAGTTTTATTATCATACTTATTAAAATTGCTTATGATTATTTTATTAATTAATTTATTTACAACATCACCATCATCGTTCTATTAATCATCATGTTATAAGATATTAATACCTTTGGATATTTTCTGTGCGTCAAGAGTAAAGGACAATGAAATGGTTGAGAATAAATTTGCTTTCAAAGGTTATAATTTTTTTTTAAAGTAAAATGTCATTTATTATTACCAGCAGTTTGATTGGAATTTGTAAGGAAAATGCAAGCTCGGTCATCCCAGACAGATATGGCGCTGCACAGTAGCCGATGAGGCGAAGAAGATCGGGAAAACGTGGGATGAGGTTGCGGACGAAGCCCAAGACCGAACGCAATGGAAAGTCACTGTGGAGGCCCTTGGCCACAATCAAGGATCATAGAATGTTATTGATAAAAAAGAAACTGTCAATTAGATGACGGTAAGAGTTTAGGTTATTTAGACTGCATTACATTATAATTTAAATTGGTTGAAACTATATTCAAATGTTAGTTGAAATGGACTCTAATCATTAAAACTTCAATTAACAGGTATTGAAAATTTAAATAATTCCAATATTCTATTTAAAAATTCAAAGTTTTTAGTCTAGTTAGTTAGTTCTATTCTCTTCTGGAGTACCACCACCACCACCATCAGCCAATAGACATCCACTGCTGGACATATGCCTCCCCCAAAGATCCACACATCGATCGATCCTGTGCCACCCGCATCGCCTGGCAACAGGGGCCGTCGTTTGTAAAGTTTCGTATTGGGGGGATTTGGGCCATTTTTCACCACGCTGGCCCAAGCTGACTGGTGGAAGCGACGGTGACAGGTGAGGTTGGCTTTGGTCCCGTGAGTTGTTGTGCGAGACCCCTTACCCTAGGTCTTCTCACCTTCTACATTTCTGAACAGGCGTGCGATATAGCAAAATGTAACCATAAATCAGAATTATACATTTAGGACCTGAATTTAAGAAGTTCTTTAAAAGTAGTTTTTAATTACAATTTCCGAAAAACATCGTCCATGTATATGAAATCGTTAATTTCTACTATTCTACAAACTAAACTTCGTTGCTTATCGCTAACCATCCATTTTAAAAGTTGAACTGAATTACTTGACGTCTTATCAGTAAGTTACCAATAAAATATATAAGGTTCTGAGATTTTCGATAATCTCGTTACTCCCGTTCTCATCGACAATCAGCAGTAAAATTACATCAGTTTGGATTTTAAAGTCTGGAGTACCTACGTTCCTCGTCGCAGTCTCACCAGAAAATTTATAGTCTATTGAAATTATTTAGTGTTTCAAAGCCATAAAGTTCGCGCTCACACCGCTAGTTACAATCACAAGTTGGCGAACTATTTAATTAAACTCAAGTGAGCAAGTTCAGTGCATAATCTGCAGCGTGAAATTTAATTTCCTGTTTGAAGTATTTATGAATGAATTTAGGCTTAATCTGTGATGAATGATGACAATGATGTGTAAGAAACCAAGCAGCCTACTTACTTATTAATCCTTGTTTTATCTCATTACGCAAGGATTGCTGTATATACTAAGTCATCAGTAAACTTGTCCTATTATTAATATGATGCGAGTTAGAGTGATATACACTGCACTTTGCCCGTGTTATTGATTCATAGAATATTAAGTCTCCTTACCCAAGTAATTTCATTAACTACTCCTTTTAAACTCAAATACGGTAATATTTTCACACTGCTGACTATCAGCTGTAATAGGAGCTGCGGTGATACCTAGATGGTCTCTAACAGCAGGGTACTACTATCTGTACGTTGCTCTAAATTAAAGCTCTATTATAGCATGTTCAGGTCAGTGGATTCAGAATCTGATATGATGGCTTCACTATCTACTTCCCTTTTTAAAGTGTCGTTTTGTTTTTTGAAATTTAAAGCATCTAAACAATCTACATTTTTATTAACGCAGCTATAAAAAGCAAACAATACTTCTTTTCAATCTTCTTGTATGGGTTTACTTAACCAGAATATTCATCTTCTGTATTCACAATCACACGATCAAACCACTTAGTGAATCACGACCACTTGTCCTCTTATGCTTACTAATGGTCTAAATAGTTCTTATGTACCATTTACCTTCCATATGCACATCGTTTCATTTTGTATGCACATATGCGGTGAAACTTCTTCATTCTTTTCTTTCTTGAATCCAATCTGATACTTTATTACCAGACACCAACAGAAGCAAATCCAATAAACTGTAATTATCGGAATATATGCAATTTAAATTGCATATATTCCGATCACATGTGTTTTGATACAAAGTAACAAGCAAACAATCCTGGTTTATATTTTCAACGTTCAAAACTTTACTGCAGCTGTGGGCCAGCTCGTAAAGTTCACAAGCTGTAAGCGCCGACATTATTTAACATTTAATGCTACGGAAAATGCAATAAACAAACCGTAAATTACAATATAAACGTTGAAATATAACTTTATTACAAATCATTGAGGAAAAGAGAATTTGCTTTGTTCCCCGGGTTATAGATCCAGGAACATAGATTTTGCCTTGACTCTCTCCTCGCGAGATCCTAGTTGTCGTCGTCGGGTCGTCTAAAATCGGTCGTTTAGTGTTAAGTTTCATTATCCTGTTTGTGTTGTAAAGCGAAAGTGTTCGGTTCAAATCCGAAAAACCTAGAGCAAGCTTTTGGCAGACTAAATAACCGTACTTATTATTCGGTTCAACAGCTACTGTTCAGATTTAAAAGGATTCTATCATTTCTAAACCGAACCCTTCGACATATTCTTCATTACAACTTCAGATATTTTCATTACACATCATGTGAATTGTCAAATATTCATCATCATTGTCATCACATTGCCACAGTCCTTTGCTTGACCTAAGTCTGATATTATCCGATTATAAAAACGTATAATCCACTAACAAAAGCGCCATTCAACGCATTAATGTTTGTATTACATTGAATGAATGCTACATTCAAGACCGAAACTAAAAATACTTATCAAGGATATATCATTATATCATTTTTTCATCTCACTTGATGTTAAGTGACACGCCAATAACAAATTAGCGCAACTTATAATGTTATACACTACATCAATTTCGTTGCCTTATAAAGATAACACCGCTGCGAGATAACGTTTAAATGAATAATATGACTTTAAAGGATAATAAAATTTTACATCATAAATTTTTAGACGACAGGACGACTACCGGACGACGACGACGAGGATCTCACAAGGATCGAGTCTAGGTAAGAGACTTTGCCTTGACTGATTTAACATAGACATGTTGCTTGATCCATAACCCGGCGTGCAAAAGAAACTCTCTCTTCTTCAGATTTGTAATAGTCATATTTCAACGGTGATATTGTAATTTACGGTTTGTTTATAGCATTTACCGCAGCTTTAAATGTTAAATAATGTCGGCGCTTACAGCTTGTGAACTTTACGAGCTGGTCCACAGCAGCAGTAAAATTTTTAATACTGCAAGTATAACCCCGGATTGTTTGGTAGTTAGTTTGTATCAAAACACATGCTATCAGAAATTAAGTACTTTAAATTAATTATCAATTTGTTGTTACTTGTATGTAATAAACAAAATTATAATATAATAGTACAGTAAAGAATTAACTGAACAGTTAATTTAAAACCCTTCGATTATGTTTTATATAATATTAAAAACTACATCGCACTTATAGAGGTTCGATGGTATAGGAAAAATTTAGATTCCGCGTTGTGGTTGCTCGATTCATTATACTTGGCAGCATGATGTATTGCATTCATAAATATGCCAAAAGGATGGCAGTGTGCTCAAGTCTCCATAAATTATCGGTCACTTTACATGCATGCATAGTTTTAAAGTTAATTTATAAAATCCTTGTCAACATTACTCTTTCATATATGTGTCTAGATTGGTTTAAACTTGAACTTAATGTTACGTATGGGCCGAAGATGGTGACGCTAATGTAGAAGAAAATAGCTTTCATATTTATTCTGAAACAATGATGTTATAACAGTTTTTTTTTATTCAATTTAGTGACAAGACAATTGGGACCGTACTGATGGTAAGTAATGCGCCTTCCAACGTGGGTGTAATTAGGATAGTATACTATACCACATTACATTCGTCGCCTGAAACTTTAAATGTTGGGTCTCATTACCTCATTAGTTGAAATACAATTTGGCGATTGAAATAGACGCTGCTGTGGTACCTACCTAGCCGTCCCCAGCAATAGAGACCTACTCTACCTTAAAAAGTACCACCATGTATCCTCAGAACGGAGTAAAGGACATCTGTACTTCTTTACAAGTGCCTAAGCCATTGCATAAAGAAGTTTAAATCTATTGCTGAACGTAAGCCTCTCCTAAACAGTATTTGTCTTACTCGCCACGTTTATTGGAGCTAATTTGTTTTCCTAAGGATTCTTTTCACTTTTTTTTTAATGTTGTCTATGCTCTTAGTCTTTTTGACGATTTTTACAGCTTCATCCGACTTAAAACTCACGGATCTGAAATCCGCGACTTAAAATATTATATATTAGAAACACATAGGTAGATCACTTTGCTAAAAGAGCACAGGAGATAAGAGAATATTGGATGAGGTGGAAGATGTAGAGTTATAGTAGAGGAAGAGCTTCAAGAAAAGAGCATATTCTTACCTGAAGGGTAGGCAACGCACTGGCATCGCTGGTGTCCGTGGGCGGCGGTGAATCACTTACCATCAGGTGACCCGTCTTGCTCGTTTGCCTCTTAGATGTTATAAAAAAAAAGGAAGAGTAAAGAAAATTAATATATAAATACTTAAATACATTAGCTGTTCCTCGCCCGTTTAGCTGATCTTAACACCGCTACAGCTCTCTTTGAAGAAGAAATTTTGTGGAACCTGTTCTTAGCTGCCGTATACTCGGCAGTAGGAATGTTACTACCAAATTTCAAGTCTTCAGATCTTATGGCTCTAGAGATATATATATATAAATTGGCATTTCTTTTTATTCAAATCCTAGACCACTTTTATACACCGAGAATGGAGTGAGAGTATATTCGAGTCCGTTTCCAACCGTGGGTTAAAGAAATTTACAAATGTTATCTATTTCTTTTATGTTAAGAATTTTATCACAGAATCTTACGTAACCTAGTTCATTCCTCCATTTACCAAACAGCCCAAATAGTTACTGTGTTATTCAAAAATTTTCATGCATAATGCAAACAACACAAACAGACAGCTTCAACTTGTCGCTGTGTTTAAATGGAAACTGTAAATGGATGCTGTTCAGCATGATAATGCGACGGCAAGCGATGCTAACATTATAAATGCTAACGCTGGTGAAAATGCTTCTAACAAACAGTTATGATATACCGCTGTCACTAGCACAAAGTTATACGTATTGCTTTATGTTACTGTGTAAACATCCTTACTCATTCATGTACTTGTTATGGACAATTCTATCTATTACTATCAACAAGTTCGCTGCTGTAAGATCAAATATGATACAACAAACTTTATAGATTACAATGAAAAGAACAGTAGGATAAATTATATTGAATATGTAATGTACAGTCTTTTTTAACAAATCTCTTTTCTTCTCTATTCTCTTGTCTTGTCCTTTTTGATAATCTAAACGAACTAGAGATAGTATTAGATTACTCAAAAAAGTTTCTTTTCTTTGAAAAGCGATGTTAATAATCGAGCAGCGTGTTTAACTAATGGTAGGTGCATCGCTAGTTCAGTTACTGCCCACTAGGATGATATTCACTGCACCACATTGTTCTCATTTCCTTGAAACATTAGGTGCCATCGTAGCAATTTCTTAATCAACAGAACCTTTTAAACAGGAGCACAGTGAACAAAATATACCTGAAAAGTTAAAGCAGAAAAGTCCTGTTCTGCTCGACTGAGTCACTTGCAGCAAAATGTTAGGTTATGGTTCGCTGTTTAGGTGAACTATTTTGACGAAGAGGCAATCACTGTAAATTTATTAAACACCTCTTTCTTTTCGTAGGTGGTTAAAAAGAAAATTGAAAATTAAAGAAATTTATATGTAAAAAAGACAAAAGTTGAGAAAGCAATCTCACTTCCTTTATTTATAAGTCGGGAGACGAGGGAAAAGTTCAAATCAGGGAAATTCACTAGAAGTTTTGGCACGCGGAGGTGTTCTTATAAATCTTTAAAAGCCGACTTAAAATTTGTTCCTTTTTTTTTCTTTTAAAAACGTGTTCGCCTTTTTAAAGCGATCGTTGATTGTAAATGGCTTTTTCGACGTAGTGAATGGCTCTTGACAATTAAACCGAAGGACTGCCTGTTTTGGAAGAAATCTCGAATTCGCCGTTTTCGTATGCAAAAGTGTTATGTTGATATTAGTAAAAGCAGCTGCCCTTAGTTCAGACGTTCTTCTCTTTTAATCTCGTTTATATTTATGTTTTATTCAAGTTCGGGATCGTCTTTTCTCTCGTCTTGGTCTCCTTCTCGATATCGGTCTCCATTACTATCCTGCTGTCGGTTTCGGTTACTGTCTCCGTCCCGGTTTCGGGCCCGTTCTCGATATTTCTCTGATTCTATTTTGGTTTCTGTTACAGTTTAGCCATTCTAATATCTTGGTCAGTATCTTTAAAAAATAACTAGGTAATATCCATACGTAGCTCTGTCTCCGTTTCGAATCAAAGACCTCTACGTTGAAAAGCAATAAATTAGCCGCTTAGCGATGGGTAGATAAAATAAACATTTCATAAGTATTTTTAATGTTTAATATACGTGTATCAGATACATAAAACATTAACTGTATACAATTCCCCAAAATTAAGATATTATACAGGTAAAGATATTACGTTCAATATGAAGACAGGTAAAGCTATTTACGTCGGCAGATCCACATCTCATTTGATGTAACATGAAAGGAGATTTGATATGAAAACCTTTAAAAAAAAGGAAATGAAAGTCTCAAACGACGTAAGAGGTGTTGGAGGCATTTTCGTTCTTTTCATTTTTATTATTGCCTTCATACATTATTTTAGAGTGAGTTCGTAGAAATAATCTTAAAAACCCGTAAAAGGTTGGTTTGCTATATTTAGAGAATTTGATAGAAATTTATTATACAACATAAAGTACACTGAAATTTAAAAAAAAAACAAGCTAATACTCGCGTCATTCGCTGACCGTATCACCTAAATGTGTAAGAGGAGGAGTGTCTCCAGTATTAATACTACGTTCTTGATTCGTGATAGTTTTAATCAAACGGTTAACTTATCGTTATTTACACTGAGGTCCCGTGAAGTTAACGAATCACATAAACAAACACAATATCAAAATTATCACACGCAGATCTAAAGATCCGTCTGTCTTGCGAGCCACCAACGAATTACCAGTCCCCTTTTTTTTTTTTTACGGAGTTGTTCTCGTCGCAGTTTTTATAACCATAGCGGTTTCATCGGACTCGAGGCTCGCGGATCCAGCATCCGCGAGCTATATCAGTCCTCACTATGCACGTGCTTTGTATAGTCTAGTGAAGTAGTATCGGTAGTGGGGGTAACGTTGTAATAGATGTTTGTCTCTCGAGTAGGTGACGTCACATTTGTACGGTGAATCGATTTTTGTTATTCAACTATTGTCGATATAAAATATTGGCACCGATATACATGTATATTGATCCATTTTGTGCAGCGCGGACGGAAGTTCAACTGCGGAGTGTACAGCATTTAATTCACTTGTAATGATGTAGTTAAAACTAGGCAAGTATTTATTTCACTAAATTAAGCTATTTGTTAATACGATACTTGTAAAATAGAGGTTCTAGATTTGATTCTAGTGCCACTTGTTATTGAGTTTAGTTGGTGATTGGTCTCGCTTGACTAGCTACAACCTTCATATTCTATTTCTGCAGCTATTATACCATCGTTGTATTTCAGCAGACCAAATTCCATCCACGGCCTGAAATAAAATTGTGGTCAAGCGTAGATTAAAAATGGTATTTGACAAAATAATTCAAAGTGTAAGGTTGAGAAAATTGAAATTCACCTAAACTTTGTGTTGGTCCTGCGTTATAACATTGGTACGCCTGGATGTGACGTGGTTGACATGCTATTACCTCGGCTTCCTTCCACAACGAGGTGTTACAAAGAGCTGAAGTGATTGAATACTTCCTGTATATAAATTTTTAATATTAGTGGCATGGACCCCTGCACCGTTTTTCTGTATACTCCTTCTGGATATTCGCATAATATCAATTAACTATAAATATAAAATATAAAAATAAATTGGTGGTGTAAAGTTGAACTCAAAAGAGGCTTGTGAAAAGTGGCTGTCCGAGTTCTTCGTAAATAAGGAGGGGGGCTTCTACGAGGGAGGTATTATGAAGTTGCCGTCTAGATGGAAACAGATTATCGAACAAAACGGCGCATAAAGCATTGAATAAAGAGCAAAAAAGCGGAAGGGAGATATTTGACAACCCTATACATATGGTAGCTTCATTAAATTACCTAACTAAAACTTAATACTATGTTAACTAGATCCAAGAAATGAAAAAATATTTTCCATTCCAATGTTACACTAGAAAGATACGACGGTTTCTGGGGATAGATAGAGAAGAATCGAGTCCCAATAATATGGATTCAATTCTTCTATCACTAGGAGAGATACAAAACGATTTATCCATCACGGCCACGTCCGAGTTGACATGTCTTATGTCCACGAAGGCTGTTGTCGTCAAATCACAAAAGTAAATGAATCCTATACAATAAAGTCTTTTAGCCTGATGAAGAATAGAAATCAGACTAAACACTACATAAAAAAAAATAAAAAAAAATTAATACATACTGTGCCCGTAAAGGATTGGTTTTGCAAAGCAAGAAATATTTATAGTAAAATGGAATGATTTCCTTCCAATGCGCGACGGAAATTGAAAAGGCAACCAAAATATTGCGAACGGATCGAAGAAAGGGAAAAATGTTATTTAGGTTATCGTATTCCAGACATTTTTATTAGTACTTCGAATTATTTCCGATAAGCAAAGAAAATCTATACTTTTATTAGATTAAATCAAATAAAAATGAAGAATACTATCATATTTCTATAAAACAAAGGTGGGGGAGAAGAAAAAAGTCATGCTTGAGAAATATCAGGAATGGAATGGCAAATGTGAGGCGTCCGAATTGTTCTGCCGAACCAGGGACAGAAGGACTGTACCACGCTGATCACCAACTTTCATTAGTTGGAGAGGCATTTTAAAAGAAGAATATTCTAGAAAACTGCTCCTAGATTTTTGTAGCTGGAAACCAAGCTATTACGTTTAGTAGCGTTAAAACAATAAAGGGCACTATAGGTAAGGTAGTAACGAGACATGCATTAAGGCGACGAGCACAATGTTCAACATCTGATGGTAAGTCTGTGTTGTTGGATACCGTCTACGTAATAACCATATAAGCTCCTATTTCTACTGAGAAATAGTTGTCTGCAAGATTTCTGTGTTCCGGATTGAAAGTAGTTGTAGCTAGTGAAATTACTGGGGTACCGAGGCAACATTTTGTCTCAATGCGACGAGCACCATGTGGTGCTATGAACACCATTTTAACTAGCGCCACGTTGTTAAGGACAGGCGTAACACTTAACGGTCAAGTGATCGACCAGCTTGTCTTGTCGTTTCGTTTAAAAAAAAAAAATTCCCCATATAACGTCAGAAATATAACAGTATCACTATGGTGTCCCACAACAGAGATCATGAGTTTACTGTTAAACAGTAATACTTTTTTTTTTTTTTTTATATTGTCACGTCTTTTTCCCAGTAGGGGTAGGCAGAGGTAAATAAACACCCACATTTCGCCAGATGTGGTCAGATTAGGTCCCATGTAACAGGGGGCGAGCCTGTTGCCACTTTATTGGGACCACCCCACACACACACACAAAGATGATATCAGTGTGCGGGTTTCCTCACGATGTTTTCCTTCACCGTTTGTATCTCGCGGTTGTAACTAAAGTTCACAAATGTACATAACTTAAATATTAAGTCATTGGTACATGCCGAGGTTTGAACCCGCGACCTTCAGAATGAAAGCCGCACGCTCTAACCATTAGGCCAACGAGCTACTCAGTTATACTAATGGTTATTTATAAGATTTTTCTAAAACTGGTAACTATTTTCATCGTTCCTACTATGTTGAGGATCATAAATACCTACAAGCAGTCGCCATTACACGTCGCATGAACGCCGCCATCTTGTTTTGCGATTTTATTGTAGATGTTCTCGCTTGAACGCTTCTATTTCCTCTAAATTAATTTACCTCTCCATATAGTTCACTTGAATTTGTGTAGCGTGCTTGGAAATCGTTGATTTTAGAAAAGGACTCAAAAAAAAATTAACAAGGAACGAATATTGTACACATACCGTAACTATTTCGCGATGAATAAAAAAGCGTACACGCGGATTAAATCTGACAATTTGTAAATTGGAAATGGCTTCGGTTTTCGAAAAGTTTATCGGGGGCCCGAATCGGGGTTGGCGCTGCAAATTTAATAAATGGTGAGTGGATCGAACTGGGATTCTGTTAGTAATTTATGAGTTCGAAGTCATGGCGACATTCTGTGATCCTTTGATTTGTATTATAATAAAAATATCGGAGAGCAGCGACCAGAATGGAGCCTACGGAAACGATAAAATATTACTATTACGTATACTATTGACTTCTCTATCAAATTAATCTTATTTATTAACAAACTCAGGTTTATTACGGTGGGAATTTCTTTCTCATAGTAGTACTCAAAATACTGAAACGATTCCGTTATTAACAATACGAGTATTAACCGAATTAATCGCTCTGCTACAAATTTCCAAAACTCTTTTACTCTTATACTAGTTCGGTACCTCTCTGGTCCTCCATAGGTGTACTTGTCTGATATTCGAAATTAATTTATTTCATGATTAAGAGGATATAAGATCAGCTGAACTTTAACCTGAAATAAAACGTATACTCATAAATAAAAATATAACGCTACTTAGAATGATAATGCACATTATGTTTATAGCCTTGAGACTAATCTCGTTACCTAAGTAATCACATTAGCTACTACACCTGTCAAACCTAAACACAGTTAGGCTTTTAAGCACAAATAAGCAGCAGCAGAAATAAGAGCTACAGGTGGTGCTCTTGCTCTCGGATGATGGAGGCTCACCACCATTAGTTTTATAGACATAGACTTTATTATATGTGTAATAATGCGTTCTATTTATCTATCTCTCTCATATGGTGGTGGGATCAGCTTTCGTTATTAGCATCAGCTTTCTATCTAAAAATAGTAATTACTAAGAGTAAAGAAATAGATCATTATCATTTAAGCTTATTAAAGTCCACACGGATAATAAAGGATACTAATGCGACGAAGCGAAGTCCTGCTAGATTTTTTTAGATCCTAATAAAAACCCAAATATGTATATAATAAATAGCGTTCGAAACAGTATTATATTTCAAGTTATTATAGATAATATATATAGAAATGTGAAAATATACTTGATAACAATGTTCAGGATTTATCGAAATGTTTTATTCATATTATGTTGTAAACGAGTTGCATGATTTACTCAGCGTCAACTCCACCAACGTATGAGACTAGGTGTTGAATAAGGATATCCTGTATCAGGGAAAGTGGAAATACGGGGGCATGCGGAGACGTGACACAAATAGCTGATGGTGATATTTTCATAACAAAGCTACGAGGAGTAATACAGGCTTCAATACCATCAGTTGAAAATAAAGCTAAAGACTGTATTAGTTTCCGCAATGTGATCGCCAAAGTTCACCTTGAAGATGGTTCCTTGTGATGATGACGATAGCAGCGACAGCGACGGTGAAGGTGATGTAGAGTGATTGTTGATGATGACAATGATTATAAAGATGATGATGATAAAAGATGTGTTAAAACATATAAAGGTCTTGTTAGTGTTTGTTGCCGGAAACAGGATACCATCGCCAATTGGGATCGTACAAATAGTATTGAGTACCGGTTTGGAGGTCGATTAATCATCAGCTCATGGACATAAGCTTCCCTCAAAGATCTCCATAACAATCAACATGGCCTCTAGTACCGCTGGGTATTAAGGGCCGTCGTTGGGTTTGGAGGTCGCTATATCCCAAAGCGAGGAAATGTGTTGCAGTGTATATCATCCTAACCAGCTCTATGGTAGGTAAGCTATTTACTACCAGACGCTGTTTAGAGATTTCTTATTGATTAAACTCGTGTTTAACTCCTCGTCGGATCTTCATGAGTACAAGTGATGTCGTGTCTTCTGTGGCAGCCATTGAATAAATACCAAGTTAGTGGAAGCGGTCAAACGATGTTACAGTAAAGTGATTTAGTAAACATACACAACGTACACAAACTACAAAGTACAGTCGTGGTCAAATTGTTTAAAAAGTATATTATTATGATTATTAAATTCTCTTTTGTAAAGGATTAAAAAAATATTGGAGTTTAACTTTTTAGATTAAATGCATCTAATGATAAACGTCTAAGTAGGATTTATCGCAATATCTAATTCTATTGTCAAAACGTAGTGTGCAAAGACTACTGTATAAAGAACAGCTAGTGTAATTACTAGATTCCTAGAAACATAAGCTCTTTAGAAGAGTTTTAGAATAAAAAAGTAGTTATTAATACTGGACTTTATTAACGTAGAAATAAACACATTGTTACTAATACATATAACTTTGTAGCTAGGGTAGTAAACAAATAAGCAGCTTTAATTCTTTTTTTTGTATATGTAGGGTATACTTTTATATATTTCACACGATTTTAAGTGACATCAGCCATTTAGTCTCGTAGCCGATTGTGATGAAGTTGGTTCGATAAATATCGATGATACTGTCATCTATTCCAAGTTTACTCCTCATTACAATCCCATTTAGTGTTAACAGGTCATATGGCCTCTGCCCCCACAGTGGAGACGTAAATTGGCTATTATGGTATGTCTGTGGTGGAGACACTAATCTAGTAACATTATATTCATTTTATCTTGAAAACACCCTGTATTTGTACAGGTACACTTACGCCGACAACATGTTCTACTCCGCTGTTCTTATCAAGAACGGGAAGTCAAAGTTTTTTGTTCGGAAGGAACACTTAAACTGAACTCATTCTCTTTGTTTCTAGATACAAAGCTAACTTATCGCTAACTAAGCTTAATTTTAAAGCATACTTAATTAAATTCAGTCTTGTTGTATCAATAGTTAAACGGAAGAGGATTCGCGATCAGCTCGAACGCACTAATTTACCTCGACATCGCGATCCTCCGAACAGTTGGCGATGTAATTTAGATTTGATACTTTAAAATTTTTTAAACATAAATTGGTCCAAAAATATTATATATTTTTTTTTACTTGTCGAGATAAGCTATGGAGAGAGGCTGCATATGACAACGTGCAGCGAGTAAGAACCACACAGCACCACACTGTTCTCATCGCCTTTAGAAAAAATGTTAAGTGTTATTACCCTTGTGATTTACTAGCAACAGCGTCCTTCAAACTGGAACATAGTTTGTAAATGCTGTTTGGCGCCAGATGTAGAACCTGCGGTGGTACTTAAACAGTCACCATCAACAGCGACTTACTAGATGTAAATAACTCGAAATTAATTCCACTAAAACTTTTTACACCGACTGTACTGAAGCAGCAAACATAGTCTCCATGTTTATTTGAGGGCACGTTTAATTGCGTAAAGAGACTGCATTTGCTGGGATCCCACAGCACCAGAGCTGGGAAAACACTACACCGAATTAGTTATTAATTATACCTTTGACAAACACGAGGAAACCAACTGGGAATACGCAAAATATTTAGAATATATTGATTGCATCTACCTATTGAGAGCGTCTAGGCACCAAAGGAGCTTCTATTTCCATCGCCGAACAATGCTGTGCAAATATTACCGTGTTCCGGTTTAAAAGCCGTTGCAGCTAGTGAAATTACTGAGGTAACGAGACATAACATTTTATGTATAAGGCGACGATCACAATGCAGTGCAGTGTATATCGAAAACTAGCTATAGAAAAAAAAAAGAAAATACAGCTCGCAATTGGTATTAGGTAGTGGATTACGACTAAAATCTTTCTGAGAGTACCACGGTAAAGTTTGCACACTGCAGATACTGAAGCGATATAAGATCTTAAGTATCATTACCTCAGTAATTTCTCTAACTACAGCGCCCTTCAAACCGGAACACGGTGTCTTTACACAGATCTTTTTTTCGGCTGCAATACAAGCTGCTAGCATCTATACGGTCTATGGATACACAGACACTCCAGCTGTAGTAAAGCGTGTAGTTAATTAATTAACTACTACCCCATCGTAGCTGTTCAGACAGGTCTCGTGCATCATTATCAGTGCCTGTTAATTAATACAGCCCTGACGCTGCGGAATTTTAACGAACTACAGTATTGATCATACTGTAAACCGGAACTCAGTCGCGACAGCCGTCAAATTAATTTTCGCGATGATTATATTCGACCTAATACTTCTTGTCATAGCTTGTATTAGAAAGAGATGACGGAACTAATATGATTAACCTCCCCTCACTCTCTCCTATAGGTACGTAGGTACCTATAGGAGATGGTATGTCTATATGTATGGTACGTAGGAACGCAGAGATATATCTCTGCGTTCCCACCTGACTAGAGTTTACCTGGAATGGAGTTCCACTAAGCATTAACTACGAAGCTATGACACGAAGCAACCTTCATCTGATGGTAACTAATACGCCTGGTTATATAGTATACACAGCAACATATAGTGCTCGTGGCCTTAAGACAAAGGGGTAATGTCTCTACTTCCCATGCCCTTCAAACCGGAACACAGTAATGTTTGCACACTGCTTTCAGTCGGCTGCAATAGGAGCTGCGGTGGTAGACTATCTCCAGCAACCGACCCCTACCACCAGTAATTGTTATCCACTTGCATTGTTTAGGTTCGAATCCGGAGCCGTATCTTGTGGAGTGTCGACCAATGACTCTTAAAATAGCACAAGAGTCTCACAAACAATCTCTTTCCCAAAATTAACTGTTAGCTTATACGCTAAAACCTAAATTACTTATCCTAGATTCAGATTTTTTTCCCAATTGATACATATTTACTCGTGGTAGGTCTCTGTTGGCGAAGACCGTCTAAGTACTACAGTAGCTCCTAATTTATCCAAAAAACTGAAGTAGCAAATGTTGCTCCGGTTCGGAAGGCGCTATGGCTTATGTAATTACTGGGGTAAAGTCACTCAACATTATATGTTTCAGGCGTAAAGTAAAGGTCGTAAAATTCACTTACCATCAGGTGAAGACCAATTTAGTCACATTATTAAATAAGATAATAGCTCGCTGGCCTAATGGTTGGAGCGTGCGACTTTCATTCCGCAGGTCACGGGTTCAAACCTCGGCATGTACCAATGACTTAATATTTAAGTTATGTACATTTGTGAACTTTAGTTACAACCGCGAGATACAAACGGTGAAGGAAAACATCGCGAGGAAACCCGCACACTGATATCATCTTTGTGTGTGTGTGTGTGTGTGTGTGGTGGTCCCAATAAAGTGGCAACAGGCTCGCCCCCTGTTACATGGGACCTAATCTGACCACATCTGGCGAAACGTGGGTGGTTTATTCACCTCTGCCTACCCCTACTGGGAAAAAGGCGTGACTATATAAAAAAAAAAAAAATTAAATAAGATAAAGGGTTGGGATATTCCAAATGTATCTTATCACTTGAGCTTCTGTTAAATTTTAATAAGTAATAAAGTATATTTATATATCTTTTTCTCGCAACAATATTACCATAAGCATAACAAGCAATAAAACCCGCAACTTTATTAGCAATGTAACTTAAAGCTCGCGAGTGCTTCCAAGTTTAAGTAGCTAATAATTTTGTAAGGTAATTTCAGTGCATTAAAGCAATTGAATTTTAAGGGGCCCGCTGTACGACAGGATTTATACAGTAGCATAGCTATAACTATGTCAATCAAACAATGTTCGCTTCAATAAAAACTATGTTACATATACATGATATTAATACTAGGTCTTACTTATACCAGCAAAAAAAATTAAGTTTGTTGTACAGCAGTTAGCTATGACCATATTTGTCAAACAATATTCGCGCATTATCCCAATTGTTCGCTTTGAATAAAAACTTTGTTGTGTTATGTACCTGGTATTAATACTAGGTCGCTTATTTATACGAGCAAAAAAAATTTTACAATCTGTTGTACAGCAAGATTTATACAGTAGCTAAGCTATGACCATGTTTGTCAAACAATATTCGCGCATTATCCCAATTGTTCGCTTTGAATAAAAACTTTGTTGTGTTATGTACCTGGTATTAATACTAGGTCGCTTATTTATACGAGCAAAAAAAATTTTACAATCTGTTGTACAGCAAGATTTATACAGTAGCTTAGCTATGACCATGTTTGTCAAACAATATTCGCGCATTATCCCAATTGTTCGCTTTGAATAAAAACTTTGTTGTGTTATGTACCTGGTATTAATACTAGGTCGCTTATTTATACGAGCAAAAAAAATTTTACAATCTGTTGTACAGCAAGATTTATACAGTAGCTTAGCTATGACCATGTTTGTCAAACAATATTCGCGCATTATCCCAATTGTTCGCTTTGAATAAAAACTTTGTTGTGTTATGTACCTGGTATTAATACTAGGTCGCTTATTTATACGAGCAAAAAAAATTTTACAATCTGTTGTACAGCAAGATTTATACAGTAGCTTAGCTATGACCATGTTTGTCAAACAATATTCGCGCATTATCCCAATTGTTCGCTTTGAATAAAAACTTTGTTGTGTTATGTACCTGGTATTAATACTAGGTCGCTTATTTATACGAGCAAAAAAAATTTTACAATCTGTTGTACAGCAAGATTTATACAGTAGCTTAGCTATGACCATGTTTGTCAAACAATATTCGCGCATTATCCCAATTGTTCGCTTTGAATAAAAACTTTGTTGTGTTATGTACCTGGTATTAATACTAGGTCGCTTATTTATACGAGCAAAAAAAATTTTACAATCTGTTGTACAGCAAGATTTATACAGTAGCTTAGCTATGACCATGTTTGTCAAACAATATTCGCGCATTATCCCAATTGTTCGCTTTGAATAAAAACTTTGTTGTGTTATGTACCTGGTATTAATACTAGGTCGCTTATTTATACGAGCAAAAAAAATTTTACAATCTGTTGTACAGCAAGATTTATACAGTAGCTTAGCTATGACCATGTTTGTCAAACAATATTCGCGCATTATCCCAATTGTTCGCTTTGAATAAAAACTTTGTTGTGTTATGTACCTGGTATTAATACTAGGTCGCTTATTTATACGAGCAAAAAAAATTTTACAATCTGTTGTACAGCAAGATTTATACAGTAGCTTAGCTATGACCATGTTTGTCAAACAATATTCGCGCATTATCCCAATTGTTCGCTTTGAATAAAAACTTTGTTGTGTTATGTACCTGGTATTAATACTAGGTCGCTTATTTATACGAGCAAAAAAAATTTTACAATCTGTTGTACAGCAAGATTTATACAGTAGCTTAGCTATGACCATGTTTGTCAAACAATATTCGCGCATTATCCCAATTGTTCGCTTTGAATAAAAACTTTGTTGTGTTATGTACCTGGTATTAATACTAGGTCGCTTATTTATACGAGCAAAAAAAATTTTACAATCTGTTGTACAGCAAGATTTATACAGTAGCTTAGCTATGACCATGTTTGTCAAACAATATTCGCGCATTATCCCAATTGTTCGCTTTGAATAAAAACTTTGTTGTGTTATGTACCTGGTATTAATACTAGGTCGCTTATTTATACGAGCAAAAAAAATTTTACAATCTGTTGTACAGCAAGATTTATACAGTAGTTTAGCTATGACCATGTTTGTCAAACAATATTCGCGCATTATCCCAATTGTTCGCTTTGAATAAAAACTTTGTTGTGTTATGTACCTGGTATTAATACTAGGTCGCTTATTTATACGAGCAAAAAAAATTTTACAATCTGTTGTACAGCAAGATTTATACAGTAGCTTAGCTATGACCATGTTTATCAAACAATGTCTGCTTCTATAAAAACTTTGGATTGGTAGACAAATATGCTCTCAAGTGTAGGTACTGTTAAATTCATAACACCTCCTTTTTTGTTGTTGAGGTTAAAAAGAAAACGGTAAATTGGATTTGAGCGGAGGCTGGCTGTCTCTAATGAGGGTACTTGTGCCGGCTGTCGGATCGGCCCCGCCTGGACGTGACGCGCCACGGGCCCTTAAGCCGGTGTTCAATCAAAGGCAAGTCCTGAATAAGTTGTTTGAGGAATAGGGGATCCGTCTTCATCCATAAAAAATCCACTATTATGGTCATGTATCATACCATAAACAAAATTACAAATGCTCACGGCATTAAAAAGTAGTTTCTTTTCGAAACGAATACCTTACATTTACCCAGTTTCTGGTATAAAATCTGAATTATCTGAGATTGTTATTTACAAAAGAGGTGAGTGTGTGTCCTCGGGACCTCCTTAAGAGCACACCAGTCCTCCCACCTCTCACACACAACGATTAAGGATATCCCAAAAAAAAACTAAAATATAATATTATATATAACAGCTATGAACAGTCTTTATGAAGTATTATTTCTGACAATATAAAATACATTGAAATCGGTTGAGCCGTTTTAGAGGGGTGGTAAGGGATCAAGTATAACAGCTCACGGGATCCAATCCAACCTCACCAGCTCCTGGAGCACCCTGCTAATCAACAAACGAGGCTCTGGCTCCCACCAACGCGCATTGGGCCGGCGTGTTGGGAAATGGCCTAAATCCTCCCAATATGAACCCCTACTAACGGGAATCTTTGGGGAAGGCCTATGTCCTACATTGGACGTCTATCAGCTGATGATGATGATGATCAAGGAATAACTGATAGATTTCAATATCACATGAAATTAAGTGATAAAGTGGAAGTTAGTGAAGGAGTCTCCTCTAGAATATCCTATATCTCAAATACTAAGAACTAGTCTTTGTTACTGGAGACAATCTAGACGTTTACCAACGCAGCGACTTTACCGCCAAACAGTAATATATAAACATTATTGTGATCCGGTTTTAAAGGCGTTGTAGCTTACCATCTTCCAGTCCAGTCCAGTGGTTCAGGCGACGAGCGCGTTGTTGCGCAGTGTATACTATCCTAACTACCACCACCTTCTTATGGTCCGGAGTATTACTTACCATCAGATGAACGTCTCACTCGTCTCGTCATTTATTGTATACAAAAAACTGGTTTAAAATCATGCTAATATAACAGCAAATTAACCATGTGATGTAACTTATCAGGCGGGTTGATAACTTAACCATCATGCTAACTTCACCTTATATGTCTTCATGGTTAAAGCTAAGCAGTTAACTGTTGCTTCACAGAGTTATTTATATTTAGCTATAGCTGTTATTAAAGACTCTAATGACTCTAAAGACCCTTTTAATTCGTCCTAACTTTACTAAGTTAAGTCTAAAAGCCATTAAAGTTGAAGTTGTGATAGCTCAGTTTGTAAGGAGGAAGACCTGTGAGTTCAATACCCACTAAGCTCCAACTTCCGGTGAAGAAAAACATTGCGAGGGAACCGACAGGCTGTATAAATCTATATATTGAGAGCGCTCTTAGTGTGGTGGATAATTGGATTAAATTCTTCTTGGATGAGAAGGCTTTGAATACCAGCAGTGGGATAGTTAAGTGGGCTGTTTATTAAAGTGTGATGTGTAAGAAACTTAACAAGATATCACTTAAACACTTAAGTTACCTTAAAAATGAGTAACCAACTGACAGACATACAAGATGTTATACTCTATTTGCTTGGTTGTTGATTTGGATATTGTTTGGGTTTTATTCTCTGTAATATATATATTTGTATATATCAAATATATATGTATGTGTATATCTAAACAGTAACATTAGGTTGCAACAACTAATGTGCCCGTTTGATTGTAAACGTTTGCGTTATTACATTATATACGGGTTTAAGCGAACATCTGTTCAAACAAGTCAACAAGGGTCCGTTTTTGTTACGTTTGTTTCGTATCCAATTTGCTGGAATAACATTTTGGACATATTCATTTAAACGATAAATCCATGTTAACACGAAAATATTTATAACAACATACAATATCTATACACACATATACATATATTTATATGTATGAGATAAATATAGAGAATGAAATCCAAACAATATCTAAATCAACAGCCAAGCAAATAGAGTATAACAACTTGTATATCTGTGAGTTGGTTATTCATTTTTAATGTGATTTAAGTGTTTAAGTGATATCTTGTTGAGTTTCTTACATATCACACTTTAATATACAGCCCACTTAACTATCCCACAGCTGGAATTCAAAGCCTTCTCATACAAAAAGAAAGTTGAATCCGATTATCCACCACAGTAATCACGCTTTGGATATATAGACTTACATAGCCTGTCGGTTTCCTCGCAATATTTTTCCTTACCGGAAGTTGGAGCTTAGAATATGGTGTCCTCTTTCTTGCTTAAATCAATTCCTATCAACAAAGGTTTAAAAGTATTCCAAAATATCAAAAGATTTAAATTTGGATGCTGTACTCTCCTGTGAATGAACACGTTGCTATGTAATCTATAAAACTGTGATAAAATGTATGTTTATTATATCGTATATCCTTATTTGGAGGTCCTTAAATAAATAGGAATATATAATATCACGTGAAAATACGTGCTTTATATCTTCGGCTATCAGGCTACATTAAAATGCTGTTACACAATAGACAGATTTTTTGATAGAAGTCTTACGTAAAAATTTTGTATGAATAACTTTCTTTTTAAACTACCTCTAGTGGGAAGTAGTTTTAAATATTAATATATATATATATATATATATCAATAGAGCGTTCAATATATATTAATATATATACAAAACAAACGGAAGGACATTTTCATATAAAAATAAACTTATACCCAATCCAAATAAATCAAAATAAAACCCTTCCACTTTATCAGCTTTTAACACTCCATTTATCGTTTCTGTTCTGACTTATTATAATAAACTAAAGGATAATACGCTGTCCTTTTTAAATCCTTCCACGAGCACTTTGTTCTTTAGGAAGCTTTATTTTTTTGTATTAAATTTCCATCATCATGCTGTTATCCTTTATACTGTGGGATGTATTCGTTTATACGATTACTCGTTTTTATATGATCAAGTGGAATGAAATACGTTATCGATTAATCGGCTGTTTTATGATTAAATCGATACAACTTTTTTTTTTAAAAAATGTATAAACCAACAATTATTTTACTGACATATATTTTTACTGGTGGTAACACTCTTTACTGGTGGTAGGTCTCTGTTGTCGGAGACCGTATGAAAGTACCACCGCAGCGCCGATTTTAGGCCACAAAACAGTAGTCCATCCATCCATCCAATCAGCCAGAAGACGTCCACTGCTGGACAAAGGCCTCCCCCAAAGATTTCCACTTAGACCGGTCCTGGGCCACCCGCATCCAATGGTTGCCAGCGACCTTGACCAGGTCGTCGGTCCACCTTGTGGGGGGTCTGCCCACGCTACGTCTTCCGGTACGTGGCCGCCACTCGAGAACCTGTCTGCCCCAACGGCCGTCGGTTCTGCGAGCTATGTGCCCTGCCCATTGCCACTTTGCGACGGCGACCCTTCGAGCTATGTCGGTGACCTTGGTTCTCCTGCGGATGTCCTCATTTCTGATTCGATCTCGCAGGGAAACTCCGAGCATAGCTCGCTCCATCGCCCTCGCAACAATCTTAAGCTTGCGGACAAGGCCCACAGTAAGCGGCCACGTCTCTGCTCCGTATGTCATCACTGGCAACACACACTGGTCAAAGACTTTTGTCTTGAGACACTGCGGTATATTGGACGAGAAAATATTTCTTAGCTTCAAAACAGTAGTACGCAAACATAACTTTATTCTGGATTGAAGGGCGCTGAATTATTGGTATAACGAGACAACGTCTTATGTCTCATCGCGTCGGGCGCTATAGACACCATTTTTCCAATAAATACCACTAATTCCACATTGTTAAGGACTGACGTATTACTTACCATCACATGTTCAGCTCATCGCGTCACTTAATTAAAATAGTACATTAAAAAGGTACGCAAAGATGTAAATTGTTGAGTATATCTTTAAGTATAAATAAGTAAAGAGATTTCGAGTATCGCATATATATACTATACGAAATGTGTGAGAGACTCTGCTTACACGGCGCCGTGTAATCGGCAATCGCCGTGTGTCTCAATCGACTTTGTTTAGTATACTTATATCAGTTTCGACAGACGAGCGTTGAACTTGATCTTCAATCATCTTAAGGTTGTACTTCAGCCGCTCCGTGAAGTTTCAAAGGCATACAATTCAAATAACACTTTACAATCTTTAATTTCGTTACATTAACGTAAATAATATATAAAGAAGCTTATTTTTTTAATTACGATAACTTATCAGTAAGTTAATAGTAAGTAAGATTGTCGTTAGGTTATTCATAGAATAAATACTCTACGACTAACCTAACCTCACCTCAAAATATGTTGGTACTATCCCCGAGCCTATTTCTGCCAAACATTAGAGTAAAAACATTACCGTATTCCGGTTTATAGGGCGCTGTAGCTAGTGAAATTACTGCAGTAACGAGACTGAATATCTCATGTATCAGGTGCGGAGTTTTGATAGATATTTAAAAAAAACGAGTAAAGAAAATGAACCGAAGGGGAATCTCTCTCTCACGGTGACTCCTTGTGAGAGAAGGCTCTTAGTCCCACCAGTGGGATATATATATACTATTGATATTATGTAAATATTCTAGAATAGTTTCTATACAAATAAAATAAGAAATCTAAATAGTATTATTTAATATATTCCGATTATAGAGGACATTGTATTCTCTCTCTATTGGTAATGAGGTCCTTTTCCGGCATAATCTTTCAAATCCTTGTTCAGCGAAATTGAATGGAGAGTTGAATTGAGGACTCGTTATCTCAAGAGGTATTCTACTTACCTATACTAAGATTCGAAGTTAACTTTAAGTTAAATATACATTTTGGTTACCAATTTCACTTCACTTAACACGAATAGTATGCGATTTACAATGACTGCTATAAAATGGGAGGAAGTGGATTGAAGTCCAGCGCGACTTCCAATTGCACTTGCATTGGTCAAGGTGCGAGCTGATGATGTACGGGTATGTAGAAATACAAAATATTTACTAGATTTATTTGACGTGCATTTCTACGTATCGATATGGAAAGCTACGTTTTTGAAGAGAACGATGTCCAGAATTGAGCGGAATGGAAATAGAGAAGTAGGAAGACAGACCCAAATATAAACTGCCACGTAGTCTCAGGATATTAAAAATAGCATTAAAACAAGCCCTGCCCTGCTGGAACTAAATTCACAAATGTGAGAAGAATTTTCCAATACAGGAGTACCACTTTATGAAAGTTCTCCATGCCAGAAGATTATCGAAAAGTGAGGAAAGCAGTCGTCTCACTTTCATGGAGTGTTTCAGGAAAGTAATAAAAAGGGTAATGGAGCAAAACAAGACAAACATAAAACCAGAATAAATGTCACAAAGAAAATAGGAAATTTGGAATAGTGATAAATAAAGAAAAGCCAAAGGATGTGATAAAGTAAGAAAAGAAAAGTGTGATACTAGAATATAATAAAAGAACCTTAGACTCAAGATTAGATAAGGAAAGTTGTAAAATTAATCAACGAAGAAATATGATGAAGAATTACAGAGAGTGGAAAGATGAAAGCGAGAACTGGAATGGAAGAAAAGGAAGGACGAAAAAGGAGAGTGGTAAAAAGGAATATAAAACAAAGGAGACTGAAATAAAAATAGAAACGCATAGGTGCCAGCTGAATACAATTGGGGGAACAATAATAACCAGACCAAAAAAAGAATTGAGACCTACCACCGGTGACTAATAAAGAACTTGAATCACAGAACTACTTAAAACTAAGTGAGATTACTTAGAAATATATTTCTGAGGCCACATCTATCTAAGTATTACTACAGTAGATACAAAGATCCGCCCACGTTGACTAAAAGAGCAGAATTCAGTGACCAATAGAAACGTATAGAAAAGGCTTTTATGAAAGAACTAAATTTAGTCTCGAGCACACACTTGACTTTGACCTGGCACTCGAGCAGTGTCAGAGACATGGACTGACATATAATAATGAGCATCGTGCTGTAGTTAATCTTAACCCTGACAATAGCTCACATTTTTTTTTTAAAAAAGAAACGAATCAGCTGATGATAAAGGTCTCAATGTTAAAAAGATATTGCTGGTGTTAGTTCTAATAAATGAAGTATTACTATCAGATTATGTATGATAACATTAAAAATGAAATTAATGATAATAATGAAAACTGAATTAATGACGAATTTAACAATCGAAGTAATGATAAAAGTAAATATAACTATAAGGGGTGTAAGGGTTCCCGCACTACAACCTACAGGACCCAAGCCAACCTCACCTACTGGAGGAACCCTGCTAATCAACAAACGAGGCTCTGGCTCCCACCAACCCGCATTGGGCCAGCGTGGTGGAAAATGGCCCAAATCCTCCTACAGGAATTCCTAACCAATCAAGGTGGAAATCTTTGGGGGAGGCTTATATCCATCAGTCAACACCACCATCTGGTGTGATGATGTGATTGAGACTGGCGGTTACACCACCATACCTACAGTAGCCGACAAACAGTAGTATGCAGGCATTGCTCTGTTCCGGTTTGAAGGGCTCTGTAGTTGGCGAAATGATCGGGGTAAAGAGACTTAGTGGCAATAGTTAAGACGATGCACTGCACCACATTGTGCTCGTTGATATAGATAAGATGTCAAGCATAACATATACGTATATGAATATAAAAATGTACTACATATATATCATCTAGTATATAAAGAGCAATTTTATAAATTAAACATATTATTTGGTAATACATTATATATATATATTGGAAATATCTTCCACCAGCCCTTTCCTCGGCTATGTGGGATCCGCACAGTATGTAACTTCTCTCCCATTTCCCTCTATCAGCCGTCATATCTGAATTCATACTCTTCATACACATGTCATGTTTCACACAATCCACACTTTCTTCAGTCTCCCTCTACCCTTACAACCATCCACGTCCATCCTCATTACTTTCTTTGTTATATATCCTTCATCCCTCCGCACATGTCCGCACCGCGCTGACCTCTTGCTCCTCAATTTCTCTGTCACTGGAGCAACTTTAAGACTTCCTCTAATATACTCACTTTATTAATATAATATAAATAATGTAAATATCGACAAATAAAGTAAATGCCCCGGATCATCCCCTTAAAATATATTATCTAACTTTATAGAATAAGTAATAAAATCTTTACACGATATCGTAAATATTTACGGGTCCTTAATGTTCCTGAGGGACGACAAAAGGCATTAATTACGATTGTAAAGGACCTTCAATATGCCGACTTGATGATAAATAAGGATATTTATAAAGCGTTTCAATTTTATTTTTATTATAGCGTTGAACGAAACGACGAGAGGGATGGGACGTTCACCTGATATTAAGTGATACGCATATTCACAACAAAATGGCGCTAGTTAGGATGTTATACATTGTACTACATTGCGCTCGTTGCCCGATATATAATATGTCGAGTTTCGTTACCCCAGGAATTTATGTAGTAATTTCAATAATATACATATAAAGATGATATTCAGAGATCTCCGAAACAATTACACGTGAACACTCAAAATTAAGTGAAGCTATTGCTTCTGCAATTTAGAGGTTAGGTAAGAATGGATTTTACAAAATTTCTACCCCAATTGCGAGTGTTACAGCTAGCACGGCAGGCAGGGAACAGCTAGTGTGCTCAAACGTTTGCCAATGTAACACATACATTGGCCAACGTTTGAGCCAACATTTATAAATGAAATTTGTAAATCAGCGCGAATTTCATATTACATACATCCTATATAACTTAAAGTTAGTAATGTGCAATGTTTACGGCAACGGGCCCCAGCTCTGTCGCATTAACTTAACGCTATTGTATAGCTTTTAGGTGCTGTTATGCATATGTGGACTGTTTTTTTTTTTAATTAAAAGGGCATAGGCTCCATCCTCACTGAGCTTGAGCTTCGTAATAAAATTGAGAAGTAGACATGAACAACACTTTACTAGTGGTAGATCTGTGTATGCCGAAGACCGTCTAGGAACTATTGCAGCTTCTATTACAGCCGAAAAACAGTACTTTGCAAATATTACTGTATTCAGGTTTGAAGGGCGCTGTAGTTAGTGTAATCGCTGGGGTATCGATGCTCAAGAACATGTCTCATAGCGATAAGGACAACGTGATGGTTTGTATCACATACTAACACCACATTATGGGCAAGCGTATCACCATCAGATGAACGTTTAGCTCTTCTCGTCTCCTCGTCAAATGAATCTCTATAAGAGGTCTGGTATCCCAGCAGTGGGATTAAGATGTCTATTAATAAATTCTTTGAAAAGGTATTACATAAAAATATAATTAATTATGTACTACCTTTTCTAAGAACGCGTCTTATACGATTTCTTACTGTTAACATAGTTTTAATTATTGTATCTAACTTAAGCTAACTTAAGTTACAGAAATCCACAATTTCTTAAGTAACTTATGTATATAAGGGCTGACGTGATGATTAAGCAAAATCCATTCTAACATACATATGTTTAAGTAACAAGGGGTTGTTTGTTTCTTCCCTTACGAACTCGTCAGCATTTAATAAGTCAATGGTTTTATACGTTCTTTAAAAAAAAAACACGCGGAAGCAGTATGGAGGTTTAATAGCGATCTCTTTTTAATCTAGGTTCCTCTCTGACAACCCTGGATAGGATAAACCTAGACTTCGTATGTACATACATTAGTGATATTAAATCCTAGGCGGATAATGCTTTGCGTAAATTAATTCCACGCGTCTGCAGTGCTTAAACGTAATAGTGATGAAATTAATTATTGTTACCGGTAACAATATTACTATAGCAATGTGCAATTATTGTTACTGGTAACGTTAACTCTATGGCAATGTTTATTAATGTTACTAGTAACATTCATTCAATGTACTACATAAATAAAATGTTCCGTACTAGAGTTAACATACATATTTCTTTTAAAGATTCATGCCGTTTTAGGAGTGAAAAAGGATTCAAATCTATATCCTGTGTGGAAGATAGTTTATTTATATCTTGGTACATACATCTGTGACGAAAAAGTCGACTAATTCCCCATCAAGTCTATACATTCTAACGACGTGTTTGAAAGAAGCGCGTTTCTTACAATTAGGTGAACGTCACGTTTGATAACATTTATATTGAAAAAATACTAATTAAAGACTGAATAGCAAACAAATCTAGATTCAGGTTTAAAAAAACGACTATAATTGACTTCACAAAGCGTCTTTCCTGTTGAATAATGAAACTAATAATGAAACAATAGAAAACGTTCACTGCTGCCTAACAAAGCTCTTCCTTTATTCTCCTGCACGTTTGTACGAAGTCAAAGCTTTCAGAGAATTTTAAGTTTATATCTTATGAGAAGAAAAATGAAATTTTGCTAGATTCTATATAAAAAAAAAACACTTTTAGTTGACTATTTTCAGTGATCTGATGCCTATATGGTGCTAGTTAAGTCTCTAGAAATGTTTGTTTATCCCTATAATTCACTAGTTATATATTCCCCTAACTTAATATAAGATAACGTTTGGATAAGAACAGTAAATCTAGACTTTATGTACATTAGAAAACCTAGATTAAATTTGTCTAAGTAACTTTGTGTTTAGTCTACAAACTTGTGCAGTGTTTGCACAAACTTCAGATGTCCTTTAGTTTATATATAGTTTATTGATTATATGATTGTTGTGAGTTTGTAATTATACTACAGCGCTTTTCAAACCTTAACACAGTAATGTTTGTAAAGTATGGAATTGAAAAAGGGTTTGATTGGATTTAGCGGGGTAGGTAACCCTTGTAGGGTCTGTATTTGAAATGCATAAATCCTGCGTTATCCGCTTATCAACAGACAATTTATGTTTGTGTGTATTGTATCTTGAATAATAATATACTGCTTAATGATATAAATTCATTTATACCATCTCATTAATTTCTTTTGTTCTACGCAGCGACGTGATGAGCGAGACGTTCAACTGATGATAACTAATACGTCTGCCCATAAGAACGTGGTGCTAGTTAGGATGATATACACAGCACCACATTGTGCTTGTAGCTACAGATACAAGATATAAAGTCTCGTAACCTCATTAATTTTACTTAAGTAATATTTGCACACTAGACTTCGGCGGCCAAAAAGTAGCTGCGGTGTTACCTACCTTGACAGCCTCCGATAACAGTGATCTACCATCAGTAAATACAAAGTTATTTAGCACAGATTTCTGGCTTAAAATATTTAGTGCCTATAGAGTTTTATGTAATAGTCTCGGTGAATATGAAGCGAGTGTGAAGATAGAATTAAGCACCACATACTTATTCCACCGACGTCGAAATAAAAGATCAATAAGAAAAGACTGGAGGATAGTTGGCGTAGTTCCAACGTACTTATCAAGTAACGAACGTAGAAATATATGATAAAATTTATTGTTAACCCTGTTTATTGTTATTTCATTGCCAACGGCATAAAGAAAATTTTCGTTTGTCATTCATTGAAGAATATTAGATATAACAATTTTGACATGAATTATTTTAAAAAATCGATATTTTATACGGATTCAATTCTACACTTAGCGCCTGTCGGAAAATTGGCCGCAATTCAACAAGATTGTATTTTTCATTGATTATTTTGAAAGGCGCTTCTCATATAATTCTTTTCGATACTGCTTCATCAGGTCAACAAATTTTAGTCCTATGTATTTACAGTACCCTATATATCTATTCATGAACAGAGGCCTTCGCAAAGGAGGATTTTTGCCTCACTCACTAAGCTTATCCGTAGTGGAAAGCCCAGTATGGTCAAAGTGAAAGCAGTTGCCGTTTTAAAGAAATTAATCAGACTTTTGCTGCATGTTCATTTATACGTTACATGAATATCATATAATAGTGTACGCTATAAAAGCACTACAAGTTCATTTGTGATAGTTCGTTAACTATTAGTAACAATGTTACGTGTTCCTCTTTGTGTATAGAAATTTCGCGCGCTACAAACTCGATTTGAAAATGTGGATTGTTCATTTAGTAAATGAATCCTTTATATATGCTTGAAATATATTTCTCTGTGTTTTAATGGTATTACGAAGTCAACATTATCAACATTAGCCGATAGAAGCCCACTGCTGGATATGTCTTTCCCAAGGATCTCCACTCTAAGCGGTCCTGCGCTGCCGCATCAACGTCAATATAGATCCCTTATCTCATACATTGACAGTAATGCTGTTATATCAACAAATTTAAATATATGGATGGTTTGGCATCGGAATACAACGTGGGTCCTCCATGTAAAAGGCGAGCTGTTGAAGCATGAATTGTAGGTTGCTATGTATATTTTAGTACCCAATAAAGTATTTGACCCTAAGCCAGCCCCGGCTAGTATTTAATACAACTAGTAATAAGTTACGCAAGGCGACTATAAAGTTAAGTTAGGAGCCCGTAACTGCTGACGCCGTCCCAATTTTAGGCCAAGTTAATGTCGTGGAACAGAGATAAGGGCGTAAGGGGGAAGTTTGTTCGGCAATATTGCAAATTCGTATGTGAACTTTACTAGAGTTGCGAACTGTACACGACGTTCCAGGAAAGATTTTCCTATCTATATAATAATCGATATTTGGTTAGGTAGTAGGTTCCTGGAGACCGTCTAGGTACCACAGCAGCTTCTATTGCAGCTGACAAACAGTACTATGCAAAGGTTACTGTATTCCAGTTTGAAGTGCGTTGTAGCTAGTGTAATTACTGGGGTATCGAGGCGAAACAACTTAGGTCTCATAGCGATAAGGACAATGTGGTGCTTTGTATAACATCCTAACTACTGCCATGTTGTCGGCAGGCGTATCACTTACCAGCAGATGAATATCTAGCTCATCTCATCACTTCCTTGAATGAAGAATAATATGAAATCATTGCCGCTTCCCTATATCATCTGCTGTACGAAATTGAAGGTGTTTAGCCAACATTGGAACATCACTAAAGTCAGTCGATATCACGATGAGGAAAACACACAGCGATGTTTTTGCTGCATTATTTATGACCACTTAACATGTCACGAAGCGAAACGAAAAGTATAACGTTGACGGGAAACTTACACTACAATCGCCTGACTCGTGCTAGGATACAGATAAAGGATTCCTTTCATAATTTTATTATTTCTTTTAATATAAAGAAACTATGAAACGAACCGCTCATCTAAATATATAAATAGCATCATCCTCTGCTGGACATAGGCCTCTCCTAAAAATTCCTACATCGATCGGTCCTGCGCTGTCCGCATCGCCGGGCATTAGGGGTTGTTTTTTGTAGGGGTTCGTATAGAGGGATTTAGGCCATTTCCCACCACCCTGGGAGCCAGAGCCCCGTTTGTTGATTAGCAAAGTGCATCACGAGCAGGTCAGGTCGACTCGGATCCCGTGAGTTTTTATGGAGGACTCCTTACACCCCTTATATAAGTACATTTTATAAGTACATTTACCATGTTATTAGGATATTGACACTACCACCCAATACTGTTTAATTTTATTTAAAGAAGCTACGAGACGAGTGGAATGTTGATACGCTAGTTAGGATAATATATACCAAGTGATCATAATCGTGGGACTAAAGTCAAGTTTTTTGCTGGTAGTATGTCTCTATTGCCGGAGACCGTCTAAGTACAGAGTGTCTGGAGGCAGATTTATGTTTTCAAATTTAAATAAAAAATCATATGTTTGACATATAATTTTACTAAAAGTATTAAAAGATAGAGTAAAAATGCGGATTTTATTTTTTAAAGATAATGTCATCCAAATGTCTTCCATCCTGTTGCACACACACACTGTTCGAAACGAAACCTCGTATTCCGTGCCACACGCTGCAGTAAACTCTTTTAAGTCCACAACAGTTCGCGGATTGTTGGCGTAAACTCTCTCTTTGAGGTAGCCGCACAAAAAAAAATCCTTTGGAGTTAGGTCGGGTGACCGCGGTGGCCACGGGATGTCCCCAAAGCGACTAATCAGTTTTTGAGGGAGATTTTCTCGCAACAAATCCATCGAAGCTCTGGCCGTGTATGCGGTCGCACCTGTACCGCATCCTGTTGAAACCACGTGTGTGATGAGAATGATGAATGAGCTCGCAGGTTCGGCAAAAAGAAATTCGAAATCATGAGCCGATAATTCTCACCATTGACATTCGTCGCTTGGCCCCGTGCATTTTCAAAAAAAAATGGTCTGATTATCCCATTCGTGGATAAAGCGCACCAAACAGTTACCCTTGGGCAATGTAATGGTTTTTGGTGCTTCAGTCGAGGATTGCGAGTTCTTAGAGCCCAGTAACGGCAATTTTGCTTGTTTACGTGTCCGTTTAAATGAAAATGAGCCTCGTCGCCCCAAAAAATGGAATTCACAGTGCGAAAACGCTCCAACATGGTTTCACAAAAAATTTTGCGTGACGCAAAGTCATTTTTTTTCAATTCTTGAATTATTTGAATTTTTAAAGGATGAAACTTCATATCTTTTTTCAAAATTTCATGCACGCACGCTCTTGGAAGTCCCAGTGAAGCTGCCCTTTTCCGTATCGAAAGTCGTGCATTTTCACGTAAACTGCGTTCAACCAGTTCAATGTTTTCGGGGGTCCTTGACGATCGACTAGGTCCTGGCCGTGGTGTGTTCATAGCCGAAGCAGTTGCGCGGAACCTCTCCACCCACGAACGAATTAAATTCACACTCGGCCCATCGCCTATCCGTCGAATATTGAAATGTGAACAAAACTGTCGGCGAGCGAGTACGTAAGAATCGTTACTCTTGAAGAATGCTTCAATAGCGAAAGCGCGATGCTCACCCGACCACTGCACCACTGCACCACTGCACCACTGCACCACTGCACCACTGCACCACTGCACCACTGCACCACTGCACCACTGCACCACTGCATCACTGCACCACTGCACCACTGCACCACTGCACCACTGCACCACTGCACCACTGCACCACTGCACCACTGCACCACTGCCCCACTGCACCACTGCACCACTGCACCACTGCACCACTGCACCACTGCACCACTGCACCACTGCATCACTGCACCACTGCACCACTGCGACATCGTGACTAAGAAATCCGCACAATCGGTGATTCTAATGACACCACCTTCACTGCACCCCCGCACTGTTTATAACTTATTGAGATATTCGTTTTTTAAAATATAAATCTGCCGCCAGACACCCTTTACCACTACAGCGCCTATTGCAGCCGATAAAGAGTACTGTGTTCCGGTTTAAAAGGCGCTGTAGCTAGTGAAATTACTGGGGTAGAATTATCATCCTATGTCCTCAATGTTGTTATGGGCAGACGTATCACTTACCATCGGGTGAACGTGAAAAAAAATGTTAAGCTTTTAGTGTTACGTTCATATATAAATGTTTTATTGCGCTGCGAACTACACAATTGAATTATTGATCATACATATCGCCTTCGGCAGCTTTTCATGTCCTTTTTATCTTTATCCTGTTCGATGTTTCTATTTGCTTTGAGAATACAAATTTCCGTCTCTTCTTAATGTTGAGAATTATTATCTGTCTTAATGTCAGTTATTACCTTAGATATGATGATTGGTATCACAATGATTGAATAGTCACTAACACGTATAGAAATATATCATCGTTATCGGGACGAGCAAGACATTCACCTGATGGTAAGTGATCAGCCTGCCAATAACAACGTGGCGCTAGTTAAGATGACATACACTACACCACGTTGCGCTTATCGCGTGAGACAAGATGTTGAGTCCCGTTACCCCTGTAATTACATTAGCTTCAGTGTCCATCTAACCGGAACACAGTTATGTTGTCACACTACTATTTGGTGCCTGAAATAGTTTATTTGTAATTGGTGGTTGTAGGTCTTCGGTGCTGGGGTGCTGGGTCGGATAACCTCCTCGTGTGCCCGGGAGATGCAGTTGCCTTCGGACCTCGGTCCGGGGGTAAGGGCATCTCCTGGGACTGGTGTACCCTGGGCAACGGCAGCTGCTTTATGCTCTCGGGCATAGGGCAGCTGACGGCTAATAATCCGACAGCCGGATAACCCGGCGGGAGGGGTCTCTCCGCGTGTCCCTCTGACTATCAGAAGGCACAGTGGAGGGGCGACGGCGGGCTCGGTGTGCACTTACCCTGCCCCGGGCAGGCGGTGGGTCTTTCCTGCCGCCACCGTCGGTCGTAATCCCGTGTGATGTCGTGGTTATGTCTCGCGGTCACACGGGACCGAGGCCCTTGGCTTAACTGCCCGGGGCGCGAGGAGGAAAACCTCTATAAAAAACTACCCCAACTCAAACGGCGACGCAGCGTGAGGAGTGCATGGCTGGAGGGGAGTCCAGTCTCTACTGCGGACCCCGACAGGGGACCGGCCGACCCCCTGGACGCGACATCTAGGCTTACCGGAGGCAACACGGGCTCTGTCGAAGGTGGACCTCAGTAACCCGTGACTCGTGGGATTGTAATGGAAACTGGAAAACAAATAAAAAAACTTTACGGGTGGAACTCACCAGTTTGCCCATAGAGAATGTCGGGCCCGAGATGGGCGGAGGCGTTGTGCCTGCGACGGGCGGAGTGGATGCGGTGCCCGTGAAGGGCGGAGCAAAAAAGAGGAGAGTCTCCCGATCGGGAGAGAGGGCGAGGGCAGCGGTCGCGGTCGCGAGGACCGACTCCGGGATGGCGCTGAGGGCGACGTCCCGCAGAGGGAGGAGTGCGGGATCGTCGCGAGGCGTAGACTCCTCTGGGGGAGCTTCGCCTGCCCCGGAGAGTGGGGTGAGCGGCGCGACGAGCAGGGACCGGTCGCGTGTGGAGGTAGCCACCTTCCAGGCGATCGTGGACACCGATCGGTTCCGCAAGCCGGGGCTGCCTGCTTCGGAGGGCGACGACGGCGGGTCCGGGAAACGGAAGACCGCCAGAGAAATGACCACCGTGGAGCTGGTCAGCGAGGTGGAGGGAGCTGCCGGCGACATCTCGCTCGTCTGTAAGACGAGCAAATCTCTGTCCGGCGGCTTCCAGAAGAGGCTGAACCAGGCCGTCCTCTCCATCAGGGAGGCGGAGGTAGCCCTGGCGGCGCGACTCGAGCCGGAGGAGAACCTCCGTCTCCGCTGCGACAATCGTCGCCTGGAGACGGAGGTGGACTATATAAGGCGTGAGCTCCTCGCGTTCAAAAAGTCCAACGAGGAGCTCAGCCTGCAGGTGGTGGCACTGCGCACTGGGGCGGGGCCCGTGCCAGTGGAGGCTCCGGCTCGTCCTCCTCCTCCTGAGCCGGCGGATTTTGCGGCCCTCATCAACGCGGCCGTGGTGCGGGCATCCGAAGAGATGCTCGGTGCCGCAGCGCGGATGATCGAGGGTCGCTTCGCCAGGCTGGAAGACCGCCTGCTTCCAGCCCCCATCATCCGTCCGCCTCTGGCGGCGGATAGAAGGAGGGCGCTGGGTGGCAGTTCCGTCTCGCGGGCCCCCGCGCCTGCGGACGCGGCCACCTCGGCTACAACCCGGCCGGCGGCGCCCTCGGCGCCCCGACAGGCGTCGGCGCCGGCACCACTACCTCGCCGGGCGCCGATAAAGGCCTCGACCTCTCGCCCTCAGCCAACAATAACATCCTCGGCTGAGGGAGAGATGGAGGTGGAAAACGTGCCGCTGCCCGGGCCCTCCACGGAGGAGGGCTCGTGGGTGAAGGTGGTTGGCCGAAAGGCGCGGGCCAGGGCCGCCAAGAAGGCGGACCCCGTCAAGAAGGCGGGCCCCGCCAAGAAGGGGCCCAAGCTTGCGCCGCCCAAGACGGCCGCAGTGATAGTTAAGCTGCGGCCCGAGGCGGTGGCCGAGGGGACGTCTTACCGGGAGATCTTGAGCTCCCTGGTGAAGACGTCCGCCCTCGAGGACTTGGGCCTCGTGGGCCAAATGCGGGTGCGGCCCACTATGGCGGGGGCCCGCCTGTTCGAGCTAGGTGCCAGCCACGGCCACGACGTTGCAGACCAGCTAGCGGAGAAGATGAAGACTTCGCTGGCTGGGGTGTCCGACGTCGTCCGGCCGGTCAAAATCGCGGATCTGCGGGTGACCGAGCTGGACGACTCGGCCACCAAAGAGACGGTCTAGGCTGCGGTCGTCGCAGCAACGGGCTGCCCAGCCGGGCAGGTGAAGGCCCTGTCCGTAAGGGACGGGCCCGGGGGGATGGGCACCACCATCGTAACGTGTCCGGTCGCCGCCGCGAAGCTGCTGGCGGAGAAGGGCCGCGTCCTGGTCGGGTGGACCTCGGCCAGGATCGTGGCTCTGGAGCAGCGCCCCTTGCGCTGCTTCAAGTGTATGGCGATCGGGCACACCTCCTCTACGTGCCCATCCCCCAAATGCCGGAGGGATCTGTGCTTCCGATGCGGGAAGGTGGGGCACAGGGTCGGCGAGTGCCAGTCGGAGTTCCGATGCTCCGTCTGCGCCGACTCTGGTCGGAAGTCCAACCACTTGATGGGGGGGAGAACTTGTCTCCCCCCCAGGGTCAAGGGAAAGGCTGCGGCCGGGACACCTTCCCGCGTCGCGGAGAAGAAGAGTGCGCCTGCAGGAGATGAGAACATGGTCATCAATTAATTGATGGCCCACATCTCACTCCTGCAGGCGAATCTCAACCACTCCGCCAACGCTCAGGACTTGTTCCTGCAGTCGTTGGCGGAGTGGGGATGCCACATTGGCGTGGCATCGGAGCCGTACAGGATTCCCGCCCAATCATCCTGGGTTGGGGACCTGGACGGCACGGTTGCGGTGCTGGCGAGAGTGGGCGCCTGCCCCCTCTTCAAGTCACTAGAGAGGGGGCACGGCTACGCGGCGGCAGGTTGGGGGAGGTACGCTGTCATCGGGGTGTACTTCTCCCCCAACCGATCCCTGGCAGAGTTCGAGGTGTTTCTCGACTCTGTCAGGGCCGCCGCGGGCAGGTTGTCGCCGAAGGAGACCTTGGTCCTCGGCGACTTCAACTCCAAGTCTCGCTCTTGGGGCGGCACCGCCACCGACGCGAGAGGGAGAGCAGTTGAGGCATGGGCACTGCTCTCCGGTCTGAGCCTCCTTAACGAGGGAAACGCGCTCACGTGCGTGCGAGGGTCGGGGGATCCATCGTGGACCTCTCCTTTGCCTCACCGGCGCTCGCGCGCCGTGTGGCAAATTGGCGGGTGGAAGAGGAGGTGGAACCCTTATCGGATCACCGATATATCAGGTTCGAGGTCTCCCCTCCTCAGGGGCGCGGCACAACATCAGCGCGCCCCGGGTTCCACTTCCCTCGTTGGGTCCTCGGCAAGTTCGACAAGGAGCTCGCCGAGGAGGCGGCGCTGTTCCAGAGATGGAACATGCCTCGAGGCTCAGACGACGTCGGCGTCGACGAGCTGGAAGGTCGCATCCACAGCGCTCTTCAGGAGATGTGCGATGCGGCCATGCCTAGGATGCGGCGACGTCCTGCGGGCCGCCGCCAGTTGTACTGGTGGTCGGAGGAGCTCTCCGGCCTCCGGGCGGCGGCCCAGGCTCGTCGCCGGGCATTGCAGCGTTGTCGGCGTCGGCGCACTCAGGTGACGGGGGAGGAGGAGCGGCTGCAGGGTCAGTATGCGGAAGCCCGCAAGACCCTGCGGCTCGCCATAGTCCGGGCGAAGACCCTTGCTTGGGAGGAACTACTGGCAGGGGTCTACAGGGATCCATGGGGGCGCCCGTTCAAGACGGCACGGAAGAAGCTCTGTGCCGCAGGCGCCCCCTTAACGGAGGCCCTGGACCCGGACTTCCTCCAAGGGGTGGTGGACCGGTTGTTCCCGGGGGCTGACGTGTCATTCCAGCCCCCGGTTATGTCCACTACCGCCCCTGCGGCGGCCACAGAGGAGGGCCCTCCTCTGACGGAAGAGGAGCTGGACGTGGCCCTGGATCGTCTCCGGGGTCGACGTACGGCTCCGGGGCCCGACGGGGTCCCATCGAGGGCCCTCTGGGTGGCCGCGAGTCACCTGCGCGAGGAGCTCCGGGGACTGTACGACGCCTGCATTCGGCGCGTACAGTTCCCGGAGCGCTGGAAGACGGGCAGGCTTTGCCTGCTGCGGAAGGGGGACCGTGACCCCGACTCCCCTTCCGCGTACAGACCGATCGTCCTTCTGGACGAGGCGGGTAAGGTCTTCGAGAAGATCTTGGCCGGCCGTCTCGTTCGGCACCTCGCCGAGGTGGGACCGGGCCTCCATGAGGCCCAGTACGGATTTCGGGCAGGGCGATCCACGTTGGACGCCCTGCTCGACCTGAAGAGCCTCTGTCTGGAGGCCTTCGGTGACGGCGAGGTGGTCCTGGGGGTATCCTTAGATATCGAGAACGCCTTCAACAGCCTGCCATTCGCGACGATCAGGGGGGCGCTGGAGTTTTTCCGGCTTCCCCCTACATGGTCGGGCTGTTGGGGGCGTACCTCAAGGACAGGACGATCGTCTGGGTTGATGGCAGCGGCGAATTACATCGGCGGCGCGTGGAGAGCGGGGTTCCACAGGGGTCGGTCTTGGGCCCCTTGCTGTGGAACCTCGCGTACGACTGGCTGCTGCGGCAGCCGGTCCTCCCCGGGACGAGGGTACTATGCTACGCGGACGACACCCTCGTCTCGGCCCGGGGGAGGAGTTACGACGAGGCTGCTCGTCTGGCCGCCACTAGCACGTCGCTGGTGGTGGACCGGATCGAGCAGCTGGGTCTGAGGGTCTCCGTCACGAAGACGGAGGCCCTCCTCTTCCACGGACCCCGCAGAGGTCCACCCCGGGGCGCGATCATCCCCGTCCGGGGCGAGAGGGTCCCAGTGCGGGGAGCCCTTAAGTATTTAGGGCTCACTCTGGACGGGCGATGGAGCTTCGGGGAGCACTTCTAACGGCTTCTCCCGAAGCTCACCGCCACCGCCGCTGCGCTGGGCAGATTCCTGCCCAATGTCGGGGGGCCGGGTCATTTGTGTCGGCGCCTGTACTCTGGCATCCTGCGGAGTATGGCACTGTACGGTGCGCCCGTATGGGTGGATAGGTGCGAGACCGCCAGGAACGGACCCGTGTTGAAGAGGGCCCAACGTATCCTGGCGGTCCGAGCCTGTCGGGCGTACCGTACGGTGTCCTGGACGGCGGGTACGCTTCTCGCGGCCGATGCGCCTTGGCATCTACAGGCGCAGTCGCTCGCGGAAGTGTACCTATTCCTGCGGGATGCCGGAGAGCGTCGGCCGGACCCGGCCACGGTCCGCCGGATCAGGCGCGTTGCCCATGACGCCCTGATCCGGCGGTGGGAGTCGGAGTTAGGTAACCCTGCCGCCGGCCGGGACACGGTGGAGGCCATCAGGCCCCACCTGTCCCGGTGGATGAGCCGGCGGTACGGGGCCTTGACGTTCCACCTGGTGCAGGTGCTGACAGGCCATGGATGTTTCGGCAAGTACCTGCACCAGGTGGCTCGTAGAGAGATGACGCAAGAATGCGTCGAGTGTGGTGCGCCGTATCAATCTGGCAGAGTGCCCGGCATGGGGGCCGCAACGCCACGCCCTCGTCGCGCAAGTCGGCAGTGACCTCTCGCTGCCGACCTTAATCGATCGTATGTTGAGCAGCGAGAGGTCTTGGAAGGCGGTGGCCTCCTTCTGCGGCGCAGTGATGCGTCAGAAAGAGGCCGCCGAGCGCACGAGGGAGGCGGGAGAGCGCGGCGGCAGAACCACGCCGTCCGCTTCCTCCCGCCGTGAGCGACGGGCCCCTAGCCGGGCACGGTATGAGGGGGCGTTCGGGCCGTTAGACGTGGCCCCTTTGGGCCTTTTGTCGTGTTTCCCCTGGGGGTGAGTCCCCCGGGGGAGTCTTGGTTTTTGTCCCCCCCTCCCATTTCGAAGCGGGGGGGGGAGTCTGGAGGGAGGAGGCCGCCGCCCAATTCCTTCACGGGAGGGCGGCGGCCGGGCGTGCGCTCCGTCCTGGGCGCGCGCGGTCGTCTGAGGGGTCGGGGGGCCCCAACGTGCCGGTCCCGCGAGGGGCCGGTACGGGACGGCAGGTGGGTGCCTTTGCTCCCCGCGGGCATCCACCAGGAGGAGGTTTATACGCGGAGGCGCCCGGAGAGTTGCTTGACTGAAACCCGGGCGTCTCCAGTACGCGTATTGCGGGACAAGCGGTGGTGGTTTTAGTGGGTATGGGGGTCACGCACAACATCTCAGTGGCCCCGAGCCCCACATAACCCGGCGTCTCCCCCCTTGAAAAGGACGCTGGGTATGCGGTAACAGCATTTCCACCACCGATATCAAAAAAAAAAAAAAAAGGTCTTCGGTGCTGAAGATCGTCTGGGTATTGCAGCGAACAAACAGCAGAGAGAGAAGTTATAGGGGAAACCAGACTCGACATCTTAGGTATCAAGGCGATGTGGTGCAGTGTATATCATTCTAACTAGCGCCACGTTGTTAAGTGCAAGTAGCGTATCAGATGAATATCTCGCCCGTTTCCAAGCTCGTTCGTATGAAAATACTAAAGCTTTTTCCTCAATCAAACCAAGCAAAGCTATACACTGGGCCATGAAGAGACACAGTAGGTTTAGTAACTTCCCCGCCCGCTTTACTGGCTATAACTTCTCCGCTACCCCTTTCGGGGGTGACATTTTGTAAAATTCATTCCAAGCTGCCGTATACTCAGCAATTGGAATATTCCTACAAAATTTCAAGTCTTGCAAACCTTATGGCTCCAGAGACATCTTGATGAGTCTCTACATAGGTGGAGATCTCTTGCATATACATACGTACTAACTGTTCTCCAAAGTTAATTAGACATGAAATTTCTCTGAAACATTCCTTGACAGCAATCGCAATCGCCGATGACTTTCTATAGCAACCGTTGCTATAGCAACCGAATAAATAATACGAAATATAAATGTTTATAATAGTTAATTAGTGATGAAGCATCTATGAAATTCTAATAATCAATCGCCTATCTATCTACAAATTATTGCACGTCAAATGATCATGTTTCCGTGTCGATACGTTCACTAGATTTCACGTGATTGAAGAAAAGAAAACCTATCATATTAATATATATATATTTAAGTAGATGTAGATTGATATTGATGTATATTCTTTCGCCAGAGACAGAAAGGAGGGTATCACGTTGATCGCGAAAGTTCACTAGTTGGGGTGGCACTTTAAGAAGAAGTATACATGGATACACGAAAAGAGATACGCAAATTGAATTTAATATTAACTCTTTGAGAAATAACTGTAGAGTTTGAAAGGGCGGTAAATGTAGCAACGCGAGATTTACGGCCGACATTATAACTTCTTAACGGCGCTTCCACCGCCTCATAAACATCACTTACTCCGGTGAAAAGTGCGCCGCTCTCGTTACGCTGCGACTGCCATTAATCAACAGCTAATTGCCGACTTGCCACTTGGAAACGGAGATAATGTTACGTTAATACATATTATTATTATAACAGAACCTAATATAACATAACTTTACACGACAAATGTAAAGAATGACTACATAATCAAATAAGTCACATCGCCATATCACTCATAAGATCTCCGATATTAAAGTAAACACTTAAAACTTGTTTCAGATATTGCTTCTGCCGTTTAGAGGTCAGCCAATAATGGATTTTACAAAACTTCTACCCCAAAGGGAGTTGCAGGGGTGGTACGGCTAGCAAAACCACCAAGAACAGCTAATTATATATATATATATAGATAAACTCGCCCATGTTAAGGCGTATATTGTAATACTTCGTAACGGCTTTGCTGCTGTGAACATATTAGAGGATTCTAGATTATCTTCACCATTCACTTGTCACTTAATACTACGTGATATTTAAGTCAAGTGTTAGTATAATAAGTATTTATTAATATGGTAACAAAAGATATCAATTTCTAAACTACCTTACTTAGTACCTTAGCATCATCTTTCAAATAAACATTGATAGTGATATAACTGTCTCTTTTTAGAGTAAAAGGAATGTAAAGAATAATATTATATATATATTTTTCTTTTATTCAACGAATCGATGAGATGAGCAGGTCGTTCACCTGATGGTAAGTGATACGCCTACTCATAACAACGTGACGCTAGTTAAGATATGTTATACGCAGCGCAACATTGTACTCGTCGACTTGAAACATAAAATGTTAAGTATCGTTACCACAGTAATTTCACTAGCTACAACGCACTTCAAACCAGAACGTAATAATGTTCACACTACACGTTTGGCGGAAGAAATAAGAGCTGCGGTGGTCTCCGGCAACAGATCTACCACCAGTTGAAGTACAAGTAGTTCTTCATCACAATTATTAGTTCTTTATAAATATTATTTTAGTTCACATGGGGTAAACCTACCCTAATAGAATACTAAAGGCATGCAGGAACACATAACGAGGGATGACAAAATGAATGAAGAAACCTCATTATTAATATCTATCACCTACAGCGCTCTTGAAACCGGAACACAAATGTTTGACTACAGAAATGAACGATTTATATATGCTCCAAAGACTTGTCACATTACTATCGAGGGTCTTCCAACAACTATCAGGCTTCAAGGTTTTTCCTCATCCAGGTTTACATCAACGAGAGATGCTGTTCATCCATCACCGACACCAAAACAGGCACATCCCTGTTTTTCAAGTGCCCAATTAAAACGATTTCCCAGTCAAAGTGGAGCGCACCACCGACGCATTGAAACCGCACACCAATTAACCGGAAATCAGATTTGACGCGGATTCGCTTGAAAACGGATGTACTCCTATATCAGCTCTGTAGTTACGGCATCGGAGACTATTTCTAGAATTAGTAGAAGTTATCTTCTTTCAATATAATTTTATATTATCATCATACAACATCATTCTCATTTGAGAAAGAGAATAGTACTAACTATTGTCTTCTATAATAAGCCAAGAAGTTAATATGCTTTCGTGTTGGTACAATTCCATGTTTTAAATAAACTTTCAGTGTAGTTTTTTCTATAGATCTTTAACAAGATGATTATAAACACTTGAAAAAGAGTGTAATGACGAAGAATAAGGATAAACCTTCTTTAGTTATTGACGTTTCAACGGCATAATTGCAAAAAGCAGTAATCATACTCTTTCATCTTCAGACTTGGATTTGGCGACTAAGGAATGCGATATTTCCAAAAGCTACCCTTTCCTACTAATCTTACTGACGAGGTTGTTTATTCTCAAATATATCCGGTTCCGGTCGTGGTCAAACATACTTTGACCATAACCTTCCTAATGCAAGTACCTCAGAAGACCAACACTTTCAGAGGAAACGTTAACTGGTGGCAAGTTTCTGTTGTCTAGTTAGGTACCACCGCAGCTGCTGTTGCAGCCGCCAAACAGTATTGTGCAAATATCTGTGTTCCGGTTTGAAGGACACTGTAGCTAGTATAATATGAACGTAGCCTTGAAATAACATATTAAGTATCGTTACCTCAGTAATCACACAAGCTACAGCGCCGTCCAAACCGGACCACGGTAACATTAACACAGTACTGTTTAACAGCAGAGATAGGAGCTGCGGTAATACCTAGACGTCCTTTGGCAAAAGAGTGCTATTTCTAGTGAATTAAACAAAAAAAAAAAAATTATATATAAACCAACAAAAGCAGGCTCCGTGCTATCTCATGCATGAAGATGAAGCAAGATTATGCATACCGGGCTTTTGACCTGGCGCTGAAAAACATTCACTTGAATACATTAAACGGACGTCAGAGTGTCGGCATATTCAGTTCGCAGCGCTCCCCCAGTCCTGCATTTTGTATAGTTAAATGAATGTAAATTAAAACTTCGGGGAACCCCTGCCTCACTTTTTTGCTTTATACAACTACCCTTTTTTATATTCCTCTATTAATAAAAAATCTTTTTTTTAAAGTCTTTAAATATTTAATTATAATATTATATGAATTAATTTATCTTATCAACCGGATAACTGCTAGCCCTGCTACTGCTACTGCTAGCCCAAGGTCTCCCTTAAGGATCCTCATTGAGAGGGCCTTAGCCCCACCCCTCCTACCCAGTGCTGGTTGGTGGGTGCACTAGTTTACAATTACATTTATTCTATTATATAATAGTATACATGTTTCTAATTGTATTATATAATATAAAATATATATATACAACTATTTTATATATGTATAATATTTTGATGGTGCAGTAAGGTCCTCGAACGGCAACCGCGTACCGGAAGACTCCCCTAGGTGATCTGAAGATCTGGATGCTGGCAGCGCAGAATCGTTCGATTAGAATATCTTTGGAGGAGGCCTATGTCCAGCAGTGGACGTCTGTCGGTTGATGATGATGATATTTATCTGTATGTGTATGCCCTGGCAAGTCCTTTGATATAAATGATTGTATTTTGTTCATCGAATATAATTTTTAACACCTTCATACAAAATTTACTTCTTTCCTGGGTCGATTAATAAAAAATGCTTCGGTGGGATTAACTCAGCCCTCTTTACGTTTAGTTTAGATAGAAGGATGGACGGACGGATGAATGAAAGAACGAATAAACAAACGAATGAACGAATAAACAATCGAAGGAACAAACGCACAGACGGACATACAGACAAACGGAGGAATGGATTAATCAATGAACCAATAATCAACGAATGACTGAACAAAGGAACGAATGAAAGAATTAATGAATAAACGACGACGATGACAATGATGACGAAGATAATGTTGAAGGCGATGACGACGGTTATGTAGATGATGATGATAATGATGATTCAAACATTAACGAATGAATAAATAAATAATTATTATTAATTTGGTGTAAGGGGTTCCGTACAACAACTCACAGGATCCAAGCCAACTTCATGTGACCGTGGTGCAGCCTGGTAATCAACGAATGAGGCTCTGGATCCGCATTGGACTTGCATTGGACGAACGTGGAGGGAAATGGCCCAAGTCCCACATATGAACCCCCTCCAAACGACTGAAGGTCGCGGGAAGCCGCTGGACGCTGGAAATGCTAGACCGATTGATGTGGAGAACTTTCGGGCTGCTGCCCATGATCACCCGTGGAAGTCTGTGGGCTGATGATGATGATGATTAAGTTAGATAATACATTTGAATTATATTAAGTGTAATAAATTAAATATTTCTTTTTATTTGACGAAGCGTCTAGACTAGCAAGCGAGATGTTCATCTGATGGTACGTGAACGAATGAACGACTGATCGAAAGAACGAACGAACGAAAGAATACATGAATATATTAAGTTAGAAAATTGAGTAGAATAACAGTATAAGTTGAGATTTATTGCTGTTAACTTTGAAGAGTTAAGTCCTGCTCCGCCCCATGTAAAGTTATTAAAACACCGCCATGCGTCGATATGCAACTTTTAACTTTCCTCGCTTTTAACCGGAAATTGAAAAGCTGTAACGAATTTACTTTGTCTATGAAAAAGCTTGGAACATGAAACATTTCCTCGTTTCACGTTTAATCCGTTTAGTTTCATTTTAATTGAAGGATCGCGATGAAGAAGCGTCTAGAGGTGCAAGACGTTCACCTGATGATAAGTGATACGCCCGCCCATTACAATGTAGCGCTAATTGGGACGATATACACTGCACCATGTTGTACTTGTCGCTATGAGACATAATATGTTGAATCTCATCATTTTCAGCGATACTTCAAGTCGGAAAACAGTTCGCACAGTACTGTGAGTCGGCTGCACTAGGAGCTGCAGTGGTATCTAGTCTATCTCCAGCAACAGAGACCTACCAACAGTAGATATATATAAATCACATATACATACACATATATAATGTATGACATACCTCAAGCATGTCTTTACAGAGGAAAGTGACAAAGTAATATTTTATTCGAAGTAGAACTTGCAAAACTTCAATACATAATAAAGGAGGTTGAAACTATAAAAAGAACTTAAAACCTATATTTCTTTTCCACTTATAAATGTATCTCAAAGTAGACTTCTCCCCGCCGTAGAATTTTCGTCGCAGTAGACTTTACCACGCAATAGACATTTCGTAGCAGTAGACTTTTCCTCGCAGTAGACTTTTCCTCGCAGTAGACTTTTCCTCACAGTAGACTTTTCGTCGCAGTAGACTTTACCACGCAATAGACATTTCGTAGCAGTAGACTTTTCCTCGCAGTAGACTCTTCCTCACAGTAGACTTTTCGTCGCAGTAGACTTTACCACGCAATAGACATTTCGTAGCACTAGACTTTTCCTCGCAGTAGACTCTTCCTCACAGTAGACTTTTCGTCGCAGTAGACTTTACCACGCAATAGACATTTCGTAGCAGTAGACTTTTCCTCACAGTAGACTTTTCGTCGCAGTAGACTTTACCACGCAATAGACATTTCGTAGCAGTAGACTTTTCCTCGCAGTAGACTTTTCATCGCAGTAGACTTTACCACGCAATAGACACTTCGTAGCAATAGACTTTTCGTAGCAGTACACTTTTCCTCGCAGTAGATTTTTCCTCGCAGTAGACTTTTCCTCGTAATGGACTTTTGACCCCTGTAAGCTGTTCTCTTATTTTATCAGCTGCGACTATGATGCGTGACTTTCTAAATCTTCAAACGTGTTAATTGTTGTTGTGTACACTAAAGATTGCATGTGACCACATAAGTAAGGTCACGGTGTTGCTCCGCCTCGTCCAATCCATCGCTGAGTGCTGAGGGAAAATAGTATCTAACCACTTTCTTACGCGGAGACGGAAATGGGCGGGGCAACCGTCACGCTGGAACAGCATTCCTTTTCTGGTTTCCAATGGTATATCCTCTAGATAATTAAAAATAATATTTCGAAAAAATTCTTCGTACGCCTCCCTATTTAAATTGTTGGGCAAGAAGACTAGGACTGGACTATATATATATAGCTGAATGAGTAATCAAGTTTATGGGTTAAATTGTAACCTTTTTAACCTTTCGTTAAAAACAGGGTATGAATTGTGATCCCAACTGCGACCATTACTCATACACAATCCTATGGACACGCTGCGCGTAAATCTTGTAGCGTCAGCGTCACATCCGGCGCGACCGGATAAAGTTCGCTGTACGGACTTTTGAAACTACAACGTCCTTATATTTTTGTTATGAACTCTTAGTTAACATTTCCAATTTATAATAACCTTGAAATGGGGAGTTTTTGGTTCTATACTTAACCTCTACTTCGATAGCGGATTTTTTTTATAGATAAGACGAATTATAAAAAACCTATCCTGCATATGCTGATGATAAGTATTCTCTGCATACTGTTTTATGCATTCTTCCTGTGTTATCTACTACAGCGTAGGTCTGTCATCTTACGCTGGGCTAGTAAACATATTAGTATCACACGGCGCCGTGTATTTGGCCACTCGTATGATTGTGTGCACAATATAGACAAATAAGCATTGCATACTCTAGCTCCTTTAACCTATCTAAATATAGATCTATTATCTTTGTCAAAAGATTAAGATAAAGTAGAAAATCGAACTATCATCATCAATCATCTCTGTTCACGCCTGCTCTCACAGCGCCGTGTAGTCGGCCCTGTGAATTCGCATCAATGAAAGCAATCCATGTCTAGGACATACTAGATTTTAACTTAACGTGATCCAGCCATTGTTAAACTTTGTACAATAACGGAAATTTTACACCGTAACATTGCTTAATTTTTTTTATTCAAGCAATTTGAATTTTATTAAAACAGGGGTTTGTTCAATTAACATAAACAGCGGCAACAATTCAATTAACCTTCTCTTTCTCTGTTTAACTTTCTGTTTTGTTGATTTTTAAAAGTATAAAAAATCGAGCATAATAATGTATTATTCTACAGAGGGGTGTAAACACACCTCTCACAACAACCCTCGCGGGATTCAAGCCTCACCTGCTTGTGGTGCACCCTGCTAATCATCAAACGAGGCTTTGGTTCCTACCTACCCCCTATCCTCCGAATGGCTCTGATTCCGCCATATGAATCCCCTATAAATCGCGGCCTCTGATGCTAGAGGCCATGTTGACTGTAAGGTCACGAGAAGCCCCTGGATGCGGTCAGCACTGGATCAATCGATATGGAGAACTTTTGGAGAGGCATATGTCCAGCCGTGGCCATCACCCTGCTAACCAACAATCGACGCTTTGGCTTCTACCAACCCGCATTGAGCCAGTTTGGTGAGATATAGTCTGAATCCCCCATAAGACCCCTGCCTCTAGTCCTCGGTGGTACCGGAGGATATGCTGGCTGTCGATGTGGAGATCTTTGGGGAGGCCTATGTCCAGCAGTGGACGTCCATCGGTTGATGATTGATTGATTACTCTACATCCGGAAGAAGGAAGATAAAAAAAGAACAACTATCCAAATTAGTTCCTTGGAGATTAAAAAAATTACTGCTGGTCGATCTCTGGGGCTGGAGACAGTTTAGGTACCACTGCAGCTCCTCTTTTATCCACCAAGCAGTATTGTGCAAAACATTACTTTGTTCAAGTTTGAAGGGCGCTGTAGCTAGTGAAATTACTTAGGTATCTAGACTTAAGAGTCTCATGACAGACATAATGTGGTGTAGTGAATATCATCATAATTAGGGCCATATTGTTATCATCAGATGAACATCTGGTTCGTATTGACGCTTCATCCAAGAAAATCTATGGAGCGCAGAAAAAGATTGAAGACTTTAGGATACGAGGTAGAGCACCTATTAAGAGCACTGACCAGGTCAGAGCAGCAGTAGAGGTTCTTTTTCATGAATTCACCTGAAAGAGAGCAGATGAGGAGCGGAGGCACCTATATGGATCATAATTAGATGACTAGTATCTGTCTGTCAAGATTGAGAAGAAGGACTTACGACACTGAACGAGCGATCTAAAGCGCCAGAGTTGCCACTGAAAAGAAGAGAAACGTTTTCCACTCATAGAGGAAGAGTTAAGGTATGAGAATAGGGGTGTTAGGTTATCTTTAATATAAAGCTAGTAATTCTGGACATCATAGCTAAATTTATGAAACGGTCATCAGCACTATATGGCTAGAGGAAACACGGTTTCGATCCTCACCATTCTTCAGCTTCAATTGGAGGAAAATATCATGAAGAAACATCAATCCATTCTCACTTAACCAGCGTGGGGGGTAAGTGATTTTAACTCTGTCGTCGTGGCGAAGTCCCAGTAGTGGGATCAAGTGGGCTTTTTAAAAAGTGATTCGATAGAGTGAATTGCGATGAAGACTTAGAACGGTATTGACACGGAAACCTTCTTCAGCCGCGATCACACTTCAAGACACAGTTTAATTTAAACTCACAACGGCTTCCCATGCGACGAGATCGGGGTGAATTAAATTATCGAGATTAGATTTAACTTTTAATGTTTATGGATAACATACTAGGGGTGTTGGGATTCCAACACAGTAACTCACAGGATCCAAGCCAAGCTCACCAGCTTGTGATGCACCCTGCTAATTAACGAACGAGGCTGTGGCTCCCACCAACCCGCGATGGACCAGCGTGGCGGGTAACTACCCTAATCCTCCCACAAACCCGTACAAACGTAAAGCTCGTTAAGGGAGGCCTATGTCCAGCAGTGGATGTCTATAAGGTGATGATGATAAATGAAATTAAAGACTGTATTATTTGAATTGTATACCTTCAAAACTTTTCACGGAGAAGCTGACGTATAACCTTAAGATGATTGAAGATCAAGTTCAACGCTCGTCTATTAAAACTGACACAAGTATACTACACAAAGTCGATTGAGAATGATAAAACAAAATGGCGGCTATATTTAAACAAGTCACATTTTTACTGATGGTAGGATCTCTGCTGGAGACCGCCTAGTTACCACCGTAGCATCTATTGCAGCCGACAAACAGTACTGTACTAACATTATTGTATTCCGGTTTGAACGGCGCTGTAGCAAGTGAAATTACTGGGGTAATGAGACTTAAGAACTTATGTAGTCTATATCAACATTACTTCCGCTACGTTTTTATGGGCAAGCGTATCACTTACTATCAGGTGAACTGTCTTGTTCGTATCATCGGTTCTTAGTATGAATAAATATTTAATTAATTCACGTATTATACTTGAAATATGTTTTCACTTGATTCTATAGTCTAACTTAATCTGTACTGTGTCTAAGTAAACTTATCGATTAACAGTAATATTAGTTTGGCAAATATCTCCTTCCCGTTTTTTTACTCTTTATTCAATGCTTTTTAAAAAGTGTTACAGTGATCGGATTTAGTTCAAATATGCGCCGTTTTGTTCGATAATCTGTTTCCATCTAGACGGCAACTTCATAATACCTCCCTCGTAGAAGCCCCCCTCTTATTTGCGAAGAACTCGGACAGCCACTTTTCACAAGCCTCTTTTGAGTTCAACTTTACACCACCAAGGGCGTTCACCATGGACAGGAACAGGTGGAAATCACTTGGCGCTATGTCCGGGCTATATGGTGGATGCGGTAAAACCTCCAATCCCAGTTCCCGTAGCTTCTGACGAGTCATCAACGAAGTGTGTGGTCTGGCGTTGTCCTGGTGGAACACTACACCCTTCCTGTTGGCCAATTCTGGACGCTTCTGGTCGATCGCCTGCTTCAAGCGGTCCAGTTGTTCGCAGTAGATGGTAGAATTAAGCGTCTGGCCATATGGGAGCAGCTCATAGTGGATGATTCCCTTCCAATCCCACCAAACACGCAGCAAAACCTTCCCGGCCGTCAATCCCGGCTTGGCCGCTCGACCACGACTGTTTTTGCTTGATATTGTCGTATGTGATCCATTTTCATCGCCAGTCACCATCCGCTTCAAGAATGGGTCGAGTTCGTTCCGTTTCAGCAGCATATCGCAGGCGTTGATTCGGTCCAGAAGGTTTTTTTGCGTCAAATCATTCGGCACCCAAACATCAAGCTTTTTTTTGTATCCAGACTTCTGCAGATGGTTTAAAATGGTTTGGTGACTAATTCCCATCTCCTGGGCGATGTCACGAGATGCCACATGCCGGTCTAACTCGATGTAGTCCATGATTTGATCGGTATTTGTCGTCACAGGTCTTCCGCCGGCTGGCTTATCCATGGTGTCGTTTTCACCGGCTCTGAATCGTCGAAACCATTCCTCCGCGGTTCGAAGTGATAGAGTACCATCCCCCAAAACACCATTAATCTCACGGAACGTTTCTCTAGCGGATTTGCCTTTAACGAAGGAAAACTTTAAAATAGCGCGAATTTCGGCGTTAGTGAACTCAATGTTTACACGTCTATAACTGTTGAACGCAATATCCAAACTAATTATGCACAGCGTCGTTTTGTAGGTTATGTCAAGACCTTTCAAATTATGTATAGTATTGCCAGATACGAGCTCTGTAGCGCTTTGTACATAGCCGCGAAATTCAAAAGACAAAAAGGCGGAAGGGAGATATTTGCCAACCTTATATAAATGTTTTATAAAAGATCCTAAGGATGCTGTCGTTTATTTACTCTTGTGACAAAAAGAGTAGAGTAGAAGTAGTATCTGAAAGAATTGAAACGGAATTCTACTGACTATAACGGTGAGAAAGACAGGAGTCAAGAGACTCCTCCGGAAACTATGAGGAAACTTACTTACTACTGCAGTTCCGGTTCCTCCTATAAAACCTAATGAGAGAAAAGGAAATGTGTAAAGGGAGGAGAGATTTACTAGGTGGTAATACACCTGTCCATCATAACGCGATGCTAGTTAGGAAGAATTACACATCACGGTATTGTGCTTGTCGCCTTAAGACCTATGTTAAGGCTTGTTAATTCAGTAATTTCGTTAGCTATAGCGCCCTTCAAACCGGAATACAGTAATGTTTGTCGGCCTTCGGCAACAGACACCTGCTCTCAATATCTAGTGTGTTTATTCAACGTAGAGATCTTTGGGGAGGTCTATGTCGAGTTGGGACATCTATCGGCTGATGATGGTGATGATGATTCAATTGATGGTTAAAACTGTATTTATACATAAAAAAGAGTGCCTTTGATTAAACCTTGCGATCGTCCAGCCGCTATTCACGTGGTATAGAGTGTTAATAACGGTAAAATGTAAATGGTGGGCGCTCGGCGCTGTACGGGGCTCGGTGCAAATTGCGAGCCGGATGCAGTTCGTATAGGGGTGCCTTTAATATTTTTATATTTCCACCGTTAAGGAAGTGTTTATGTGTTTTACATAGTATAGCATAGAGAAGGTACTGGTGGTAGGTCTGTGTTGCTGGAGACTGTTTAAGTACCACCGCAGCTTCTCTTTCCGCTGCCAAACAATAATGTGAAGACATTACTGTGTTCCGGTTTGAAAAGTGGTGCGGCTAGTAAAATTACTGGGGTGACGAGACTTACCATCTTGTCGTAAGACGATACGCTCAATGTGGTGAAATGTATAACATCCTTACTAGCACCACGTTGTTATAGATAGGTGTATTATTCACCATCAGGTGAACGTCCTGCTCGTCTCCTCGCTTCGTAGAATAAAAAAACACTTGTGTTATTTACTTGTGTCTTGCCGGAGACTGTCTAGATATGATCATTAATGTACAATCACTACTATGTTCTGGTTTGGAGGGCGTTGTAACTAGTGTAATTAGCGGGGTAATGAGACTTAATATTACATGTCTCAAAGCGACTAGGACAATATGATGCTGTATATATCAATTAACTGTAATTGTCGTGTTGTGGATGAGCGTATCATTTAGCATTAAGTGAACCTCCTGCTGCACTTGTTATAGGCGAAAGCAAAGTTTAAGTTGTTTATGTAAATATTACTTAGGGTACCCCAGTGTGAAAGGAGGCTGAACCTCAGCTTTAAATCGATAGTTGCAGCCATCTGCTCTCGGTTCTTGCTTTCATATTACGCTGCGCTCGTAAAGAAAACGCCATTCCGCTTGTTTGTATTAGTTTCTCCTTGATAAAACTTGCATCAGTTATATTATAATGTTACTTTACCGGTATATTTCTCGCTTTTCAAAACTTAGTTTATGTGGGACTCTTATTTATAACTTAAACATAAAGTCGTCGGCTATTTGATATTTATTTGAAGAGAAAATAGGAGACATTGATAACGACAACTTCAATACTATGATAACGACAGATTCTTGTAAAAATATGTTATTTATGGTTTTTTCGCATTATTTATAAAAAAAAAATATATTATTTATTATGATCGTCATCATCATTATCAGCTGATAAATGCACATTACTGGACATAAGCCTCTCCCAAAGATCTCCACACTGGTCGGTCCAGGGTGCAAGTTTAATACAGTTTATAATAATAAGGAGACAAGCAGTGTGGGGAACATTACATAACTGTAATCAGATTTAAGACTAACAATTCTATAATTGGAAAAACCTATAATAAAGAAGTGGTCAGAAATAATGTTGAAATAACTAAACAGTTCACTCGAAGCTTAGTGAATATCTTCTCCCATGGTCTGCCGCAGATTTAAGTACATAGGCGGTTACCTAATGTAGTGGTATCTCATTTTCTTCGATTTTCTTTTACATGGAAGTACCAGGTAGAATTGCAATAATCATGCAGATGGAACGTTGATTTTAAAGGCTGGCACTTAGAGTACCATTGCGGCTTCTCGTTGACCTGAAAAACCGAGGTTGGCACATATTTCGCGCTCGTGTCCAACACACGAAGGCTGCTGGTACTCGACAATGGTTACACAAATGCTAAGCTATATTACAAGCTTCAAATACTAAATTTTTGTATTTCGTTTCCTCACACATAATGACGGTGCTCGTTATTTCTTATTGTACATATTAAAAACGATAGGTTGGACACGAAAATTTTAATAAATTGTTTGAACATTTCCTTTTTTGTATTGCAAATCTGTCGCCATATCAGAATTAATGTGCTGCGGCTGTCAACATTTTGTGCGAGTTGCTTCAACTTCAAGCTTTAGTGTTATTGTCCTATATCATTATATTTACATTGAAGATAAGTAATCTATTTCATAAAAACAAAATAGATGACAGAATTGTAAAGTTTTTGTGAATAAATTTAAAATATAATTTAACGTACTTTTTCAAAGAAAATTTTTACCTAGAGCGCCTGCAAAAAGATAATAGCAATATTTGCATAGCGGAAATTTGCTACTTCATTTAATGTTTAAAATTGTGCTCAAGTCATATAATTGATAAACACTAACAACCACACAATTGTTAAGACATAATATTAAACTTTTTAGGCCACATGTTATTATGGTATTGTACAGAATAATTTCAATAATTATACCTATTCACAAAGTTTGATAAAGTTTTATCAGGAACAGTACAAATTGTCACATTCTCTGACTCTACCAGAGTTAGTGTGATTACTTGATGAATGGTTTTCATTCCCAATCAAAATTATTTGAAATATTATATATGGATAAAGAGCCAAGATTCATTTTAATAAGTTATATGCTGTAACTGTAGATATTAAAACATAAACGAACCTAATAACCATCAATGAAACTGCTTCACTATTTTATTTCAAAGATGTCTGATCATATATCAGATCTTCCATCTTGTTCGACAGAATTTGTTTGGCTAATATTTAGGTTATTGTGTAAACTAAATTTTGACTGAGCAATGAAAAACTAAAACGTGTATTGCAATCTAAGAACATTACAAATACTCCGTCTACTGTAGAACATTTTTGCTTCAGTCTAGTTTTTAGGTCAACAGCTGCCCACAAAAAGGTTGAGACATCGGCTCTACATCTGCTCCCACAACTGTGCCGACTTTTAAACTTAACTCCAATTGCACTTGCGGTTCAAATTATGTTAATGGACTGTTACATATATATTTAATGGCGCCGAAACTTAATGCAAACGTTTGTAATTTATTCCGGTTCTGGAATCCGATTTTATACTTTATGATCTTCTGTCTCATTTTTGTTTAATATTACTTTAGAGCTGCAGTCGAGCTGTTACAGTATCAGCAACGTAAATACAAGTAACTGAATTAATCACTAAATAAGTTCATGAAATGACTAAAAATAGAACATGTCTTGTGGTATAATTTTTGTATAGATATGTAATTTTAGATAGGTGGCAGCACTCTTTTACCAGTGTTGCTTCGGGTTCTTCAGTCTTTAGCTGACTATCGAGAGAAGCACACCATCATCGTGAGTATTGAAGCGAGTACCTGGTGCATTAATGTTACAATTTTTTGTTACTATAACTGTTGAATTACCGATATAAAATTGGGTGATAGTATAATTATTCTAGAACATTTTGAAAACAGTACCATAGAGTTTCTTGTCGTTTTTTTTCAGGAAAGATTACTCAAAAAAAATCAGTAAAATATAAACGTTGAGATTTCCATCAAACGGTTTTTCTTCTGTAATGTTCTCCTAAAGAACTTTAATTGTGGACTGTAGATAGACTTTCTTATTAAAATAATATTATTGCCGTTTGTCTAACATATAAATTGATATCATATAACAATATACATATTTTACGAAATCTGAATTAATTTCTTATAACTGCTTAGATCAGGATAGAAATAGAAGTTGAGTATTAAAAAAATGCCGGACGGTCATTTTATTCATATAGGTATCAAACCGGAAACCGCTAGGCCGTGTAAATACCCCGTAATTTCCCCGGAGATCCTTATCGGATTGAAAAGGAAACTATTGTCGAGGAATTGTTCTAGTTTTGTTACAATGGTTCGTTTCGAGTTGTTGTTAAAGCGCTTTGTAATAATCTACAAAGTATTTTTATCTTTATAAACGATGAGTTTGTTTTGTGTAACAGTGTGTTGTTTCAACTAATTTTACTGTTGGACAGTAATATATTTAACTGTTATGTATTTGCCATCAAAAAGCAAAATCTTTAACTGTTATAAGATCGTTACCAAGATTTTGTTAATCTACTGCTATATTATAAAGTACTAGTTTTAAATATATAGGAGCTAAAATATTGTAAAAAGGCACGCTTTCTCTATTTCTAGTATTGATGGTATTTAATATCTAATAAGATTGAGCGCTGCATTGGAAGATGTCTTCAAGCTTCTGGATTGGGGAGGATATGGCATCAATATCAACGGCGAGTACATCACGCACCTTAGATTTGCCGACGATATCGTGGTTTTGGCTGAGACCATGGAGGACCTCAACACAATGCTCGATGATCTTTGTAGAGTTTCACAACGAGTGGGTCTTAAAATGAATATGGACAAGACCAAAATCATGGCAAATGTCCATATTGTACCCACTCCAATAACAGTTGAAAGCTCTACACTTGAAGTTGTTGACAGATATGTCTACCTCGGACATACTATCCAACTAAGTAGGTCCAACTTCAAGAAAGAGATCTCTCGTCGAATCCAACTCGGATGGGCAGCATTCGGGAAGCTAAGACATATCTTCTCGTCCAATATACCGCAGTGTCTCAAGACAAAAGTCTTTGACCAATGTGTGTTGCCAGTGATGACATACGGAGCAGAGACGTGGCCGCTTACTGTGGGCCTTGTCCGCAAGCTTAAGATTGCTGAGAGGACGATGGAGTGAGCTATGCTCGGAGTTTCCCTGCGAGATCGAATCAGAAATGAGGAGATTCGCAGGAGAACCAAGGTCACCGCAATAGCTCGAAGGGTCGCCGTTGCAAAGTGGCAATGGGCAGGGCACATAGCTCGCAGAACCGACGGCCGTTGGGGCAGAAAGGTTCTCGAGTGGCGGCCACGTATCGGAAGACGTAGCGTGGACAGACCCCCCACAAGGTGGACCGACGACCTGGTCAAGGTCGCTGGCAACCATTGGATGCGGGTGGCCCAGGACCGGTCTGAGTGGAAATCTTTGGGGGAGGCCTTTGTCCAGCAGTGGACGTCTTCCGGATGATTGAATGGATGGATGGGTGGAAAATTGAGGTAAAGTTTTAGTCAATTTACTATAGTTAATATATTAATGTGTTTTGTTCTGATTGGAAACAGTGAGTAGCTTTCGTAAATACTTGATAAACCCACACACAAAGCACTTATACGACCAAATGAATCTACAACTTTGCCCATTGTTATATAGAAAAGCATACAAAAAGAGAGCAGATTTTTTTTCGTATAAAAAACAGTACAAAATACATTACGGGAATCTACTATGTTTATTTACTATCAATATTACTTACAAGCTAACAGAATGAAAGCAAACAATGAAGTTATAGGCGACTAGTATTTTTATAACAGAAGTTTCTATATAAATACTGTATTCAGCTAATGAATTTATTATAGAGACAATATAAAAAAGGTATTGTGTAAAATATTCTAGATTCTAACTTATCACCAGTACACCAACAAAATGGTATACACGGTATTAACTTTGAATGACAATCGTATTACAACTGTGGGACAGCGGAGATTGTGTTATGTTAGAGGAAAGTTATCTCATTGTGCGCCCTTGTGAGATACAACAGAACTTGACGTTTATAGGTCTGAATGTATCTTGGATCTAGCCAGATAACGCGCTGGAGTACTGAAGTACGTTCACCTAATACAAAGTGGATATGAGACTCTTGACGGAGACAAAGCAAATGTTTTGCCTCTACAAGTTACATAACTCTGAAGTATTATACATAAGTTACAAGTGTTCCCCTTTGTGCTGTGTCCTTAGGATTTTAATAATACTACCTCTTTTGTCATGGACTTCTTTGTCTTTGTTTTTTTTTAATTATAATTAATCAAGTTATTTTTCTTTTTAATCATACTCCCAAATGGAATTGGGTATTTAAAGTTTAACACATGAATCTGTTAGAATATTGTTTGTGTCTGTTACATAAACTTATTATTTGTTATCGGTAGGATGAGGCTGAAACGAATTACGGAAATATATCCTCATTCTAGGAGTAAAATTGTGATGTAATTTACCCATTAAAACTGCTATGGTAGTAGTCTTTAGATTTAAAGAGATCATAGTTTATCCATTCAGCTAGGGATTGCTTAGAGTCCCCTTAGCATGTACGGATAACAGGAAACCAGGTTTAACCATAGTCCTCCTCAGATTCATCGTGAGGGCGATAAGAATTCCGAGCCCGCGACTACAAACTCTCCGTGAAGAAAAGGTTCACATGATTGGCTTTGCTTCTTCTTTGAATACTTGTAAAGTGAAATAAATATACCAAAGACCTGTAGCGATGACAGGTATGTTTGTAATTCATTATCATCATAATCATCAAGCTAATAAATGTCTAGTTCTGGGATTAAACCTCAGTCAAATATATCCTCGCCTATCGTTCCCGCCTTGGCCTCATCCACCGGCTCCCCGCAACCTTCAACAGTTAATCATTATCTATAATCATTCTAATTTATTAAGGGACCTCCCCCACCACTTGTTTATACGCGACGACACTGAGCTCTATCACTGACACGTTGGAGCGGCTCCAAGTCCATTACATACTCCAGTTGCCACCATACATTAAGTGTATATAAATAGCCCGTAAGTGTTTCGTGATAAACAAAATATTATAATGCGATGACGTCACGACTTGATAGCGCTGCTTCTAGTCACTCAGTAATGTGAGGTTAAAAGCAAGTTTACTAGTCACTAGTCTTTCAAGTGTATTCCTCAGATAGCAAAAGTTTACTGTAATACATTTACTTCAGGCAGGCAGGTCCCTGTTGCCGGAGATCATCTAAGTTGATACCATCGCAGTTCCTATTTCTACCGAAGAATAGCACTGTACAAATATTATAATGATTTGGTTTAAAGGGCGTTGTAGCTAGTGAAATTACTGGGGTGAAGAGACTTAACACCCAGTCTCAAAGCGAACATACCACTCTGCAGAGTATATCATCCTAATTAGTACCATGCTGTTTTGGATAAACGTATCATTTATGATTAGATAAATTTCCGTTTTCTTCGATCTTCGATCAATAAAAATTATTTCTAGTGGTATACAGATTGCATGTACCTGGTAGACAGCGCAAGAAATAGTTTGCCGACATTAAGGAGTGGACCGACTTTAAATACCATCAGTTAAAAAGAATAGCTGAGGATCGAATTGGTTTTCTCAACCTGATCGCCAAAGTTCAGTGTGAAGAGAGCACTTGATGATGATGATACAGATTAACTATCAAGTTTCAAAAGATATAGTTTATAAGGTTTATACACTAGTCTTTATTATGGAAGAGTTGTTGACGTCTAAGTTTCTGATGCTACCGAGAAGTTTGGATGATAGTGACTTTTTTTTCAACCGCCATATATATCATATCCGCCCATCATATTTCAAATCTTCTATAACTTATATATATTCATAGTTCTAGCTGAGAATTTAAATATTTTGGACGAGCGCTGCACTATCTTTAGTCTTATAGAGTTGTAGAATACATTTTAATGTATGATGTGATGGAAGTGAATAGGGGTGTACGAGGTCACGCATGTTATGCGGGACTCGAGGGATTCAAGCTCACCTGCTCGTGATGCACCCTGCTAATCAACAAACGAGAATCTAGCCTCCACCAACCCTCGGGGGCCAGCGTGATTAGAAAAGGCTCAAATCCCCCCAATAGAAATCTCTCCAGGTGACAACTCCTAGTCTCTAGCAGTTTTGCGGGCAGCACAGGATCAATGGATGTAGAGATTTTTGGGGGAGGACTATGTCCAGCAGTGAATACCTAGTGGCTGATGTTGAAAGGGGTAATGCGTAAGTCATTCGAAGAATATCCTACAGATAACAAAAATTAAACAGCAGTGTTTATTTACGAAACATTTCCTTTATTTTGCAAAAGCATACTTGATTACACGCACATTTGTTCAAGTAATATACTTAAATAATCTCACCAATGCAGTTTCATCAAATAATTGTACAGTTTAAAACTAAATCACTATTATAATTTATGGATAATCATACAATGTACCGAATCAATGATAACAAATGATCATGAAAAAATATTTACAGCATTTCCGTTGACGTGGCCAACTTCCGGCGACGGAGAGGATTTAAGGAGAATGACACTTAACGATTTGAAATTATTACTAAATAACAGTAATAAAATTTATAATTAAAATCAATGATATATGAAGGTAGAATCAGTTAAAAGTAACGGTGAAAACGTAACAAATATAAAATAAACCATTTAACTATCACAGTCCGGAAAGGATGTACGAGACAAGAAATATCTTGGGTACTTATAACCATTTATGTATATGTCATGGTGGTACAACCCCCTACTCACAGAGAACTCCTGATGCGCTTCTACGTTCCTAACATCGAATTCACGGTTCTAAATAACATATCAAGAACAGAACAAATAGAAACTATTGAAGATCCAGCTATACTTATTCGTATATAAAATACAGATCGCAAGGTACTCGCAATATTTATGAACGCGTAAGATACGACTAATGAAATATCTTCGAAAGATATAATTAAAGATATTAGATATACATACACGACAATGTTAATTAACGAATACATTACAAACGATTACACTGAATTAGGTAGGTTTAAAAAACATAATTATGGACGGATTATAACTAAAAGATAATTTAAGAGGTCGTCCATCGTACGATTGAAATCCAGTTGGAGCGATGCTTACAATAAAATATGGCGATTTCACGTAAATCAAAATATTCCGTATGAAACGCTATTTGATATTCGTTAGCTGTAATATCTAATGAAGTCACAACCATATATTATTACTTTTTTTTACACTTGCGGCGTACCCGGGTTTTACCAAGCGCTTACATCGAAATACCACTTTATACATTCGGGTACACACAAAGTCTAGAGGCTGATGATACAACGGAACTGACGCCTGAATCATATGAAGCTATAATTTTGAATAGCTTTACAGTAACGGAAATAACAAATCAAAATTCATTGATGTAGCAGAATATTTTATCAGAAACATCACTAGAAAGAACAAAACAAAAACACAGGTTGACACAGTTGAAAGCTTCTGGAATAGTGTAATCCTTTGACTACCCTAAAATGGATCGAAAATCTGGAGAAGTCTGTAGGAATCCATAAGAGTGCAGCACAGGGTAGATCAGAGTGATTTCCCATAAAGGAGATCTATTTACAGCATCTTCTAGCTGGTGATAATAACAATGGTGAAATTTATATAGAAGAAAATTCAACACAACTAGATACTGATATCCGATTTCACAGATCAACCAATGCGAGTAACGAAACGGACGAAATCATTGTTCCGAACAAGAAATGCAGTCAAGTATGTACTCAATTGAACATTCAGGACCTTTAACAATACGCTTCGGAGCGTAAACAGATTGCTTATCTATTTCGAAAATGTAATATCATCTTACAACAAACCTAATTTCGAAACGATCTACTAGTAACAAGTCGCTGTTGCCTGAGGTACCATTGCAGAGACTATTTCTGAACATATGAACTGTTGGAAAGGCATTGTAGTAAGTGCAATTACTAAGGTAACTAGACTTATTGTGCACTCTTTATCATCGTTACTGTCATTGACCATCACCAGATTCCTGGTTAGTTTCGTGAAGTAAAAATTTTCGATTTTTAAGCTTATTCAAATATAAGTACTGTCATGCAATACATTATAACGTAGATCCGCTTTCTTAAAATTTGACATGCTGTTTATGTCGGACAATATCCAACAAGCGATGATAATCCTCATCCAAGAAGTCTTAAGATATAAGTTCTTGTCTCAATGCTATAATTCCAATTGCTGCAATATAAAACGGACCTGCATCATATTTTATCTTTTGACCATCAATTACGTTCAGCTCCGTTGTACTGCCAGCCCCAACTACGTTATTCCAATTAACGACAATTTCTACGTCCTCTGCTATTTTAAATCTAAATATTTAGTTCATACAGAGTTCTAAGATCTTACACGAAGGAAGACAAAGTGAATTTACAAGACCGAATGTTTCATAAAGATTTATCAGGTTCATACATTAAAAGAGATTTTATAACGTCTTTGAAATCGACGAATGGAAGTATTAAATTTTCCGTGGAAATTTAAATGGGTAGAGAAGTTAGTACTTTATATTGGTTATAAGATTTTGATACTTGAAATACAAAGCTAAGTTTTTAGATGGCAACATCTAGACAAATATTATACTTTTACAATTAAACGTCGATTACACTGAAAGAGTTAGATCCGCGTTATATTTGTCATATTAGTTTTAGAATTAAAAATAATGTAGTACGAACTTGTTTTACTTGAAGCAACTTCTTCTGAAGAATCTGGAGCTTAATGAAAAACTATTTTTTATACTAATAAAGATATTGATATCTATTGTATAACGTGGATATATAACGCGAAATCTTCTGAAGGATCGATAGGGAATAATTTAAATACAACTATATAAATTTTATATTTCACAACACTGACACATCGAATCTAACGGATCTGTTAGAGTTAATAAGCACATCGATATATAATTTAAAAAACGTTTTTTTTTTCCTATTGAAGCGTTATTTGTCCCCCATATCTTTATGATACTTTCCTATTTAGATTTTAATGAAATATCTCAAATATTAACGGCCAAACGCTGAAAAATTACCACTCTGTTCAGGAGTATTATTCAAATTTTACTCAGCATCAGATTTAACCCTTCAACGTTTCGCCATTATTTACTTACTCATACATTACTTCTACTCTATCTAATTGTAATAAATAAATATATTATCCTAAGAATATTTACAAAGTGACAAGACTAAAAATACTTACTTTTTAAGGTTTTGATGGAATTTCACAAAAGTAAACAAATGTGCAAATTTAACTAATAGTTCGTATAAGGTTATTATATGAGAGAATAATATCCTTGTAAATAATAATAATGCTACTAATGAATATGTTGTAGATGAAACTGAAAATATTTACAAACTACAAAGTGAATAAATCCCTAAAGGTTATGCTAAGTTGAATTTATCATTTCTTATTAATACATATATTTACATTTTACCTATTAAATAAGATAAAATTATGCTAGGTAATATAGACATGATAAATATTAAGACTATTATAACTAGTACGTCACATAGGAATTAGAATAGTAGATTCTAAAATACCACACCGTAATTATTTGGTTAAGATTCCCTAAGATAATATTTGATGGTAAAGCGTGGCACGAATTACTAAATCTAAATATTTTAAATCTATCTTTAAGTTGAAATTATTACTAACATCGTATATTACTACAGACGATCAACTATGAAATCTCGTGTCTAAAAAAAAACAACAACTGCTTCTGTTTCTATTGTTTTAGAAGGTCAAAGCATATTTGTGTTTATTTTAGTTACTATAGATACGATGTCATGAATGTCATCGAGATAAATTTACAAAGATTCTCATGGAAAAATCATTCTATAACTAAAAATTATGAAAAGCACAAATATTTCGGACGGCAAATGTCTTTATAGACTACTACCGTTACAATAGAGGAATTCTGTTTGTTATGATAAAAAAAAACCGTTGGAGTAGCAAAGGAATATAAATAGTACCTTAGGGTAATTGTTAATAGGACTTCACTATCAGGGGATGTGCCTAACTTTAGCCTTGGAGGCAAATCTCAAAAAAGAAGAGAATAATAACTTCTATGGAATTGTGCGTATTGTTCTATCAATCACTACGATTTTAAAGATCTATGAATTGAATTGTTCACAAGACGCCATAAACTTAGTTATTATACTATCTAATTAATAGGATATCCCATTAATACAATTCATTATAGTCTAATTGATCTATGATCACATATTAATTTATTTAAAACAATGATACAATTGCGTCTAGCTCAGATTCGATCATCGAATATTCTATATATTATTAGAGTTGCGAAGGATAAAGTTTTCTTTCGACGTTAGGCCTACGAAATATGACTGCCATCTCTGAAATTAATATTTACAAAAGATATTCTACCAAATATTTGATACAGATTTGAATTTCTTTCGATGAATAGAAATTGAAGATGATTGAATATTTATAGCGTAATACTGATTTACATGTAATTTACAATGACTGACTCGTTAAGGCTAAAACATGATTTAATGTTTGATTTTATGTACAATATTATATTCGAGATTTCTTAAATAGTAACTTAATATTATATAGGTATTCTATCACTTAGACTTTTGGTATCGCGACGTGGCAATGTTAATTTTATTGTTGCAGTCAAAAATGAATGATTGGAGAATAACAAATATTTCAATACCAACATTTTAAAACTAACCTATCGGAGGAAATCTATAATACATAAAAAGCGAAATACATAACTCAGTCATATCTTTGGAAATAAGTACCGCTTACGTAGAGTTTCGTTGAGAAATAACTAGGCCTGTCAAACTCTTGTCACCACGTCGCTTTTCGGCGACACTCAGAGGGACGCCAGGTCGGACGCTCGCCTCGAAGGGATAGGAACTCTCAGCTGCGCGGATCCGCGCCTCTCCAGGCGCTCCATCGCGTCCAAGTCGGAAGCATTGCGCTTGCAGAAACTACAAAACGCACAGGCTAAAGTGTTCTTGAAGGCATTACGAAAATCTCTATTGAAGTACGCGTAGATAATCGGATTCAATGCCGAATTGAAATAACCAGTCCAGAACATAATCACAGTCACCACTTCCGGATACTGGCACGTATCGCACAGGGAGGTCGAAACGTAGAAAAGGAAAAACGGTAGCCAGCACAAAATGAAGGCACCCATGATGATGCCCAAAGTCCTCGCCGCTTTGTGCTCTCTCTTCATCTTCAGTATATTTCTGTCTTTGGTTGGTGTGTTCGCGTTGATGTGCAGAGCGCCGTTCTTGTCTCCAACTTCGCGGGAATGTCGATGCATCAACATTGCGTTACCAGCCCTAGCGTGTAGAGCTTTCTCCTGTCTATTGGCCTCTTTAAATATCGCTAGGTAAGTGAATATCATAATTGTGCACGGTATCCAGAACGAGATCGAACTGGATATGACGGCGTACGGTTTATTGACTTTAAATTCGCACTGGTTGAGCTCCCTTGTCTGAATGTATTCCTTTGTTGTGTACCACCCCATGAATATTGGAGCGTATGATATTGTGATCGGGCTCAACCAAGTAGCAGCTAACATAACGAACGCCATCTGAAAGAACAACATTCAAGTTATAACGATATATATATAATATGAAAAGACACAAAGAGTTTGTCTTATTCACACACTACTACATGTTTCTATTTCTTAGAAGATTGTGAGTTTATTGTGAAATTGATTAAAGTCAGTACATTCGTTTTAAACTACTTTATCTTTAAATAGGTACAAACCTTTTTTGTCATTTTGATGGGATATTTCAACGGTTTCACAATTGCATAGTATCTGTCCACTGAGATGCAACAGAGGTGCAGTATGGAGGTAGAAGTGAAATATACGTCCGATGAATTCCACAGGTCGCATATAACAGTACCAAAGATCCACTCGTTGTAGAACTGTACGCTGAAGTTGAACGGCATCACGACCATGGCGACGAGGATGTCGGCGAACGCGAGGGACACCACAAAGTAATTAGTTATGACGCGCAATTTCCTGCAAAAGAAAATTTGAAGTGTATTCTTATAGAATTTTAATGATTTATTTATAATATCTAAATAACTAATATACTAAATAAATACGTATATACATACATAGTACATGGTAACCTAGTTTGGATTCGAAGCTTCAGAATATGTCAACTTTAAGATTCATTTAAGAGTTCATTTATTATTGCTACTGTATTATAATTCTATAAAAATATGTTTTTAATTAACTTAGCTAATTGTTTTAAAAAATGTTAATTATTATTCGTTCATCATTATCATCAAAATTATCAGCCTTTGTTTATCCACTGCTGGGCACTTGCACTTTTGCGATCCGGACCTTCCTTTTATTCGTTAACATTTTGAATTTGCATCCGTGCTTAACAAAATTTTGCTCGAGGAATGCTCGAATGTCTATATTAGTACACATGTTAATATTGGACCAAACTTACATTAAAAATACAGTTGTTTTGGTGTTACAAACAGTTAGAATATGTATTTTTGTGTATGAGATGGAAAAAGGTCATTATGATGATTTAAAGTAAACGCAGCACCATCTGTTATGAAAATGTTAAACTATCTAAATGAGTTTTGTACGGAACGGTAGAAGAGGAAATGGCAATATATATGGTCGAACGATAAGTTCGGAATATTTATTTTTATGACAAACCTGTGCCTCATGACACTAACGATGACGAGCAGGTTCCCGAGCACGGCCATGATGACGATTAGGAGCAGGACGGCCGTGCGCAGCTTGAACATGACCGCTTGGGGCCACTCGTCCCCGTCGCCGGCGGTCGCATTGCCTGTCCCGTTGCGTGTCACGTTTACGTGATCCATAAGGGGCGGTCTACGCACATTGATAATTGCTTTAGACACGAATCTGGTATTTTAGCAAAAAAAAAAACGACGTATTGGTAGCATAATAAAAATTTAACTCGACCAGCTAAGCTAGAAATTTAGTAGATTTCTATCTACTTTCATCACAATCACTTTCTAGTAATTTACGTTGATTTGACATCTATTCATAATACATAAGATTATGTACACTGCACTACTGTGTGCAACATCTTAATGTATATTAAGTCTCGTTTTTCTAGTAACTTCTGTAGTTACACCGATCTTTACAACAGTAAAACAGAAAGGTATATACTCTACTGTTTAGCCAAAAAGGTTACTACAAACACTATATAGACGGTCTCCGGCAACAGATTTACCACTAGCAAACAAAAACTTGTAGCTAGGCTGGACAGTCTTGAACACAGGTCTCAAATTGTCAGTCTTGCTGTGGGCTATATGATACATTTCAAGTATGCGGTGGAATTACAGGATATAATTCTTCCATCCCTTCTTTACCAACGTACGACGAAGCACACAGCGAGTCACTATCCTTACATGGTAAACTTCTCCAGTAAGCGAACGAGGAAATTTTGAACTTTCTTTTTGATAAGAACAGCAAACGAGTGAAAAACTTTGCTGAGGTTAGAGTTTCCATGCAAATATAATAGTGTCTTCAAGAGACTGGGTTATTTCGCTTTACCAACATAGACAGCTTTACACTGGGTGGGATCGTGGTGAAGCATTAAACTCATCAATAAAATAAACAGTTAATTTCTTTTCTAATAATGTTGTACATGCCTTTATCCCACTCGATTCACTTCGGTTTTAACTTCTTCATCACCGCGCACTGCTTTTTGAATAAGAAATAAATAACTCCAAATTTCATTGTCAATGGACTCGTTCAGTACATGCGATTGTTTGTCGCCAATTGCTTCAGTCGCGAGAACATCCCCTCCATCATTTTCTTCCTCATTGCCTCCGTTTCGTGGTTATCCTGCAAAATCTCATTGCACATCTTCAGTAATGTGATTTCATTGCTTCATTGGTCGCATCGCAATTCGGCTACATTGGCGGTGATCTGTAACAAAATATTCTATATGTAATAATACAATTCTGAAAGCTTGATTGTTATTAAGTTAGGTGTCAGGTTTTATCTTCGACTTCATAACATACAGAGGAGTGTATGGGGTTCCGCTTAACATCTTACGTATCCCAAGTTAACCTGATCTCCACGTGGTGCACCCTGCTGAATATCAGACGAGGCTCTGACTACCCACCAATCCGCGCTGGGCTAGCATGGTGGGCTAAGGCTCAATTCCTCTCAATGAACTCTTTGATGTGGAGATCTTTGAAGAAGGTCTGGATCCAGTAGTGGACGTCTATCGGCTGATGATGATGAACATAGAGTTATCCGTGGACCTTCGTATTATAAGACCTATTCGATTTCGGGTTAATTTTGTGTTATACGGATGCTTTATTCCGGCTGTCAATACATAAGATCATTCCGAGCGAATTCGTTTTACCAACTAATGTTTCTTTATAACTAAATAGCACATACAAATATGAATTTGAAATAAACGACGAGCATTTTATTTAATTGGCATGTCTATAGAATTTTCTATACCAATATATTCTTAATGACGTAAAGATGCAGCGGCAGCAGACCTGTTCGCAAACGTACAATAATATCCTGTAAATACACATAGCAATTGAGATGCATAGTCGAAATCACGTTAATTTAGAAGTTTACTAGCTACAAATCCATTCAATTGCTAATTCGGTATTTCGACTTATAAATCCTCTCCCACTCCCCTTAGCCTTCTTATCATTCCTTCTTTCAATAGTAAAAAATACTAAGTTCTCTACTGGTGGTAGGTCTCTGTTGCCGATGACCGTCTAAGTATATATCACTTCAGTGCCTATTTCTGCTGTCAAACAATAGTGTGCATACATTATTAAAATTTTTGCAGAGTATGTACATAACCATAGTTTTATAATTATAATATAATTATGCTCTATCTAAAAACAGTATTGATTTATAAGAGTAGAGGTCAGCGTGAGATTAGTAATAGAGATTTTAAAATAGACACGGCACTCGTGAGAGGAAAGTCTATTTAAACTTATACCGCAGTTAGCAGTTTGTGACTGTTTGCGACATCGATCCCAGATCAAGTTAATATTCCACAGACTATATAACTATAGTAATATATATTTTTTATGCAACTAAACGACGAGTGTAGTAAGACGTTCACTCGATGATAAGTGATAGATACGCCAGCCCATAAAAACACAGCGCTAGTTAGGGTTGTATATACTTTATCACATTATTCTCATTCCGACGAGCGTGCATGAAGACGCTTATGAAAGTTGAGGAAGCGAGAGAGGTGTGCCAGGACCGTAGCAGGTGGAGAGAGGTGGCCTCTGCCTACCACGCTGGGAACGAGGCGTGATATATATGTATGTATGTATGTATTATTCTCATTGGCTTGAGAGGTATAATATCAAGTGTCATTATCCCCAGTAATTTCACTAGCTACAACTCCCTTCAATCCGGAACACGGTTATGTCTACACATTACTGTCTGGCGGTTGTAATTGGCGCTGCGGTGGTAACTAGACGGTTTCCGGCAACAGGGGTCTACCACCAGTAAATATATATACATCAGCCAATAGACGTCCACTGCTGGGTATAGGCCTCTTCTAAAGATCTCGATCGGTCCCGCGTTTTCCGCATCCAGTGGTTTCCTGAGACTCTCACCAGATCGTCGGTCTTGGTTTTTGGGCCACCTGTGGGGAGGCCCACAGGTGGCCCAAAAACCAGCAGCCAGTTTATATATATATATATATATATTTATATACACGCTGCTTTACTCGAATAATCCGTTTTGGCTCCAAGACAAGAAACAATTATAATAACGTTTTATTATGTAGCAATACAAAATGGAGTCGATCGGCGTGGACGTGAAATGTAACGATATTATTCGCGTGTAACATCATTCGCCCGACCGCATTTGTCAAACAAATGTCAGCGCGGACGTTACCGGTAACAGGATTTTGTTATTCCAACGGATATATTAAATGCCTCGGACGCAAACAGCGCCATTCCGTTTAACTATCGGAGCGATTCGGGCGTTTTCCGACCGTAATGTAAATTTCGCTCGTGAAATTCGCCAACATCCGGTTATTTCATTGCAATTGGCTTAATTACATTTTGAAATAATTTCGTACATTTATTAAGAATTCTTGATTGTTTACCCTCGATTCAAATGGAGAGGTGCTATCAGTTTAACAGTAGCTTTATTATCAGTAATGCTATTGACTGCCCGATCAATAGACGTAGGTCTCTGTTGCCGTAGACCGTAGCACCTATTGGAGCCGATAAGTATGCAAATATTACTTTGTCAGGTTTGAATGACGCTGTAGATAGTGGCGACAAGTGCAGCGAGGTGCAGTGTATATCATTCTAACATTTAGGGCTGGCGTTTCTATTACCATCAGGCGAACGTTCTCCTCGTTCCGTCTTAATATATAAGGTTGGAAAATATCTCCCTTCCGCCTTTTTGTCTTTTGAATTTCGCGGCTATATACAAAGCGCTACAGAGCTTGTATCTGGCAATACTATACATAATTTGAAAGGTCTTGACATAACCTACAAAACGACGCTATGCATAATTAGTTTGGATATTGCGTTCAACAGTTATAGACGTGTAAACATGGAGTTCACTAACGCCGAAAACGCGCAATTTTAAAGTTTTCCTTCGTTAAAGGCAAATCCGCTAGAGAAACGTTCCGTGAGATTAATGGTGTTTTGGGGGATGGTACTTTATCACTTCAAACCGCGGAGGTTGGTTTCGACGATTCAGAGCCGGTGAAAACGACACCATGGATAAGCCAGCCGGCGGAAGACCTGTGACGACAAATACCGATCAAATCATGGACTACATCGAGTTAGACCGGCATGTGGCATCTCGTGACATCGCCCAGGAGATGGGAGTTAGTCACCAAACCATTTTAAACCATCTGCAGAAGGCTGGATACAAAAAAAAGCTTGATGTTTGGGTGCCGCATGATTTGACGCAAAAAAACCTTCTGGACCGAATCAACGCCTGCGATATGCTGCATTCTTAAAGCGGATGGTGACTGGCGACGAAAAATGGATCACATACGACAATATCAAGCGAAATCGGTCGTGGTCGAGCGGCCAAGCCGGGATTGACGGCCAGGAAGGTTTTGCTGTGAATCATCCACTATGAGCTGCTCCCATATGGCCAGACGCTTAATTCTACCATCTACTGCGAAGAACTGGACCGCTTGAAGCAGGCGATCGACCAGAAGCGTCCAGAATTGGCCAACAGGAAGGGTGTAGTGTTCCACCAGGACAACGCCAGACCACACACTTCGTTGATGACTCGTCAGAAGCTACGGGAGCTCGGATGGGAGGTTTTATCGCATCCACCATATAGCCCGGACATAGCGCCAAGTGATTACCACCTGTTCCTGTCCATGGTGAACGCCCTTGGTGGTGTAAAGTTGAACTCAAAAGAGGCTTGTGAAAAGTGGCTGTCCGAGTTCTTCGCAAATAAGGAGGGGGGCTTCTACGAGGGAGGTATTATGAATTTGCCGTCTAGATGGAAACAGATTATCGAACAAAACGGCGCATATTTGAACTAAATCCGATCACTGTAACACTTTTTATAAAGCATTGAATAAAGAGTAAAAAAACGGAAGGGAGATATTTGCCAAACTAATATTAAAAAAAACCTATTTAAATGCGCTAAAAAATATATTAAATTTAAATTAAAGTATAATTTAAGAATAGATAAGTAAAGAGATTTCGAGTATAGTATTATATATGAAATATATCCTTAACGAAATCGAAATCTGCTTACACGGCGCCGTGTAGTCGGCCCCTGAAACATGGGCGTGCTCGGTTCGGTCTTCGTGAACTTTAGCTGTTTGAGGTCGATGTAAATAAACCATCCGATCGATGGACTCGTCAGCTGCGGTTTTCCTACACTGCAGACAGCTGCATATTCTCATCGATATTCGATCTGAAGAACTAAATATAAATTGAAGGTTGCACTCTCTTTGTACCAGTTACAGGTCATCGATCAATCTAGACTTTAAAAAATGATAAACGAGCTGACCGTTAAAATGTTAGAAAGCAGCAGTACATTCACCAGAATATTATTGGAGTAATGAACTTTTGAATCAACAAATCAACTGGTGGTAAGTCACTTTTTTAGCACACGATGAGTTGAGCGAGACCTTCACTTATGTATGTCATACGCCTGCCCACGACAACACTATTTAGGATAATGTACACAGCGCCTTTGAAACCGGAACACAGTAATGTCAGCAATACTACTGTTTGACGGCGGAAACAGGCACGGTACCACGTAGACATTCTCCGACAAACAGAGACCTGGTGGTAAATTTCTGTAGGGTAGTCGAAGTAGGTACAACTGTAACACCTGTTTCCGCCGCCAAAATTTTCAGTGGGAAGGTGACTGTGTTCCGGTTTGAAGGGCGTTTTCGCTAGTGAAATTAATGGAGTAACGCGATCTAATCTGTTATGCCTCAAGGCGGCGTCTAATAGACATATTACTGAAAATTTACAACACCCCAATGTATATATCAAAAATAATGATTTTTTTTTTAATACTTCGTTCAACACACAACGGAAGCGGAAACCCAAATCTCTGTATATATAGATCCGGGTTTATGTAAACCTTTACCTTTCATAACTCGCTCCTGAAAGAGCTCCGACTGCTGCTATTCAAATGATTTCTTTTATGTAAAGCTAGGATCGGATATAATATGAATTTTTTTTTAAAGGGAGAACATAAAATTGTTCTCTTTAATAATTACAACTGGAAAACTACTCCATATATATTTTTCAACCCCTATTTAGAGACTCATATATGTGAAGGCCTGGACTTGTATTTTGGCAGGACTATTTCTTTCGCTGTATTTTACGTATCGTTGCCACCAAATGCAGCTGCAGGGGTATTACTGCCAGCAAAGGGGGGCGAGAAACAGCTAGTAATTACTGCAATTCTTTTTGATGGCAACATATATATATATATATATTTATAATGAAAACGGATTTCCTTTGTTTGCCAATCACGTAAAAACTAGTGAACTTATCGATACGAGAACATGAGCACTCGAGGCGGAATGATTTGTAGATGGTTATAGACTATTTATTTTTTTCATTTCATAGATCTTTCTTATTATTATTTCTAATTAACTTTTATAAGAATTTTCATTTAGTCTTATTTATGCGGTTGCTATGGTAACGGTTGCTATGGAAAGTAATTTGCGGTCGCATTTTATATTATGGTCAACAAAGCGGGCCTGAAACAGCTAGTATATATGAGATTTCCACCTGTGTAAACTCATCACAATATATCTAGTACTGTAAGGCCTGGAGACTTGGAATTTGGTAGGCGTATTCCTTTGACTAAGTATAGGTCACCTAAGAATAGATATTGTGAAATTTTACCCCTAAAAGGGGTTGCGGTAGTGTTGCAGTCGGCAAATCGGACGGGGAACAGCTAGCATAATGTATGTATAAGAGATATTCAGATATTCATTGACTCGTCCTGAGATCTCAGAAACTATTAGACGTAAACACTCAAAATTTGGTAAAGGTATTACTTCCGCTGTTTAGAGATCAACTGAGAATTTACAAAATTTCTTCCCCAAACGGAGTTACGGGGATGTTTTTTTCTTACATACATTTCCATATTCGCCACTCTTGGGATCAGGGCTGTCGAGTAGCGAATACTTTATATTACTAAATGTCACCGGAAAAGCGGATGCCATTTCACCTATTCTATATATCCGACACTCATATTAGAGTGGACCTTAAGATTATAACTACCAAGTGAATATAGTATACTCGTAACTTAAAAAATCTTAGCTATGCCATTACTTTTATTCCGAGAAGAGACGAGGAAGATCTTATAAGGGTAAGTGATAAGCGATAACAGTATACACAGTACTATAGCTATTGCCTTAAGACATATGAAGTCACATATCGTGACGTCAGTAATATCACTAAGGAGCAACGCCTTTCAAACCGGAATTTAATAAAGTCTACATACTATTGTTTATCGGCTGCAAGAGCTGCGTTTTTACCTAGACGGTCTCCGGCAATATAAACCTACTACCTGTAGTTTCAAGTATAAAATCTATGTCATCAGAAGACCTGGATCCTTAACGTATAGGTGATTACTTCATCCTTGAATGTTTTGGTTTATTCGACGAAGAAAGACAAGAGAGAGGATCACCTGATGGTAATTGAGAATGAAATACTTAGCACCACATCATGCTCGTCGTCTTGAGACGTTATCTCGTTACCTCAGTAGTTTCATTAGCTACAGCCTCCTTCAATACGGAACACAGTAATATTTGCATCCTAGCGTTTGGAGACAGATATAGGCGCTGCGGTGGTGTCCACCTAGACAGTCCCCGGCAATGGAGACCTGACTTACCACCAGTAAATTATTGGTAAAGACACCAATTTTGATGTATATTATATGTATTGAACAATTGATTGGTTTATATAATAGAGGTAGATATAATATTTTGTCTCCATGATAGACTCCTCAGCAGGTAGGCTCTGGGATACAAACTCCTAGGTACCACCAGGACCTACTACCAGTAAAGCTTCTAAATTAGAGACTAATACAAGGGTGAGCTTTAAACCGCTGCGTCTATAAGCATTTATTAGTAATCTCATCAGTCGAACAGCTTAAGCAATAGCTTTGTTAGATATAGATTAGGACTTATCCAGATCTTGTTACCTAGGTAATGAATGTAAACAAGCGGTAAATAAAGCACAGAGCCGGCTTCAGTATAATGTAAACATAAACGAAATTTCTAATATTCTACTCAACCCGCGCGATGTTAATTAAACCGTGAGCGAAATTAACGCGACTAAACAGCGAAATTGATTTATCCACCTCGATGTAAGCCGTCACTTTATTCTAGGTGTTCATATATATGTAGATGAACTATTGTCTAAACGGGTTACTTGGATAAATTAAAAATGTTAACGCTAAATCAATTGTTTGTAGTAATTACTTGCGATAATGAATTAGTTATATATCCATACATATTGGGATTTGGGCCATTGCCCAACATGTTGCATCATAGCGGGTTAATCCTCCAATCCCTAGTCAATCGAGTGGGAATTTTTGGGGAAGGCCCATGTCCAGCTGTGGACGTCTATGGGCTGATGATGATGATGATATAAATATACTAGTAGATATAGGAAATAAGCAAAGATTCGTCAAACCGGAACACAGTAATGTTTGCATACTACTGTTTGTTGACTGTAACTGTTGTGGTGTGGGTACTGTACTCTGTGGTGGTACCTAGGCGGCGTCCTAGACCTAGACCTACTGGAACTAGTTCCAGCTTGTTCTATTGTTTTTGGTTTATCAGCTTTAACCGATATTGTTTCATATAGAAGTACTGTACTTAACTGTGCGCTATTGTTGATGGAGTTTTCTAAGCCGCTGAAGTTTTAACTATAAAAGAGGGGGGGTACGGATAAACCTTTTCCCCTTTATAGATTGGTCATTACGGAAGTGGTCGGGCTGAACGGTGGTAATATTTTTAAAACCCACCGTCCGGCAGAACGGGCAATCTAAAAATACGATTTCAATTCGTTGCCCGCGCGTATTTTCCGAACAGTCAATAATTCAACGGAATGGCCTTTTAATGTCTGCTGCGATAATAAATAAAGTTATTACACTGCCTCGTAGTTTTTTTTTTATTTTAACAATCCATAAACACATCGAAATCATACGATCAGTTAATTGTTAATAATCGTAACTTTGTTTATAAACGGAAGTCATGTTAACGATCAACAAATAAACTGTTTATACAACGTAAAGATGAGTTCGGTTTCTTGCCGGAGACCGACTAGGTAGTCCTACTGTTATATATTCTGACGACCCAAAGTACTGTGCAATGATACTGTGGTCCGGTTTGAAAGGTGTTGTAATTACTTAAACCATTGGGCTAAAGAGTCATCATATTTTATGTCTCTAAGTCTCTGTTGCCGGAGTCTACGTAAGTTCTATAGCGAAGAAATACTGCCTTTTTATTTTAGACCTTTATCTTTTTTTATATTAGACCAAGCGACAAAACGAGCGAGACGTTCATCGGACGGCAAGTGATACATCTGTCCCTAACAACGTGGCGCTAGTTAGGATGATTTACACAGCACCTTATAGTGCTCGATGCCTCGAGACTATAAGATGCTGTGTACATCCTATGTTGTGTCTCACTACCTTTTTTTTTTTTTTTTTTTATTGTGGCGAAATCCTACATTGGATACCCTTCTGCTGTGGGGGCAACAGAGGGGTTATGCCGGACTCGTACCGGCTAAAACCCCACGGTGTACGTCTCAACGCTTCAGCCACAACCACAGGAACGTTTTCGCACACAACTGTGGTCTCGACGGCGAAAGGCCACAATGAGGCCGCATCTCGGGGTGAAACTGGAACTCTCCACCCCATTTACCAGTAATAGGCGGAAGTATCGCGCGCTCCATCTCGAGGCCTAACGTACTTGGTAAAGGGTTCCCCAAATCCGCCACCATGGCCTCGAGTCTCACTACCCTAGCAATTTCACAAATTGCGTCGTGGGGTAGCTTCACAGTAATTTTTGCACAATTCTCTACAGCGCCACAAATAAACTCTATAGAACCTACCCTGACGTCTCCAGTAACAGAGTCCTACAACCGGTTCAGTCCGGTTTAATTCAACGCCATCCCCCCTACCCTACACCTCCCCAGCTCTCCTTGCCCGGGTCGTAATAATCTTTGTCTAAGATATAGGTCATAAAGCGGCAATAAACAGCAACGGTTTACGCGGGACGTCGTAAACAATTGGATATAATTGGATCGGATATTACATCGATGATCTTGTTAGAGTTAAATCGACTGAGAGGGTTAACACAGGAGGGTGAGAGTGAGGGTGGAGGGACGTTAACTTTCATGCGATGTTTTCTTTCAAATCTTTATTGAAGGGAGTGTTCGATAGGAGAAAACAATAGTAACATTGTTTCGCATACAGCGAGTTTACGAACATTTTGAATTGGTACATTAGCTCGCTTATCGGACCTTTGTTGTACCGATTTGTAATAAACCAGGTTATATAACATCTATTCTCTTTATTACATCAAAGTATAAAGTGTTAGACTTCCTAATTATTAGACTCCCTTAAAGCTAGACTTCAAATTTTAACTATCTTATGACAGAATGAGGCTGAGAATGGGGAAGCTTGCTCGCTCACAATACTCCGGCGGTAGATTAACAATACGAAGGTGGTAGTTAAACAGGCAGGTTCGAAAAAAATCCTACCCCTAACCCCCACCCTCATGTGGCCAAGGAACGAACCACTGCTATGCTGCAAGTGATTTACCCCTGCACCACGACAGTTAAACGAGATAGAAAGTAAACTGAAGGGACGCATTATTATTTGAACCATCACAGCACCTATTCAGCAGACATAGTAGTATTCAAATGTTACTGTGTTTCGGTTTGAAAGGCGCTGTACTGTGTAATTACTGAGGTAACAGGATACAGCATCGTATGATTTTTTTATAGTTCCTCTGTATTACATAATGTTACCTTACCTAATGGCCTTTATGTTACATTTAATCTACCATCAATATTATTAATTTCCTTTAGCATCTTATGGTTCAGGTGACGACCTCAATGTGGTACTGTATATATCCTGACTAACGCCACGTTCTTATGGGTGGGAGCCTCACTTACCTTAGGTGAACGTCTCTTGCGTCCCGTCGCTGGGTTTAGGAAAAAAAATTAAAACAATAGAAATTACATTAACGACGACCTTACTCATCCTTCTTCACGACGACGGATACAAAGTATATTTTAATAATACATATTCAGGACACGTCTCTCTAAAAACAAAGTCCTGGTAAAGCCGCCAATTAATCTGAAATCTATGGGTAAGTTTCGTTCAAGATGTCCTTAAGTTTATCCTTAGCGGATCAAGTATAAAATTAAGTTAAAGCTAATGTTGGAACAAGTATCCATGACGCCGAACAGGGTCGCAACATGTAAAATGATATATTTCACGTTAAAGTAAGAGGAGTTTAAGGACTAATTAAAACCATTGAATACTTCAAAGACGAGCCGCCGGTAACGATGTCGGTAAGTGTTCTTAATTAAAGAAGATCACATAAATAGAATGCTTTCACGCTGAGGCGGCACGGTACAAGCAGTAAGCGGACGCGGGTTATTTATTTAGACTATTACCTTGCAGAGTAAAGGGATGGAAGTGGACATAACGCTATGGAGCATTCTCTTTAAGTAAACCTTTCTAGTTGTAAAGAGGAATATGTTTACAAAAAGAACATGCAAGAAAAAAAGTGTGGGTTCACAAAAGTCGATATCTGCTGAAGCTGTAAGAATGAGATGAATATTATACTCTGGAGATGATAGAGAGAGAGACAGACCTATTAAACGATAGTATTTATATTGTCTGAAATAGACTAGAATGAAAGAGATAGATTGAAGCACAAGGTACTAATCATCATGACCAGACAATAGACGTTCACTGCTGGACATAAGCCTCCCTCAAAGATCTCTACATACAGTCAGTATGGCCTCCAGTACCACTGGGCATATTAGGCGACGAGTAATGTTTGGCGGCAGAAGCAGGCGCTACGGTGGTGCCAACGTAGACGGTTTCCGGCAACAGAGACCCACCACCATATATCCGGCGATGTAGTCGTTGGTGGTAACGCGCTCTAGTCTAGAGGTAGCCTATTCACTCTTCTCTTTTAAAGATCTCAACCTTCACTAAAAGATACTAATACTTTAATATATATTATATGTATCGAACAATTGATTGGTTTATGATTTAATATATTATCTCTAAGGTATGGTGGAGTCCTCGGCAGGTCAGACCTGGGCTTCAAACTCCTCGATACAGTGGTGGAGAGGCAAGGAACCATAGCCAGAAGAAAAGACGAAGGTAGATGAAAGTATGTAGAAACACTTTTCATCTCATTCTCTCAAAGCTGTTACCTAGCGTAATTACTGGGGTAACGACTTAACATCTTACGTCTGAGGCGATGAGCGTCATGTGGTTCTGTACACATCGTAGCGCCATGCTTTTATTGGCATATCACTTACCATCAGGTGATAATGCATGTGTATAGTTTAGTATTGATGTTATCGCTTAAGACTTGAGCGTCATCCGCCAGTTCCCCAATTGCTTGTAATGTTAAGTATTACTAAGTCGTAGTTATGTGATAAGGCACGCCGTTCCCACGGTAACCATGTGTTCAAGTTTAATTTGTTATCGTATTGGGGATCGTCTCGTCTTATGTTTGTATGTTTGTTTGTGTTTATGTTAATTATAATTAATTATTTCGTAAGCTTGAAAATATTCCTTTAAATGACTTGAAGCGAGTCTTGGTCTGTGACCTAAGAGAGCGCCAGCGTTGTCTGTCTCCCTGCGCTGCCCCTCACGGAGTATGGGAAGTATCTTGCGAGTGACGGAAGAGGAAGGGTCTAAGCTAACAGGCTAAGCCCGAAGGGCTCGCTGACCAAGGTAGGGTATGATTCTTCAGCAATATGGGGGTTGTGCGTCGGACTGACAATCCGCCCATGTAAAAAATCTCGTGTTACGAAACTGACTAATGATCCAGATAGTTCGGTTCAAAAAATATCTACTATAAGCCAAACTTCACCGTGACGAGGAATCGAACCAGAGATCTCTGTGTAACAAAACAAGCGACTAGCCAGTACACCACGACGATGGTTGAGTCAGTCTATCTAAGCTAGAGCATTCCGTGCGATCTGGTTTCACTGTGCTGATGGTAGGTTTCAGTTGCCAGAGACTGTCTAGGTTAGTATCAAGCTTCTATTTCTGTCGTAAAACAGCATTGTACAAACGTTACTATGTTCCGATTTGAAGGGTTTTGTAGCTAGTGAAATTACTGGCGAAAGAAGATTTAACATCTAATGTCTCAAGGTGAATGTTTCGCTTATCTCGTCGCGCGGTTGAAATTTTATTTTTTTAACCAAAATAAGGGGTGTAAGGGGCCCCGCATAATAATTCACGGAGCGAAGCCACCTTCACCAGTTCGTGGTGCACCCTGCTAATGGACAAACGAGGCTTTGGCTCCCGCCAACCCCTATTGAGCTAGCGTGGAGAAATGCTCCAAATCTCCCAAATGAATAGGGACTAATAATTTTGTCTAACCAGCCTTTTTTTATTCTACGAAGCGACGCGACGAGCGAGAGCTTCACTTGATAGTAAGTGATATACCATAACAATGTGGTGCCAAATGGGACGACTTGTTAAATCGTTACCCCAGTAATTTCATTAGCTGTAGCTAGCGAAATTACTGGCGTAGGCTGTAGCGCCTTCATAATCCTAACACAATAATGTTTGCAGAGTACTGTTTGAAGGTAGGAATAGGAGCTGCGGTAGTGCTTAGATAGGCTCTAAGAACAGAAGTCTACCACCCGTAAGTCACGGTCTTTTACACAAGAGAGTACCACCTCCTGCCACTCATCTGCTTGAAGCTCCCAAGGATTATATTCTGTAGCATAACCATCTTCGTTAATCGATAATATGATAGTAGCTTCATTCTACTCTAACGTCATGCTTTAAAGGGTAGTATCGGGTATATAGGGCATATAGGGTATATAGGGTAGAGTATAGGTAAAGGTATAAATATAGTAAAATTACTAAACATCTCAAGACAATTAGCTCATCGAGGTGTTGACACAAACTCCTTACTGTTAGGAAAAGGCGAGCTGGTCGAGCGGACGTCCTGCTCGTCCCGAAGCTTTGTAGTATAAAAAGAAGGTCACTATTTGCGGTTAGCGTGAGAATTTGTAATAAATAATGAACATTGTGACTCAACACGCCTTCAAATAATATTAAATGTAGGTAGAGCGTGTTTTTTTTTTAAATCACAACCGCATAAATTTAAAAAAAAACCGAGTGTGAGTTCGCGGTAATAGTTGAAAGTGTGTTATGGTTTATTTGTGAGAGAATGAGATGAATACACTGCGGCTAGAGAGAGAGATTGAACGACTTTTTTTATGAATCGAAGTAATAGAAAAAGAGATATACAAGCACTTAAAGCAACATAAATATATAAATTTTAGATACAAACCATAAGTATTAGTTTTCCAACATCCGTTTCCGTTTGTATGTGTATGCGGGTTTGTACAGTGAACGCTTTCAAGTGTATTATTGATTGTAGACATAATATATAAATATAATAAAAAAAACCTCATTCTCTTACAGCATAAACCCTTAAATAGAACCCCTAGAATTTTACATATATATGTAAAATTTATAGTTATTCTCTTTCGTTACACATTTTCGTTTCATAAAGTCCAGTTCACACTGTCACGCTATCATGATATGTTTTTTTAAAATAATGTTTTGGCTTCTTGGAGATTGAAGTCGTGATATTTCTGTTTGTATGGTAGTCCTCTTAAGTATAATTCAAGCACTTTTTTAAAGTAAAGGAGTATCGATAAGTATCCATCCTCTTAAAATCGTCAATTCGTTAAAAAAACTACACTGCGATCGCATTGTGACATAAGATAGTTTGCTACTTTAGTAATCTTCAACTCATCATCATTAGTCTTTGTTTATTCACTGCTGGATATCGGCCTTCTACAATGTCTTCTCGCTTCCTCAGCTTCTCGCATCCGCCCATTTCCGACTGCTCTGATGATTTCGGCGGTCTATCTGGAGGGATAGCGTCCTACACTTCCGTGACCTGTACGTGGCCTCCACTCTAAGACTTTCCTCCCCCATCGGCCCTCACTTACACGACATGACCGGCCCACTGCCGCTTCAGCTTGCAGATTTTCAGAGCAACGTCAACTTCAGTTCTCCATCTATTTTCTTCATTCTGGATCTTGTCTCTTAGAGAAATGCCACGCGTAATTCTCTCCATCGCTCGATCTTCAGCTACTGTGTATAATCAGGAAGATATAACTTACATGGACCGGTACGTCTCCAGTTCAGCAGCAAGCTACTTCAAGAAGTACAGCCATCTATATGCTGCAGTCAAGTTAGTCAGTTACCATGACAACTCTACCAAAAAAAAAATACAGTAATGTTACCATATCACTGTTTAGTATTTAATTAACTTATTCTAATAACTTGTTCTCAGTTATCTCTCACATAAACTTGGATCGCGCAGTAAGCTAAATTTCATGAGAATTTTTCTGCGCGACGCGAGGGTATTTTACATTAACCGACAATAACAAATTGATTTTTTCATTTACAACTCGAGAGAAATAAACCAACATTTGACTTCGGAATCGAACCATGAACTTGCGTGTTAAAAAGTAAGCGCTTAACTACGCCACAGTGATAGTTGAACTTGTTGTTACTATATAAAGAGTTCCATTAAAAGTATTTCATCGATATGGACTACATTTACTGGTGGTCAGCCTGCTTGAGACAGTCTAGTTGCAAATGTTACTGTATTACAGTATATTTGCTAGTAAATTTACTAGGAAAAAAAACATTTAATGTCTCGTCCCAAAGCGACGGACACTTTGTGATGTGTTCTTCTTCATTATAACGCGTTGACATGATGTAGTCGATTAAAAGAAACATAGACGATTTTATCGTATTAGATATCGTGTCGTCGTCGTCACGGTGCCGTGGGTGGTCGTGTGGGTTCTGAAATCGGATCGTCCAATCAATTCCGTGCCGGCGACGCTCTCGGCGCAAAGTGCTAAGGGAAGCTTTACGACTTGGGGCGCGCCTATCTCTGCGCGGGGTGTACTCGTAAACGCTTAGATGAGATACGCGAACACATCGCACCCCTACGCGCTCAACTCATTTTTTTATATTCCACCAAGCGACGATACGCAGAAGTTCTCCTGATGGTATACTATACGCCTGCTATATTAATGTACCACTGATTAGGATGATAAACTCTGCGCCGTATTCAACTCGTCGTTTTAATACATAAGATGTTAATATCGTTCTTTCATACCCCAGTAGTCTTAATAGATACAGCGTAATTCAAACCGGAACATAGTAATGTTTACACACTACTGTTTGCTGGTAGAAGTATGAGTTGTGCAGACTGTCTCCGGCAACAGAGAACTTTTGAGTTATTGTTGATGTGGACATCTTTGAAAGCTACCCTGCTTCTGGTGGGAAGGACAGGGTTGGAATAGAATTTGTATTCAATGAAATCCTTACGGTGGTCATCCTTAGTCCTTTGTTTGTCCTGTGAAACACACCGGTGCCTCTCTACATCGGGTTTCAGTTCGTCTCGGGGAGAGCTGTATTCCTCCCCAGAACTCTTTGCTACGATAAAAACGTTTAATGGCCAACGAGGGATCCCATCTTCAAAGCCCACGAACCCGAAAACCGTTTTAGTCGCCTATTACACTAGGTAGGTTTTAACTTAGTACTATTATAAATAGTCAGAGATTACATAGCACAAGAGAGACCTACCGTCATTAAAATGTTTGTGAAACTACATTACGATTCAATCAGCAGACGGCCGTCTGCCAAGTTTTTTTTTATTATAAGTATGAAAAAAAAATCTAATCCTCGTTGTTCAGGAAAGTCCAAAGTACAATAAAATATTATTCTATTTCTGTCCAAAAAATTAAAAGGAAAAGAATTCTGAAGTTCCGCCCGGCCGACACAAAGGGAATATACAAATGAGCCTAAAAAGAATAAAGCCGAGAAATAAAAGGGCCATTAGACGATTCGTTTGCGGAATAAAATTTTATATTTTGTAATAACCTAAGCCTCCCGGGGATGTACCGCTTCTTACGGAACCTTATTTTATTGCTAAAGCTCCAGAATACAGGGAGACTGCTACAAATTTGCAGTATAAGGTCTCCGTTGCCGGAGACGGTCTAACTACCGCCGCAGCGTCTATTGCAGCCGACAAACAGCACTCTGCGAACGTTATTCTTTTCCGGTTCGAAAGGCGTTGCGGCTAGTGAAATTACTGTAATAATGAGACAATATTATATATCTCAAGGCGACGAGAAGTAGCAGCCGTGTATATTACTATAATTAGCGTCAAGTTATAAGTAGACATGTCATTTATCACGAGATGAAATCCTCACCCACCACACATAGGAACTAATATTTTTTTTAGTGCATCTGATGACCAGTGGATCACTTGGATATGATGAAAAGGTTGCCGAACTAGCCTTTTTTTTTTTATGTGAAGCGACGAGACGAGCAAGACATTTACCTGATGGTAAGTGGTACGCTCGCCCATAATGTGGTGCTAGTTTAAATGTTACACGTTGTGCTCTTCGCCTTGATATATTAAATATTAATTCTCATTACCTATAATAATTTCACTAGCTACAGCAACCTCAGAACCGGAATATAGTTATATTTGCACAATTATCTTTAATGGCAAAAATAAGCGCTGTACGACTAACAACAGAGACCTATCACCAGCCTAGGTAGTCGTCTTATTGTCTACCGTCATTACAGTATCGCTGTGTATTCTGGAGCGTGCTTTATCATCTACCGAACTATGGTCACATGACAGAATAATATATTGAAATACAATATTTAGACGGAATAAAATCTTCTTCGTAAGACATAATAATAAAAAAAAAAAATGATTTATTAAAACTTCATTACTGGTAACACAGCTCGTCTTCCACTTGAGCGGATTTATCACGAAGCTGCCTTTACCCTGAGATATCTTTATAAAGCGCGTCGACATCAAAACTGCATCAAGTTGAATTAAAACCGGAATGCCCGGAAACGGACGGAAAGTTATAACTTTTTTTGTTTAAAAATTACAAAATAAATATTCAAATAGAAATGATTACTATAACAATCAATTATTAATGTGGGTAGTGCGATATTATTAAAGCAATGGACGCGTCAATAATTCAGTCGCAGTCTGTCTGTGGCGGCGTTCGGTCGCGTCTGTCTGCTGTTATTAACGCATAATTTATGTAAATTATTTTATTATATAATTTTTTTTTAATTCTACGAATCTTGGAGATAAATGGGACATTCACCTAATAGTAAGTGATACGTCTATCCATATCGTGGCGCTCGTTAGGATGATATACACTACACTACATTGTGCTCACCTTCATAATTTTAATACTGGTGGTAGGTCTCATTTTCTGGGATAGATACTACCCTTACTGTATTCCGTATTGAGGAGTGTTGCACCTAGTTAAATTACTGCGGTAATGAGACCTAACATTTTATGTGTTATGGTGACTAATGGTAGCATTATCTGGTGGTGGGTATGATATCTTAAGCAGCGTGACGTTGTTATGATCAGGCGTATCACTTACCACTATGTATACTTTCCGCTGGTTTTGTCGCTTCGTTGTTTAATAAAAATTTTGAACCTCGTTACCCTAGTAATTACACTAGCTACAACACCCTTCAAACTGGAACACAGCAATGTTTGCGCACTGCTTTATTCAAAATCAACTCTACGTCATGCTAATAACATGACATCACAAATCTTTCATGTATCAAAATCAGTCGTAAAGTTACTTATCATTAAAAGTTCCAAAACTACCCTCATAAATTAAAAAGGGACAGCAACATTATTTTTTTTTAATAAAAAGTACCCCCTTACTGTGCCTCTTCATGTCTGAAGGTCAACCTCTGAAAGAGCGTCTATTTTTGATATATTCTTTTGAAGCGGTCTAAATCATCGATATTGGTGAGCGAGTATAGCAAGCCGTAAACGATACGCCGCTACAACGAGCCAGTTACTACAGTAACTGCCAGTTACCGTAGTAACTCGCAGTTAAGATGTTTACACAGATACACTGCTCATTCAACACTACACTCCATTAATTTTACTGGTACCGTTTACGCATGATTTTACGACTTACGGTCAACAAGTAATGTTTAAGTTTCCTCACAGTGGTACTTGACGCTTGTTATATACGCTAGGGATCTATCTAGATAGTCTCCAGCGGGCGAGACCTAACATCAATTGTAGTAATGTTACACAAGCGACATATTTATTTCAGACATTCGTAATATACATAGTCGGTTGAAATGATGTTGATACGTAATATACTAGTGGAATGTAGACGCACTGTCAGCATTTTTATTTTTAATCTAGATTGATCTAGATCTAGATTAGATCTCACACAAATAACGATTGCATACCACTGTTTGGCGGCAGTTATAGCCGCTGTTGGTTATGATAGTTAGGATGATATGTTAGTTAGAATGGTTAACAGCGTCACAACGCATTCTTCGCCTTGAGACCTAGGATGTCTTCTCGTTACTCTAGTAATTTTAGTAGTTACCACTATTTTCATACTAGAACATAGTAATGTTTGCCAGCAGAAACAGGTACTGCGATGATACCGACTTAGTTGGGCTCTGGCAACAGAGACCTACCACAAGTAAAGAATATGAAGATATGTACAAGCTGAGATTTATTTCTATGTATATATATATTAGTTTGGCAAATATCTCCCTTCCGTTTTTTTGCTCTTTATTCAATGCTTTATAAAAAGTGTTACAGTGATCGGATTTAGTTCAAATATGCGCCGTTTTGTTCGATAATCTGTTTCCATCTAGACGGCAACTTCATAATACCTCCCTCGTAGAAGCCCCCCTCCTTATTTGCGAAGAACTCGGACAGCCACTTTTCACAAGCCTCTTTTGAGTTCAACTTTACACCACCAAGGGCGTTCACCATGGACAGGAACAGGTGGTAATCACTTGGCGCTATGTCCGGTATATATGGTGGATGCGGTAAAACCTCCCATCCGAGCTCCCGTAGCTTCTGACGAGTCATTAACGAAGTGTGTGGTCTGGCGTTGTCCTGGTGGAACACTACACCCTTCCTGTTGGCCAATTCTGGACGCTTCTGGTCGATCGCCTGCTTCAAGCGGTCCAGTTGTTTGCAGTAGATGGTAGAATTAAGCGTCTGGCCATATGGGAGCAGCTCATAGTCGATGATTCCCTTCCAATCCCACCAAACACACAGCAAAACCTTCCTGGCCGTCAATCCTGGCTTGGCCGCTCGACCACGACCGTTTTTGCTTGATATTGTCGTATGTGATCCATTTTTCGTCGCCAGTCACCATCCGCTTCTAGAATGGGTCGAGTTCGTTCCGTTTCAGCAGCATATCGCAGGCGTTGATTCGGTCCAGAAGGTTTTTTTGCGTCAAATCATGCGGCACCCAAACATCAAGCTTTTTTTGTATCCAGCCTTCTGCAGATGGTTTAAAATGGTTTGGTGACTAACTCCCATCTCCTGGGCGATGTCACGAGATGCCACATGCCGGTCTAACTCGATGTAGTCCATGATTTGATCGGTATTTGTCGTCACAGGTCTTCCGCCGGCTGGCTTATCCATGGTGTCGTTTTCACCGGCTCTGAATCGTCGAAACCATTCCTCCGCGGTTCGAAGTGATAGAGTACCATCCCCCAAAACACCATTAATCTCACGGAACGTTTCTCTAGCGGATTTGCCTTTAACGAAGGAAAACTTTAAAATAGCGCGTTTTCGGCGTTAGTGAACTCAATGTTTACACGTCTATAACTGTTGAACGCAATATCCAAACTAATTATGCATAGCGTCGTTTTGTAGGTTATGTCAAGACCTTTCAAATTATGTATAGTATTGCCAGATACGAGCTCTGTAGCGCTTTGTACATAGCCGCGAAATTCAAAAGACAAAAAGGCGGAAGGGAGATATTTTCCAACCTTATATATGTATATAGCTGAAGTGGTTGTGTAGCTATATATAAATAGATAACAAGGACGCTGAGCGCATTCCTTGACTATTCATTGTCCTTTCTCTAACATAACTCATAAATTGCTCGACGCCGCCGGCATAACAATGGATGGGATTCCACCCAGACGCCGAAGGTCGCCTCAAATGGCCCACCGCCATCCTTTATTACCGGCGAATATTTTTTAAAGGAAATAGAAGTAAATTCACTAATATAAGAGGAATCTTCCAACATTGCAGTACCACTTTATAAAAGTTCTCTATGGTAGAAGTTTATATTGAAGAGATCACGCTGTTATGTAGAAAGGTTTTTTTTTAACAATGAAGCAACGAGATGAGAGGAACGTTCACCTGATGGAAAATGATCCCGCCCGTAGCAACGTGGCGCTAGTTAGGAAATACGCTGCACTACACTGCGCTCATCGACGGATACATAAGATGTTGAGTCTCGTTACCTCAGTAATTACACTAGCTACAACACCCTTCAAACCGGTGCACAGTAATGTTCGCACACTTTTGTTTAAGGGTAGAAATGGGCGCTGCGATGGTACATAATTAGACAGTATCCGACAACGGAGACCTTTTACCATCTAGAAAGCGAGCACAATGTGGTGCAGTGTATATCATCCTAACCAGCGCTACGATATGGACAGACGTCTCACTTACTATTAGGTGAAAGTCCCGTTTAATTACTACATTCATAGATTAAAAAAAATGCATTTTTAACAGACAACCGATGCGACCGAAAGCCGCAACTGAATTGTAGACGCGCCCGTTACTTTTATAGGTTAATAATTTTTTTTTTAAATCTACAATCAATGATTTTCCGAATAAGATCAGTCATTACATATATATATAAAATCATCAGCCGATCGATGTCCACCGCTGGACATAAGCATCCCCAAGGATCTCAACATAAATCGATCCTGCACTGCCTGCAACCAGCGGCTTTCCGCTACATTACGTCTACCGGAACGCGGCCGCCACTCGAGCGATGTTCCTTGCCCACTGCCACATATGAGATATATATATATATACACATACAGAATATATATATGAGAAAATAGTGTGAAGATTTCAATACACAGTAGACGGAAACGACTGTATAATGAAATGTAAGACAGCTACGGACCTTGTAATTTCATATTTTACAAGCTGCGCGGTCGTCCAACAGAAACTTGGTCCATTAATTACTGAAACCGCTTCGTTACACTGCAATAATGTTTAATTTAGCTAATTCAGAGCGGCAAGTACTCGTACAGCGCGACAACAGGAGGACCAACTATATTTTTATATAAACAAAAGGACACGACAGAGCATCGCAACGGTGACGCCGTTAAAACGGCAGAACAATAATTTGAGGGTAGATAAGCACTCAGTGGTGTAAAGCGGTGATTAGCAAGTAGCGGTCGGGAATCTACTCAGCATCCTTTCGTCTCGGATACCTCAGTGTTGGAAGACAAAAAACTTGTGAGTGTTGCCAGTGTTGATATGGAAACGAGACGTGACCCCTTACCATCACGTTATAAAAAGGTTCTGTCACTCAAAGAGCAATGGAGAGGGCTATGCTCAGAGTTCCGCAGCGTGATCGAATCGGAAATGTGGAGATCCGAAGGAGAACTAAGATCACCGACATAGCCTAAAAGACTAGACTTAATAGATTTAAGTGGCAGTGGACAGGGCACATTACTCGAAGGACTGACGACCGATGGGGCAGTACGACTCGAGGTGAGGACGCGTACTGGTAATCATAGTATAGGGAGGTCTCTATGAGTTCGGCCGTTGATCTGGTGATAATCGCTGGAAGCCGCTGGTTACGAGCAGCGAATCAGCAGTGTTGGGATCCTTGGGAGATACTTATGTCCAACAGTGGACACCTATCGGCTGCTGATTTTATATATATACAATGACTGACCTTATCTGGAAAGCGTCGTGGGGAGTCATTGGATGCGGGAAACGCGAGATCTATTGATGTGGAGATATTTGGAGGAGGCCGATGTCCAGCGGTGGACATCGATCGGCTGATGATGAGATAAGCAGGCGAGTTACAGAATTACTATCAAATTGTACAACATGAGGATTCAGCATCGAACTAGAGACTGTGTCACATTTTCCGACAGAGACATTATACTTTAATTGATGTAGTTTGACCTCGTCATCTTTTTAGTTCATAATCCAGCTTATCGTCTTCGCTATATGTTCAATTGGTTTACGGAAACATGAACCTTGACGCTTCTACTATCAATCATTATAGTTATCATCAGCTCGTGGAAGTCCGCTGCTGGATATAGGCTTTTACCAGCGGATACTACTAACCTCGATGCCTTGCGAAGATCGTCGCTTCATCTGGTCAGCGAGCGTCCTGTGCACTCTAAGACATGTGTACTCCAGCGGTCGTCATCATCAGACAACAGACGTTCACTGTTGGACATATGCCTCTCCCAAAGAACTCCACGTCATTATTCATTAAAGGGAATTGAGCCGTAACTCATAACGTTGGCCTAATGGAGGTTGATGGGTGATCAGAGTCTCGTCTGTTATTCAGCAGGGTGCATCGCGTGCAGGTGAGGTTGACTCGGGCTCCGTATGATATTGGGCGGATCCTTTTTCACCCCCTTACTTCTTACACGACACCCATTGACCAGTCGATTAGATCAGTTTGTTCCCGTAATCATCAGCTATGTCAGTGACTTTGGCATTCTGGCTGATGTCTTCTTTCTAATCTTATCCACCAGAGAAACGCCAAGTGTAGTTCTTTCCATCGCAGAGCAATCATTCAGAGCAACTAAAAGCTCATGTAATAGTTCTTTCAAAAATCAATCTTCTTCGTGAATTAATTATCAATCGAATATAAAAAAAACGTCCTTTAAAAAGGACAAACCGTCGTCGTGAAATATAGACAATATCCTCCGAAGCGGCAAACGTAAACCATCGTATGAAAGACGTATAAAAAAAGCGTATTTTTTTCGCACTTCCCTCCCTCACAGCGTTGAGGGTACGACGAGAGTGTAATTTCGTGAAATCCTCAGGGGATTGACGAAGACCCGGCATCCAAGGGGTCCCTTTTATTTGTACGATTTCACGGAACGGATTTACCGATTTCATTGAGCCACGCATCCGTGGAATATGAAGGTTCGGAAACCAGCCGTCATGGCAGCACCGTGCAAGTGAGCCATATGTACTGGTACTAAGTCTCTGTTGACTGAGACCTAGGTTTATTTTCAATGTAATTGAGCGATAGACGAAAGAGTTGTTACGTCATAATACCCGGATGTTATACAAAGCAGATTTTTAATAAAGTGTATACAACAGTGCACAAACATTACTGTGTTCCAGTTTGAAGAGCGCTGTAGGTAGTGAAATTACTGGGGAAACGAGGTTGTTTATAAACAACGAAGTGACGAGACTGGCGGTTTGTTCACCTGGTGGTAAGTGATCCGCCTGTCTATAACAACATAGCGCTAGTCAGAATGATATACATAGCACCGCATTGTTCTCATCGCCTTGAGACATAAAATGTTAAGTCTCGTTACCCCCAGTAATTTCACTACCGACAACTCCCTTCAATCCAGAACATAATGTCTACATAATGCTGTTTATCGGGCGAAATAGAAATTGGGTTGATACTTAAAGGATCTCCGGCAACAGAGATTTTTCTTTTTGGTTTCAGAGAGATAGTCTTCGAAAAGATACTGTCTCTGAGCGGAAGTCAAAGTAATCTGAGATTCTTATTCAATAAAACCCCCTCGGTGCTCTGCATCAGTGCATTCGGAGAGGCTCCAGGATCTCTTATAGAACGAAGCGGTATCTCTCTACACTTTGTGTTAATAGCTCTCCGCGGAAGAGCCTAGCCCTCCTAGGCACCATCGCTGAGTCCCGATCGTCGAGGCCCACGGAACTCCTAGAACGTTTTCGTCGCCTTCTACGACAGGCAGGGCTTGCTTTAGTCCTATTCTTACTAGATACTACAGGGCTGAACAGAGACTTACCACCAGTTAATATTTTTCAATATACCAATAGTGCTTGTGATTAAATTGATACATATTTCTATCTTGACTCCAATCAAATATTGATCAAAGATAATGGTTGAAGCGTAGCGGCTTATCTCCGAGCTAGATATAGACGTCGGGGAGGCTGCGGGACCTGCGTCGCACTAGGGGTCGAAAGGGCGCCAAGGCCTGACCCAGATGGGTGATTTATGATTTCAGCCGACAGAGGTCGTTGGATGTCTAAGATTCTTACTTCTTTGCCGGATAGATTTGCTTTTATATTCCATTCAGCTATTAAAGAGGGAAACCGGAACAAACAGACTGATAGTTTCTATTTATCTCTATATATGTGTTGGGATATAAGTGGAGAAAAGAAGGTAAAGATTGTTTGAATGTGGGTATACTTGTAAAATGTGACAGTAATACAGAAGAGAATAAAAGAAGAAGAAGACATTGTGTCGGCCTGTATTAGGACGAGATATGATGATGATGATTACTTGTTTATTTACTGGTGGTAGGTCTCTAATGCCAGAGACAGTCTAGGTAACATCACACCGCTTATTTCTTCAGCCTAACAATAGTGTGCAAACATTACTATTTAACGGTTTGAAGGGTGCTGTAGCTAGTGAAATTTTTGGGGTAACGAGACTTAACATTTCATGTCTCAAGGCGACGAGAACAATTTGGCGCTGTGTGTATCATCATAATTAGCGCCACGTTGTTATGCGCAGGCGTATCACTTACTATCAGGTGAACGTCTCACTTTGAACTGTGTCAGTTTAATTATATACGTAAGTACTAAACGAAATTTAGTTATCATTTCTATCAAAAGTGTTACTATATAATTGTAAGTCGGGGCTGATCCATGTGGAGATCTTTGGGGAGGGCCTGTGTCCAGCAGTGGATGTTTATCGGCTGATGATAATGATGATGATAACAGTAAGTATAACACCACAGTCTGTAACTGTCGCTTAGTAGCCGAAGATAGGACAAAATGGCGAAACATCGTAAACACATGATGATGTGTGAAAGTAGCTATGATTCTTAGACATAAGGAATACGATTTCAGGAGGAGGATATAAGTAAAAAAAATATTTAATCTCTTGCAAATCTCTTTTTTTAACTGTTCGACTATTACCAGCAGTTTAAAGCATTTAAGTAATTGAAAAAGTTGTAATTAAGCAAACTTTTAATAGGGAAACGTTTCATTGGTAGTTAGTTTAAAGGCGATGAATACGCCATCGGACGAACTTTAATGCATTGTTGGTCAGCTGAAACTTTCAGCAAGCGATCCAGCCAACGGAATAAATATATAAGGTTGGCAAATATCTCCCTTCCGCCTTTTTGTCTTTTGAATTTCGCGGCTATGTACAAAGCGCTACAGAGCTCGTATCTGACAATACTATACATAATTTGAAAGGTCTTGACATAGCCCACAAAACGACGCTATGCATAATTAGTTTGGATATTGCGTTCAACAGTTATAGACGTGTAAACATGGAGTTCACTAACGCCGAAATTCGCGCTATTTTAATGTTTTCCTTCGTTAAAGGCAAATCCGCTAGAGAAACGTTCCGTGAGATTAATGGTGTTTTGGGGGATGGTACTCTATCACTTCGAACCGCGGAGGAATGGTTTCGACGATTCAGAGCCGGTGAAAACGACACAATGGATAAGCCAGCCGGCGGAAGACCTGTGACGACAAATACCGATCAAATCATGGACTACATCGAGTTAGACCGGCATGTGGCATCTCGTGACATCGCCCAGGAGATGGGAGTTAGTCACCAAACCATTTTAAACCATCTGCAGAAGGCTGGATACAAAAAAAAGCTTGATGTTTGGGTGCCGCATGATTTGACGCAAAAAAACCTTCTGGATCGAATCAACGCCTGCGATATGCTGCTGAAACGGAACGAACTCGACCCATTCTTGAAGCGGATGGTGACTGGCGACGAAAAATGGATCACATACGACAATATCAAGCGAAAACGGTCATGGTCGAAGGCCGGTGAATCGTCCCAAACAGTGGCCAAGCCGGGATTGACGGCCAGGAAGGTTTTGCTGTGTGTTTGGTGGGATTGGAAGGGAATCATCCACTATGAGCTGCTCCCATATGGCCAGACGCTTAATTCTACCATCTACTGCGAACAACTGGACCGTTTGAAGCAGGCGATCGACCAGCGTCCAGAATTGGCCAACAGGAAGGGTGTAGTGTTCCACCAGGACAACGCCAGACCACACACTTCGTTGATGACTCGTCAGAAGCTACGGGAGCTCGGATGGGAGGTTTTATCGCATCCACCATATAGCCCGGACATAGCGCCAAGTGATTACTACCTGTTCCTGTCCATGGTGAACGCCCTTGGTGGTGTAAAGTTGAACTCAAAAGAGGCTTGTGAAAAGTGGCTGTCCGAGTTCTTCGCAAATAAGGAGGGGGGCTTCTACGAGGGAGGTATTATGAAGTTGCCGTCTAGATGGAAACAGATTATCGAACAAAACGGCGCATATTTGAACTAAATCCGATCACTGTAACACTTTTTATAAAGCATTGAATAAAGAGCAAAAAAACGGATGGGAGTTATTTGCCAAACTAATATATATTGTAGATTCATATATTTTTTTCTACTTCATATTACATTGGCTATTTTTATTTAATTCGGCGAATAGACGAGGAGAGGGAAACGTTTTCTTGCCGATATACGCTTGTCCATAACGAAGTAGCGCTACTTGGGATGACATACACAACACCCTATTGCGCTCGTCGATTTGATATATAGGTTATGAGTATGTTTAGTCTCGTTACCTCAGTAATATCAATAGCTCCTGTGCTGTGCGTTTCAAATCGGAATAAATTTATGTTGGCATACTACTGTTTGGAGACAGGAATAAGGGCTGCGGTGGTACCTAGACAGTCTCAGTCAGTAAATTAAGGTTACATTTTATTCTTATATACATGTTAACAGTATTGCCAGATACAATAGAAGGTAAAATTTATAAAATATACTCTATGGACATCGAACCCATATATATTCGAGTAGTACAGCACGGACAGTGTTATTGCTTATATATATAACATAGCTTGTTAGACTTTATTTCTATAGCTTAAGTTCAGTAAGAATCGCACCCTTTAATTTTAGAGTCGTCCAGTAAACCTTTTTACTGCATTATTATCTAGTCTTGATAATCTGATGAGACTGTGGTAAGTTTTTATATCTATTCAGATAGACCTTCAGACTCAATAGAGGTTAATAGCCTCGAGGGAATACTACTTTAAGGTACTGTTCTATCAAATATTCGTCCCGACTTGATGTAGCGATACTTAACCAAGGAAAAAACTCCTTAAAAGGGTTCATAAACGAAATTTACCGCTCCCTAAGCATTACTTATGTTATTATTGGTCGTCTCACGTTGCCCTCTGGGAATATTCCAATGAAAAAGCTAAGAGGAGGGTCACTTGAAAGCTTTTGTCATTTATAGCAATTTGTAACTGAGACAGCTATATGTACTATATAATGAAAATGGGTTTTTTCTGTTCGCCAATCACGTGAAAACTAGTGAATGTATCGATACGGGAACGATCATTCGACGCGAAATGATTTTGGAGGTGGTTATATGATATTTATTTTCGGCTCCATAGATCATCATTGTATCTCTTATTAAGTATTATGAACATTTTAATGTCGTATTATTTATTCGGTTGCTATAGTAACGGTTCTGCGTCAAATTGTTTTGCTCCCATGTCGATACATTCACTAGTTTATACGTGATTGGCGAACAAACAAAACCCATTTTCATTATATAACTATATATGCATTGGAGAAAAGGACAACAGAGAAGAGTTTGTTAAAGTACTAAAGGATATATATGGAAAAAAGCAATTTAATGATGAGGCTAGAAATAGCTTTACATTTAATCTATGCGGTATAGGTTATATAATCTGTGGTACAAATTCTTAATCTGCTTAAGTACCGATTTTCTATTACTTCATGCATTATAGCAATTGTTAATGTCACCATGGCATGTCAGTCGGAAGATTAGCTTTCTGGGCGGTTAGTAGTAAAGTAGTAAGGAATGGCAATTGGGTAGTAACATTTCCAACTGGTGAAGGATGTATGAAAGCTACTGCGTCGACAAATCCCTATTACCGACCATACTCATCATGGAGCATCGTGAACTTCTGCTCATTAAACAAGCGGTCAGTGCTTTCACTGACTTTGAACTTTGAAACTAGCTCCTTGGAGCTTTCTCCAAGGAGCTAGTTTCAAAATGTAGATGTAGCCTTTTAGTTCTTGTAATTTTATCGGCCAGATAGCGCCCACTGCTGGACATATGTCTGCCTCAAGGATGCTCATCTCCATGCTGAATGATACAGGACTACCCGCATCCAGCTGCATCGCGCGACTTACATCAGATCGTCGGTCCACCAAGGCAGTCCGCCAGTACTTGTTCTTGTATATAATGTACCAAAAACTTATATAGGATAAAGTAATAACGTTGCCTAATAAAAGATATATCGTTATAAATCACGGCTGTATGTAATTGTTGGGGGATGGAGAGGGGGTTGTGCGTGTCGACAGATAATAATGCTCCCCTAAAATCTCATCGCGTGCCGCTTCCTCCGAACTTAATATTGGACAGGAAGCAATTTAGCCCGGGCCGACGCTCTATTGTTTTGTTTATGCGAATCGTAATTGATGTAACAACATTATTAGATCGCCAACTATCTAGTATTTTTTTTATCCTGACAGAAATCCTTAAAGACGAAGGATCTCCCTAGACATATATACTACCATGATTTTGGGCGGAATGGCTGGGTTACATGGGATTTCTACCCACTGAATCCTCTTCGATGGCGAATATTAATGCTTTGGAAAAGCTTCCGGGATCTGCTATGGATTACACCGGTGCTTCTCTTCATGCATCTAAACACATCCCTGGGAATGCCGTAACCCAGCTCAGAACCATATGTATGCTGCCATGGATTTGCTTTTTGGATAATGAGGGCCTCTACCTTCGAAGCCTACAAGTCCGAAAACCTCTAGACCTCTCATACGACAGGTAAAGTTTAAGTGTCTTATAACCTTATAGCTTGAGACTACAAGGTAGAACTATCCGGTCTAGTAACAGGATGTACCATTAAAAAAATGTAGGAACAAATCGATTAAATATTTGTTTTTTATATTTAATTGAACAAGGACCGGGACGTTCACGTGGTGGTAAGTGATACGCCTGCCCATAACAACGTGGTGCTAGTTGGAATGGTATACACTGCTTATTGCGCTCGTCGCCTTGAGACGTAAGATGTTGAGTGTCGTTACCTCAGTAATTACACTAGCTACAGCGCCTCTCAAACCGGATTACAGTAATGTTCTCACAGTACTGTTCGTCGGCTGCTGTAGGCGCTGCGGTGGTACCTAGACTGTCTCCAGCAACAGAGACCCACCACCAGGCATTTAGTCTTCAATGCATCTTCATACATATCACTGTCTCTTATAATAGAAATACTTCCTTTTTATAAAATACATGTAAGTAAACAACTGGTAAGGTCCAGCACTGGAAGTCTATCAGCTGATGATGATGATGAAGATGTGTAGATGTATGATATGTAACCTGCTCTGGCTTAAAGGACGATGTTACTAGAAAAACTACTACTAACTAAGAAGATGTGACTTATTTAGAAATTATGGTTTATTAAAGTATTCCCTGTTTTGTTGACGGTAAGTCTCCGTTGCCAGAGACCATCTAAGTAGACCCCTCGTCTATTACTACCCCTAAATAGTAGTGAGCAGATATTTGCTGGCGCTGTAGCTAGTGAAATTACTGGGGTAAGGAGACATCATCGTATGTCTCAAAAGCTCAATGTGGTGATGTTTATATCGTACTAACTAACGCCACGTTATGAACAGGCGTATCACCTACCATCAGGTGAACGTCACGTTCGTCTCATCAGTTCCTTTATTAAATTATAAAGGATATATCCTTTTTTCGCGTGTGATATATTACCCAGATGAAAGGACGTTAAAGTCGTATAATACATTGCGGTACTATTATGCCGAGTTCTGCGATTTATGTTTTAGCGGGCTGCTTCCCTTAAGCTATTAATTTATTTTTCATCCCTAAATTCTTTATTTCACGTAGTACAGAATGAGAATTACCTTTTAGGTGTAAGGGGTTCCCGCACAACAACTCACGGGACCCAAGGGAACCTCACCAGCTTGTGGTGCACCCTGCTATTCAACAAACAAGGCTCTGACTCTCACCATTGATTGGGCCGGTGTGGTGGGTAGTGGCCCAAATCCCTCCACATGAACCCCTCCAAACGACTGAAGATTGCTGGAAGCCACTGGATGCGGGCATAGCGGGACCGATACATATGGGAATTTTTGGAGGATGCCAGCAGATCTCTGATCTATCGGCTGATGATGATGAATAACCTTTAATTCTAGATTTGTACTATTCCCCATATTTAGACTTAGTATAAGAAGGATTCGTTATAAAAAAAAATTCTTACTCTAAATTAGTGAACATTCTTGAAACTTAAAAGGGTTTGAAAAACGTTATTGATAAAGGAAACCCTCTTTTCAAGGGTTTCTTTTTCAATAACATTCTACACTGTATACTCTATAGGTTGAATCAACATATATATATATAAAAAAAAGTTTTTTTTTTATTCTACGAAGCGATGAGACGAACGGGAAGTTCACCAGATGGTAAGTGATACTCCTAACAATAACAACGTGGCGCAAGTTATGATGGTATACGCACCACCACGTTGTCCACAAATAAAAGTGTGCAAACATTGTGTACAGGTTTGAAGGGAATTGTAAAACAGCTAAACGTTTGTTTTATATCAAACTACCCCGCTGTTAACATTATTAATTAATTCAGCACCAATTACACCCTTAACAAATGTAACAATAATATTATTTGAGTGTTTGTGACACATCGCAGCGAAGGTCCAGCAGCTTGTCATCGGGCCAAATGCAATCAAGGTGGGAATTAACTGTTATGTATGTAATGAAACATCATTTTTGTTGCGTCCGCCGACGGGTCAGGGTTGTTATATAAATATTCATATTTTACCTTGTTACACTTCTGATGTTATGAATGAAAGGGTTGAAAATATATTTTGTCTCAATTCTTCAATTAGTTAAATGATTCTAACATAGACAATAAGGGGTGTAAGGGTTCTCGCACAAGAACTCATGGGATGCAGACTTACTTGCTCGCGGTGCACTCTGCTAATCAACAGACGCTCTGATTCCCACTAACCCCAATTGGGCAAGGGTATATGTCCAGCAGTGGACGTCCATGATAATTAATACACACGCGGAACAGCATCCAATCAGCGTCAAGCAGTGTGATAACGTTACTGATGGTAGAGACCGTCTAGATTGAAACCACCCCAGCTCCTACTTCGTTTTAGGACATCATCATTGTCAGTCGATAGACGTCCACTGCTGGATATAGGCTTCCAAAGATCTCCACGCACAATCAGCATGGCCTCCGGTACCGCTGGACACTACGGACTGTCGTATGTAGGGGTTCATATAGGGGGATTTGGTCCGTTTCCCATCACGCTGGCCGAATGCGAGTTGGTGGAAACCACATCCTCGTTTGTTGATTAGCAGGGTGCACTACGAGCAGGTAAGGTTGGCTTGGGTCCCTTGAGTTGTTGTACGGGAACCCTTGCACCCCTCTTAAGACATAGGATGTTAAATTTCGTCATAATAATTTCACTAACTACAGCGTCCTTCAAACTTGAACACGGTAATGTTTGTCGACATAAATAGAAGCTGCGGTGGTACAGACTGTTACGGCCGGTAAATCTAATATTTGCTGTTGAACATTTCTCCTTCTAGCTTCTTCTCTATTTATTAAAAAAAATACCAAAAGGTTGGTTGATTAAATCAGTTTCTAGCTTATTGAACATCTGTAGCTTTTAGAAGTCCTAAAGTTTTCCTCGATATCCGATGGGATACCATCTTTTGGATCGTTTCGAAAATATATTTTGGTCGTACGTAAGTTACAATAAACATTTGTGAAAACTTATTAGGTCCAATTGTTACTGGGAACAGAGGTCAGCTGGTCCGTGAAAGGAGGGGGATACTTGAAGTAGGTCCTTCGGAGACTGGTCATACTTAGTAGACAACTGCTAGTACAAGATCTATTAATGATACGATCAGGACGTCTGCCTGATGTTAAGTGTTCCTTTTCGTCGGTATCACTCTTGACTGTGATTGTGATCATCATTTTAGGTGTTGGTGGCAACTCTTCTTTGATGGTCGCGTCCGCTTGCATACATGTAATGGTAACTATGATGACCATGTACTCCCGATCAGTCCATCTCATAGGCGATCATCCTCGTCGCCTCATACCCTCAACCTGTCGTTGGACCACAAGTCGCTCATTAGCTACCTCACCTCAGCAGCATGCGTGACTAAGAAAGGCATGGGATGGAGGATATGCGACTGTACCACTGATGATAAACGCTGTATTAGGCGCTGCGGTGGTAATGACGTTGACGGTCTACAGCAACAGAGGCCCACCACCAGTATATGATTATGATGGTACCTAAACAAGGAGCTCCATAAAAATGCAGTTGACACCAAACAGCATCACAGATGATTCATCTAACTTCATAACTATAACGTCTTTCACATTAATTACGGCTAAGTAATCATTAAGAATCTGCTCGTGGGTAACCCTGCTGGTCAAAGGCTCTGGTTCCCACCAGCATTGGACCAGCGTGGTGGTAAATTGCCTTACCAACCAAGGCCGCGAGAAGCAGCTGGATGTGAGCAGTTTAGGACCGGAGATCTTTAGGGAAAGCCTAAGTATATGTTTAACGGCTTATAATAAATCATTAACTATTCATTATAATAATCACAGTTTATTAACAGCCGTAAAACATTAATGCCGCATCCAAAAACTACAATCAAATTGTTTTGAGACTCGTTAACGTGCGCGCTCCAGTACTACAGTATAATGGATGATTATATAGGCTCATTACTAGGTAACGTACATCATACAAAAATCGACTTTATTGTATTAGAGATAAAGATTAAAATCGTATGAATATCTCCGCCTGTCTTCCGCTTTTAAGTCGCATATTTCTCAAATCGGCCGTACTTCAGATTTATTAGTCCTTGAACAAATATCATCATTCTTCCGGTTGTCCATTGTTGTTGTAATGTATTGCACTTCAACAGTTGAAACAACAGAAGCAACGTTTAATAGAGATACTAAATTATTATTTTTATTCAAAGTATCTATGAGACGACGATCACTTGATTATAAGTGATACTTAATAACAACGTCGCGTTACTTAGATGATATGTTTAGTCTCGGTACCCCAGTAATTTCACTACCAACAACAACCTACAAACCGGAACAGTAATATTTGGATGCTATTGTATGAAGGCAGAAATAGGTGCTGCGGCGGTATCTAGACGTGTCCGATTTGAAGGGCGCTGTAACTAATGTATTTATAGGTCTTAACATCTGTCTCAAGGGGACGAGAATAATTTGATACTGTCTTTATCCTAATTACCGCCATATTACGGGTAAGCGTATCACTTACCATCAGGTGAACGTATACTCCTCTCATCCATTTTAGACGAATATATTAAGATCTATGTTAAGCAATGGATGAACATACTACGTTTAATAGCATATTAACAAATTATTGTATTGTACACACCCTATTACAATAAGGGTTGACGCATTTTATTATTTACCCTCAGAAGATGTTAAAATAATCATCGTAAATTTTTGAACAGTCGATCATATTATAAATATATATATATATATATATATATATGTATGTATGTTGTGTGTTCGTGCGAACTTCGAGGCTAAAGTAAACAACACATGCGACCCAAATTAAAAGCGGTTTCCCAATTTTTTTTTCTCCAGTTAATTAAACACTCGGTCAACTCTCTCATCGATATCAAAGATGGATAAACATCAGCTCGTCGGAAGCCAGCCCGCAATAAGTCATCATCAATATAAATGATTGCGATGAGTATAAACAAAAACACAAACATTAAAGTAATTTATGAGAAAAATGAGAGGGCGATGGAGCTAGCTACGCTCGGAGTTACCCTGTGAGATCGAATCAGAAATGAGGAGATCCGCAGGAAAACCAAAGTAATCGACATAGCTCGAAGGATCGCCGTCGCAAAGTGGCAATGGGCAGGGCACATAGCTCGCAGAACCGACGGCCGTTGGGGCAGACAGGTTCTCGAGTGGCGGCCACGTACCGGAAGACGTAGCGTGGGCAGACCCCCCACAAGGTGGACCGACGACCTGGTCAAGGTCGCTGGCAACCATTGGATGCGGGTGGCCCTGGACCAGTCTAAGTGGAAATCTTTGGGGGAGGCCTTTGTCCAGCAGTGGACGTCTTCCGGCTGATAAGATCGATGAGAAAATTATAAAATATGTTGCATTTTATATCCGTATCTTTCTCTTATCGGCCTGACGATGTCCACGGCTGGGCATAAACTGCCCACGCCATAGTACCGTCACGGCGGCCCAGTGGTGACTTGTCAGAGGCTCAGCAGGGTGCACCGTACGCAGACGAGGTTGACTTGGGCTCTGCATGATGTTGGGCGAACCCCTACCACCCCTATTAATATACTTTTTTTAATAATATACCCCGGGTTTCACTCACAACAACTCACTGGACCCAAGCCAACTTCATCTGCTCGTGCTGCATCCTGCTAATCAACAAACGAGGCTCTGGCTCCCACCTACCCGCATTGGACCAGCGTGGTGGGGAATCGACCAAATCCCCCCCTATGAACGCCTACCTACGGCTGCCTCTAGTGCCCTGTGGTACCAGAGACCCTATTGACCATATGTGTAGATACTTGAGGGAGGCTTATATCCAGCAGTGGACACCTATCGGGTGATGATGAACGTTTAATATATAGCAACACTGAACGAACGGTCATCCAGGCATCAAAATATTGAATACAGAAAAGCGAGGATCGTAGGTGTTAAATAATTTCAAGACTTTTTTTTTATTCAACCATACGACGAGACTGGCGAGAGGTTCACTCGATGGTAAGTGATACGCCTGTCTAAAGAGTGGCGTTATTTCGGATTATACACAGCATCACATTTCACTCGTCACTTTGAGACGAGATGTCGTGTTTCTTTACACCCGTAAATTTAAGTGGTTCCAGCGTCCCTCAAACAAGACCACTGATATATATAAACAGTGCTGTTTGTCAGCTGGAATAAAAGCTGCGGTGGTAACTTATACGGTTTCCGGCAACAGAGACCTACCACCACATGTTAATGGTAACAATATATACAATCTATTTCACTCGTCATATAAGTGACAAGTGGTGATGGTATCTTTGTTTATATAAAAGTATTAATTTCCTATTCATATATAATTACAACCCGGGGACAGAGCCAAGCTCACCAGCTCGTGGTGAAACCTGATGATCGAAAAACGCAGCTCTGGATCCCACCAACCCGCATTGGGCTGAGGTGGGAATTGCACCAAATCACGTCATACAAACCCATACATACGTGTAGATCTTAGAAGCGTCTACGTCCAGCAGTGGACGTCTGTCAGCTGATGATGTGATATAAGTGCTGAGTATATTTCGAGTGACCATAAATCATGTCCTCGGTCCCTTCGGCAGCGGGCACACGTCCGGGCCTGTCCGTAACGCGCTGCACTGCGATAAAGTCCAGGACACACTGCCGCGCCCTTTACGACCCACCAACTGGCACTAAAGTCGCGGACGGTTTACTGATGTCTCTATCAATGTGGCACTTAACGTCCGTAGCTTACTGCCGATACTTTACTGCCGCCATTAAATATTACTACACTCCAAACTTACACGAAGCACAGTAAAAAGTTTTAAAGCTTCTTATAATTACTGTTGCGAATGAGCTTTCAATGTAAAACTTTAATTAGGCTCATAAAAAGAAGATTTTTTTTATACATTACTGGTGATAGGTCTTTTTCGTAGTCTTCTACGCTACTAGCTCGTCTTCTAGCCAATAGTAGTAGTGTTTGAAGGGCGCTGTAGCTAGTGAAATTACTGGTGTTACGAGAATCAACATCGTACATCTCAAGACGATGAGCTGATTATGGTGGTGGGTATACCACTTTAGCGTCACATTATGGCCAAGTTAGTAGTAAGGGCACTTGATCATCATCATCATCAGCCTATAGGCGTCCACTGCACTGTAGGGCAATTACTATAAGGTAAATGTCTCCTTTGTAACGCGATTTTTTGTATATAAAAAAACTAAAGTTTAGGTATTTTATCACTGATTAATTTAACTTATATTATCACTGCCTTTTGAGTGATATGCAGTAGTCATGATCACTGAAAGACAGCTGACAGAAGCACCGCCGTCATAATCATCACGAAGTGGCAAGTGATTAATTGTTTAAAGTTCGTTCTAGTCACAATGAGGTCGCTGTGCCTTGAGGTCTGTGCATGGGGTGTAAAGGGCCTCGCACAACAGCTCACGGCACCCAAGTCAACCTCACCAGCTCGTGGTGCAGCCTGGTGATCAACAAACGAGGCTCTGACTTCCACCGATCCGCACTGAGCCAGCGCGGTGGGAAATAGCTCAAATGTCCTCACACGAATCCCTGGCCAATCGATGTGGGAATCTTCAGGTGAGCCCTGTGTCCAGCTGTGGAGGTCTGTCTGATGATGATGAATAAACGGCACCACATCTGTGAACGCTTTATTTTTAATATGGAAATAACGAAGAGTGTTTTGATAACGGCACCGCGACACTCGACACTCGACACCGGGTGCCCGGTGCCGGTCGCCGCGCGCTGGCGCCGCTCCAAACGCCGTCGAACGTTCTTAACAGACTCTTAATCTCCGCAGAAATAGAATATATAAGAATTTTATGACGGACGACATCTTACTTCATAATTTACGTCTGACTCGTTACAAATTTAGGTTGATATTTTATCGCTCTACCCTCATTAATACTTTGGTACTAAACTACGGAAATATTATCAACTACATCAAATATATACACTACTCATAGGTCTAATGCCATGTATACAGAAAGTTCTTTGAGAAGGGCGATACCCTTACTGGCGGTTAAAGTTCAACATCAGGCGGGTACGTCTGTTTGCTACCGAAGTGGTATAAAAAAAACATAAACTAAATAATACTCGATGACGATGTTAAAATTTGTTGGCAACATTGCTTTAATTTATATTTCACTTCCGGTAAGTCTCTGTTAGCTGAGACCGTCCAGGTAGGTAGCACCATCCCTCCAAATAGCTTCACGTGTTGTCGTGACGGTAGTGTTCAATTGCCGTTGCTTGGTCACCCACGGTCAAGTTGAGAGGATCCTACCTAGTCGGCCCGAGGTAGCCGCTTCAGGTGAGCTATAGGAGCTATGGAGGCAGATTCGTACTGTTCTTTGCAGTGTGGAGTTGCAGAGGGGGAGGAGTGCCGGTACAGTCGCCGTTTCACCCATACTCTCCAAGATAAAGCAGTGCTGCAGCGATTAAGCCGCTGCTTTCCTCCGCGGCCGTATAACAGTTGGCGGTGTATCCCAAGACCAGATCCGCCGCATGGAACTATGAATTTTCTCTTTTAGCTTCCCTGGCTTTTGGGTGAGGGATTCGGCAGAATCCGTTTCCAAATGACGGTAAGAGGTCGAGAAGAAGGCGCGCTGAGTTCTGACGCGCCCTTTTAAAGGTGGAAAGTGAGGGGTTCTCCATCTGAGACGGACTGTCGACGCTGGTGTTCCCGTGGCTGCTCTAAAAAGCGACTCTGGTAGAACATCGTGGTTATGTCAGTCGGTGCAAGTCCGACATAACCTGTCTTTTTCTCTGAGAGGGCAGTTTGTGAAGGCATTTCCTCCACTTAAAACAGAAAAACAGGTAAGTACCACTACAGATACTATTAGGGGGACCGGAAAGTAATGTCGTTTTCTTACGCTAAATACAAACACATACATTTTTAACGAGTCTTTATTTTTAATCAATGATGTATTCCCCATCATTGTCAATAACCTTTTGCCATCTAGTGAGTAAATTTTCAATCCCTGATCGATAAAAATTAATTGGTTTTTCGGCAAAATATCTAGAGATGGCATTTTGGATATCATCCAAATTTGCAAATGTTTTGCCACTTAAAAAGTGTTGCAGCCCTCGGAATAAGTGGAAATCCGATGGTGCAACATCGGGCGAATATGGTGGATGAGGCAGCACCTCCCACCCCAATTCATTAATTTTTTCTAGAGTTCGCCTTGCGCAGTGCGGTCTTGCATTGTCATGTTGGAGAATGACGCCTTTTCGGTTGACAATCGCTGGCCACTTTTCAATTAAAGATTGATTGACTCGCTGCAATTGTTCGCTGTAGAGGTCTGCAGTAACAGTTTCTCCAGGTTTCAGTAATTCAAAATGAACAATGCCGCGAATACTCCACCAAACACACAAAAGCGCTTTTTTGGGGTGTAAACCTGGCTTAGCAGTACTCCGAGGGATTCCATTTGGAGAGAGCCACTGCCTTTTGCGTTTTGGGTTATCATACAGGACCCATTTCTCATCTCCTGTGATCAAGCGATCAAAAAACGCTTCTGTGTTGTGTCGTTGAAGCAATAAGTTGCATGTGATTGATCGGTTAGCCTTATTCTGTTCGGACAGATTATGCGGGACCCAAACACCTGCTCTGCTTACTTTTCCAATCTGCTTCAAATGTTCTTGGATGGTCGACCAAGGTTTGTTGAGACTGTTTGACAATTCCTCGATCGTCTGACACGGATTTGCTTCCACTTCCGCCCTTAACACGTCGTTGTCTAACGCTGATGGTCTTCCTGATCGATACGAGTCGGAAAGATCAAAATTACCCGATTTGAACTTGGAAAACCACCTTTGGCATTTACGAATGTCCAGTGCATTTGGATAAACATCGCAAATGTTTTTGGTAGCAACTGTTGCGTTATTTCCCTTGCGAAACTCAAAGAGCATGCAATGCCGGATGTATACCTCTTCTGGTATTTGGCTGGCCATTTTACCCAAAATTACAAAAAAAAATTGTAATTCAATTGTCTATAAGTAAAGAAATCACTATAACCTCACAATGTCTTTGGTACGCCTCTGAACAAAACAATGAGCTGACAAATGACAATCAAGTATTGGCATGCGCAGAAACGACATTACTTTCCGGTCCCCCTATTATTACAGCCAACAATTACGTAGTATACAAACAATATTGTGTTCCGGTTTAAAGGGTGTTGTAGGTAAGGAAATTACTCCGGTAACGACACTTTACATCCTATGTCTAGTGATAAGCATAATGTAGGACTGTATATAATCATCATCACGCATTGGATATATTATTGGAGAGTTTGAGTGATCTACTGACTATGATGATGATCATGATGATAAAGATGATGATGATAATGATGTTGTTGTTTCATTACACGCTGATACAGTTACAAAAGCGTATAACCAATCCGCAGTGTTACGGTTGCTACTGTCTCGGTAATTTGACAGACTGATCTGTGAGCGCTCGACAGTTGACATGTGTTGCAGTTGACAGCGTAATACGAGTCGCGCTGTTGTACGAGCTCCGATTTGTGTGTGAATATTTAAAAAAAAAAGAAAACAATAAAGCGCTAAACGACTGCCGCGTTGACACGCTGCTTGTGACAGTGAGCGATATGGTAATCATGTTACTGGTAACATAGCTAGTAATGAATACGTGAACAGGAGCGTGTGTTTCATTTATAAAACATACGTTCATAATTAACTACGTTTCGGACGCGGTGTGTTGTGAAGACATTACTATGGTCCGGTTTGAAGGGCGCTGTAGCTAGTGATATTTTTATTCTGCTTAGCGAAAAGACGAGCAGGCGTTCGACTGATGGCGAGTCATACGTCCGACCATAACAATAACGTTAATTAGAATTCAGACAATATATTGAGTCTCACAACCCCAATAGTTATATTAGCAACAGCGCCCTTCAAACCGGAAAATAGTAATGTTTGCACAGTACTGTTTGTCTGCTGCTATAGGAGCTGCGGTGGTACTCATACGGTCTCTAGAAAAAGAGTTCTACCATTGGAATGTGGTGGTGTGTATTCCATCCTAATTAGCGCTACGTTGTTATGGGCAGGCGTATCACTTACCATCAGGTGAATGTTCCGCTCGTCCCGTCGCTTAACTATATCTCCTGTCTTACTTAACAGTTAATTTACGTCCCTACTGTTGGGGCACAAGCTTGACCTCAATACGAGGGCGATGGGCCATAGTCACCACGCGGGCCCAATGCGGATTGGTGACTTCACACACACGTTAGAATAAATTCTAATTCATGTGCAGGTTTCCTCGCGATGTTTTCCTTCACCGTTTGTATCTCGCTGCTGTAACTAAAGTTCACAAATGTACATAACTTAAATATTAAGTCATTGGTACATGCCGAGGTTCGAACCCGCGACCTTCGGAATGAAGGCTAACCTAACCATTAGGCCATTACTGAAATAACAATTCTAACGGAATATTTCAGATAACATTCACTAACGTTGTTATCTCGGATTTAATTCGCAGATAAAGCCCGTTACATATATACAACATCACATTTTGCTCGAAGAGATAATGTATTAAGTCCCTTTACCTCAGTAATTTCGCTAGCTACAGCGACCATCAAACCGGAACAGAAATAAATTTAAATCACTAGTAACAGATCTCTAAGACCGTCTAGGCACACAGCGCCTGTCTCAACCGTCAAACAGTAGTGTGCAAACATTATCGTGTTCCGGTTTGAAGGGAGCTGTAGATAATGAAATTACAGAGGTGACGGAAGTTAATAAGTCATATTAAGTTAACGAACACAATATGCTGCTGTGAATACTACCCTTTACTGGTGGTGAGTCTTCGTTGCCGGAAATCATCTAGGTAGGTACCACAGCAGCGGCTATTTCTACCACCAAACATCATTACCAATTTTACTGTATTCCGGTTTGAAGGGTACCGGGGTAAAATTAATTAACGTCTACTAGCGGTAGATCTGCTGCCGAAGACCATTTAATAGGTACCGCCGCAGCTCCTATTGCAGCTGTGAACAGCAGTGTGCAACTGTGTTCCGTATTGAAGGACGCTGTAACTATTAAAACTACCGGTTTTTTATACTTCTATGTCTATCTCCTATTTCTGTCTCAGAGCGATGAGTACAATGTGCTGTTGTATATACTGCGGCATGTTGTCTTCATTATCACTTACAATCACGTGAACGTCTCACTCGTCTCGTCGCGTCAGCTACAGTGCCCTTCAGTAATTTTTCCACGCATCTCTTTGTGACACTAACTGGCGTTATATATGGCTAAGGAATCATATACCATCATGTATCTGGCTCGTCTCGTAGCTTCGTATAAAAAAACATAATATTCTATAACCTAGTACTTATATACTGACCCTATTGTTAACCTACAGGTGAACCTCACTAGTGTTGTGTAAGAACGCTGCACAGTAAACAGGAAAAGTAACTTCAAAGACATGTGACGTTAATGCGAGTAGTTCATTTCAGGGACACAATAAATCGTGAACAATGTCGCATGCAACTAATTCTTATTGAAAATATAGTCGACTACAATAACATTAAAATACGTGTTAAAACTACAAAATTAAGATTGTAGCACAAAGTTGTAAATGTATCCGGAAGTGATACCATTTTTAAAATTGAGGAGGAAATCTTCGAATAAGACCTTGTTTCTGGGGGAAAGTCAAAGTAGTATGGGTTTTACACCCAATAAAACCTCCTTTGTGATTATTCTCAATGCGTAGTGGGAAGCCCCGGGATGACCTGCATATCGCACCAGCACCTACCGGTATTACGCTCAGAGCAGACCAGGGAAGGCTGTAGCCTTATTCGGGACTCTCGCTTTTGTATGACAAGTACTAGACCATCTTGTACTTGTCGTTGACCCTGGGATCACTTAGTTGGCAATGAGGGCGCCACCTTTAAAGACTATGAACCAGATAATTCCTTTAGTCGCCTTCTACGACAGGTTGAGCTTACCTTAGGCCTACTCTTAATAGTCCAAGACAACAGAGCAAACGGAAGTGATACCTAAGAGTCCGCCATTCAACGAGTAGTATCTGTAGGAGCATATGAAACGAAACTGCCACTGCAGCGTAGATATCAAGAATTCGATTTCGATTCGAGATCTCGCGCGGGGGCCGGGTGCCAAGCTGAATGAGCTGCTATGCCACTGACGTCATAAGGTGCAGTGTCTAATACTATAAGCACTTGGCATCCGGCGGAGAGGCGGAAAAAAATGACACATTTGGAGCAATGCCAAGACGCAGAAAAAAAAATATAAATAAGCAACGAAATGTTTGTCCACTTGGATCGACTCGATCGATTCCTCGATATTCTCCGCTGAAGTGCTCGAAAGTTGGTTCATCTAAATCTAGAAGTAAACAAGATGTCAGCTGGCATATAACGATGCACATTTATTTTCAGCTTTACGTAGAAACGTAACGACTATAGAAAACATTGCCAAAGGGAACCTGTCTTCCCTGATAGATACTCGTTAATTTATTATTACCATCATCATCATCATCATGAAGTACCATCTTCAAATTGAAATTTGTCAAAGTAAGAAAACTAATGCTGTCTTCTGCTATTCTTTTAGAATAGTATTTAAGTCGGCTCCATTTTATAACATCTAATCTTTTTACCAACCAGGATTGTCTCCAAGATTATATTCTAGAATCATCTTCATCATTACCAGCCGATAGATGTCCACTGCTGGATATGAGTCTCTCCCAAACATTTTGACATCGATCAGGTAGGGATTCCTTGCCATCTTCATCAGGTCATGTGTTCTCTTGGCAGGTGATCGTCTCTATCCTTTTCCATTTGACATTAAAATTTTATATGTGATATTTTATGGAGTATTAGTCACCGGAAAATCTGATGGTAGATGTGTTGCCGGAGATCGTCTAGATACCAGCGCAGCTCTTCCTACCGCTAAACAAATGTGGAAACAACCGTGTTCCGGTTAGAAGGGCAGCTAGTGAAATTATAAGGGATACTCCTGCCCATGACAATGTGGCACTAGTTAGGATGGTACGCACAGCAACACTTGTTAGTCACCTTGAGACATAAGGTATTACTCTCGTTACTGCAGTAATTTTACTAGCTACAGCGCCTTTCGAATCGGAACATATAACGTTTACACACTATGGTTTGACGGAAGGAATAATAGCTGTGTGTATCTAGACGGTCTTCGAGAACAGAGGCCTGACAGCAGTTAGCTATTTAGTACAGAGTTTAATAATTAATTAAAATAGATATTAGATGAAGGTTCAGTGCTGGCAACACTCAAAACTAATGGTTATAGTACGCATGTATGTGTTACTACGATTTTAAGGGTGCGATGACCGCTATATATCAAGCGGATCACTTGTTTGTGTGTTTGTTTTGTTGTTTGAAAAACAGCAGTTTATTTTGGTTGGACGAAGGCTTTACTTAATGAGGAAGAGTATCTCCCTAGAGACGGCGGGGTCAGCGCTGGTTGAAATTCGAGGGGTTTGAATAAGTGGTTGAAATATTCCGGTTTGAACGGTGCTCTAACTAGTGAAATTACTGGGGTAATGTGACTTAACATCTTAGGTCCCAAGCGGAATGTTGTGCATCGTAACTAGTGCTATGTTGTTATAGGCAGGCGTATCACTTATCTTCAGGTGAATCTCCTGCTCGTCTCTTCTTCGCTTTCGTTCACTTCATGATAGAAGGTCATGTTTGTCCTGAAATGCTCTTAATGACGCGTCAACTAGTTAGCTCCAAATCGTTCTGTTCTCGGCACGTCTGAGGGCTTTCGGAATGTAAGTGCTTAAGTGTCTGTATCTGATCGAACCATCGGATAGGCAATCGATTACGTGATCTCTTGCCCTCGATAGTTTCTACTAGATCCAGCTTAGCCATATTATCTGGTTGTCTCCGGACAATATTGTCAAAGTAACTTAGGACCCGTTTGTAGCAAATGATGGACAATCTGGTGGGGATTTTGGAAAGCTCGAGATTTGTTGGTGCTGTTTGCTGTGTATGGTATACAGATCATTCTCCTCCAACACCACATCTCAAAAGCTTCCATTTTTCTTCGGTCCTCTACGCGGGTTGACTATGATTCGGAACCGTACAGGAATATCGAGAAAACCAAAGATCGCACGTGTCTAAGTTAATAAAAAAACCCTTAGTTAAGCGAAGGCAGTTACATAAACCAAAAAAGCATGGTTATATGTTGTATGTGAATATATAGTAATACACTGCAGCCTTTTGTATATCAAGATAGTTTCTGATGCTCCGCCGCTGTTTGTGCTCGTCAGTGTAACCGGAATGAGTATCTGAAACTCGGATCACCGACGATGACCTACTTCCAACTGTAGTGTATTGTTTGTTTTGTTTCAACAGTACATATATATATATATATATATATATATATATATATATATGTGTTATGCATTGTTGTAACATATTTGTATGTTGTATGTATCCAAAATTTATTTCGTCATCAGCAGATTTCCACTGTTGAACATAGGCCTCAGATTGATCGGTCCTGCGCTGTTCGTATCCAACGGTTCCCGAAAATCAGCATGGCTTCCGGTACCGCTGAGCACTAAAGACCGTCGTTTGTAGATTATAAGGGATTTGGGCCATTTTCGACCACGCTGGCCCAAGACTAGACACAGAGCCTCGTTTGTTGATTAACATCGTGCACCACAAGCAGATGAGTTTCGCCTTATCCTCTTAAAACCTTTTTCATGATTAGTATTTAAAAGAAATAATTGTATTAAATGAAACTAGCCTATATTAGAAGTAGTGTGTATATTTTAACTTTGGATCTTATAATACATAATATAGGAAGAAGACAACGCAAGTTAAATACAATTACGCAAGCAAACAAGTTCTTGTTCACACGACGATCATTACATACAAAGCGAACAAGAAAACTCGAACAAAAACCGTCGTCTTTGAACAATAACTCGCTGATCAGGTTCAAAGCGATCACCTCCGACGTAACGGTGTTTAGATGAAAAAAAAAGCGTAAACACGAACGAATTGTCGTTGGGAACATATTGGCCCTGAGTACGCGACCTTGTGTAACCCAGCTACTCCATCGACAACTGTGCGACGACAGAAATAGTTTGTCCCCACTCGCGATGTGGACGCGGTGGCCGCATGCCAGGTCATAGTCTTATCTGTTGCCGGATAAATATTATTTATATCTGTAATACATTAAATGAGGAGCAAGGGACAGGGTTTGTCCATCACGGAACAGTCAGTGTCTGATAGAACAATGCTGTGGAATCGGCAGCACTTCCTTTAATATGCCTTGTGACAGCCATACCTTACCTATCTCACAGCTGGTAGGTCTCTGTTGCAGGAGACCGTCTAGGTACTACAGCGGCTCCTATTGCAGACGACAAACAGTACTGTCTAAATATTACTATGTTCCGGTTTGAAGAGCGCTGCAGCTAATGTAAATGTGGGAACGAGACTCAACATCTTATGCCTCAGGCAGCGTTATGTCGTGCAGTATTTCAACTAGTGATACATTTTTATGAATAGAGCATCACTTCATTACTATATCATCAATTAAATGTCCCGCTTGTGCTATTGCTAAATAGAATAAAAAATGCTGTTTCACTTTGAAGAGCGCTGTAGCTATGAAATTACTGCAGTAACGAAATACGACAGCTTATGTCTAAAGGCGACGAGCGCAATGTGGTGAAGTGTATATCATCCTAAATAGCAGTACGTCGTCTTGGGCAGGCGTATCACTTAATATCAGGTGAATGTCACGCTTGTCCTCTTGCTGAATTGAATCCACAGTCCATTGGATGTGACCTTACGCTCGCGTAGTCGCTTTGTTGAATAAACGTTAAATAATCACACCCCCTTCTTGCAAGAGGGGTTAATATTGACTTATATGAATTTGTTATTATAATTATTAGTCTTGTTACATCCATAACATCAAAATAATAACTACATATATGCACACATCACATTAATAGATATATTATATGTTTATACACAGCGGCATTAGTATCTAGAGGAAACATTTAGATGCCGGAATCAGAGAGATAACAGCTTCCGTTGATTCATGCGGCAGATATTTACATGTACTACTATTGTATTATTCTTCAAATGGCTTTGATCTGATAAATTTATACATATAGTATATATATATTAGGTTGGGGAAAAAGAAATCTATTATTTTTTCGGTAGATGGCTGTAGTGATAAATTTCTCGTAAAGTATCGATCAAACAGTTTCAGATTTATGCTCGTTGGAAAGATGATATTTCGCAGTAAAAAAATTTTTTTGCTGTTTTTTGTTTGGTGCATTCAATTGTGAGTTACAGGGTGTTAAAAATGGAAGTGAACAAAGAGAAAATTCGGTACATTTTACAGTTTTTCTTTGACAAAGGCGAAAATGCAAGCCAGGCGGCTAAAATTGTGAATGGTGTTTATGGACCCGATACTATAACAGCCAATTATGTGCAATTTTGGTTTCGTAGATTCCGTTCCGGAATTTTTGATGTTAAAGATGCACCTCGCACAGGTAGGCCGGTCGCCGAAAATGTCGATAAAATCGGAGAAATGATCGAAGTTGACCGGCATGTTAGCAGTCGTAACATCGCCCAGGAGCTAAAAATGGACCACAAAACAGTTTTAAACCATTTACACAAAGCTGGATTCAAAAAGAAGCTCGATGTTTGGGTGCCACACCATTAAGAGAAAAAAACATGATGGATCGAATTTCTATCTGCGAAGCCTTGGCCAAACGGAATGAGATAGACCCATTTCTTAAACGGATGGTGACTGGAGATGAGAAATGGATCACATAAGATAACCCTGTGCGAAAACGATCATGGTCAAAGAGCGGTGAAGCACCTCAAACGGTGGCCAAACCAGGACTAACGGCCAGGAAGGTTCTGCTGTGCATTTGGTGGGACTGGAAAGGGATTATTTATTATGAGTTGTTTCCATATGGCCAAGCACTAAATTCTGATCTCTACTGTCAACAACTGGACCGTTTGAAGATAGCAATTGACCAGAAACGGCCAGAATTGGCCAACAGGAGAGGTGTCGTGTTCCACCAGGACAACGCTAGGCCACACACGTCTACAGTGACTCGCCAGAAACTTCGGGAGCTTGGTTGGGAAGTTTTAATGCATCCGCCATACAGTCCGGACTTGGCACCAAGCGATTACCATCTTTTTCTTGCATTACAAAATTTCTTTGGTGATAAAAAATTAGCATCTAGGGAAGATTGTGACAATCGGCTACTAGAGTTTTTTGCAAATAGAGACTATTATATAATATTACTTATTTTTCTCGAGTCCTCCTCAGTTGTGCGAGGCTGTGACTTTCTATAAATTTGTCTACCAATACTCTATTTTATTTCTTTCTTTCATCTCTCTCTCAAGAATAAGGACAACACCCAATTTTTATTTCAATTATAATTTCCTCTTACTTCTACTACATAGTATATATATTTTAGAACTAATTAACTGTTACCCAACAGCTGTACTAGTAGCACTACATTCGGCAACAGAAATATTCCTACCAAATTTCAAGTCTCCAGGTCTTATGGTTTCAGCGATATTGTGATGAGTCTCTACTCTTGTGCGCGAACCTTTATGAATCCTTACCCGATCGTATAGGAACTTTGGGGGCAGGCCTCTATCAGCTGACTATGATCATAATATGATTAGTAAAGTATACATTACTGTACAAAATATTTCGCGCTATTGTTTGTCGGCAGAAAGAGGAGCTGCGGTGGTACCTAGATGACCCCTGCAACAGAGACCTACTATCAATAAATCTATTATCAGTAGATGACGAAATTACACGGCAGTAATAACTTATTACTATACTTACTACATAACATTAACAGTTAAAGAATTTACTAATTAGGTAACCAACCGTTTGACAGTTAAAAATAACTTCCAACAGTTATAATACACAGGTTTAACTTTAAAGTTGTTTCACATGAATTATTTTAATTAATAATTTTCATATTAATGCAACAAAATCAATGAACACGAAAGGTTACCTTTGAAAAAAAACAACCTGTTCAATTACACTACGCGCTGGTGCGATGACGTACACAGCGTAGTTATAAACAATAGGGTATACAAATTTTGACCTTAGACATTTAATATTTAACTAAGAATACTTTATTTACCTCGACAATGTCGAGGGAATTGAATAGTACAAAATTTTTCTCACAATACTCAGCATGAGTAAACAGCTCCTACATCTACCGCCAGATATTACCGTAGTAGTATGAAGAGGGGTGTAAAGAGTTCCACACAATACCGGTGCACTTTGCTGAATAGCAGACGAGGATCTGATCACCAACACTGAGCCAGCATGGCGCGCTAAGATCCGATACCCCTCAATGAACTCTGGAGATCTTTAGTAGAAGCCTATGTCTAGCAGTGGACTTCTATCTTCTGATGATAATGAAGAGCGTTATAAGGTCCTCGAGTGGTGCTCGCGTACCGGTAGACGCAGTCTTGGGAGGCCCGACGATCTGGTGAGAATCGCGGGAACCCACTGGATGAGAGAAACGCGGGACTGAGCGATGTAGAGATGTTTGGGGAGGGCTTATATCCAGCAGTGGCCGTCTATAGACCGATGATGATGATGAAAGCATTGTAATTAGTGAAATTACTACGGTAACGAGAGGTACGATAAGGCGAGCACAATGCTGAAATGGGTGGTTGGAGGACAGTATACTCTTATGATATCACATCTACAGTGACGGTGGAAATTACCCAGGCATTCTTGAAACTACTATCACCAATAAAATTCAATATCTTTTTTCACTGGAATCGAACTAGGGAACTCTGTATTATATGGCAAGGCTTGAACAAGCTGCATAAGCTGTCTATTATCTGGGACCGTTGTAAGTATACTCTGTAGTATTCCATACGCGTGACTGACTTAGGGAGTACGAACCGAAACCCCTGTTAGGAACTCCTAATCATTTTAGTCTACTAATGTCTCCTGCAGGAGATACATTAACAGTTATTATGCAAATGTGATACGATAAAAAGCAATGTTATTATAGCTGTAGATTAGTATTGTGATGACAGTAGAATACCATTACACGGCGCCGTGTAATCGGCCCCTTATATGCGCTTCGCTTCATAGACAAACAAACACCTTCTAAACAAGTCGAAACTCAAAGGTGCTTAGCAATGCTTAATTGAAATTGGTAAGTATATTTTTAAGTATAGATAAGCACAAATATTATGGATATTCTGAGAGTATATGAAATAAATCTCTGTGAATATCCAGTATACACGGCGCCGTGTACTCGGCCCCTTCATACAGGTAAATAAGCACTGCATTTTTCTTAAAGCGCCTCTCCAACTTGTGAAGGTTGGAGATCAGCGTTGCACAGTCCTTTCTGTCTGTTTCGGCGGAACAATTCGGACCCTTGCTATCCCGACAGATATTACTACGGGAGTGATTCTGAAATTAAGAGCCTCCGAGTACAAGTCACGAAGCCACGAAAGTAGCTGATGACGAAGCTGACACAGACGGTGTCAAGTTCAATGAAGAGTCTGTATAATTAATTCAACAGTCCAGGTCATGGAGCTCGATAAAATTAAATCAATACATATCAATATACATACATGAATAAACATTGTGGTTGAAGCGAAAATAAATGCAGTGTAGTACAAACGTAAACTGTGTTTGCGTACAAATATCAACAAGCAGTGCATATTTGCGGGAAGATGTAACACAAACACATCTTCCACCACCACCACCACCACCGCAACCCTTAAACTTCTTTGTTTAAATAAACCGGTCGTAACCTCAAATATCCTGGGGACATTTCTCCAAAAGCTCTGCAGTTTGAAGTGGAGCTTTCTATTACAATAAATGCTTTAGAAAACCTTAAACCTGGATTACTATAAAAGGCTTGCGCATATATTTCGAATAATGAATGCAGTACGAGGGGCCGATTACACGGCGCCGTGTTTGCACGCGAACACAGTGATTTCGTGTAAAGTACACTTTAACTGAAATCTTTGTGCTTATCACACACGTCCACTGCTGAACCTAGGCCTTCCCAAAAGATCGGTCACACCGATAGGCTTTGTGCTGCCTGCATCCAGCGCTTTCCTGCGACCTTCGTCAATTGTCGATCCAGCTCGTGGGACCTTTTTTTTTTTTTTTTCTCGCCGGGTAAATCTTCTTAAAAGACACCTTGCTTCTAGGGGGAAGACAAGGTTATGTGGGGCTTCTATCTTCTAGCTTCTATCTTCTCGGTGGTCTCCCTCAGTGCATTAGGAGGGGAGCTCGTGGGACCTACCAACACTACGTCTACCGGTCCGCGGTCGCCACTCGAGGACCTTACTGCCCCATCGGCCGTCGGTCCTTGGAGCAATTTGCACTGCCTACTGCCACTTAAGTCTAGCAGTTTTTTAGGTTATGTCGTTGACCTTAGTTCTTCTGCGGATCTCCTCACTTTTGATTCAATAGTGTAAAGAAACTCGGAGCTTAGCTCTGTTCATTGTCCTCTGGGTGATACCTCTGGAGTCATAAGGATTGGACACTAGAAATTTAGTAGGAATATTCCTTTTGCCGAATAGGTCAGCTAAGAACAGATGTAACAAAATGTTACTGGTGTTACAGGGGTGTTACAAATAGCAATGCGGGTAGGGAACAGTTCGTTGTATATGTAAGTAATATACCATTACTGGTGATAGATCTCTTGCCGGAGACCGTCTAGGTACCAGCGCAACGCCTATTGCAGCCGACAAACAGTACTGTGCGAATATTACTGAGTTCCAGTTTGAAGGGCGCTGTAGCTACTGTAATTACTGTGGTAACGAGACTCAATATATGTCTGAAGCGACGAGCGCAATCTAAATTAGAGCTACGTTGTTATGGGCAGGCGTATCATTTAACATCAGGTGAACGTGCCCCTCGTCTCGATCCTATGCTGGATTATTTAAAAGAGCATAATAAAGACTATAAATGTAGTTATCTCTTAAAACAATCGTAAATTAAATGAGGCAATAGAAACAACTGCTTTGCATCAAATAAGGCTTTATGAAGCGACTTCACTGTTTTAAGGATAATGGGTGACCGTTTGGGGGCGTTTATTGCGGCTATCGAACCTTCGTCTACATGCGGTTAACCGTCTCATTGTACGGTTAAACATTGTAAGTTAAACATATTGTCTGAAATCAAATAAAGGAAACAGGACTATTGATTGAGAGCTTCTGATCCCCACCATCTGATATTTATACTTACCATCATTTGCAAGTGTCTGGTCTCGTCGCTTCCTTATAGATAGGTGTTATTACTAGGTATTGCAATACCTTTTTCTTTTCAAGGTTACAAGGCATGGTTATGTGAGACTTCTACCCACTAAAACTCCCTCGGTGGTTACTCTCAGTGCATTAGGAAGGGCACTGGGATCTCCTACGGAACGCAGCGGTGTCCCCTTGCACTCATGCTAAAACATCCCACGGAAGAGCAAAGCCCTCCTTAGCACCCACGCTGTCCTACGGCAAATACAAGACCACCATGTATTAGCCTACCTCTTAAGGCTCGCTTTTGGAGCTCTGAGGGCCCACACCCTCAAAGCCCACGAACCCGTGGACCCTTTTAATCGCCTTGTACGATAGTCAGGGAATACCTTAGTCCTATTCTTAATAGCCCGAGATTACAGGACTGGCGGATTGCTTCCAAATTCAAAAATCTAGTATAGGTTTTTTTTTACCAATTATACTTTCCTGTGATTATTTATATACTGTTATTGTTATAAGTAACCACATGTTATCCATCCCCTTTGATCGCCGTAATAGTATAATAAGACACGAAATTTGACTGAAATATTCCTCGCGACCAACCGCAACCATATCAGAAATGAGGAGATCCGCAGGAGAATTAAGGTCATCAATATAGTCCTAAAGATTGCTAGCCTTAAATGGCAATGGGCAGGTCACATCGCTCAAAGTATTCAAAGACAGCCGATGGGGCATCAAGGTACTCGAAAGGCGACCGCATACTGGAAGACAGTATTGGCAGGTCCCCCCACCAGGTGGTCCGACGGTCTGGTGAAGGTTGCGGGAAGCATGGGGGATCTTTACGGGAAGTCTGTGTCCAACAGTGGACGTCTGTCGACTGATAATAATCTTGATGAACTACAACCGCAAATGACTTTTTAGATCAACCGTTACTATAGCAACCGCAAAGATAATAACAAATGAAAATGTTTATATAAAGTTAATTAGAAATATAAAGGATCTATGACATTAAAAAGATAAATAGCCTATAACCATCTACAGATCATTCCGCGTCGAATGCTCATGTTCTTATATCGATACGTTCACTAGTTTTCACGTGATTGGTCAACAAAGGAAACCCAGTTTCAATATATGTTACACAGTACAGAGTAATAAAGTTATGTAATGAATGTTTGCTATATTGAATAGTCTTCTTAATGTGAACACATGTTTACAATATTTTTTTTAAGAAACGAGACTCACCTGATGTTAAGTGACACGCCTGCCCACAACGTGACACATATTGGTATGACGCATCACCACATTATACTCGTCGCCATGAGACATGACGCTTTAAGTGTTTAGTGTGAAGCCTAGGAATTGCAGTGGAACCTAGACTGTCTCCGGCAACAGAGTCCTACCACCAGTCCCATATTATTACTTGTAATAGGTTATTCTCTTGGCTTATATTTGCTACGTTTATGTTTTAAATATAACTATAACGCTTGGCGTAAATTGCTTTTGTAGTGGCAGATGCATCTCGCGACGTTTCGTAAGATATTTCCGCTCTGAATATGATGGAGCTGCGAGTTACGCTAAATAATGTTGAATATATGAAAATGCTTTGTTATATAATACCATCTGTATATATCTTTATAAAATAATTAGTTGAGATATGAATAAGAATACTTGTTTCTCTTCTCAGTAGTTACAGTCTCCACTCTTGGTAATCATAGTAATACTATAGTCAAACTACAAGCCATTGATAGTACTTGAATTCTGCTGTCGCCATATTGCGAAAGATGAAGGATAGAAGGATTTTTTTTATACAATAAAACGGCTTTCACTTGATGATAAGTGATAACACCTGCCTAAAACAATGTGGCGCTTTTCATATACACTGTCGCACGGATCCGTGTAGTCGGCCCCTCGTTCAAAGCCTCAACACTTGTAGGTATATAAGAACTACCTATCCTACGCTAAACCTATCTAAATAATAATCTCTCAACTCAATAGGTTGCTAACTATGTTATGTTTAATTTGTTAAGTTTAGATAAGTACAGAGCTTGCGGGTTAAGTATGTATACCCTATATAAATAATGTGTGCTTGCTCACACGGCGCCGTGTAGTCGGCCCTTCAAATGCATTGCATCGTATTATGCTCGTCGCTTTGAGAGACTATCCTCAGTAATTTTCTCTACCTGCAACGCCCTTTAAATCGGATCATATTAATGCTAGAATACTACAGTTTAACGGCATTCATAGACAGGTTATTTTATTCTACGAAGCGACAAGAAAAGTGCGATATTCAGCTGATGGTAAGTGATGCGCCCATTTATAAGAATGTGGCGTTAGTTAGGAAGTTGAGTCTCGTTATCTCAGTAATTGCATTAGCTACAACGCCCTTTAAACCGGAACACAGTAATGTTTACACATTACTGTTTAGCGGCGGAATTAGGCGCCGTGGTGGTACCTAAGCGTTCTCCGCCACGATTGGCTAGTAAATATATTCACCACCTCTTGCAGTCTCTGTCGCTTACCACCATACACCATCACCATATTTTCGCGGCAATAACAGTAAACTATAGAGCTGTATTTATGAAAGCTTGCAGCATCAAGTTGTTGTTAACAAAGCGCGAATGAAAACTTTCACCCGTGAAAAAGAAACGTGAAAACATTGGAACTGAAACGACGGTGCACTTGTTCCGACTAAAAAAAAAAAAAAAACTCCCCCACTCGACATTGTCAAAGGGAATGGTTTTTCTAGGCCGCTTCGGGTGTACGTATAAGTTAGGCGACCGAGAGAAATATGGCGTCTGACCTCATTTACCCGGTCCAGCCGCCGGATGCTGTTCGGTGTTAAGATTGTCGACTCATAACCTTACTCTGAAATAATGACAGCGATATAGGTCTCAATAGTAAAGGTTCTTTTTGTACATCATTTTACTGGTGTTAGGTCTCTGTTGCTGGAGACTATCTAGGTAACACCGCAGCGCCTATTTCCACCACCAAACATTACTGTGTTCTAGATCGAAGGGTGCTGTAGTTAGTGTAATCACTGGAGTAGAGAAACAACATTTTATGTTCTCAGGAGCGCAATGTGGTGCTAAGCATCCTAACCAGCGCCATTTTATTATGAGCAGACGTTTACCATCAGTAAAAACTCCCTGGAGAACGCACACCTAGTAGACAACGGAAGAAATGGTTTGACGGCATAAAGAAGTGGAGCTGGTTTAAATACTATCAACTAAAAAGACTAGCTGAGGCTCGACTTGGTTTTCTTAATCTGATCACCAAACTTCAGTTTGAGGAGATCACCTAATGGTGATGATGAACGTCTTTATTAGGTCACTACTACTATTGTTATAGGTACTAGGTGCTAACTACGTTTGATACTACAAGTACTAGTGAGATTACATGATTTTTTTTTGTTGTTTTACTATTATATGTTTTATACTTTTTTTTTAGAAAGCGTGGGCAAAGGAGCGAACAGTTCACCTGGTGGAAAGTGATCATGATGCCCATGGGCAGTCGCAACACCAAAGGATTCGCGGCTGCGTTGGATACCTTTAAGGGAAAGCCTTTTTAGTATATACAATATAATCTAATTTTTTTTGTTACCTGTTAACATTTATTACTCTATCTAAGTAACAAGTTACTACTAAGTAAGAAACGGGTTAAGATCTTATCATTAAGCAGTGTCTATAATAACCACGCACTAAAGGTTCTTCAAGTAACATCAATGGAAACATGGAATATAACTTTGAAGCACTAACCATGGATTAGCCGTGCCTTGGTTATGTCTTCACTTGATTTGTTAAGTACAAATTATTCACAAATATATATATATATATATATTTATGTAGATAAAAGATGATTCAGAGATGAATGTCTTCGTCTTGTATGGAACGGTATCGCGGCATGAGCTCTATTAGCCCAACCGCTGACCGGAAACCCAAGAGCACTTCACGATATTTGCGTGGGAACCTTACTCCGAACCGTATCCTACAACGGTACCGGTTGTTTGAAGAGATATCGGACGAGATTCCTTTTTAGCTTTTATAAGATTATTTTATTGTTGTATTTGCTCGGAACCCTCAAAACTTGAGAAAGGAGAGCCCTTAGGATGTTAAAAGTCTAACGCATTGAATGTGGTATTATTGGTACCAAATGGCTAAAAGGATTCTATTGTTTGTTGGCAGAGAGCTGAAGATGGAGTTATCTATGCGAATCTACATAAATATACATAATTAGTCCCTGTGCATAAACATTAATTAATCCAGGCAAACTTTGTCTACGTTTAAGGGGTTTTTCAAACCAGGGTCTGGACAAATGAACGAACAGTTCACCTGGTGGAAAGTGATCACTGATGCCCAAGGATAATCGCAGCACCAGAGGGTATATACCGATAATTTAAAGGATAATCATCATGTATGTCCACAGCTGGACATAGACCTCCTCAAAACATATCTACACCGATCACTCCGGCGCTGCTCGCATCCAATGGTATCCCGCGACCACCACTAGATCATCTATCCACCTTGTGAGGAGTGTACCAGTACTGCATCTACCGGAACACGGCCACTCGAGAACCTCACTGCCTCATCAGCCGTCAGTTAGAACAACGAGCTATGCTCACTGCCACTTAAGTCCAGCAATCTTTTAGGTTATGTCAGTGACTAGTTCTGCGGATTTCCTCATTTCCGAATCGATCGCGCAGATAAATTCCAAACATAGCTCTAGCGTATAAAGGGTAACTATATTTTATATTTATTCTTAGTTCTATATATAATATATATTAGTTTATAGATAGTTTTATTTATAATAAAGAGTAAGCAAGCAAGAAAACGAGAAAAAAAACTCATTGCGAACAATTTCCATTCCAGTTTGATTACTTTCGTTGGTAGCTATTTAAGTTTCCAACTTCAGCAATAAGAATTAAAATAAATACACAACGTCAAAAAAAAGCTTAGAAAAATCTAGATGAAAGTAAATCAAGCGCTGCTGCATTTGATTAAATTGTAGTAACTACTATGGCAACACTAATCAAAGCGGATGAAGATCCATTATATCTTGGACAATGGTATTGTTGTGACGCTGATTGAGACGCTGTCGTGGCGGATGTGACTTGAGACAAAGCTCAAGTAATAACATATAACTTAGAGTACATGATCATAATAGAACAATATTACTACTACTAAGGAGTGTAAGACCAAACTCACCTGCTCGTGGTGCACCTTGCTCATCAAACAAGACCCTGGCTCCCACTGAACCGCATTAGGTCAACATGATGGGAAATGTTTCAAATCGTTCCATACGAATCTCTATCCGATCTACGTACTAATCTTTGGGTTGGCAGTCCAGCAGTGGACGTCTAATGGCTGTTGATGATCACTGCTACTGGTGGTAGATCTCTACCACCAGAGACCTTCAAAATACCAAAGCAGCGCGTATAGCAACCGACAAACAGTACCGTGCAAATACTACTGCGTTCCGGTTTTAAGGGCGCTGTAGCTAGGGTAATTACATAGTTAAAAAGATATCTTACGTCTCAATGCGACGAGCGCAATATGGTGTAGTTTACCATTTTAATTATACGCCACTTTATGGGCTGGCGTATGACTTACCATCAAGTGAATGTCGCTTGCCTTACCACTTAGTAGAATAAAAAATTAGATAAGTTTTTTTAACTTAGATATAACTTCTTAACTTTATAGGTTATAGTGTTTATATGTATCTAATATTTTAGTATCTTCATCAGCTATACTTCAATCTCAAAGATGGTTTTACTGTTGGCAGGTCATTATAGCTGGAGACTATTCAAGTACCATAACAGCTTCTATTTCTATAGACAAACAGTAGTGTGCAAACATAACTTTGTTCCAGTTTGATAAAAGCTGTAGCTAGTGAAATTACTAGAGTAACGAGACTCAACATCTTACGTCTTAAGGCGACGAGCGCAATGTGGTGCTGTAAATCATATTAACTGGCTCCACGTTGTTATGGACTGACAACATGAGTTGAACGTTATGCTTCTCTTATAGCTTTAAAAAAAATTAAAAAAAGCTAAAAATAATACATGAGAATAATCATTAATTACCATTTTTTTGTGATCAGAGGAAATACTTTGTTATATATATAGACTTACCCTCCGTCTGATTAATTTTTATTTACAACCCTGAGACTGGACGAGCTGTAGGAACAACACAGTCTACATACCTGAAAACTTCCTGAAAGAGATACTCCTAATCCAGTTGTGGATATAAATTTGATTCTTCAATCATCACAGATTATATTTTCAGCAAAGGATGAACATTTTATTTATTCCTCGAAGGAAGGAGACGAACAGTATATCCACTTGGTGGTAGGTTATACGCCCGCCCATAACAACGTGGCGCTAGTTAGGATATACAGTATATATGGTACAGACCATACTGGTCTCATCGCCTTGAGACGTAAGATGTTAGGTCTCATGAGGTACAGCCCTAGTAGTCTTGAGCTAGTAAAAATAGGATTAAGGTAAGCCCTGCCTGCCGTAGAAGCTGACTAAAAGGGTTTAGGATTTTCATGGACCTTCAAGGTGGGGGTCCTTATCGCTCATCAAGCGATCCCGCGTGGGACAGCATATGACTCAGCGACGGTGACAGGAGGGTTATATCACACAGAGACGTGGTAACACAAAGTGTAGAGGATCACCGGTGCGTTCTATAGGAGATCCCGGTGTCTCTCTGAATGTACTGATGCAGACCACCGAAGGAATTTTAACTAGTAAGAATCTCGCATAACCCTGACTTCCTCCCAGAAGCAGCGTATCTTTCGAAGATTTCTCTCCCGAAACAAAAAAAAAAGGCCTTATTAGGTATTTCATTAACTACTGCCTTACAAACCGGAACACAGTAGTACACAGTACTGTTAGTCTGCTGCAATAGGGGTTGCGGTGCTTGCTTAAACAGTCTCCGTTAAAACTTGCCCCCAGTAAAGTTATAACTGTACGTTTGATATAAAATTTTTAATCAAACATTTACTTTAGGCCTGACGGCGCTGTAAAGTTTTATCTAGACATTCAAAAGTTGACATTTCGTCGCCCCCTCAAAGGGGTTAATTAGGTGTAGTTTGTAGCTGAAACGTCTGCTGAACAAATAAGCCCATCGAGACCTCTCTGTATACATTAGCGTTCGGTTGTTTGCTCTTCTTTGATCGAGGATCGTCCAAATGAGCGTTTCAGGGAGATCACACGCGGCGACGAAAACTTCTAATTATGTTTACTGAGCAGAATGATATATGTCAAGCATAATTGTCATCAGCTGATCGTAAGCTTCTATCAAATATCTCCACAGACTGTCTTAAATTTTCCTGATTTTCCCAGATCAACTTATTTAAGTATATAGTTTTATTACTAGCTTCCATTGTTGTTTAAAAGTCTGTGTATCTTCTGCGATACATAGTGCAGGAGACAGTAAAGTGGTAACAGCTGATCAAACACAAAAACCATAGTAATTGAAGATATTGTTGATTCAGTAGATTTAACGACTTGAAGATTTACAGCGAGACGTTAATCTGGTATTGAATAATACTTCTTCCCATAGCTTGGCGCTAGTTAAGAGAATCTGTACCATATTGTGCTCCTCGCCTTAAATTTTAAATCTCATTATCCCAGTAATTTTATTAGCTACAGCGTCCATCAAACCAAAACAAAGTAATGTTTGCGCAGCTGCATTGGTACCTTTTTTTTTTCTCGCGGAGGAAATCTTAAAAGATACCTTGCTTCTGGGGGAAGACAAGGTTATGTGGGGCTTCTACCCACTAAGACCCTTTCGGTGGTCTCCCTCGGTGTATTAGGAAGGGCTCCGGGATCTCCTACGGAACGCACCGGTGCACCCCTGCACTCTCGATTAAACAATCCACGGAAGGGCAAAGCCCTCCTAAGCTGCGTTGGTACCTAGATGGTCTCCGGCCATAGATACCTATAACCAAGCATGAACAGTTTAATTTAATCTATACTGTTTTGTATCTGTATAACTAATTAAAAAATAAAAAAAGTCTACTTGCAGTGAATGGTGGTAGCGATGTTGAAATCTACTACCTATATATATATTATTTTATCGATCTACCGTCATAGTTGTATCTGTTTGTTGCTGCAGTCGATACACGAACAAAATATATTAATCGAACAGACTTAAACAGTCTTCGGTATCATCATTAGCCGATAAACATCCACAGCTGGTCATAGGTTTCCCGAAAGATCTTAATATCGATCGGTCCACAGTCAGTATGGCTCTCGGTATCGTTGGGCATTGGAGCCGTCGTTTGTAGGGTTTCCTATGGTGAGATTTGGTCATTTCCCTCTACGCTGGTTGGTGGGAGCCAGAGCCGTTGATTAGCTGGGTGTACCACGAGAAGGTGAGGTTTGTTTTCGATCTCGTTAATTGTTGTGCGGAACCTCTTCTCGGTACAGATGTAACTTAATTTGTTGTGAAATTTAAGTGATTCTGGTGTGGTCTACTGGTGGTAGGCCCCTGTTGCCGGAGACTCTCTAAGTACCACCGCAGCGCCTGATGCAGCCGATAAACGTATGCGTATATATTACTGTGTTCCGGTTTGATGGGAAGCGTAGCTTTGTAGTAAACATAATGATGTAAGGAGACAACGTCATATATTTCAGAGCGATGAAAACGAATCTAGTGCTGCGTTAGAAGTAGGTGTATCACTTACTATCAGATTAACGTCCCGCTCGTCTCCTCGCTTCGTTGAATAAAAAAAAAAGAATCATTGTTAACAAACACTGCATCGAATGTGGCCTTTGATCAGCAGCAGCAGGAGTCACTGAACCATTTATAACGAGACACAAAGCACGGCTAATAATAAAAGAAATGGAGTAAGCCCTGGCTCCACACCAACGCGGTGCTTCGGCATCCGCGGCTTCTAATATTAGTGACATTATTTAAATTATCCGATGCCGTGTCCGTTCGCTATTACGACGTCGTATTACGTCGTATAACTTCTGTGAAACGTTTATTCGAGCGTGCGAATACAGGAAGTATAATAAAAGCGAAGGGGGAACCCCCACTATTTTTTACTTTTTAAACAAACAAGAGAAACAAATCGTATGAGAGCGACGGCGGTGATTATATACAACGAATTACATTTAATTATCGAAGTGGCAATGGGGAGGGATGGGGGGAGCCCAAAGAACATAGAACCGATGGGCTTTGGGGACTTGGTGCTGGAATGGGGATTTGGCATCAGGAAGCGCAGCATTGACAGACCCCCCACAAGGAGGACAGAGGACAAGAGAAGAATCTCTGGGAGCCACTGGATTCAACAGCACAAGACCGTGCTTCGTGGTATACATTAAGAGACCTGTATCCAGCCGGATAGACATATCTATTGTAATGTTTCTCTAGTTTAATATATTTATTGTTTACTACCGAATAGTAATGAAATAATAATAAAATATTTAGATAGACAATCCTAAGACTGAGGAATCGACTAAATAGGGAAGGAGAGTGAATGCTTCAATATTGGTTACTTATCTGTTTAAACTTGTTTATCTAGTTATCTATAACAGTTATTACTAGTGGTAGGTCTCTGTTGACAGAGACCTTCTAAAAAAAAGCTACTGTGCAAAGATTACTGTGTTTCAGTCTGAAATTACTGGTGTAACGAGACCGAACATCTTATGACTCGACGCGACGAGCACAATGTGATGCAGAGCATATTAACCATCCTAACTATCGTAACTTTATGGGTAAGTGATTTTTGTTTTAATTATAAGCATTAAGATTCATTAATTTATATATTAAATTGTTTTGTTTTGATCGATTATGTTTCGTAACAATCTATAGAGCTAAAACAAGCTTCGGTCTTAGTCCTTGTATATGTTAATTGAAGGCAGCATTAACACCCATATCCAGCTGATGATGATGGTGATGCGTATATATATATATATATATATATATTATATTTTCCAAAAAACTATATTATTAACAATTAAAATAAGTAAAGCAAAAAAAAATTACTTAATTTAACAGGAGCAAGATAGATATAAGGTATGAAGACCCACTACTGTCCTATGCCGTTCATCCCAGAAATTTTGGACAGCCTTCCTTGTTCAAGTATCTAAAAATCATGAGGCGAGGTCTTTTGTACTTGTACCCAAGAGGGAGAGGATCTATATACGATCTGATGTAGTTCGACCAGTCCTACTGGAGACAGACATCAGGTCAATCGCTGTAGAATTGTTGGGGAGGCCTGTGGCGGTAAGCGAAAATGATGATTATTATGATGATATATTCTTCTGGTGAAAACAATTTAGATATATATAAAGTATATATATATACATTATAATAAAAACATATAAATGTGTAAGAAACTAGTTTGCCTTCGGTTCTAAACCCCCTCCCCTAAGTAAACACAAAGATTTGATAAAACGCCAATAGAATATGAAAGTGTTTCTAAGTTAGAATAGAGGGAAATATTTCATATTTCCTTTCAGCAATATGATCAGCGTTAGATGGGTATAATAGTCCCGGCGGAATAGACGCTCCGTTCAACTGCTTATTGTGTAATGGAACAAGAAGTGGGCTTAGGCAGGTAATGAGGGAGGACCTGGCTTCGACGGAGGACTTAAGCCCAGCGGACTGTAGAAACCTACTCCATTACTACAAATCGAGTTTCCGAGACTTCCAATTGACTTTTTTTACGCTTATACCGCTTCCAGTGCAAGCTTTATCATTTTGTATTATAGCACTATGTTTTTACTGTTGGTTTTCGCCTATTACCGCCGCCTGACAGTACTGTGCAAGTATTACAGTATTCCGGTTTGAAGGATGCTATAGTAAATGAAATGACTTTGGTAACGATGTGTAACATCTTATATCTCAAGGAGGCAAGCAGAATGCAGTGACAATTATACAGAATATCCTTTGATAGTTAGACCTTATAATGAGTATATATATATATGTGTGTGTGTATTACTGCTGATAGTTACGGAGTGCACACGGAATCTGTCACAATTGCTGCAGAGACTTGAATGCGCAATCATTGGTATATGGGTCGCAGTGAGCACATACCACTGAATGAGCGCATGCATCTATGAAAAATGGACGCGGCATTTATTTATAAAGCAATTTTAATTTTTTATTACTACCGTATCCCAGCTTTTGAATGGCAGATTTGTTCTAAGCTTTGAAAGGGGTGGTAGCTAGTGTAATTGCTTGGGTAACGAGAATCAGTATTTTATGTCTCAGGCGACGGGCGTAATGTGATTCTGTGTATACCATCCTAACTAGCGCCACGTTGTTATGAACAGGTGTATCACTTACCTTCAGGTTAACGTCTTGCTCGTCTCGTCTCTTAATTATATAAAAAACTATCACCCTTCATCCTCTTCGACTACATTGTCATTCAACATCATTTGAGACAGCAAAGAATTGAAAAGTATCAAAACGAAGAAATGTATTCGCCATCTGGGTAATTACCACCATATCTTCTATTTCTGCCAAATGGGATAGCAGTAGTGTGCAAACATTACGATGGTCCGCTTTGACGGGCGCTGTAGCTAGTGTAATTACTGGGATAACGAGACTTAACATTTCGTGTCTCAGGTGACGAGTACACTGTGGTGCTGCGGATACCATTTTAAGGCCGCCCTCGCTTCAGAACGCGGCGCCGCAGCTACTCACACACCGCGTACATTAAGTACACCCGCGATCGTGGGCGGTCCTCACCGCCCAGAAATTCCGATACAGGCGAAGGTAGTCAGGGAACGGGCCCGCGCCCGGCCTCGACGACCGAGTAGAATCGCCAGATAAAGCACTACAAGAACCAGACACACACAATCATCCGCCAGACAGCTACATCCCGCGTAGCGCATTTTAGTTTTTAAGAAACTTCAGGCCGTGGATCCGGGTCCACGAGCCCAGTGTCAGATGAGCTGTAAGAGCCGCTGTGGCTTCCAGCCCGCTCAAAACAAGAATACCATTTTAATTAACGCCACCTGATTATGGTATCACTTACTATCAAGTGAACTTCCCACTCGTTTCTTCGCTTTGTAAAATAAAACAAACATTAGATATCTTGTTTACTGTGGGCTATAATCCACAATGTACTCGGGAATAGTGAAGTGCATTGGAGTGTAAAACTTTAGTCCCTGTCCACATATGGCCATGGATTTGAAGCAAGGACTACTTTACAAACTAAGAGCTAAGCCACTGAACCCTCCCTTCAGATAGACCGACGATATCAACGGAAGTGGATGGATGCGATAAGCTAAGGATCTCATTTCATGGAGGAGCTTGGGGAAGGCTAATATGCAGCAGTGGATAAACAAAGGCTGATGATGAAGCTACTGAACCACGGTGGTATTTAAAGTCAACATTTCTTCTACCAAGGACCACTTAGGTGAAAACCACCGTCGTCTCCACTTCACACTGAGCAGAAGCTTGTAGAATCTGTGGTTTTACAAATGTATTACACCATCAGCCGACAGACGTCCACTGCTGGACATAGGTCTCCCCCAAAGATCACATCGATCGATTGTGCGCTGCCCGCATCCAGCGTTTCCCGCAGCCTTCACCAAATCGTCGGACCACCTGGTAGGAGTCCTGCCAACACTACGTCTACCTTAATCAAGGACCTTAGTGCTCCATCTGCTGTCAGTCCTTCCAGCGATGTGACCTTAATTCTCCTGCGGATCTCCTCATTTCTGATTTGATCACAAGGGGATCATTTTACAAATGTATATTTTCCTAAAATATATAACCCTTTCTGGGAGGGTGTAGGGGATACTTAGTAATAATACTTTGCCTGCTTATCAGTATAAATGGATAGGTCTCGCTTTTAAGAGCTTGCTCTGTGATGGTTAAGTATTAAAAGTTACCTAAAGTTAGGTAATGATGTGGCCTGTAGTGGTAAGACCCACTAATCTAGTAACAACGTATTCAGTATCTCCTTAGACGACTTAGTATTTGTACGGGTACACCGACGCCGGCAAGTTCTTCCACTGCTTCTTCTTTATACAGTGAAGGGATGAGGCGCTAGTTAGGATGATATACAGTATTACATCACACACGCCATCTGCGACAAGATGCTGAGTTTCCTTAACTAAGAAATTACACTAACTGCAACGACTTTTAAACCGGAACACAGTAACGTTTGTACAGTATTCGTACCAAAGCTAGAACTACTACTTCGTACTAGGCTACAACCCTTCTTGAGACCTGCTTTAGACGTGCCGGGAGGCACCGGTGCGTTCCTAAGAAGACCTCGAAGCCTTCCACAACAAACCGAGGATGACCTCTGAGGGAGTATTAATGGGTAAATGTCCCACATAAGTATATCTTCCCTCCAGAAGTATTGTATCTTTTTAGATTCGCCCATAACAATAGCGCAGGTACCACAGCACTGTAGAAACAGTAGTATGCAAACATTACTGTGTTCCAGTTTGAAAGGTGTCGTAACTACTGGTGTAACGAGACTTCAGTGTCAGACTTCAATCTGATGCAGTGTATACCATCCTATCTATCACCACGTTATTATGGATAAGTGTATCACTTACCATCGAGTGCACGTCTTACTTGTCTCGTCGTTTCGTTAAAAAACAAATGTATATAACCTGCGTTTAGTGTTAAACTCCAATTTACTGTAGCCTTTGTATAATTTAAGTTAAGGTATCAAGTTGTTACTTAATTCCATATTCACTTAATTAACACTTATTGTGACATCATGAATATATGATAACTTTCATGATAAGTTTAAACGTGTAAGTTAAAATAAAGTTAAATATTTACTTAAGCATCCTTTTCTTGGACTACGTTTTTCTATTCATATAGAGCATACCCCCACCATCAGCCGATAGATGTCCACCGCTGGACATAGGCCTCCCCTATAGATCAGTTCTGTGCCGCCTGCATCACCGGGCACTAGCGGCTGTCGTTTCTAGGGTTGTAAAATAATATGGAGGGATTTGGGCCACTTCCCACCACTGTAGCCCAATGCGGGTTGGTAGGAGCCAGAACCTCGTTTACTGTTTATCAGGGAGCAGCACGAGTTGGCTGGGGTCTCGTAAGTTGTTGTGCCTTTGCATCCCCCTCAGAGAATAGGTTATTCTTAAAAATGTATGTGTATTACTTAGCAGTAATTTAAACTTAGGTATACTGTAGTTCCTAGGCTTTATATTATCAAACAGTTCATTGTTTAATAAGTCTATACAAAACACTTTTTACGAGTTAGATGTTTATTCACAATCCCTGTGTTTCATCATCATCATTATCATCATCATCTGCTGTAATCTCTATTAGTATTAAAATGTACTTTTATTCGTACTTAAAGGAATATTTTTATAAGGTTTTCTTTAAGTACCTTCATCATTAATAACAACTTGTAGTAAGGGACTCCAATTATACGACTTGTTGAAACTTTTTTTTTGCTGGCATTTTTAGGGATCTACGGGAAAAATTTGTTAGATTGTATTCGGGTTTTTTTTTTGAAATTGTAAATTTTTATCTACCTTCAGAATTTCTGAGTTCTCTAGCGATATTTTACGTTTGGGAAAAAAAAATCGATATGGCTTACAACGGCACAAAGCTCTCAAATTCCCGGTGGGGAAAAGTGAAAGAGAACAAAACCGATAAAAAGAAACCTAGTGAACGCTGCGTCCGTGTATGAAGATAGATGAATACCGAAACCGAATCTGCGGTCTAAATACTAAAACCTAAAGCTAAAAGCTAGGCTATAGGGGTTATACAACGGTTTGTAAATAAAAACCCGATCCAATCGTCGTACGTCCACAACTTCAGCACTGCCTTGTTGAGCGGCAATTACAAATCTTCCGTCTATCAAGCGATCTTTTCATTGCATGCCTAGTTTTTGTATTCCACTTCCACTGCTTCATGTTCATCTGTAGTAAATCGTCCACTTAACATTCCCACTGTTGGGACTCGGTGCATTCTCACTCCTATTCATAAAAGCCGGTGTTCCCACAACATGTCGATTTCGTTACGATATTTTCTATTACCTGAATCTCAGTCGGGATTGAACCGGCGCCTAGTCGATACCTATGGCTTGCAGTTTACATACTGAGCTATTACGGATTCATGGTCTATAGTAAATGATGATTTAACACAGCAATCCAGAAATACATTTATAGATCATAAATCAGTACGTAAAAGGTTCGTGTACACTGCCAACGACGTACTAGTGTGTCATGTAATATAATCATACAATCAGAGGTGTCAATGGTAAGATAGAGTCAGATAAATCCCACCAATCCGCTTTGGGCCAGCGTGATGGATAATGACCCAAATCCCACCATATGAACCCAGACAAACAATAGCCTCTGATGCCGCAAGACCGATTGATGTGGGGATTTTTGGGGGAGAGCTATGTCCAGCAGAGGACGTCTATCGGATGATGATATAATTTTCTATTAAATGAACCAGATCGTTAAATTGTTTTATAACCGACAGTTAATTCTGCAGTAGTTCCCTAATATTGTTGTTCCGATTTGATGGGCGCTGTAGCTAATAAAACTACCAAAGTAAAGAAACTTGACATTATACTTGAAAGCGATGATCCAAATGTGTTGCCATCAGGTTAACGTCCTCGGAGTCAGAGGTAATGTCATCGCAGTTCTATTTCAATTATTATTTAGGTTAAATTTGTTCAACGGTTAAATATAACATTGAATATTTACTATACTCATACAAACAATGATAAATATTATAATAAGCATTGATAAATGTAGTTAACTATTGTTTATTACTTACTAATAATAAACAATAGTTAAGATAGGAAAATTGTTGATAGATTCTAATTAGTGCGTGATATAACTTTTCATACTTTTGATATCCAAAAATCTATTTATAAGTTATGTTCAGTTTTTACTGTTGATTCTAGTTAAGTGTTTGTCTTCCAATGCAGACGTGTCCGGTTCGAATCCGAGGCCAAGTCTGGTGGTTTTTCTAACTTACCTGATCAGTTATAACCTTCATAATGTTAATCTGTTGATATATCATCATAACTGAGTTCAGGCTGTAAACATTTCAAAGCCTGAATATTTCACACGTTACACTATCTACAACCTCATTGTCACTTAACAACGCGTGAAATAGAGTTTAAGTATCACTCTACAATTAAAAAAATAATACAATAGAGATAGGATATAGAAAGGACGTTATAAATAGATCCTGTTGTATTACGACTAGTAAATGATACACACGCATGGATTATTTATTTCTCTCTGCAGATCGATTAGCTTAACTTAACCCCCCTTTTCCCCCCATCGTGAGGCGGGTCATTAGTTTCTACTTAACCTTCCGACGCTGAAATCGATCCGGCAACCTAATAATTCGAAGGCATTACGCCAAAACGTTGAGCCAATCGCCTAATCGCTCGCTCCACAGCGTTCACGGATTTGCAGCGTTCATAATGAAAATGCTATGATCGCACTGGACGTGGAAGCGGTGATAGATCCGGTTGGAAGTGCTGTATGCGTGTCGAAGAGGTGCAGGTTCGATCCGTGGAAAACTTTGTGAGTAAATCGTCATGTTCCAAGACCACCGCATTCTGAAACATGTCATATCTAACACGCCGCACTTTACTACAGTGCTGGTCTAATGGTCATGAATCTCTCACGGAAAGAGAGAGAGAAGGAGAAGGAGACGATAATTCGAAGGGTGAGGAAGAATTAGAATTTTCCTTGTGACAGCTGCTACCAAAGGTGATAAGTACATTATATACTATCTGGGAGATATCTGGGGAAGTGTTTTCTTTGTGTGTGTGTAGTCACCAACCCGCATTGGGCCAGTGTGGTGACTATGGCCCAATCGCCCTCAAATTGAGGGTAGGCCTGTGCCCCAGCAGTGGGGGCGTAAATTGGCTGTTAAAAAATATATATTGTGTATGCTCTGAATTAATTAATGACGTCGATGACTGATTCTGAACGTTGCATTGTTGACAAACGTTCTTAGTTTTTTCCAATACTTTCTACGTTACTTTTGTTGAACTTGATTATTTTGTAAACATGATAAATAAAATAAAAATCTATCAACACTTCTTCACTTTCGAACGAGTGAACGGTCGGTTTGCGACATAGGTTTGCTTTTTAATAAATATACATGTGATTAACAATAAACTAACCTTAAACGTGCACGCTGTAACTAAAGACTGCTTCAGCGAAGTTCCTGAAACGAAAAATTACTGATGTTTATTTGTACACTAGGTGATCTGACTATCTGGTGAAGGTTGCGGGGAGGACTTTGTCCAGTAGTGGACGACTGTCAGCTGATGATGATGATGATCTGTACAAAACTTAACGTAAATACTATAGCGAATTGTACCCATAACAGCGTGGCGCTAATAAGGATGGTACACGCAGCACCACACTGCACTACTCGCCTTGAGACATAAAATGTTAGGTCTCGTTACCGAAGTAATTTCACAGGCACCAAAACATCCTTCAAACCTGAACTCAGTAATGTTTACTCACTACGACAACAGAGATCTACCTACAACCAGTCTAAAAGAGGTTAGGATATGATGAGATTCTACCCTACAAATACTATGTTCACTCTCCGTTCGTTGTGGAAAGGATGGTTGGATCTCTTACAATGGGAGTAGTATTACAGATAATAAAATTTCAGAGTAAAGATTCTCTCAAGATGACAACGGATCATCATCATTATCATCATCATCATTTCAACCGATGGACGTCCACTGCTGGACAGGTATCTTATAACGAGTTCCACAAAGCAAGGTCTAGCGCTGTTTGAATCCAGTGGCTCATAGCTATTCTTTTTGTTCTCTGACCACCTTGTGGGGGGTACATCATTGTTGCGCAAATGATCTGATGATATATATAGTATATATGAAACGGATCTAGATTATAGGAACTAAATCTCTTTTTTTGTTTCCTCAAAACTTTATTGATTACTTAATCAATTCAATTACTTATAAGTTTAGTATATGAAAGTACGGGTGTAAGGAGCTCATGAAAACAATTCACGGATCCTAAGCTAACCTCACTTGCTCGTGGTACACCATGATTATCAAGCATCGTGGTGGGAAATGACCCAAATCCCCCAAATGAACCTCTATCAACGAAATTTAAAAGTCGTTGGATGCTACCAGCGCAGAATCTATCGATGTGGAGCTATTTGGAGGAGGCGTATGTCCAGCAGTGGATGGCTGATGATGATATGAAACAATGAACTGAAAATACATGGAAATTGATGCAGAGTTAGTTTTAGTATCAATACTAAGCTTGATAAGTAAACGGCGATGCTGTGCAGGAGTTCGGTGTATGTTGATCAACAGACGGGATGTGGGTAGATCAATAATGAATGTTTAAGTTGATGGATCTGGTTTTGTTAGGTTACCAACAACTATTCAATGTTTCTCTTTGATAAATTCGGAAGTTGTTTCCGTCGAATTTTCCGTATAAATGAAATAGTTTAGATTGATCCTTATTAATTTTCTATTACTATTTATACGATAATGCGGATATATATGATATTTTTGTTCATACAATGAGGCTATGGATGGTCGTGTTTCTAAATACTCATATATGTTGAGAGCTGGAACACAGCTGTGATGCTATGGTGGCAAATTATAGATTATTTACTTCATTAAAATATTATATATTATATAATATATAAGTAGAAATTTTAAACTGTTATCCGATTGAATTTGTTATATGGTATTAATATGGAAATTGTTGTTGCGGGGTAGGAAGAGGGCGCAAGAGGTTCAGCACAACAACTCACGGGACCCAAGGGAACCTAATCAGCTCGTGGTGTACCCTGCTAGTCAACAAACGTAACTCTTGCTCCCATCAACCCAGGTTAAGCTAGCGTGGTGGGAAATGGCCTAAAACCCCCTACATAAACCCGTACATATGACAGCAGCTAGTGCCCATCGGAACTAGAAGCCATGCAGACTATATATGGAGATCTTTGGGGAGACCGATGTCCAGCAATGGATGTCTATCGGCTGATGATGATTATAGAAATTGTGGCTTGAAGCCTTTTCATAAGGTCCAAGATTGTTAGCCTCAAATAGCAATGGGCAGGATACATCGCTCGAGGGACTGACAGCTGATGGGGCACCAAGGTCCTTGAATGACGACCCCGAACCGGAACACGTAGTGTTGGCAGGCCCCTCAACAGATAGTCCGACGATCTGGTGAAGGTTGCGGATCGATCTATGTTGAGATCTTTCGGGTAGGTCTATGTCCAGCAGTGGACGGTTGTCGGCTGATAATTATGATGATAAATTAAGCAGTGAACTAAAGGTTAATAATGCGTAAGCACGTTGCAGGTCATTTTCTTTATATTATCATCCCCTTTCTCAAGTGTCCAATGATTCGTGATAATTTAACGAGTCCAGTTATGGAAATCTAATGCTTTATGAAAAGATCTATACGGTGAGATGAATCATAAAGAATCTCCATTGTGTAAATGACAATCATCATTATTATCATCAGCTGATAGACGTCCATTGCTTGTCATGGACTTCCAGCAATGATTCCCACCGCGATCGGGTAGGGATATATATGGGAGGATTTGGGCTGTTTCCCACCACACTGGCCCAATGTGGATTGGTGGTAGTCCGAGCCTCGTTGATTAGCAGGGTCCACCACGAGCAGGAGGGGTTAGCTTGAAGCCCATGAGTTATTGTTACACTTACTACCCTTACACCCTCTACATGAAAATAGTTTGATATGATTAAGTTATTTTAGAAAACAAAAAGAATTGAACATCAAAATCTGTTAAGACAGAAATAACATATACTTGTTTTCCAAAGGTTACATAGTATTAGTGTCATAACCCAAGGAACTTCATCAGCTATTAACCATTTCAACCAGTTTTTTTTTTGTTTTCCAGGGTGATATATTTGTAAAGATACTTTGCTTTGTAAGGAGAAGTCAGAGTTTGGAGATTTTTACCCACTAAAACCCCTCTAGGTAGTGGTCAGCTTCATCAGCCTTTGTAATAGTCACGGGAACACAACCCCGTAGACATTTAACCTTGACCAACCAAGGCGTATAAAAGTCATACTTGAGGTATATCAGGGAATGGACTGGCATTCTGAGGCATCCGAACTCTTCCGCGGAACCAGAGCTAGAAAGGACTGTACCACGCTGATCCCCAACCTTCACTAGTTGGAGAGGCACATTAAGAAGAAGAACCAACTCGGTCTCCGCCAACAGAATACTTCGATTTTCTTCCTCGATCTTACTCGTCATCATCCGATCCAATTATCTCATTAAAAAATACAAAGATGACTGCGAGAGGAAAAGGTTGAGCGTTTATCCAAATATTAAACTAATAAAGTGCACCCGGCATCTTCTTCGTCTAAGGAAACATTAAATTTGTGGCAGCTGCCTGATGAATATCCTTGAATATCCTTCGTCCGAACAAATTCTTTAGAAGTATTCCCTTGATTTTTCCTTGTTTTTGAAGGACTGTTATTAAATTTATGCGATGGCTGTACTTTACTACATTGGAAAACTTACTTGGGAATTATAATAATTGAATAATACAACTCAGGGAGATATTAAGGAGTAAAGGATATTTGTTTTAATTTAATGAAGGAACCGCGTACCGGAAGACGTAGTGTTGGCAGGCCCCCCATCAGGTGCTTCGACGATCTGGTGAAGGTTACGATCAACGCAGGATCGATATATGTGGGGATATTTGTGATAGGCCTATGTCCAGCAGTAGACGTCTCTCGGCTGATGATGATGAAGCGATGAGGTAAACAAGTTGTTTACCTGATGATAAATAATATCCCTGACCATAATAACGAGGCGCTAGTTAGGATGATATGTACTGCACCTCGTTGCTCTCGCCGACTTAGGGCTTAAGATGGTAAGCCTGGTTACCACAGTAATTACAATTGCTACAGCACCATTCAAACCGGAACGCAATATCATCTCTGTTAGTTTTCAAAGTAATGTTTGTCGACTGCAATAGGGGCTGCTGCTGTAACTACCTAAACCGTCATCGGCAAAAAAGATCATCAGTACGGGTAAAAGATGGTATAGAATATAGAAGGATACAGAACTTATGGGACACTAAAGAAGTAAATACTTGATATAGTAAATGTTATATCGTCATCATCATCAGCAGCATCCACTGCTGGACATAGACCTCATGGAAATGTTATATAAAGCATGTTTATTATTAAGACGACGGACGATGGAGATGAATAGAAGAATAGTACATTAATCTCTTTCTCTTCTGTTGGAAGAAGTTTATATTATATAAAGAGGAAACGAAGAGTGTTCCTATAACGGCAGCTAACCAGAATTAATCATTGACTAGTAATATTCTAGTCTCAAAGTAAAACTTAGCGATGTTTCATAACCGAACTGTTTCCTTAATTAATTCTGGAATTGCTGATAGAACTTTTAATCAATTCAGGTCATAACTCAACTTCTTTACTACTGTATCTACATTTATTATATAAAGAAGAACGAGCAGACTAACTGGCTATTCAAAGGTCGTAAATAGTTCTTCAATTTCGGTCGTTTTCCTCTTCATCATTACCAACATCACCAAAGATCTTCACATCGATCGGTTCCGCGTTGGTTCCCACTATTCTCACCAGATCTTTAGTTCACATTGCAGTAGGCCTCTCAATACTACCGGAAGGCGGGAGCCACTCGAGGACCTTACTGCCTCATCGGTCGTCAATTCTTCCCAATGTACCCTATCCCTTGCCACTTAAGTCTAGCAATCTTTTGGGCTAGGTCGGTGACTTTAGTCCTTCTGCGAATCTCTATATTTCTCATTCGATCACCCAGAGATATTTCAAGCATAGCCCTCTCCATTGCTTTTTGGGTGTCTTTTAACTGTAATCTTTCCTTGGAACTAAACCATTTATTTTTAGTACAACAAAATTGTTTATATAATTCTATTTACTTTATTTTCTCTCTCTCCATATATTAAATGTTATCGAAATCCACAAAAGAAAAAGATCAAGCTTAAAAGGATCTATTTTAAGCTACCGTCAGGAATCAATTTTCCTAATGGACTCTGCTTTATTATATTACTCTTTATTCAGGACCGGCTTAAGCACCATCCAACAGTAAAAGCCCTTCAAAATCCGTTAAGTAATTTTTACAGGATGCCAATAAAAGCATCCAAATGGACACATTAATAAGGATTAGGTTTCCTAGGGCACTTTTTATGGATCATCGGAAAATAAAATTTAATCGTATTAATAATGTTTCGTAAGATGTTTTTCCTGTCTCCATCTATACAGCAATATCCGAACTCTAAATATCTTCTTATATTTTCTAGAGTACCAATAATGACCCGACTTCAATGGTATCCAGCTTCGCTTTATTTTGTTTTTCTCTTAAAAATGTCTCTTTGTCTTTTCTTCTTATCTTTAATATTTCGTCCGAAGCTGTAATACCGGAAACGAGCAACAGAGTAAACGTTGGGGAAATTAACTGAAAAAAATATCTAGACTGGTTTATATTCGAAACCTACCAAGCTGTTATTAAAAGCTTTTAACGTCATCATCATCAGCTGATAGACGTCTACTGCTGGACATAGGCCTCCCTCAAATATTCCCACCTAGATCGGGTAGTAATTTGTATGGAGTGATTTCGGCCCTTTCACTACGCTGGCCCAATGCAGATTGGTGGGAGCCAGATCCTCGTTCGTTGACTAGCATAGTGCACCACGAGCTGGTGAGGTTGGCTTGGGTCCCGTGAGTTGTGTGGGAGCCTGGACACCCCAAGGCTATAACAGTTATATTGAATTATATAAACACTGAAATGCTTATTGTTATATACAGTTGATGCCCTATGCTTTTAGTGTTAAAAATTAAGCACTAATGGAAGAACGGAACAAAATTCAACGATTGGATTCAAGTGTTTCAGTCAGAACGGAAACAAAGGATTTTAACAAAGCCTTCAAAACAACATCTTCAATATGAAGTATTGTACGCGTAAAAGAGGTTTAGGACTGTTAAGATGATTTATTATTTTAGTCTATTGTTGTTAATTGATGGTAGGTCTCTATTGCCGGGGACCGTCTAGATAGGTACCGTCACAGCGCCTAATTCTACCGCCAAACATTACTGTTTTCCGAGTTAAAATACAGTAGCTAATATAATTACTGGGGTAACGAGACTCATAATCTTATGTCAAGGACGACGAGCGAAATGTGGTGCAGTGTATATCATTCTGACTAGCGCTATGTTGATATCCGCAAATGTATCATGTACCATCGTCGCTTCGCAGAATATAGAATGTTTACTAAAGTACACCAGCTTCCTCGATTTCTAAGACAATCAATTACTATACTGCCTCTCTTGGAGGCAAGGCAAGGGATGGCATACGCGGAATTTTATAAAAACTATACTATTTCTTGAGTTGTTTCTTCGGAAACTTCTTTTACACTACGCTGACTGACGGGTAGGTTGATGGAAATATTTAATCCCGTCTACCAAATAACCCCACGTTAATTATTTTTATATATTCACCCCACCGTCAACTCTTTGCCATACTTTGGGATTATTTATAGAGAGTGGTAGTTAATAAATCTGAAATTTCTTATCAAGTTATTTGATTTAAGTAATTAAGAATATCTCATTAAGATTAAGTAACCTAAATATTTGTATATGTAGTGTAAATTGTTAATAAGTACAAGGAAGAGGAACTAGATTATGTATAGGGTAGATATAACAAGTAAGGAAAAAGGAAATGGGATAGTAAATTGGCTATGAATGAGGGAAGAAGATATAGAAATATTGATTATAAATAAGTATTATTAAAAGTATAAATAAACAAAGACTCTGATTTAACCATGACAGCTACATAAAAAAATTATTAGACAGATAACATTTCGAGTACGACTCATCGTGTTTTGATAATCAGATATTGATCTGTGCTATCAGTATTGAATATTTCAGTGACAATAAGAATATTAGTAATATATAAATTAAACATGAATGAGAAAGATCGAGAATGAAAATAAAATACTTAACCCTGAACCTAATAATATAATCACATACCTAAACACAGAAGTGGATGAGAAAGATGGAAAAGGAAGTACGTATTTCCTTCCCTTAATTTATTCCACGGACGAACTTATGTGGAAATAAAGCCGGCCTCTATTCCGTAATAATGAGACAAATTCCAAGCAAAGTTTCTGCTAAGGGAGGACTTACTAACAAATAACGAGCGAAATAACGTCATACTGGAACGGACGGCTCCACAGAGCGGGGCTGGAAGTCAGCATCATTGTTCTGATTCACCGACTCATTAACTCAAATTCAGGAACTGTTTCGCACTATTAGTCAACAGGGACTAATGAAGTACACAATGTACGCGATGATATATTACTTGTACAAGAAAGAGACGAGGGGAATGTTCTTTTCATGGTGAGTGATACGCCCGCCCATAATAGCGAGGAGCTAGATAGAATGTACTTCAGACATTAGATATTGTATCTTAATCATCATCATTATCGGCCGACAAACGTCTAATGATACACATAGGTAATGATCTTTACAGCGATCGATCTCGACGGTTCACCAGATCGTCGGACCACCTGATGGGTGGCTTGCTAACACTACGTCTTCTGGTATACGTTCACGTGGATAATTACCAGTAATTTCACCAACTACATTATTCTTTAACTCGGAATACAGTAATGTTGGCACTTACCTAGACGGTCTCCGGCAACAGAGACGCACCAGATAAGATTGACCTATTAGTTACTTCATCTGGAAGTGCTAGAGGACAATTTGGATGTTCAACGTGACATTCAATCTTGAATATCCTCGCGAAACAAATTTCTACGATAACTCAATGTCAATGTAATGGAAAACTAACATCTCTGAGATATGAACTCAAATAAACGGCTATCATTATCAGAGAAGCGCTGAAAATCGGAATTTATTGTCGGCATTATCCAGATGAATCACATTCAACTATTACAGTCTTTACTGCATACTGATAAGGTCGATATTCGTTCGCATCAGCGGCAGCCGATCGACCATAGTGTATTGTACTGTACGAACAATTAATCAATACTTGAAGAAATCACCGGGTTGTGAATATTTAACGAATTTTATGTTTGAAATTTCTCCAATTGGGGGCACGGCGATAAGGAAACCGGTTCAAATACGAATTTACCGATTTATTATTCACTTGAACTGAGACATTTGGTAGGGTAGTCGGCGAAATTGGCAACTGCTCCGCGCTCGAATCTCCTTTTACATACGAGTACCCTCCAGAAAATTTTACTGAGCTTTCGAACTCATGCATTATGATTTAAATGTATAGGCTTATATTAGATATGATTGATAACATCAGAACTAAATGGACGAATCTGTTTCCAGACCGTCTAGACCGTCTAGGTGGGTACAATCATTATCATTATTATCAGTCAATCGATATCCACTGCAGGACATAGGCCACCTTTAAAGATCTCCACTTGTGTGGGGGTTTATATATGCGGAAGAGCTACTTCCTACCACACTGGTCCAATACGGGTGGGTGGGAGCCAGAGCTTCGTTTGTTGATTAGCATGTGCTGGTGAGGTTAGCTTGAGTCCCTTGAGTTGTTATATGGGACCCTCTCGTTCATCCAGTATCCAGTAATTGCTGAGATGAAGAGACTGAACATCTTACGTCTCAAGCGACTGGGCAACGTGATGCAGTATATATCTACTTCACGTCAGTTGAAAGTCACATTCCCTCCCTCCATCCCCACCGACTCATAAATGTAGTTATACATTTTAGAGGAATCAGGAGTCTTCTTTCCCAGAGAATGTTCAAGTAAAGAAATTTAAACTGAAATTCAACATCTATTCAAAAAACTTTGTTTAATTAGCAATTTTAATGAAGATGGAGAGGTTTCGCCTCTTAGATAAATCTTTGCGGCAACAAGCCACGTCAGACGCCATTTTGAAACAATTTGAAAAGAATCCACTGCTTGGGGTTGATGAAGAGAAATAATATCGTTTAGAGGGTGCCCTCCAGCCAAATAAATTGTTGTACGACTTGCTAATTGGAATTTCACAAGTCCTTAACTCGAATGAAATAAATTTAAAGTATTTAGTTTATAAACCAAATTTTAACTGTTTTTTTTATACTACAAAGCGATTACAGTTCGACGAAACATTCACTTGATGGTAAGTCATACGCACGCTCATAACAACCTAGCTACTTAAGCTGATATACAAATCACCACGTTGCATATCATACTTCACTATGAGACATGATATTAAGTCTTATTACACTAGCCACAGCGCCCTTCGAACAGTAACATTACTGTGTTTTTCTTTAAAACAAAGAACTAAATGTTAAGGTAAAATTATAAAGGAAGGAGAAGAAAATGAAGAAATGAGAAAAGGGATGATTTAATGTATTTCAGGTTCCCTTTCAGGAGGAGGCGACTGTCTTTACTTGCGGGAGGTTTGGAGGAGAGAAAGAACGAAAGATAAGAATGAGAAAAGAAAAATAATGTATAAAATAAATAATTAGATGGTAAATGACTGTAAAGTCCCTGACCCACCACAGGCAGAGCGAATTGAAAAAACACTGTCTAGATAGTCACCATACGTAACCTGTTACCTATGGTGCCTATCTAGACAGTACCCGGAAACAGATACCTGCAACCAGTGACGGTACTGGTTAGATTAGTCTGATCAGTGTGGAGATCTTTACGAGAGGATGGTCCAGCGTTGATTATATCAAGCTGATTATATTGATGTTTAATAAACGTGGAGCACTATTACTATGGTAATTTTATTATTGTTTGTACAATTCATCGTGTTGTTTGTATACCGCATTGTGCACACGCCGACAATGGATATCCATTGTTTAGTCTGCAGTGTAATACCTTCATATTTAATGCTACCTGCATAAGACAATACAATCACGCTCCGTCTTACTCGCATAACTACATTATTGTTACTAATACACAGTTAATAGTATTAACATATTGTAATAATTAAATGTATGATCAGAACTTTACACTTTACTGGTGGTAAGTTCATGCAGCTGCAGACCATCTAGGTACCACCTTCAGCAGGCAGCCGACATACAATTGTGTGCAAACTTTATGTAGTATAATGTGGTGCACCTCATTATTATAGGCAGGCGTATCACTTACCATTAGGTGAATGTTCCGATCGTCACAACGCTTGATTGAAAAAAAATAGAAGCTATATCGCTGTAGTGTATACCTATTTATCATCAGCCGATCGACGTTCACCGATAGGCATATGACTCCCCTAAAGATCTCCACATAGTCAGCAAGGCCTTCGGTATCGCTGGACACTAGGGGCTTTCGTATGTAGAGGTTCATGTGGGGGGAATATGGTACACTTACCACCACGCTGGCCCAATGCAGGTTGGCGGGAGCTAGAGCTTCGTTTTTTGATTAGCAGGGTGCGGTTGGCCAGGGTCCCGTCACTTGAAATACGAATGAATAAGTTCTTCGGTCTTCCTCTACCTTTATAACCATCCACGTTCATTCTCATTACTTTCTTTAAACACAACTCTATGCAATGTATATCATCCTAACGATGCATAGTTATGGGAAGACGTATCATTTACCATCAGATTCCTATTCTTCTGATCGTTTCGTCAAGTAAAAAGCCGAATGCTTAAAAAACTCCGTCAGATTCCAGCGTTCTGGTTAAGCAGAACATAGTGGAAGGCTGCGAGGGACGGCTTGGGGTTGTAGGGGTGGGGGTGGTTGCGGGCGCCGCATTGTTATGCGCTACGTATATAGATCGTCCCATTTAGCGGCTTGAATAACTCATAACGCTTTATTGAAACTTGCTTATCTGCACTTAATACGTGCGTATGGCCGCTGATATTATATCTTATTAAAAAAGATAAAAGAAATTTAACTATCTTTTTTCTATTCTATAGGCACACACTTGACCTTAATCGCGCTTGACCTAAAGTCACAAAGAAACTGGTTATGGTGACGCGCACTCTAACTCTTACATATACACAACTAGAATCCTATAACTATGTTATGTACATAAAAGCATTTGATGTTATAAATAATTGAAACCATGACACAATGGAAATTATATATATACAGGGTGTCTGGTGGCAGATTTTCGTTTTCAAATTTCAATAAAAAATAATATGTTTGAGATATAATTTTACTAAAAGTATTAAAAGATAGAATAGAAATGCGGATTTCATTTTTTTAAGGATAATGTCATCCAAATGTCTTCCATACTCTTGCACACACACACACTGTTCGAAACGGAGCCTCGTATTCCGTGCCACACGCTGCAGTAAACTTGGTTCAATTGCGCTGATTTCTCGCCTAATATTTTCTATTAAGTCCACAACAGTTCGCGGATTGTTGGCGTAAACTCTCTCTTTGAGGTAGCCCCACAAAAAAAATCCATTGGAGTTAGGTCGAGTGACCTCGGTGGCCACGGGATGTCCCCAAAGCGACTAATCAGTTTTTGAGGCAGATTTTCTCGCAACAAATCCATCGAAGCTCTGGCCGTGTGTGCGGTCGCAGCTGTACCGCATCCTGTTGAAACCACGTGTGTGATGAGAATGATGAATGAGCTCGCAGGTTCGGCAAAAAGAAATTCGTAATCATGAGCCGATAATTCTCACCATTGACATTCGTCGCTTGGCCCCGTGCATTTTCAAAAAAAATGGTCAGATTATCTCATTCGTGGATAAAGCGCACCAAACAGTTACCCTTGGGCAATGTAATGGTTTTTGGTGCTTCAGTCGAGGATTGCGAGTTCTTAGAGCCCAGTAACGGCAATTTTGTGTGTTGTTCTTGTTTACGTGTCCGTTTAAATGAAAATGAGCCTCATCGCTCCAAAAAAGGAATTCACAGTGCGAAAACGCTCCAACATGGTTTCACAAAAATATTTGCGTGACGCAAAGTCATTTCTTTTCAATTCTTGAATTATTTGAATTTTAAAAGGATGAAACTTCATATCTTTTTTCAAAATTTCATGCACGCATGCTCTTGGAAGTCCCAGTGAAGCTGCCCTTTTCCGTATCGAAAGTCGTGCATTTTCACGTAAACTGCGTTCAACCAGTTCAATGTTTTCGGGGGTCCTTGACGATCGACAAGGTCCTGGCCGTGGTGTGTTCATAGCCGAAGCAGTTGCGCGGAACCTCTCCACCCACGAACGAATTAAATTCACACTCGGCCCATCGCCTATCCGTCGAATATTGAAATGTGAACAAAACTGTCGGCGAGCGAGTACGTAAGAATCGTTACTCTTGAAGAATGCTTCAATAGCGAACGCGCGATGCTCACCCGACCACTGCATCACTGCGACATCGTGACTAAGAAATCCGCACGATCGGTGATTCTAATGACACCACCTTACACCCCCTCCACCCCCCGCACTGTTCATAACTTATTGAGATATTCGTTTTTTAAAATATAAATCTGCCGCCAGACACCCTTTATATAGCTAGATGGTACTGCAGACCAAAAAAGTGTTTAAAATTTGAATAATATCATGTTTTTATAACTGCCTAAGTGCTAACGATATGAGTACTAAAACCTTGAAGTAAGATATCCAGAAATAAGACTGAGAGAAGAAAAGCAGACTAAGTAACAGACAGTAGGTTCACTTGTGATAGGTAGGTCTCTGTTGCCGGGAGACAATCAAGGTATGCATGGTTTGTATGGCATTGTTGCTAGTAAAACTACTAGGATAACGAGACTATATCCTAGCGCCACATTGTTAAGGGCCGGCGTATTACTTACCATCATATATCCCATTCGTATCATCGCTTCATAGAATAAAAAAAGACAGGACTAAAGCTAAAATTAATATAATACATATAATTTATTTGATTGAGGGTACAAAAACGACCTAAAACTGGGCTCTACTAAATGACCCATTAAAATGTTACTTATCATCATTAACCCTAAGAGGGGTTAGGGGAGCACGGAAAATAAGAACTATCTGGCCCAACAGTCAACTGCACTCACACCCGCGGTGCTCCCTACTGGACCATGGACGAGGCTCTGGCGACCGAGCAATGGCGGTATAATCATATACCCGGTCCAACAGATCGCTGTATGAGGCATCAGCTGCCTTGAGGTGTAAATAACCTTTAAAAGACCTGCTGGAGAAGTCAACGGGAAACCACTACATTATACTAACTACGAACTATTTAGCATGGAAATGTCCAATAATAACAAAGCCCCGAGTGTTCGGCGTCTCTTAATAGACTTAAAGGAATGTATCACACTGATCGCCAACCTTCATTAGTTGGAGAGGCTCTGTAAGAAGAAGACCAAGGGCGTTTATTATTGGACATAGGCTTCTCTCATAAAACTACACATGAATTATTCCTATGCTGTCCGCATCCAGCGGTTCAAGCAGATCTTTGGAATGTTAGTATATATAAATGTTACATTTATGTTCTAACAGATTGCACAAATGTCTGAGCCAATCCGCCGGTGATGTCGCCTATTTAATTTTATTGACTCTTGACAATTTCAATGTTTAAGTTAGAACGAATATAGAAGTTGAACACTCTCCGAAGTACTGCAGCTAGTTAAGTTCCAAGAAAATTACTTTAACAGTAGATAAGCAGGAGGAAAACCTGCAATAAGTTCCTCCACGGGGAAAAGCGAGCGGAAATAACTTCCTACTATCTATCAAAAGTGAAACTGAATACACAAATATCCAATTCTAGCAAAACTATATCAATCAAGCATCTTATTATAGATCTACCCACATTCTCTGTCTGCTGGTAGTACCCATGTCAATAGTTGGACAGTTTCGAACTTAGTGAAATGAAAAGAGCTATTCCTGAAATATATGATACTATAATATTTATTTTGTAATAAATTTTAGTAGTGTTTACGTCTCGATTGCCGCTGGTACCGCAGCGCCTTGACCCTTCAATGGAATAATAAAATACATTTTAAAAGACAATGACATGTTGGTTATGGAGTTCGGGAAAAGCGGGTGCAAAGGTTCGGCACAATAACTCCCAGGATCCAAGCTAATCTCACCTGTTCGTACGTACTTTAATGATCAAACGAAGCTCTGGCTCTCACAAACTCGCATTGGGCTAGCGTGGTGGAAAATGGCTTATTTCCCCATATGAACCTTTACCCGATCGTTGTACGGATCTTTCGGAGAGGCATGTCGTAGTGAACGTAAATCGGCTTATGATGATGATGATGATATATAAGCAAGGATTTTAAAAGCCACTTATAAATTCATTAAACAAATAATAGCATACAAATAGAAATAGAGACAAAAAAACGAAAAATCTTTAAAAGAAAACAATAGGTTGAACAATCTATTATTTTTTTGCTCAATCTAAGTATACTTAACACGATTTGCTTACTCTTTCATATAAATAACCATAGAAGAGGCACACAATTACAAGGTCAATCCTTCCCCTTGTTCCTATTCCAGAACATTCCGTAACAAATGACAAAGGAACCTGTCCAATATATTAAAATGAAATACTGCTTCCTCACCAACCATTACATACAAATATTTACTTTCCATTAGCATTTATTTATATTCATATGAATAACTTAAATTACTCTTGATGTTGATGATGTCCTTGGTTTTATTAAGTAAATCTATATTCCTTGGCATGTACAGCTATAATAAAGATTATTACTACCCTATGTATAACAGTAAATATGCAGCGTAGTGGATGGGCGTATAGCCGAAGATCGGGCTAAGTGTCGTTCCTTGGGGAACCCTACGCCCAGCAGTGGATTGCTGCGGGCTGTTAATGTGATGAGGATGACATATTTTGAATGACACTTTTGATTGCGTCATACGACTTCGCAGATATGTTTTTGATGAGGAACGATTAAGATTTGCTCTTTATTTTCCTAGATAATCTTGAAAAAAACTATATCCTTACACCTAATATTATAAACGTCAGAGAGATTTTAGTGGAAAAATAAATATAAGTTTATACATTAGTTTCTGTACCGACCTACAATGAGATTTGTTTCACAAAGGATATATTTTATGTGCTGTAAAGGGTAATAATGGATCAATAAGCTATTTTACAAAAGTGGAGAGTTTAATAAGATTAAGAAAGAAAAACTTGAAAGTAGAAGCAATTTTTGTACTGTTGTGTTGTCGCTTTTCATTGGAGAAGCATGAGTTTAGTAATTAGATAACTTAAATGATAACTATAATGAAGTAAACAATTTTATAACTTCTAATACATCATACCAATTTTGTGTAATGAGGTTATTTTGGGTATTTCCTGAAACATACAAATGAAGTTCAATTGGCCGGCGTACCATTGTTAATCCGTATTGCACGGAAATAACAATGATTGGACCCTGCCGGTGTGTACTAGACTAGCAATGAGTTTGCACAGCCAACATGCTGAGTACCGTCTGTGTGTTTGTTTATTTGATTACGTTGTTTTTAAGCTGCCAACCGAACTTCCACTGTGCACCTAATGCGCGCATTCCACTTTTTGTGCTTTACATATTCTAGTTTGTGAATGCATTGTATGGAGATTTTTATTCGAATTTTCATGAAAACAAATTTTATATATTAGTACCATAATTTCGGTAGATTTAAGCAACTACGGAAATTTTGATGGTTAAATTTGTAAAGTGCTAAACACATTGTGGGAAAATCTACGGTAATATATGTTCAAAGCACAGCTAGCAGACATGTGTCATATACCGATCCACACTAGCCCAGTGTACAAATATAAAGCATTCGAGGAAGCCCCAAGTTTCAATAGAGAGAACAATAAGAGGGCAGTTTATTCATATATTCAATACAGACCCGATTTTCTGGGAACGAAGATTCCACTAAAATATAAAAAGTCTCAATTTAAGTTGTTAATGCTAGATTGAGGTCTGACCTAACCACAACTAGACGTTAATACTATCACTAATATTCCCGACAATACAACACTACAAATATTAATCCTTCTTCTAATGCTATTAAAATTTAGACTAAGCATGAGACAATGGTTAGATCGTTTAAGTGTTCTCTTATATTTTAGATATTTTACATAATTGAAATGATAATGTTGGAATTCGTTGTTATAACTTTAGGTGAATTAATGAGGTTTAATATAAACCATAACTAATCAAAACAATCATAATAAGGATCGAGAATCTACTGATTACCTTATAAATGCTATTATTGCGACGCAGTACTTTTTGATTTCTATCCTATCTTGGAATAGTTATCAATAGAAATTTATCTTGAGATTAAGTAAATAAATATTAAGTAATAGCATCTAACTATACAATGTTTGTATATTTTATGTTCATATATTAATTTAGTGATAAAAAATTAGTAATAGATCTAGTTGATATGTTTTCAGCATGATAGACAACAGATGATGATAATAATGATGGTCCCATTGAAATACTCGCTTTTACACTTTATCAACGAAAACTGTGGAAGTAGAAAAAAAAAGAACTAGTAAATACATTTCTCACCGGTGGTTGCGTATACAAAGGTAATTCATGAGCACGCTTGTCATAACCGGGTGTCAGTCTGTTGACACATTTCGCAGACTGCGGTTTTGTCCGTGATCATTGTCGCGGGTAACCAATAGCGAGTACGTCAGCACGTCGGCGATCAATGAGAGATGTAGGAGCGCCATTAGTTGGATATTCATGGACAACGTTAGAAAATTTAATACATCATCATCATCATCATTTCAGTTATAATTCACTGATGTTATTTGACCTCTCATATCGATTGGTTACTGGCTAAGTGGATGGACAAAGACCGCAGATCCGCAACATGCTCGATTCCACAGTCTACGATGCTCTCCGAATAGGAAGGGTGATGGGTAGAGGTAGTCACGACCCTCAGACATGAGAAATACGATTGGAGGAGGAGGATCGATTTCCAATGCGAACGATCCTATGCTGTCTACATTCAACGATTTCCAGCGGTCTACACCTACTGGACGGTCTTCCTAGCTGAAAATTTTATTATTACCACCATTTAATTACTGCAGTTCCTAATCTACTGCGAAGTTTACGAAGATAATTTTGAAATTCTCTGAATCTTTTTTCATTTTATCGCGGTAGAAATCATCTTAAAATCCTTGCTTCTGGGGGAAGAAAAGGTTGTGGGACTTCTATCCACTAAAACCTCCTCGGTGGTCTCCCTCAGTGCATTAGGAGTGGCTCTGGAATCTCCTACGGAATGCACCGATACAAATTCTGTAAAAAAAAACTGTGTCTAGTAAGTTTTATTACCTCTAGTTCAGTCAGATATAGTGCAGTATAACTTACCATCAGGCCTCGGTCGAAAATGTATACAGATATGTTAATAATCACTTGAGAAATCAGATTGGTTTTATACTACCTTCCATTACTTGTCTTCACGGTATTCTTAGTAGGAATAATAATAACTGCACTGAATCCGTGCTCGTCGCCATAAGACATGTTAAGTCGCATTACCCCGGTAATTTCAATAGCTACCAAGTCTTTTAAACCACACTACTGCTTGCCAGTAGAAATAATACCTCCGGTGGTACCAGGAAAAGATTGACACTTGTCTAAATCAAAGAGCTTTTTACTTAATTATTTGATTTATGTTATGAATGAAATAATTGAATAATTCATAAGGGTATTATTCATGAATATTTTAAGGATATAGTCCGTGAAGATAAAACGTAATTTTATGCCCTACGTTCATATGTAGATCGACAAAATTTTATTACAGCCCACCATCCATTGTCTAGACGCTTTATTCTCTTACACGGCGAATTTACAAATACAAAATGGCCGCTGAAAGCGGTTATTACGTTTCGCCGTCAGCACTCCTCAGATAAAGGGTTTGCGTCTGATTTCGGGGGAGATTATTTTAATATATTCCGACAGACTTTTTCATGCTTAGACAAAATCTTTAAGTAAAATAAACCCTAGTCTTTACATTTAAAAGCCTAGGACATAGAGTTGATATTATATTCTTTAATTATACTTCTGAGGGCCACCTGCTCATTATGCACCTTGCTAAGCGACAAAGGAAGCTGCCTGCTTTGAGCGTGGATTGGCCCAAATTTCTTCTTATGAACCCTTACAAATGTGGAGATCTTTGGGAAAGGCCCATGTCCAGCAGTGGACGTATATCGGATGATAATTGATTTGATTGATACTTCTGATTTATTTTATATTTACTGCAGAGGAAGAGTAATAATAAGTCGTACTATTCGCTGGTAGTTCTGTTGCTGGAAACCGAATAGGTAGGTACGACAGCAGCGCTTAACTCTGCCACCAAATAGTAGTTTGTAAAGTTTACTGTGTTCCAGTTTGAAGGGCGTTGCTGGTAGTGTGGTATCGAGACTCGAAATCTATTCTCAAGGCAACGAGCGCGATGTCGTCTTCACTAACGACGCTTCGTTATGGGCAGGTGTAGAACTTACTATCAGGTGCACGTCCAGCTCGACTTCCCTCTTCGTAGTATAAAAAAAATATATTTTACTAATCGTCTCGTGGTTAACTTAGTGTGTCTATAGTGATGTAAATAAGACCGTAGCTAGTCTTCTAGCGTGTCGAAAATGGGCAGGCAGCCGATTTCGGCCTTCCCCCGTGTTCATGGCGACGAGCGTAACGCTATGCAAATTGGTTCAGCCTCGAGACGTCTCGGAGCCTGTGCGAAGGTATTCAGCGAAGATAATGGGAAAAGTTGTCAGCATTACCATTACCGTGCATCCGAGCAAACTCCAGCTAAGAAGAGGTGTTATAATTTTACCTATCGACTGTCCCCGGCTAGAGATTACCTTTCAAACTCCTACGGCATATGTTATTTATTAAAGTAAACCTTTTTTTTTTATTAAACTACGATCCGGACAAGTCATTGACCTGATGCTAAATCAACCACCCGCTCATAGCAGTGACGTTAGAATGTTATAAACTACAACACATCGTGCACGTAATCTTCAGACATCATTTTTTCAGTCCCGTCCTTGTAATTTTACAAGGTACAACGCCCTTCAAACCGGAACACAGTAATGTCTTCAGACTACTGTTTAGCGGCACATGTTGGCGCTATGTTGGTACTTCTACTTAAACAGTCTCTGTACTACTTATCAACCTTAAAGCAAACACTGTCTTAGGCAACTAAGAAGAACATAAGTCCAAGAAAATAGCAGCAGACTTTCTAGTGCTTTGTTGATAAGTGCCAGCCGCTGGCGTCATACAGTAGTGTGCAAACAACCGTGTTCCGGTTTGAAGGATGTTGTAGCTAGTGAAATAATTACAGTAATGAGACTTAATATCTTATGTCCCAAGACGACGAGCGCAATTTGGTACTGTGTACTTCATCCTAACTAGCGCCTGGTTGTTATGAGCATTAGGTAGTTAGGGAGTGTTATTCACCATCAGGTCTTCGCCTCCAGTATAAGTTCAACAATTGAATTGAATGTTTAAACAAAGATATTTTTATATATCAAAATTCAATATACATTTGTATTGTCATCAATACTACCTATTGTTGAAAGCGATGAAATGAAAATATGTTAAAGGTTTCTAAATATAAATGATGAATTCTTTTGTTGGTATAATTCAACATACACAAAATTTAAATTGAATGAAAACAAACGATATCATACTATGAGTAAAACATAACATACGCAAACAGCATAGACTAGTATAAATATATTTTAATTTGATATTAATTAATACGTGCTCCGCCCTCAGCACTTCATCAAGAAACTTCTTTGATATAAGATTCAAAGCTTCCTTATTATATTAAAATAGTTATTTATCTATATATATATATGTGTGTGTCGGAGATTGGAGCAATATCGCAACGTCACATTTTAATCGACTGCGGGTATTCGAATATAAGAATGGGCAACACTAAGGTTGAATCTTAATCGATTTGCGGGTATTTGGATATAGTAGCGGGCAACGCTGAAGATGATTTGTTAATTGTAAATTGTAAATGTCATTTCGAGGAAGTATAAAAAGAAGAACACGGTGCGGGAGCGAACACACCCGTTTCTCTTCCCTCATAGCACTGTCCAACTCTTCAACCATTTCCACATCCAATATCTTCTCATCTTTCTCCTCCCACATACATACTACTATATCTACATATATATGTATATATCTAATTTATATTATTTTAGCTCGCGGATACCGGATCCGCGAGCCCTGAGTCCGATGAAGCCGCTATAGTTGTCAATAAAACTGCGGCGAGAACATCACCATCAAAAATAAAAAAAAGGGAGCGAACACTTGCTCGCAGGACAGACTGCGGTGAATACCAGTGTAGCGGACTATACAACTTTTGTCGTTGTTGCTTAGTAATCCGTTGTTGTATTACAAACCTGTCGAGTATTGTTTATTCGACAATGAATGAAGATCGGAGAGAAGGAGACCGCCCGCATCCTATCAACCTCTCTTCGATATATATATATGTTAAATTTTAATCGACGAAGAGGCGAGACGAACGGGACGTTCACCTGACATCGCCCATAACAACCTAGTGTTAGTATGTTATACACAGCACCACCTTGTGCTCGTCTGTATGATTGACGTATCACTTACTATCGAGTGAACATTCCGTTCATCTCATCTCTTAATTTAAAAAAAAAAAGTTTCTAGACCAACGAATGAACGACAACGAAAGATGTATACTGCATCGTGTCGTGCTCGTCGCTTTGAGACAAAAGATGTTAAATCTCGTTACCCCAGTAATTACACTGGTTACAGCGCTCTTCAAACCGGAACACGGTAATGTTTGCATAATACTGTTCATCGGCAGAAATAGGTTTTGCGGTTGCACCTACGTAGACGGTCCCGACAATAGAGACCTACCATCAGTAGAAATTAATTGACTCATCACGAGATCTCCAAAGATATTAGACACTTGATACTTTGCTTCTGCCGAATAGAGATCAGCTAAGAACACACTTTACAAAATTCTACCTTTAAATAGAATTGTAGGGGGGTTAATAAAGGGTAGGGTGCGATGGATTGTCGCCGGGCGGATATACTAAATGAACAGCTAGTAACATTATATATATCTTTAATTTCTCGTTGGAAAAAGTCCATCTGAATTAGTTCTATAGAAATATTGAAAAAAATTAATTACAAAGGAAGCTGATAATGAAAAAAAAAAATTATTTTTTTTTAATTAAGGATATTCAAACGATCATTAGAAAGATTATAGTATAATCAATACAATATTTTACTGTTGCCGGAGACTGTCTAGGTATGACCGCAGATCCTATTGCAGTAAAAAAACTAACAGTATGCAAACATTACTGTCTTCCAGGTTGTACCATCTGATGAATATCCTCCTCATCTCGTCCCAAGATAAAATAAAAAAAAGTAGTATCCGAATCTAAAGATGAAAGTTCTAATGTTGTGTATACTAAGAATTTCTTTTATCGCCTCTAAAAGTTATAAGTTTATAAATTATCGAATTATATTATATAGATATAAAACCTTATTTCCAGTAATACGTTCAGTAGCTAATCCGGCGGTCACCCATCCAAATGTTGGTACGCTGGGGCGTTTCACAATATTGATGATCAATTAGAGCGCTAGTTAGTGCCCGTCGTAAGCGTCATTGGTTGATTGATGATGCTTCGCCAACAAACATAGAAATGCTTCATGAATGTAGAGACATTTACGAAGCGATGTAAAAATTGTATTTTCTAACATAGTGTCTACGTGTTGTAGAGTTAGGATAAATACTAGATACTACAATAGACGTCCACTGCTCGACATAGGACTCCACGAAAGATCTCCACACCGATCGATCTTGCGGTCCTAAATACGATTCATCTATTTATATAATGCAAACGGGTTTTCTTTGTTCGCCAATCACGTGAAAACGAGTGAAAGTATCTACACGGGAACATGAGCATTCGACTCGGAATGATCTGTAGATTTTTATAGGTTTTTTTTTTTTAATTTCATAGATCCTTCATCATTTTACATCTGATTAACTTTTATAAACATTCATTTCGTATTACTTATACAGTTGCTATAGTAACAGTTGCTATAGCATTGGTTGCTATAGAAAGGTATTTGCCGTCTCATTTTATAGCAAAGCTAGTGTTACCATAAGACCTTAGTGTACACGATCAATAGAGGACTCTATCCAATTCTGTTCTTATAAGGAAGTACGCGTCACAAGGTTCTGAGGATCAATTGAGCAGAGACGCCATTGATTCTCGAAAACCGATGATCTATCTAGATCATGTTACTCAGAAATTACATCGATCTTAATGGATCCATTAAAATAACCAGCGTACGTGTCATGATGTGGTTTCCTTGCGTCATACCGTTAATACGTTTAGGTCATGCATTTAAATACAACAAATGTCACCATTAGTATTCAATAGTTGCAGTGTACACATCGTAAGATCTAAACGTTAGGAATTAAATCATACGCTACATCATCATAAATATCTAAATAGGTTAACTGTACTGGTGACAGGTCTGTGTTCTGCTCTGCCGGGGAACGTTTAGGTAGTTACCAACTCCAGCCCTATAGTATCAAGTTATTATGAATAGGACTAAGGTATCCCCTGTCTGCCGTACAAGGCGACTAAAAGGGTCTTAGAGTTCGTGAGCCTTGGGGGTGGGAGCCTTCAGAGTTCGATAGGCGAGCCTTGGGAGAATGGCAAGTGCATGGTGGTCATGTGCATGCCGTAGTACAGCGTGGGTGCTGAGGGCTTTGCCCTTCCGTGGGATATTTTTGCCAGAGTGGAGGGAAACACCGGTGCGTCCCGTAAGACATCCATAGTTATAAATATATATATTTATATTATAGTTTTCAATCAACCCAACAGATGGCGCCACCATATACACTAGATCACGCTATCGTTTGTCGTTGCGCACACTCTTATAAGGGTTGTACATTTTTGTGTACATTGTCTGTCACCTCTTCAACCTTTACTCATCTAATATTATCTCACCTTTCTGCTTCCCCTATAATATACAAGTGTATCTACATATATATGTATATATTTAATTGTGTGTTTGTTTAAAGTTTTAGGTTAATTTTTATTTGTTTCATTTTACTGTCTTTGTTCAACTAGTCATTATAGAGTATATAATTCTACCCACCAACTAGATCTTTCTCCAGTAACTTGCTCTGTACTTTGATTCTGCTCATAATCAATATAGTGACTGATGTTGCTGCTTGCGTTGTCATTCACCAGAGGCCTCACACCCCACTCCAAGACCTCTACAACTTATATATATTAACAATAAAAGAAAACCCCCAGGTCATCCCCGTCCGGTAGAGTGCCGAACAAACTAATGGCATGGCCGCGCTGGATGGCGAGGTATATATCTTGTACCATGTAGTTGCCGCCTCTGGGGTCACGAGTGGGTTTGATTTTTGATAAATCTATAAGAAGCTTAAGCCCACCCGGAGCCAAGATCCTAACGTTTCTACGCCAAAATCTTGCCATCATCACGCACCAGACCAGGAAGCTCCAGTACAGCTGGCACACCAGCGACGACAAGTATCCGATGAATTAGGTCATTAATAAGACGAATAATGATTCATAGAAATAAAATAGGTTTCTTCTGAACTGAGACTAGATTTTCAATATAGTATCTATATTCTTTTATTCAAGAGTAGTAGAGTAATACGCGATATAAAGTGATCGTTACCCCAGTAATTACAATAGCTACAGCGTTTTTCAAACTGGGCCACAGTAATGTTTGCACTGTACTGTCGGCTATACGGTCTCCGGCAATAGAGATCTACCACTGGTTGCCCTCCTCAGAGTTGTTTAGGTGGAACCGCCATCTGGTCCCCAAAGGAAGTCCACGGTGTCCTACTCCAAGACTCCATGTCTTCTTAACAGTAGCAAGGTAGCGAGGAGTATAATAAAAATTCTAAGACAATGCAAAGGATAATACTAAGGACATTTAGTACTCGTAAATCTTCTCCTTAATTCCAACACACGAATAGCTTTTAGTTTTATTATTGTTCGGATTCATTACTACGGTAACAAAGTAACTAAGTAACGATTACTTAAGTAACGGTTACTCTGCATATGATCACTTTTTAATATTTTTCTACTTTCACTTAAAATTGACATATGTACTCTGTTACTCAAATATTTAAATGGAGAGATCTGGTGGTGGTGGTGGTAGTGTTTCTGTTGCCGGAAACTGTCTAGGTACCACCATACCTCCTATGGCAGCCGACTAACAGTCCTGTGCGAACATTGCTGTGTTCCGGTTTGAAGGGCGCTATAGCTAGTCAAATTACTGAGGTATCGAGACTCAATAACTTTAACCGGAGCACTGCTGTTTGATGGCAGAAATAAGCGCTGCGGTGATAGAGACTTACCGACGTAAATTATGTCTCAAGGTAAGAAGCTCAACGTGGTGCAGTGTACAATATCCTAAGCAGCGCCATTTTTTTATTTCCTGGCGTATAGCGTTCATGAATTAAAAAAAAATATCAATTTTCTCTCGAATTTTATGTGGTCCAGATTATTGTTCACCTCAGGATAGCTTAAGGCCTTCAGCCCCCACCATCAAATCCCAAGAACATGAAACCCCAATAAGTCGACTTTCTACGACAGGCAGAGCTTACTCTATTAACCTGGTCAGCCTATTCAATTCCTCCATATAGAGATTCACGTCGTTTTTAAGGGAACAGTGTCACCGGTAAGTTCTTCAACTCTTCTATTGTTCTTATCAAGTATGAGGAAAAGAACTTCTTTGGTTGTCATTAATGATAAGAAAAGTAAGAAGAAGACAAAGATTTGGACAATTTTGATATTGGTCTTCCTTTTGTCTGGTCTTGGTTTTTTTATATAGTAAGAAGCGATGAGACTAGCAGGACTTTATAGTAATCATACGCCTTCCCATAACATCATGGCGCTAGTCAGGATGGTATGTACTGAACCGCATTGAGCTCATCGCTATGTAGAATATCGTTATCCCAGTAAGTCCACTAGTTGCAACATTAATCTAACTGGAACACAGTAATGTTCGCAACAGTACTGTTTGTCGGCTGTCATAGATGATGCGTTAATACCTACCTTTTTTTTTCGCGGGGGAAATCATAAAAGATATCTTACTTCTAGGAGGAAGACAAGGTTTTATGAGGCGTCTATCCACTAAAACCCCCTCGGTGTTCTCTCTCAGTGAATTAGGAGGGGCTCCGGGATCTCCTACGGACTGCCCATACACTCAGGCTAAAACTACCCACGGAAGGGTAAAGCCCTCCTTAGCACCCACGCTGTGCTGCAGCAAATAAAAGACCACCATGTATTTGCCGTCCTCCTAAAGATCGCTTATTGAGCTATGAGGGCTCCCACCCTCGAGGCTAACAAATCCGAGGAACGTTTTAGTCGCCTACGACAGACAGGGAATACCTTAGTCCTATTCTTAATAGCCCGGGACTACAGAACTGGCGTTAGTACCTACCTAGACGGTCTCCGGCAGCACAGGCCTATCGTGGTCTTCCTTAAATACTCTGTCTTGATCTTCTTCTTGCATAATAGGCATTCAGTCTCGGTTCCAGCTCGATTAAAATTTTATCGATTAACGATTGAATTATAGATAATAACCGATACTAAAACGAGAGCAAAGTAAACAGTTAATATCTCCGGCCGCTTCATCTTTATTAACAAAGTTTCCGTGATGGTGGGGGCGGTGGTGGTGGGGAGGTCCCTTTTATAAATTATAATCAAGTTTAGAGTGTTGTACTGAAATAATGGACTCCTTTTGTTATTTACTTGGAATTTCTTCTTTGTAATATCTTTAAGGGTATTCTTAAACTGTGTACGCTTAGCGAATTATTCAAATTCCTTCTGAAACTTTTGAAAATCGTTTACGGATAATTTGATTTCAGGAAGGAGGCTGCGCGAACAGTGAGACCTGCGTAGGTTAGCGTCGTAATTGGTAACTGATTACTGTTGGTAGGTCTCGAATGGAAGAAACTATCTAGGTACCACCGCAACCCATGGGGAGTAATATGGGAAGCTCTAGCGTACCATCGCATGCCTCCCTACTTACAGCGCATTGTCGGGTCCTACTTAAAAGACAGATGCGTCCAATATGTGGGTCGGGATGCCATATTTCATAGGAGAGAGGTAAATTGCGGAGTTCCACAGGGTTCTGTATTGGGCCCTCTATTATGGAACATTGCATATGACGCCGTCCTTAGAGTCGATCTCCCCGCTGGAGTATGTGTTGTATGTTACGCGGATGACACATTAGTATTGGCCAATGGAGACGGTTTCGAGGACACCATCCGACTTGCCGAAATTGGAGTAGCTTGCGTTGTGGGCAAAATCCAAGAGCTGGGTCTCCAGATAGCGCCTCATAAGTCCGAGGCGATATGGTTTCACAAGCTCCCTAAAACAAGGGAACCTCCCAGCTTTTCGGTTCGCGTAGGTGACGTGCCAGTTGAGGTGGGATCGGTAATGAAATATCTCGGTCTTACTCTAGACAGTCGATGGAGATTCGAGGAACACTTCAACCGCCTGATCCCTAGGGTTGAGAAGGTAGTAGGTGCTCTGCATAGACTACTGCCCAATCTTGGAGGTCCCGGGGAAGGAGTCCGCCGCCTCTATTCGGGTGTTGTGCGATCGATGGCTCTCTATTGCGCTCCGGTTTGGTCAGATCGGTTGACGGGCAGCCGACGTTGCCGGGCTAAAGTCAACAGTCTGCAGCGGAAGATAGCCATTCGTATCGCACGGGGATATCAGACGATATCGTTTGAGGCGGCTACTATCCTGGCCCGGTTCCCACCTCTGGACATTCTGGCGGAAAGGGACGCGCGGATTTATACGCGTCTACGTTCTCATCGAGAAGAAGCCGAACCCCTGGATGTGGTGGAAGAGCACAGGCATGAGCGCCGCCGCGCTTTTGAGGTGTGGAGAGAACGGCTTGCTGAGCCGTGGAACTCACGGCAGCATATAGTAAGCGCTTTTCTGCCGAACCTCGAAGCCTGGCTTAGATCGGGCGGAGTGGCGCATGCCACCTTCAGGCTGACTCAGGTACTCACAGGACACGGGTGTTTTGGTGAGTACCTGAATAGGATTGGACGTGAACCAATCACGCAATGCCACCATTGTGGTGGAGAGCTGGATTCCGCTCAGCATACGCTCGCAGAATGCCCTACGTGGGAGCCTGAACGGAAAATTCTCATCCACAAAATCGGGCATGATTTCTTTGCCAGTAGCGATATCAACTGCACTGGCAAAGAAATTTGGGTGGATAGCGTTGGTTTCCTTCTGTGAAACCGTTATGATGCAGAAGGAGTCCGCCGAGCGAAGTCGCGAGAGGGCCGACTCCGTCCATAGACGAGGACGTCGGGGCGATGGCAACGGACGCCCCAACCCGTCAGCCCTGTAGTGCCGGGCCATTAAGAATAGGACTAAGGTATTCTCAGCCTGTCGTACAAGGCGACTAAAAGGGTCCTCGGTTTCGTAGGCTTTGAGGGTGGGGGCCCTCAGAGCTTAATAAGCGAGCCTTAGGAGGACGGCAAATACATTGTGGTCTTGTATTTGCCGTAGCAAAGCGTGGGGTCTTGGAGGGCTTTGGCCCTTCCGTGGAATGTTTAATCGAGAGTGCAGGGGGGCGCCGGTGCGTTCCGTACGAGATCCCGGAGCCCCTCCTAATGAGTGCATTATGAGGGCTCCGGGATCTCGTATTAGAGGGAGACCACCGAGGGGGTTTTAGTGGGTAGAAGCCCCACATAACCTTGTCTTCCCCCCAGAAGCAAGGTATCTTTTAAGAAGATTTGCCACGCAAAAAAAAAAAAATGGTACCACCGCAACGCCTATTGCAGCCGACAAACAGTACTGTGCGAATATTACTGCCTTCCGCTTTGTAGGGTGTTGTAGCTTTTGAAATTACTGCGGTAATGAGACAACGTATCAGTTACCATCAGCTGAACATCCCGCTCGCCTTGCCACTTAATAGTATAAAAAATAACGTCATAGACAAACATTATAAAAAAAATTTTACTTAGCGTATAGACAGTTAAGGAAAAGATAGTATTGAAGTATTATATGATAAAATCTTCAAGCGAAAGAACTATACTTTTTACTGATGGTAAATAGTTTTCGCAACATATATTACAGCCGACAAAAGGTACTGTGCAAAAACAACTGTGTTCTGGTTTGAATGGCGCTGTAGCTTGTACAATATTAGTGTAACATGACTCAACATTGCACGTCTCCCATGACGCGCAATGTGGTGCAGTATATATCATGCTAAATGGCGTTGCGTTGTTATGGATAGCCGTATCACTTATCACTTAATCGAATCAAATAATAATATCTACAGCTCTCTTCAAGCCAGAACTAAAAAATTTTTTTTTTTTTAACGCCATCCGTGCGGTACAAGTGAGCACTTAATAAGCGATAAACACAAACACACGCGTCAATGGATCGACAGAGGACGCGCTCCGGCCGCTCTACACCAATTAATGAAGCTGACCGTGAATAATTAATGCTCAGATTAATGACAGTACACCAATTAATGATAACAACTAGATATTTTATTCTTCCACTCTACGAAGCGAGTGGACGAGCGGGTAGTTCACCAGATTGTACGTGACACACCTGTAACGACGTGGCGCTAGTTAAAATGTTATACGCTGCTCCACATTGTGCTCGTCGCCTTGAGATATCAGACCAGTTTCATTACCCCGGTCACTAGCTACAGCATCCTTCGACCGGAATACACTACTGTTTCATGGAACAAATAGGCGCTACACTGGCACCTAGACGGTCTCCGGCAACGGATACCTTCCACCAGAAAAATTCATTAATTTTTAATTTATTAAACATATTAATTATTTTTTTTATACAACAAAGTGAAGAAGTAACCTGGACATCTTCTCCCGTCTGACCTGTAGTCGCTGACTCTCCAGCAGTGGACATCTATAAGTTGATACTATAACGATTGTCTAAAGGGTACCCTTTTTTTAATAATATTTAATATTTAGGGGTGTGTGTGAGAGTGTAAGGGGTCCCGCACAACACCTCACGGAATCAGAACCGACCTCACCTGCTAGTGCACTCTGCTAATCAACAAACGAAGCTCTGGCTCCCATCAACCCTTACTGGTCAACGAGGTAAGTAATGGCCCAATTCCCTCATATCAAGCTCTATCCGATCGGTGTAGGGATCTTTGTGGGAGACCTATGTCCAGCAGTGGACGTCTATCGACTGATGATAGTTAGGAACGCTACATACAAAAACCTTAAGCGATAGTAAATTCCTTCCATATTTCATCATGTCTAACAAAAATCAATTAGATGTTTCATTGTTAATATGTCATGATATAGATGTGTGCGTATCATTTATATATATACACATACACTCATACACTCGTGTGTATATATATACAAATGATACGCACACATATAAACAAAGTCTGGAAGTGTATTGTTCTTGGTACTTTTACTAGATGAGGGAGTCGCTCGTGGGATGGGAATTTATACGCCTGCCATTGTGGCGCCGGGTAAGATGTTATACACAACGTATTGTGCTCGTTTCTTTAGACATTAAACATTGTCTTTTACTAGCCACAGCGTCCTTCAAATCGGACAACAGTAACGTTTCCAAACCACAGCTAGTCAGCTGCAATAGGCGCAGTGATGGTAATGGTACCTATATAGACGGTCTCCGGCAACAGAGATCTCTTTACTTTCTCTAAACCTTTGTATACCTAGTTATATGGGTTCACCCTCAAGCGGCAATAAATGGCTCATCATCACCACTACACGATTGCACGAGGAAATGCATCAGGGAAGAGTAGCGGCGTATTGTGAAGGTAGCCACCTACACCTGAAGTGATAATCATGACAGCTATGTTAAAAGTAATACCGGCGAAGAAGAAGGGTTCATCTATTTCAAGAAAATATATATATATATATCATCATCAGTCGAGTTCTGGACAAAGGCCTCCTCTAAAGGTCTCCACGTTGATTGGTCCTGCGCTGCCCAGGTTCTGGTGCCTTGTCTACGTCCGTCACAGTCAGCATGAGCTCTTGTACCGTCGTGTATCAGGGGCCGTCGTTTGTAGGGATTCGTATAGGGGATTTTTATATATATAAATATATATATTTACTATGTCCAGCAGTGGACTTCTATCGGCTGATGATGATGATGATATATGTATATATATGTGTTTGAATATATAGACTTTTTAATACAAAAGGGGACGTAACTCATTCGCCGAACAAACATATCTGATCTCCTTTTGTCGAAGCAGACGCCATCATTACGGTAATGGAAGCATTATTGACTGTTTTATTAGGGTCATAAATTACTTTCTTTTTATAGCTATTAAGTGATTTTTTATTAGATATCATGTAAACGATCTATTATAGAGAATAATACAATTATTATTACAATAGTTAGATGTTTATTTATCTATATATATTCATTGCATCATCACGACATCTCCGTAACTATCAGACGTAAACACTCAAACATTTTGTAGAGATGTTGCTTCTGCCGTTTAGAGGTCAGCTTAGAATGGATTTTACAAAGTTCCTACCCTTAAGGACGTTAGAGGAGTTTAATAACGAGAAAAGAGCCCGTGGGCCAATAGATTGACTGGTAGCAATATTTCCAAGAAATTTTATATATAATTCTATATTAACCGACAAAGCGGGTGGTGAACAACTAGTTTTATATATAACGTATATATTAGCCAGATGATAAGTATTTTAGGCTAATGTTGTCAGGCCCACCACCGATCACCTCGACGTACCGTGTGGAGATCTTTGGGAGAGACCTATGTCTAGCAGTGGACGTCGGTCGGCTGATGAAGATGAAGTACGAGTATTTTAGGTTTGAGATCGAAGAAACTCTCCCAATCGATTTCTCTATTTACCACCTCCATAATCTATTCAATACCCAATAGTTTTTTTTTAATATGATATATGTATATATATAAATAACCACCAGAAGGCGACAGTAGGCGAGTTACCAACAATACGATCGTTTGAACAGATGTGTTAACAGACAAGTGCAGACAAGTGGAGGGCGTCTTGCTTCTATACATGGGAATAGTCATACCAGCTACTACAGTACTTTCTATTATAAAGCATGCCTTTAATTTCTTACTATCCGTCGTACAAAAGGAGGTTAAGCCAATTTTTATTAAGTCCCCACTGTTGGGCACACCCTCAATATAAAGGCGACGGGCCAAAAGTTGGAACTAGAAAATAATTTTCCGATTTCATACTTTGTCCATATTAAAGAAAAACACACGCTGTTTCTTTCGTGGACTACCCTCATGTCTCAAGGCTTTTCTTTTAGAATGGCTGGTTGATTATTAAATTTAAAATATATATATACATATGTCACGGACCATGACAACTCTGTCATAGTTGTAACTTTCATAAGAAGAAAAGAAATATATGAATATATATGTTGATATGATCAGAGTCTATATGCATATAGGCGACATCCAAAGATCCATAGACTCATCACACGATCTCCGAAACTATTAGACGTGAACACTCAAAATTTGGTAGAGACATTCCTTCTGCCGTTTACAGGGTAACTAAAAAAGGGTTTAACAAAATTACTTCCTCAAAGGGAGATGCAGGGTTGTACGGGCTAGCGAAGCGGGAAGGAACAGCTAGTTCAACAATGATTTTAAGTGATACCCTGAACATCATAAATTATCTTAAAACAATAATGATACTTAACCATGATAAAAATCGGTCATGTGTTGCTCGTATCCAGTGGGTTCCCACGATCACCAGGTCCACGGTCCATCTTATGGGGGGCCTCCCAACACTACGTCTACCGGAGATCTATGAGAGAGGCCTGTATCCAGCAGTGGAAGTCTATCGGCTGACGATGATAAAGATTCCCAATGGTGTTAGGTCTCTGTTGCCGGAGACCGTCTAGGTAGGTAACATCACAGCTCCTGAGTTCCGGACTGAAGGGCACTGTAGCTAATGTAGTTACTGAGTAATGAGACTTAACATCTTATGTCTCAAGGCGACGAGCGCAATGTGGTGCTGTGAATACTATTCTAGATAGCGCCACGTTGTTAAGGGCGGGCGTATCACTTACCATCAGGTGAACGTTCCGCTCGTCTCGTCGCTTCATTAAATACAAAAAGGCTACAAACAGCAGAATGCCGATAATATCGTGTTCAAGTTTGAAGGGCGTTGTACTTAGAGTAATTACCACGGTAATCATACTTAACGTTTTAAGTCACCAAGCGTCCAATAAAATGTGGTGCTTTGTATATAATCTTAATTAGCTCCATGTTATGGACCACGTAACACTCACAATCAGGTGAATGTCTCACTCGTATCATCGCTTCGAATGAAAAGATATGTATGTTCAGTATCACGTTAAAGCAGTCCATCTTCAATATTCAAGTTCTTCAGAATTGTGCAAATGTATGTCATCATACAAAGATATGATATATTTCTCAGATTTTGGTAGAAGATCATCATCATCAACAGCTGATAGACTGGATATAGGCCTCCCCTAAAATTCTCCACTATCAGTTCTGCCCTGCAGTCAGCATACCCTCCAGCACCACTGGACATTAGTGCGCGTCGTCTGTAGGGGATAATATGGAGGCATTTGGACCATTTCCACGCTGGCTCAATGCGAGCAGATGGAAGCCGGAGCCTAGTTCGTTGGTTACCAGCGTGCACCACGAGCAGGTGAGGTTGACTTAGATAACGTGAGTTGTTGTGTGGGATCCTTTACACCCATAAGAAGATCCTTTTAGAAATTTCTGATATCCTGAAAAGGTCAAGACCGAAATAGACTTCTTAATCTGAACTTCAGAGATGATGGTAAGGATTAAACTTATTAACTTTGAATAAGTTTAGTATTTCTTCTTCTTTTTCTTACGCCCCTTCAACTATTGAAGATTGGTCACCAGTTCTAGGAATCCCAACCAAGCTCTATATAATCTGACGACGAAACCTATCCATATAAATAACTAATAACAATGGTATTATTCTGTTTAATACGGTGTTGCAGACAATCTGGGCCCAAGTCTAAAGATAGAAGTTCCCTTTGCGGAGGTGAACGCGATTCGAGATTATACAACGCCTCCAACAGATTACTTCTGGAAAGGATTTAACGGCTGGAGATGTGAAATTGAATTCACCAATCCGTCTAACCTAAATCCTTATAAGCCTGATGCAGTTTTCTTAAAATAAATTGGATCACAATTTTATATTTTCCGGCTGGTAGGTAGGTCTCTATAGCTGGTTACCGTCTGGGTAAGACTGCGACTCCTATTGCAACTGAGAAACAGGATTGAGGAGGAAAAGGTTAGCGTGGTACGGGCATGTTATGCGGAGGGATGAAGGGCATATAAAGAAAGTAAAGAGTATGAACTTGGATGGTTATAAGGGTAGAGGAAGACCCAGGAAAGTGTGGATGGATTGTGTCAAAGATTACATGTGGAAGAAGAGTGTGAATGTGATATGTAGAATGACGGCTGATAGAGGGACGTGGAAGAGAAGTAACTACTATGCCGACCCTACATAGCGGGGTTAGGGCAAGAGGAGGAAGAAGAAACAGTACTGTGCAAACACCGTATTTCGGATGGAAGGGCGTTGTAGCTAGTAAAATTACTGGGGTAACTAGAGCTAATATCTTATGTGAGACGAACACATTATGATGCTGTGTATATTATCCTAGGTAGTACCGCGTTATTATGGGCAGGCGTATCACTTATCATAAGTTGAACGTCTCCCTCGTCTCGACACCTTCTAGAATAAAAAAAAAATTGATGCTTGGTGAATATAGTCATGAGTTGTTAGTGTATATATATATACACTACATATATATCAATGAGAGAACAAAGTGAATCTGTAGTGAGCAGAGAATAGTGATGGATAAAGACATCTGCTCTTAACAACGTGATGCAAGGGTGATCTACACTGGACCACAACATACTCGTTGCTATAAACATAAAATGTTAAGTTTCGTGACCCCGGTAATTTCTCTAGCTACAGCGCCCTTCAAACACAGTAGTGTTTACACACTACTGTTTGGCAGTAGAAATACGAGCTGCGGTAGTACTTGATGATCTCCACCAACAGAGACCTAAAACTATTAATATTTCACTGCTTATATAATATTTATACTAACAGTCCACTACTGGACCTAGCCCTCTTCCCAAAGATCTCCACATCTATCGGTCCCACGTTACATCCAGTGGGTTCCCGTGACTCTCACCAGACCGTCGGTTCACCATGTGGGAGGCCTCAATATAGTAGACTAAATTCGTAACATATAATAATTGATATTGATGCCCTCTTAGCGTTCCCACTTCTGGAACTCGCGGCCTTCGTCTATAATATTCATCTACCAAGCTAGACAAGTACAGGCATCATCTTTGAACTTGTCGGTTAAAGGTTAACGTATATATAATCACGTGACATATTAGTGTACTATAAAATTAAGATATTGTAGACTATACCCATAACGCTGGTGGCAGTCTCTGTTGTCGGAGACCGTCTAGGTAGGTACCACTGCAACTCCTAATTCTGCCGACAAACAGTACTGTGCAAACATTACTTCGTTCCGGTTTGAAGGGCGCTGTAGCTAGTGTAATTACTAGAGTAACGAGTCAATCTGTCAGGCGACGAGCGCAATGTGGTTCAGTGCATATTAACCAGCTCGACGTTGTTATGGGCAGGCGTATCACTTAATATCAGGTGATCATCCCGTTCGTCTTGTGGCATAATTAAAAAAATTACATATACAAAATTATATCCTTATATATATATACATACGATTCCAAATCGTAGCAGTGTATATTCGGGCGAATGAATATGTGGTAATTGTATGATGAATCGAATCATTATCCGTTTTCACATCAAAGGTAATTCCGAAATCGATTGATCTAATCACAATCACAATCATAATCATTATTCATATTTTAGTTATAGTGTTATATATATTACGTGAAAAATAAATATAATAATGTATGAATTAGTTCATACATATATCTATATGTAAATATAATATTATATGTACACTCGCACAACAACTCATAGGAGCTTTTTTTTTGTTTCGGGGGAATCTTCGAAAAAATACTCCTCCTTTTGGGGGGAAGTCAGAGTTATGTGGAGATTTTTACCCACTAAAACCCGCTCGGTGGTCACCATCGGCGTTTGGCGAGGTCACAGGATCTCCGTTCGGAACACAACCGCGGCCTCGCTAACGCTATGCTGGGGTAGCTCGTCCCGGGGTCTGCTTATACAGACCCTACCAGCCCCGTGAGTACTAATTCAATCAAAGGAGACCACGTCCAGCCATTGACCCCAAAGGTCACGTGGAATTAAGTGACAACAAGATAGAGAAGCTGATCCCAAATATTCTTTCGCATGCATTGACCTGAAGCAGATTTAAGTTATTATGGGAGTAGACAATATAGAAGTAGTTAATCTTGGAGGGTTCATTGAAACTTCACCGCCATTCAAATACCACCAATGTGTCTTCAGATTGGCTCCTTTTAATCGCGAGAATCCACTGGATGCAACCAACGTGAGACCTATCGAAGTGGGGATCTTTGGGGGAGGCCTGTGTCCAGCAAGTGAACGTCTATCAGCTGTGCTGATGATGAAATCTGAGTTAAAAGGCAACCGGTTAGTTCCACAACCTGCTGTGTCTTATGATACATATATAGAAAAAGTTTTTAGGTAAACTTCTAAAACGTGACCTAGGTGTTTAGCATATTGGTAGACTGTACCGAAGTCTAGTGTGAGAGTTTTTAATATCTATAACTATTAACGACGGCCATTAATAAAACTAAACATAAACTAGTTCTGTGCCAAAGAGAGTCACAGATTCCTAAGAAATCTCCTCCTCCTCCCAAATTGAATAACTTTATTCCTTCCATTTTACAGACAGCAAAAAGGTTATACTTTTCATGTTCAATACTATGTTGTTATTCGGATCTCCTTCCCTCCTCCACTATTCATTTCCTTAAATAAGAACCTGGGACCTCAAGTAATGGAGACCTGAAAAAAAAGTTTATTTAAGTTGTGTTCTCATAAAATATCTAACTGGTCAACTACTGACACCTTAATTGATGATGACAGTAATAAGGTGATACTATCATCATCATCATCATCATCATTTACCACGAGTCTCTATTGCTTAAGGTCACAAACTCCTACTCAAGTTCTGCTGATCTTTGTTGCTGTATTATTAAGAGGGTGGTCAGGGGTGGGGGTAGGTTGTGTCAGTTTTGTACAGTCTGCCAATCAGCTAAACACCTAGGTCACATTTTGCGAAGTTTTCTAATACATTAAAAACTTTTTCAATATGTATGAGACTAAGACACGACAAGTTGTGGTAGCGTGTTAAGTTTCCTTACTTAAGTTTCCTTACTAAGCTTTACGCGTAAGTTTGAAACACTTTGAACTTAACTGTTATCTTATAATCGGGACCATACGGTTATAAATGGGACGGAGCGACCCTTGTAAAGAAGGTACATATATTTAGGGTCCCACTCGGGCAGTGCTTAAGCAGTTACGCTGCGAGCTAGTTTAAATCAACTCCAACATCCTTTACCCCGGATACCTTGAATATGTAACTCTGTAAAATGTTGTTTGAGACTTCAATGAAGGGATCATCGATAACCATCCTTTCAATTTAACATTGCCTGTTATCACCACCATTACTGCTGTCAGGTCTCTGTTGCTGGAGAGTCTAGACTAGCTCAGCGGCTGTTTCAGCTGAATAGTAGTATGCAAATATTACTGTGTTCCAGTTGACACTTTACAACTTATCTCAAGGGGACTAGCGCAAGGATATCATCCTAACTAGCGCCAAGTTATGAGCAGGCGTATCACTTACCATCAGGTGAACGACCGGCTCGTTTCGTAGAATAAAAAAAAGGACATATTTTCTCCCAATCTCTATTAATATTGTTTCGCCTGTATAACTTAAGTGAATCCTTTTAAGTGCTACTTGAAGATCTTAAGTTGTACCCTCACCGCTGGGGAATACGATCAGTAAGTTTTGTTGAGGCTTTACCGCTCTTTTAACTTGAGGAGCGTTTCACTTGAAACTTTAACGTTACGGTCGCGCTACTTATATATCATGCGACACTTATTTAGGTCATTTATTACATAAAAGTCTAGATTGTATAAATGTCAATATTATCAATGTGAAGAGAGACGATCAAGTAATTTATACGTGCCTATAATAACGCGGAGCTGGTTAGGATGATATACACAGCACCACATTGCGCATGCACAGCTCTTTGATATCAGATATTATTCCAAAGGTCTTGTTACTGCTTAATTTCCTATTTAATTAGATACTGTAACCTTCAAACCTGATGGTTAGTGATACGCCTATAAAACTTGGCGCTAGTTAAGATGGTATTCACAACATCACATTACGCGCTCGTCGCCTGACACATAAGATGTTAAGCCTCGTCACCAGTATTTACACTAGCTACAGCACCTTTTAAACCGGAACACAGTACGGTACTGGGATTGATGAGACAACGTTTAATATATTAAGCTGATGAGCACAATGTGGTGCTGTGTCATCATCATCAGCCAATAGGAGTCCACTACTGGACATAGGCCTTCTCCAAAGATCTCCACATCGATCGATCCCGCGTTGCTCGCATCCAGTGGGTCCTTGCGATCTTCACCAGATCGTCGGTCCACCTGATGCTGTGTATATCATCTTAACTATATATAACTTAACAATGACGTGAACAGTTAAAGTCTCAGCTGAACCGTTAATGACAGAAGTATCAAGTATCAACTTTCTTTAGTCTTACATTTTTGTTTTCCCTCACCAGTCTCCAGGAAGTCTTGTAGAAGATGTCTTCTAGGGGAGAGTCAGATTATATGTGAAGAGTTTTACCTACTTAAACTCCCCGGTCTTCACTTTCAGCGCTTGGAGAGGTCACGACACTTCCGGTCGGAATACAAGCGCGGCAAAGTATCTTCAGTCTAGTAATGGTGGATCAATTGACGTATACTTTTGACGTATTCGTTTGAGGGTTTTCCCCCTGTCATAACTTAGTTAAACGCTCCGACTTTTTTTAACCAATAAAAAAAGTAGTGTTCGAGATCAAAGTTAAATATAAAAAAATAAATGCCGTAATGTATGTAAATTTATTTAAATTGTCCGAGCGCACCAAATCGTTCCTCAGTCACGGCCAAACGCTACCACGGATTACTTCAAAGCGACGGCGTTGGGAAATAATTCGCATCGTCCACTCTTGACTGCTCCTCATCACAATTATTAGAGATGGCAACACTATTTTTTTTTTTTAATTGAATAACGATAGACGTTCACCTGATGGTAAGTGATACGCCCGACCACAGCAGCGTGGCGCTAGTAAAGATGTTATATATCGCAACACATGCGCTCGTCGCCTGAGACATAATATGTTGAATCTCGTTGCACTAGTAATTTCACTAGCTGCAACTCAATTTAATCCGGAATACAGTAATGTTTACACACTACTGTTTGCCGACTGCAATAGGTACCTACTTAGGCGGACTCCGGCAAAGTTAAAGTTTTGAGAACCTATTCTTCTAATTATTGAGTTCTTCATTTTTCCAAACTCCATTCTTAGTATCTGAGTATACTTTTTCATATTTGTATATATATATATATATATATAATCCGTTCCCCGCCCTTTTTGCTAGCTATAACACACACGAAACTTTCTGGGTAGGAATTTACTAAAATCCAGTCTTAGCTGACCTCTAAACGGCAGAAGCAATATCTCTACCAAATGTATGAGTGTTTAAGTCTAATAGTTGCGGAGATCTAGTGATGTGATAACTCACGGGATCGAAGCCAACCTCAGCAGCTCGTGGTGCTCGTGGAGCAAACGAGGCTCTGACCCGCCAACACGCTTTGGGCCAGGGTCGTTTGAAATGGTTCAAAACCCTCCACATGAACCCCTATAAACGACAGCCCCTATTTCCCGGCGGAACTGGTGTAATGTAAACGAATCTTTGAGGGAGATCCAGCAGTGGACGTCTATCGGTTGATGATGATCATATATATATTCTAAATACAGTTTGCATTATTTACATGAAAATTTAATACATACATTATCCATAACATATAATCCTTTTGTTTCATTGTTAAGCTAGTATGTAAAGGCAATAAACATACAAAGTAAACAGAAAGTATCAAGAAACATACAAATGTATTAGTCATCTTGTATGTTATTTAATATTTATTAACTTACATATATTATTCTGTTCATTGTAAATATAATATAGTTTTTCTAGAAAACTATATCATACTTCCATAAAGCTGAAGATGAAGAGGCTGGTGATAGGTCTCTGTTACCGGAGACCGTCTAGTTAGGTATTGCCGCAGCCGCCTTTTTCTGCCGTCAAGAAGTAACTCCCAAACATTACTCTATTCAGGATTGAAGGGAGTTGTAGCTATTAAAATTACTGGGTTAACGAGACCTAACATCTCGAGATGACGAGTGCATCTAACTAACGCCACGTTGTTATGGACAGAAGTATTACTTACCATCAGATGAACGTCCTACTGCTACACTACCCATCTTCTTGTGGTGACTCTCCGACTAGCGAAGGTTGGCTCTCATTTCACCAAATTACTACCCCATAGAAGACTGCAAATATTAGGCCTTTCTAACTTGCCATACGGTGCAAAAAGCAGTAAATTTTATTATTATCATCATCAGCCGATAGAAGTCCACTGCTGGACATAGGTCTCCCTCAAAGATCTCCACATCGATTAGTACAGTCAGCATTGTCTTCGGTACCGCCGGGCACTAGAAGCCGGGTTTGTATGAGTTCATATGGGTGTGGGCTATTTCCAACTATGCTGGCCTAATGCGCGTTGGTAGGAGCTAGAGCCTAGTTTGTTGATTAGCAGGATACTCAACGAGCTGGTGAGGTTGGCTTTAGTCCCGTGCGATGTGCAGGACCCCTTACACCCCTAAAATCCCAAATTACCATTTAAAATGTCGTATAAACCCTTAAAGTAACCGAGGACTTAACATGACTAACATCAGATCCCTATCGCCGGCTTTTTACTTACACTCTGATTAAGTATTGGTCTTCTCATCATAGTGTGTAGATGGTATGGTGAAATGTTAAGATGATATACACTGCACCACATTGCGCTCGTCGCCCTGAGACATAAGAAGTTGAATCTTTTTACCCAATAATTATACTAGCTACAACACCTTTCAAACCAAAACAAATATGAGCTGCGGTGACTTGCTTAGAGCATCGCCAGCATCAGAGACCTTCCATTACTACAAATTTAGTGGTGGTAGGTCTCATCTGCTGGAGACCGTCTAGGTGCGTACTATAGTGTCTATTTCTGCAGCCAAACAGTAGTGTGTAAATATTACTGTGTACTGGTTTGAAGGGCGTGGTAGTTAGTATAATATAATTATTGAGGTATGGAGATTTAACTTCTTATGTCTGAGCGACAAGCGCTATTTGGTGCAGCGTATATCATTATAACTGGCGCTATGTTGTCATGGACAGACATGTAAATTGTCATCAGGTGAACGTTCAGGTGTCGTTGCTTTAATTAACAAAAAAAAAAAAACACAGTAATAGTAATAGTAAAGTAATGATGACAATAGATACTTGGCAAATGAAAGATGAATAGAACACATCAATTTACCTATGCAATCCATGCTGCTAATAATCTCAGGGTTTTTTATGACAAACGTACGTAAAAGTGCATTTATTATGAATGATCACATCCAAATGGATATCATTTGTGCAGTATAAGTAGATGGTACAAATCCAATTCATGAAACGACCACAATTCTCACACGTTGAATAGGCTCTAACAATATATCGGCACAGCCTCCGGCCGCAAAATATCTGCATAAACACAGCGGCAGTAACCGCGCTAATTTATTCCGTTCATAAAATAATACAAAGGAATTCACTGTTCACAATAACTGACATTTAAAATAATTGCCATCACCGTAATTAGCGTGACCGAGCATAGTTCCCCAAACTTCACATCCGATTTATACAACACACAATAAAACATATTTCTAGATCAAATGTGACAGTTAAATAATAAATACGTCCACAAAACTAATTCGCAATAACAACTACTTTGTACTTACCTTAGTACTTCACAAAAAAAAAAATCGCACAGAAGTCGGATGTGGTACACAATCGCACTGACACACTCAAATATCCACTTTCACCAAAATATTCATAATTCACAGCTACCCGACGGTGCGACAGAAATAGTGTGGAGATCCAAATGTAACGGGAGAGATCGGATTTTTACGGGAGTAATTGGTGTGGTGTCGCGCGAGAGTAACGCGTGCAGGAGCGGCGGCGGCTCGCGAGCGACTGCCCGCCGGCGGCGCCCGGCCGGCCGACCGCTCCGCCGGCCCGCCCGCCGAGTCGCGGGAAAGCGCGGGAAACGGCACACAAAACACGCCATTTTTTTATCTGTCCAGTTTACATGGCGTAGCGTACCCCAATTGCTACGCTCAACAATTTCTAACGTAGAATACTTTCTAGTAAATATACAGAACTGCAGAATAACTACCGTCAACGACAGCCCAAAAGAGTGCTAGACTTAAGTGGCAGGACTTGAATGACTGACGGCTGATACTACAGTAAGGTTCTTAAGAAACGGCCGCGTATCGATAGACGTTGGAACGCCCAATACAAGATAAACCGACGATCTGGTGAGAGTCGCAGTAATCAGATCCTCGATTGTTGATTAGCAGGCTGCACCACGAGCAGGTGAGGTTGGCTTGGTACCCGTGAGTTGTTCTGCAGCAGCCCTTACACCTTTCATCATATATACATTAATATTTATAATTATTATTATAGAAAGTAAATATAACGTATATTTATACTTCCGGTGAAAAGAAAAGTCTTGAGGAAAAAGCAGTTTCAATGGACATGTGACGCCAGACCGCAATCGGGCAAATAAATCTGTCCCAGCTGTGGGAACTAATTATTTTCATAGTAATTAAATCATACGAAGTGTTCTATCTCTACTATTGAAGTACAGAAAGTTTCCGTACATTAGTTTGAGTACCAGCCGAGTTTAAAACTAATAATTGATCAACAATTCATCATTTATTAATAATTAATTACTTATTGATTAATTATTAATAAAGTTTTTAGTTATCTGTAAGTAATTAAGTGATAACTTTCAACGAAAACAGCCAATGATATCTTCCCTATTACACGTATTATGGAGCGAGCGTTCCTTCCGCCCTCACATATATTTATCAAAGTAACATCAAGGAAACAGATTTTTTATTAACTTAAGCGTCATGTACAAAGATTTGACTTGAACTTAGCGTTAATCGAATAAAGTAGATTTACACGAAATACGATAAGTTATCATATTAACGGGTATTACTTCGTGTATAGTTTTTCACGGTGTGTTAGGATTTATATTTTTTATATAACTGACAGAGTAAGAGCATAATATCTATAATGAAAATAGGTTCTGTTTGTTAGCCAATCACTTGAAAACTAGTGAACGTATCAACACAAGAACACGATGATTCAACGCGGAATGAATTTTAGATTGTAATAGACTATTTTATTTTTTAATATAAATAGATCCTTCATAATTTCATTTCTTATTACTTTCATAAACATTTTCATATAGTATAACTTATGCAGTTGCTATAGTAACGGTTACTATAGAAAGTCATTTGCGGTTGCAGTTGCTCTGATCGAATATTTCAAACAGATTTCAAGTCTATATATATAACGATCAGCAAATCAGACAGGGAACAAGTAGTTGTATATAAATTCAACTACCTCATGTCTCAAGGCAAAAAGCTCTGGTGTTATGCTTGTCATCCTAATAAGCTTTTCATTATCGTGATGGAGCTTGTACCTTGACATCCGCTGGACATTTTAATCATCTGTTTTAGTAGGATAAAAATATAGTTATAATTCATGGTGAAGATAAAAAAAACCACCATCGTCCATTTATCTCCAATATTATAAATTAAACTCAGAAAGCGTCATACAATCAAGAAGAGAGTCCTGCCATTACTCTCTTTCTCTGGTGGTAGATCCTTGGTGCCGGAAACCGTCTGTATACCATCTCAGCGCCTATAGCAGCTGATAAAGAGTACTGTGCAAACATTGCCATATACCGGTTTGAAAGGCGTTATAGCTAATGTAATTACTAGACTTTCGATACTCAACATTTTATGTCTCAAGGCGACGATCACAACGTGGTGCAGTGTATACCATCATATACTGTATATATATATATATAATATATGTATATATGATGGTATACGCCTTGTATGACGAAGGTTCCACTTCCTTTCACGATTAGATCTTAAACAATATTTGATTTGTATGCAAATTTACTCTAGTTAATGTTATGGAGAAATGCTTTACGGCGGAGTGATCTCAGGAATGCGAGAGCTTTTGAAACAAAATACCAAGAATCCTTCTGAGCTTTCAGTTAATATTCCTCTTGTTAGAGAAACAGTGTAAATTTCCTCTTATTAGAGAACTTCTTACGCTTAAACTTTTTTTTATTCTACGAAGCGATTCGTGCCGCCTTGAGATATAAGATGTTGAGTCTTGAAACCCTAGTAAGTACATTGGCTACAGCGCCATTTAAGCCGGAATACAGTAAAGCTTGCACACTACGCCTTGTCGGCTGTGTTACCGGTAACAGAGACCTTTTTTTTTTGTCACGCCTTTTTCCCAGTAGGGGTAGGCAGAGGTGAATAAACCACCCACGTTTCGCCAGATGTGGTCAGATTAGGTCCCATGTAACAGGGGGCGAGCCTGTTGCCACTTTATTGGGACCACCACACACACACACACAAAGATGATATCAGTGTGCGGGTTTCCTCACGATGTTTTGCTTCACCGTTTTTTTATCTCGCTGCTGTAACTAAAGTTCACAAATGTACATAACTGAAATATTAAGTCATTGGTACATGCCGAGGTTTGAACCCGCGACCTTCGGAATTAAAGCCGCACGCTCTAACCATTAGGCCAGCGAGCTACTTAACAGAGACCTACCCCACCAGTAAATATACACATATATACTTTGCTGACCGTAATATAAAATTAGACTAAATTCTATACCAACCGTTACTATAGCAACCGCATATATAATACGAAATGAAAATGTTTCTAAAAGTTTATTAGAAATGAAATGATGAAGGATCTATGAAATTAAAAAAAAAATATATAGTCTATAACCATATACAAATCATGCAGCGACGAATGCTCATGTTCACTATTTGTTACTTGATTTGCGAACATATACTTAGGTGTACCGGTGTGAAGTGAGCGTCAAAATACAAATGTCTCGATAGGGAACATTTGTTTTGAACGAGCCTTTATTGTTTTTTTGTTTGTTTGCTATGACATCTGTGAAACATATTTAGTCTACATCAAGTCATTGAACAGACAACATCATATTTTTTCATCGTGTTAAAAATGTCGACTTTTGTACCAGAAAGTGATGATTCGCGGAAAGCATTAATTTTTTGTTTACATTTGAAGAAAAGTGCTGCAGAGTCGCATGCGAATCGAATGCTTGTCGCGGCATATAGTGATTATTCTCTATCAGAAGCAACATGCAAAAGATGGTTTCAACAGTTCAGAAATAATGATTTTGATGTGAGAAATGAAGAACGTGGAAGACCACCAAAAAAGTTTGAAGACGCCGAATTGCAAACGATATTGGATGGAGATGACACTTTCAATCAAACGCAAATGGCAGAAATGTTAAATGTTGCACAACAACACAACACAACAAACAATTTCTGACCGTTTAAAAGCTATGGGAAAGATCCAAAAGTGTTGAAAATGGGTGCCACATGAATTGAATGAAAGACGGATGGAAAACCGAAAAAACACTTGTGAAATTTTGCTTCAAAGACACGAAAGAAAATCGGTTTTGCATCGGATTGTTACTGGCGATGAAAAATGGATTTATTTTAAGAATCCTAAACGGAAACAATCATGGGTTAATCCGGGACAACCATCAACCATCAACATCGACTGCAAAACCAGATCGATTCGGCAAGAAGACAATGCTGTGTTTGGTGGGATCAGAAAGGTGTATGGTGTGGTGTACCACGAGCTCCTAAACTCCCACCTGGTGAAACCGTTAATACTAATCGCTGATCGCTACCGACAACAAATGATCAATTTGAACCATGCATTGATCGAGAAACGACCAGAATGGGCCAGAAGACACGGCAAGGTAATTTTGCTCCATGACGATGCACCTGCACACAAACCAAAACCGGTTCAGGATACAATCAAAACAATTGGCTGGGAGCTGCTACCTGCTACCTGCTACCCCACCCGCCGTATTCACCAGACTTGGCTCTTTCCGACTACCATTTGTTTTCATCGATGGGACACGCATTGGCTGAGCAGCACTTTGATTCCTACGAGGAGCTCGAAAATTGGGTGTCTGGTTGGTTTGCTTTAAAAGACGAACAATTTTATTGGCGTGGTATCCACAAATTGTGTAGAAAGGTGGTCACAATGTGTAGAAAGCAATGGCCAATACTTTGAATGAAATGTTTTTTACTTTCCCATTAATAATTAGTGTTTTACTTTCACAAAAAAACGCTCATTTCATACCGGTACACCTAAGTATATATATAGTTCATAACATACAGTTTTAATTACATTACGTTTGAAATGATACTCCCGTAATATTCTGCAGTATTTGCGACCGTGAGAACAAGCAAGGAAAAGTTACCGGTTCAATTAGATAATTGGAGAGTCAGGGATGCTGCGACGTCTGCGTCGGAAGATGCCTACAACCGGAACTGCTTTGATCACTTGAGGTTCTGGAAGGTGACTGAAATACATTATTTTTATTCGACGAAGCGGCGATACGAGCAAGACGTTCACCTGATGGTAACAAATATTCTAACCCATAACAACGTGCCACTACTTAGGGTGGTATACACTGCATCATCTTACATTGAGACATAAGATGTTAAGTATCATTACTCCAGTAATTTCACTAGCTACAGCTCCATTCTAATTGGAACAGAGTAATATCTTCACACTGCTGATTGGCGGCAGGAGGCGCTGGTGTTTACCTAGACGGTTTCCGGCACCGGTTCTACACATCTGTGTAGTGTATTACCCTGCGGTACAGCAGCTAGCCACTTGCTTTTAAAATAGAGGTCCCGATTCGAATCCGGAATCACAAGCGGTGAAGTTTGAATAGTGGAATCGATGAAGATCATGGTTTCATCTGTTCAAATATAAGCCTGAATTAGGAACGCTTTGATATCTACATCCTCATCGTCTGATGATATATCAACAGGCGGACTTAATGCCTATAGGTGTTTTCCACCGGTCTAACTAGGACGTAAGAGATTTACTGGTACGAGAGGTAGAATCACAATATCAGATATTGTCATTGTTTTATTAACATATATAGTATATATACTATAATTTTTTCAAACCATTAAGCGATGAGATGAGCGGTACGTTCATCTGATAGTAGGTGATACGCATGCCTATAAATAAGCGCTAGTTAGTATGTTATGCATGCAACATTGCGTTCGTTACCTGAGACATAAGGTGTTGAGTCTCGTTACCACAGCTAGTAAATTAGCAACAACTCCCTTCAAACCGGAGCACAGTATAGTTTGGCGGCAGAAATATGCGCTGCGGTGATACCCATATAGACGATCTCCAGCAACAGAGGCCCACTATCAGTACATCTTCTATTATCTATATATTTTTCATTGGGTTTCATTTGTTCGCCAATCACGTGAAAACTAGTGAACGTAGCGACACGGGAACCTAATCATTCGATTCGGAATGAATTGTAGATTGTAATAGACTATATTTTTTTTTATTTCATAGATCCTTCATCATTTTATTTCTAATTAACTTTTATACACATTTTCAGCACGTATTATTTATGCGGTTGCTATAGTTCATTTTCTGTTTAATTCTATATTAAAGCCAGCAAAGCGGGGAACAGCTAATATACTTATATATATGCACAAGTAAATAAATATATGTATATAAAAAAACATATAACTGTGCTATTAGTTATTATAGTTGTTTGTAAATTCGTCTGTAACTTACTTATCCTTTCATTCGTAACGAAAGACGATTGTTTCCGAATATCGGGGAAACGTTCAGGTCCTACAAAGTGACTCGACAGACAGAGAGGGAAGAGAATTGGACCTTATACATAAGAAATTAGAATCCAATTTAACTTGAACGCAAACTTAAATTGATATATAATCAAGTGTTACTTTGTACATGACCAAAACAAACAAATTTCCGATGTCAATTTGACAAATTATAAAGTTGCCAGGTTTAATTATTCACCTTCATTACAGTCCGGACAAATGGATTTAACGGTACTTTGGTCCTTACAAAGGAAACTTTGTTAATTTAAACTTGATCGAAAGCATCGGATTTATAAAAAAAAAACATTTATGGAAGGACTAAATAATTAAATTACCGCCTAATATACTTTACCTGTTTAATTAGCTTTTTTTCTAAGCTTAAACTAATGCAGCTTTTTGAACACAGTATGCTGCTACTATATGAAATTCAAATAGTTTTTTTTATTTATTGAGATGACCTAATGGTGACGCGGCGTATCGGGTTTGGTGCAGTGTATATCATCCTAACGAGCCCCACGTTATGAGTGGATGTATCACTTAACACCAGTTAAAGTCATTTCATAAAGGTCGGCTGCTAAGACTTACACTTGCTTGTTACTTCGTCTGACATTATTGTGCAACAGTTTGATCCAGTTTGAAGGACGCTGTAGCTAGTGTAATGAGACTTGGTATTTTTTGAGTCAAGGCGGCGATCGTTTGTGGCGCAGTATCATCGTTAACAGCCGATAGACGTCCACTGTTAACTTGTTCACTTATCCCTGGTGCCCAGCTGTCCTCTGGTGGAGCTGGGCACCAGAGGCTGTTATTTATTGAGGTTTATATGAAGGAATTTGAACCGTTTCCCACCACGCTGTTCCAATAAAACTTAGTGTAAGCCAGAGCCTTGTTTGTTGATCAGCAGGCTGCGCTACAAGCTAGTGAGGTTGGCTTCGGTTCCGTGAGATGTGGTACTTGATCACTTACACAACCACACCCTTTACACGGTAGTTAAGACGGTATTCGAAGCACTACATTCTTCACCTGAGACATAAGATGTTAAGTATCGTTATCCCCAGTAACTTCACAAGCTGCATATCCCATCAAACCGGAACACAGTAAGAGCCGCCGATGGTATATACATACACAGCCTCTAGCAATAAGAACTTACTACCAGTGAAAATTTACAAAAGTTTAGTTTATAGTTCTACAGTTTTATTATACCGGAAGTAACAGATTTTTAAAAAATATAAATTTACTATAAGGGATGCGATAATTTCCGTATTCTGTTTCTATTCTATTCTTGAAGGTTAAAAAAGCAGGTAAAATAACCCAAAATTAGCTCAAGCTATTAGCTATTAACTCAAGGTATAATGAGAGCTTAGTAAGGCGAAGATATGAAGAACAGCGCGATCGGATCAGAAATGTGAAGATCCGCAGAAGCACTAAGGTCACCGACATAGCACAAAAGATTGCTAGACTTAGGTGGCAGTGGGCAGGGCATATTGATCGAAGGACCGACGGCCGATGGGGCAGTAAAGTCCTGGAATAGAGCCGGCGGAACTGTAGACACTACGTCTTGGGAGCCCTCTCCTTGTGGGAGGAGACGATCTGGTGAGAACCGGGAGAACTCACTGTATGCAAGCAACGCGGGATCGATCGATGTGGAGATCTTTGGTGGAGGCCTATGTCCAGCAGTGGACGCCTATCAGCTGATGATTATGATGATGATCAATTCTATGTAATGACGCGGTGCAATAAAATGATCACTTGCAACGGTAACTCTACCATCACCGTCTAAATCTATCAATTCATCAACATAAATATCACCCCTCGCTTCCAATGGGGAGACAGAGACCAGCTCTCTTCCTTCTTCCACTTTCATGAGCACCTGTACCGCTTCCACCACTTTCATGAGCATCAATTCATCAGCATCATCTATATTAGTATCTATAATGATGATTTTATTATCAACGTATCGATGACGGGAATTATTGCAGCGTCCCCCCCACCCTCATTGCGTTTGCTTCGCTTATCAGGCGACCGGACGTAAGCAAATATTTGGCTTTGGACTTACTGGGGGATGATATTATACCATTAATATGGTTAATTAATGCCTCAATAATTCACAATCTAATATTACTGGAATGTAGTAATTATATAGTCATCAGCAAATAGATTTCTACTGCTGGACATAGGCTTCCCCCGCATATCATCACCGGACATTAGGGGTCGTCTTTTGTAGCAGCATGCTTGCCAATACGGGCGGGTGGGAATAAGATTCTCGTTTGTTGTTTATCAGGATGCACCAAGAGCAGATAAGGGTGGGTTCGGTTCCCTGATTCAAGCCACCTTTCAGGTAACCTCTTACACATAATGTTTGTCTCAAAATAAATTTATCAAGGGTTCCTTTAAACTTGATCTGCTGTTACTCATTCTGGCTGATGCTAACAGTTGGATCTGTGCGCTAATTAAATCAACTAATTAGGACAATCACCATTAGTTGATAGACGACTAGTGCTGGACAGTCCTCCCCCAAAGATCTCCACATCAATCGGTCCAACCTTATTCGCATCCAGTGGGTTCTCACAACTCACCAAATCGTCGGCCCACCTTGTGGCAGGCCTCCCAACAAGTCTACCGTAGGACCTATAAGAATGATCTCTGTCTCTAGGGTGGTTTCCTCATATCTGAGGGTCGTGATCAGTGCTAGGGTTCCTGTTTGAAAAGGACGATCTGCCGATTATAGGACTTGATTAGTGCTAATTAAATTAGCTGGACATACGAAAGGTTAAAGTTTCACTGGTGATAGGTCTCTGTACTCGGATACTGTGCAGTTAGATACCAATCGCAGCTGCTGTCTCTGCCGTCAAAAATTAGCGTGGTAACATGTATGTGTTCCGGTTTAAAGGGAGCTGGAGCGAGTGAAATTACAAACGAGACCTGATACCTCATGTTTGGAGACGATGAGCACAATTTGATGCACTATCAGTTTATATAATATGAAGCGACGAGACGGGCAGAACCTTCACCTGATGGTAAGTGATACGCACGCCCACATCAACGTGGCGGTAGTTACGATGGTATGCACTGCACCACATTGCACTAGTGGCTGTGAGACATAAGATGTTCAGTCTCGTTACCCCAGTAATTACATTAGCTGCAGCGCCCTTCAAACCGGATGACAGTAATGTTTGCAAACTACTGTTTTCGTTGTTACTTTTTCTGTTTTATATTATTTTTGGTTTTGGAGAGAAATCTTCGAAAAATACCCTACTTCTTAGAGAAGTCAGAGTTCTGTGAGATTCTTACTAAATAAAACCCCCTCGGTGGTCAGCATCCGTGCAATCGGAGAGGCTCCGGGATCTCTTGCAGAAAGCTCCGGTGCCTTCTACAGTTGGTGTTACACGTTTCTGAGGAAGACCCTGACCTATCGCTGACCCATACGCTGTCCCACGTAAGTTCGCTTATAGAGCCCTAACTCTCAATGCCCGCGAAACCTCGACCCCTTTTAATCGGCTTCTACAACAGGCGGAGCTTAACTTACTCCGATTCATAAATTTTATTACCCCAGTAATTTCACTAGCCACAGCGTCTTTTAAACCAGAACAGTATAATGTTAACACATTACTTTTCTTCGATAAAAGTAGGAAGTGCTCTAGAGATTACCACCAGTAACCAGCTATTGGTCCTTCAAACCGCACCACAGTAATGTCAGCACAGTCCTGTCTGACGGCTGAAATAGATGCTGGGGTTGTACCTAGACGGTCTGTAGCAACAGAGACACTACCACCATCTATTCTTATCAGTCGGAGGAAGCCGCAGCATTAGCTAGTATATTGGTACAGTGTTACATTTAATAATATCTCCGCACCGCGCGCGTGTCACAAGAGAGTTATTACAGAGCGATGTTTATTTTGGTTGCTGCAGTATAAACAGCTTACGTATCATTATAAATGTACCATTTACCAACTTAGAATCTGATGACATCAATCTTCGGATATAAATCATCTATTTTAGAGGAAACTCTAAGATAAATAACTTATTGTGGAGATTGATATGGCGATAGAGTTTTATAGAGAGGTTGCGTAGCTTAAAGAGATTAGGTCTTTTGTTATAGGAATATATTGTGATGAAAATGTGAAGAATGGGAATTGATGGAGAATGGTTATATTCTCCACATATTCTAATTTTTTTTATTAATCATTAAAGAGTAATTAGCTTATTATCATAACCCTGAATTAAATACTAAAATATTTAGTTAAATGGCTGGTAGGTCGCTGTTGCTATCAGCCCTGTAGTCTCGGACCAAGGTAAGTCCTGCGGTCGTAGTACATACATATATATACATACATATATATGTAGTAGGCGACTGAAAGGGTTTTGCGGATCTTGAGGGCGAGAGTCCTTATCGCTGCCTACCTAGGAGGGTTAGAGTCCTCCTCAGAGACGTGTTAACACAAAATGTAGAGAGGCACCGGTGAGTTCTGTAAGAGATCCCGGAGCCTCTCCGAAGGCACTGATGACCGAAGGAGATTTAGTGAATAAGAATCTCACATAACCCTGACTTCATCCCAGAAACAAGATATCTTTGGAAGATTTTCCTGTTACTGGAGACCATCCACGTATCACTGCAGCTCCCATTCTTACTGCCAAACGGCTTGAAGGGCGCTGTAGCTAGTGAATCTACACGAGTAAAAAAACTTTAGTTCATATGTCTTAAGGAGACGAAGAACTAAGCGATACTGTGTATATATTCCCAACTAGCATTACGTTGTTACATGTGTATAACTTACCACCAGGTGAATGTCTACCTCATAACATCATTATCACATTAAGTAGTAAATAGTTTTATTAACATTTCCAATGTTGGGATTCGAATAACTCCCTCATAAGGAAGGATTAGTGGTTATTCATCCACCTGTTTGTCCAAGTGCAACTTTGTTGGGATATATCTCAACCTCAAAGTTATTATATATATTTTCAAAGTATTTCCGCCGGAAGTAAACCTCCGTGGCTTCAATATTGTATGAAAAACCGTAGAGATATTTCACCGTTGCCCTGCTGATAGCTGAATTTAAAAATAATAATTCTGAATTGGTGTCGTCTGAAATAGATGAAGGCGTTAGTATTTACATAATCGCCTACCCTCAGGCTCTTTAATCGTTTCCGCTGAAGCTAATTAGCGGAACTAGGGTCGTGGAGGAATTTAATCATTTTTTACGGAACCCTAAAAAATATACAAAAATTCATCAGGAAGAAAAATCGAACTACCCTCTGTTAAAAAGGAACTACTTGGGAAATGTTTTAGTTCCAGGTTTAGATTCCAAAGCATCAGGTCATGTTTGATTGATGGTAAGCTTACAAAGAGACGTAGCTTTTACTGGTGGTGGTAGGTCTTTGTTATAGTCCGTCTAGATTGATACCTAGACGCAGTGCAGAGCTGCAGTAACCCACAGCTCCTATTGCAGCCGACAAACAGTACTGTGCAAACATTACTGTAATCCGGTTTGAAGGGTACTGTCGATAGTCAAGCTACTAGGGTAATGAGATTTAATATCCTGTCTTAAGGAGAAGCGCACAATGTGGTGCAGTGTATATCGTCCTAACTAGCTCCACGCTATGAAAGGGCGTATCACTTACCACCAGGTAAAGTCTCTGTTTAGAAAAATGTAGTCATTTCATAAAGGTCGGCAATGCTGCTAAGACATACACTTGATTGTTTACTCGTCTGACAGTACTGTGCAAACAGTACCGTGTTCCGGTTTGGAGGACGCTGTAGCTAGTGAAATTGCTGTTGTAATGAGACTTGACATCTTGTGGACCAAGGCGGTCTTAAAGTCATCATCATCATCAGGCTTTGTTTATCCATTGCTGGATATAGGCCTTCCTCAATGTTTATCTTACTTTACTTATTTCCATCATGAATATATTAATGTCATTACAAACATATGCATGTACGCTGCATATATTTTGGTAGGTTATGTCCAGTTGTGGGCAACAATAGAACAGACGATGAAATATAAATTCATTCCCATTTGAATGTTGAAAGTTTCGTAATTTAAAAAATGGCTCGCCGTAATTCCGTAGTTGATTATTTTTTAACGCAACGTGAACTCACAAGTTTCAGTTTGGCCCAGTTTCAGTCGAGGCTCCAGAATTGAAAGGTCCCTGCTGGAGAGGTTCTGCTGAAGGAAATATATGAATAAAACAGTTTTCTTTGAGAGCAAAAATTTTTTTTTTAAAAACCTTTCGAAAGAGTTTCCTGTCTTTCGCTATCAAACATGGTTAAGGTATAAATCTTAAGGCACGTTAGAGGGACGACGTCAAAGTATTTTCCTTTGATTCGTGCATTCGTCGAGGCCGTATTGCGTTTTGAAAAAAAATATTAAATGGGGGCTGTAAGGGGTTCCGCATAAAAACCGGCTGCACCCAAGCTAGGTTCGCTTGATCGTGGTGCACCCATCTAATCAAGAAACGATGCTCCGGATCCTATCAACCCGCATTGAGCTACTGGTTCGTCATCATCATCATCATCAGCCAACAGACGTCCACTGCTGTACATAGGCCTCTCCCACTGATCGATCCTGCGCTGCCCACGTCTTTGACGTCCATCATGATCGGCACGGCCACAGGTCCCGGATACTTGTGGTCGTTTTTTGTTGGAGTTCATTGAGAGGAGCTGGGCCGTAAACTCACCACACTGGCCCAGTGAGGGTTGGTGGGTGGTCAGAGCCTCGTCTGTTATTCAGCAGGGTGCACCGCGTGCTGGTGAAGTTGTCTTGGGCTATGTAAGATGTTGGGCGGAACCCCTTATACCCTAAGACTCCAGGGCCGATGTGGGGAACTTTGGGGGAGGCCCATGTTCAGCAGTGGATGTCTATCGACTGATTAGGACTATGTTGGGTCTATTGACTAAATATTAAACAATGGATAACTTGCAGGAGATCCGCTTCCACGGACGTCTCCAAGAGTGGAGTGATTACTATGATCCTAGGTCTATGCCCCCAGCGTTTATAGTAGAGTGAGTAATGGGGGATATTCTCACACATCTCCCATTTTTATGCTTTACTAAGAGACGAGACAAGCAGTATATCATCCTGATGGTGACATCTGCCCATAACAACCTGGCTCTAGTTAGGATGGTAGACAGCACCACATTACGCTCACCACTTTATGCTCATCGCCATGAAACATAAGATGTAATGTCTCTCTCCTTACCCCAGAAATTTGACTAGTTACAGCGCCCTTAAAACCGGAACGCAATAATTTGTCGGCTGCCATCGGAGCTGCGGTGGTATACAGCCACTACAGATACTTGCAATCACAAAACGGAATTACTTAATGGTTCCGCAGTTAAATCGATTTCTCATAAAAAGTAGAACCCTAATAATTTTAAAACGCAATGACCAATTTATAAGAGCTTCACAAAGAGGTTGAAATTAAGGATGAAGCATTCAGCTTCATCCAGCGGAGGCTGTGCTTCCTTAATGACCGCCTTCAGCAATCGCGGTATTATCTTATCCAGTAATAAATTTCTTTCAGATATTAATTCCGGTTGAAACTTCGCCATCGTTGAGGAAAGGGTCCTTTAATTAACAGATATTTAAAAAAAAAAAAAAACGGACTCCTATAACACCCCAATTAAAAGGTCAGATATATAGTAATTAATTGGTGGTAGGTCTCTGTTGCTGGAGACGGTCTAAGTACCACCGCAGCTCATATCCCTGTCGCCAAACAGTAATGTACTAACATTACTATGTTCCGGTTTGTAGGGCGCTGTAGATAGTGAAATTTCTTGGGTAACGAGACTCAACATCTTATGTATCAACGCGACGGGCGCAGTATGCTGTAGTGTATACCATTCTAACTAGAACCACTTTATGGGCAGGTGTATCACTTACCATCACGTGAACGTCACGCAGGTCTCGTCGCTTACCACTGTTCACCTGATAGTAAGTGATACGCTATATCGCTAGTAAGAATAGTATACACAGCACCAGATACCGCTCGTCGCTTGACACGTAAGGTGTTAAGATTCGTTGTCCAAGTAATATCACTAGCTACAACGTCCTTCAAACCGGAACAAAAACAGAAGAAAAATATTCTGTACTTATCTTTGTGTTAATTTTTGGAGAATCTTAGTAGTGTGGGAACCAATTACTTTGACCTACGGGTTTCTTCATTACATTTGTCAACCGTCAAACGAAAGTCTAGACATTGTCCGAAATGGGCTAGACTTGCGATAAATAATGGACTGTGATGTCGAGTTGGCGTATTGTCGGCGGGTCGTAACCTTACTAATAAATGATCATACCCCCACTATTTATAGGGGTGATTCGTGTATTTGTTATTAGTTCCTATTCTTTTTTTCTTTATATATAAGTTAAAGCTTGGGCCAACGAAAATGGAGCGTATCCGACCAAATTATACTGACCCCCACATATACTGCTAGGGGGAAATATTTACGGTATGATGATGGTAGCATTTTTTTTCTATTTCGCTAAGCGACGAGTTGTTTAAGTGATGGTAAGTGATACGTTTGCACATAAGAACGCGGCGCTAGTTAAAATGGTATATAAAGCACCACTTTCCGCTCATCGCTTTGAGATAAGATATTCAGTCTCGTTATCCCAATTACTGCACTAGCGGCAGCGCCCTTTGATCCGGAACACATTACTGTTTATCGACTGCAGTAGGAACTGAGGTTGTAAGGGGTACCGTCCAATATCTTACGGAGCTCAAGGCAATCTCATCAGCACTTGGTGCGCCCTGCTGAATAACAGACAAGGTTCTGACCACCTACCTACGCGCACTGGGCAAGCGTGGTAGGTTATGGCCCATTTCCCCTAAATGAACAAACAATTTGGAGATCTTTGGGGGTGGTCTATGTCCAGTCGTGGATGTCTGTTGACTGATAATGATGATACAAGCTACGGTGGTACCTAGACGATGTCCGGCAATATAGACTTACCATCAGAAGAAAAACTAGATATGCAGATTCAAAATAATCTTTTCACCATCTAAACTCTATTTTTTTTTTATTTATGTTGTATAAGGAAATGTTTAAAAAATAAAGGATGGGAAAAAGTAGGGTAGAATATTTAGACGTTATCAATGATCTAAATTTAATCAGAAATTAATACCATACTTGTGGTGATCTAGTGATGAGGTGAACTGACCAGATAAAAGCAGTAATTGATTCATGATCAGTACATGAATGCACGAGGAATGCGGTCATTAACACCTGGAGGGATGACCATTCTGTCAAAAGTAATATTTTTTCTATCACCATTATCATCCTTACGTGTCATCTTGAACCTGATGTTTAGCGATCAGATTGAGATGGTATTTAAACTCTGTCCACTTCTTTATATATAGAGCTGGTTTTGTGGTTTTAGTGACGCTTTGTAAAGATTTCTCTTTAGCAAAAAAAAATGGAAAAGTTCGTTTGAATACTTGGTGCAGGTGTCCAAAGCACTCAAAAAGCTTTCCCAATAGCGCACTGCGTTAACACTTCCCGAACACTTGTTTGTGAATTGTTAAACACATACAGAACTGAACTGTCCAAAAATATATACGTCACAGTTAAATTTGTTTAACCAGTAGTTAATATTAACATTTGAATGCCCGCGATGCAATTTATTCTTCCTCCTGCCCTTTCCCCAGCTATGTGGGATCCGCACAGTATGTACTTCCCTTCCATATCCCTCAATCAGACGTCATATCTGTATTCACACTCTTCTTGCACATGTCATCTTCCACACAATCCATCCACGTCCATTCTCATTACTTTCTTTATTATATGCCTTTCATCCCTCCGCACAACATGTCCGCACCGCGCTAACCTCTTGCTCCTCAATTTCTCTGAAATATACTCAATATAATATATTAAAAATAGGATTTAAAAAATAATAATAAAGTACTGTAACAAGTTAAAAAGTACCGCAGCGTTTACAGATCCTTCATTAGGTGGACAGAAGAGTTCTAAAGAATCGCTGGGAGCTACTGGATTTAAACAGCGCAAGACCGCGCTTTGTGGAACATTACACGAGACCTGTTGTACAAGGCGACTAAAGGGTAGATACTACACGAAAAATATTACTGTACAAACATTACCGTGTTCCGGCTTGAAGTGCCCTGTAGCTAGCGTAATTACTGAGGTGACTAGATTCAACTTATATCTCATACGATCACAATTTTATAAGTCACTTTGTCACGGGCAGGTGTATCACTTACCATCAGGTGAAGATCCCGCTCTGCTCGTCGTTTCGTTGAATATAAAAAAATACGATATATATTGATGTTGAAGTGGTGCGAGGTATTACACAGGGTCGCAGCAACAAAACTAAAAGTACCCTCTCTATGGGGGTGGTTTAATAAATACAAGGTATAAAACGTGTTAATACCTTTTAAAGTATTTAAATGGGAAAATTCCACGTAAAGGAGATTTAGTTCCGACGACGCACGTAGCCGCCCGGGGTCCGCGCTCTTGTATAAAAAGTTAAAATTACTTCAGTGCACAGCCACGAGATGAACGGTGGTGGAATCCTTTCAGGATTTACCATCACGCAGCTTGACTGAGCTCGCTGATGCTTTAATCTAACCTCGTCCGCTCGGGGAGGAATCCTTTGTAGTGGGTGGTTTTTCATGCTTTCTATTGTCTCTATAGTGAAGTCGTAACAGTGAGCAAAATGATCGAGTTATTTCATGATGGCAATTATTAGAAATAAAAAGGTCCAAGCTTTGAAATCAATAAAAAGAAAACACCATCATCAGCCGATAAACGTCCACACCTGGACATAGGCCTACCCCAAAGATCTCCACACAAAGTCAGCATGGCCTGCCGTACCACTGGGCACTAGGGGTTGTCGTTTGTAAATGTTCTTATGGGGTGAATAGGGTCATTTCCCACTACGCTGACCCACTGCGGATTGCCGGAAGTAGTGGATGTCTATCGGCTGATGATGATGACGATTGCTCAATACTACTACGATAACCAGACTTCCTAGGAGGCGATCGAAATCTCACTATACCTTCCTTCATTGTATTAATATAATATTATCAGGTTTGGATGATACAAATTACTCTATTCGATAGGAAGACAATGAAAGCCTTAAGGTCAGAAATTAACCACCACTGCTTTACAAATCCGTATGAAAGGACTTTTGATAGACTTTGTATATGGGTTACTTTGACGAGGGATTAACATGCATTGAATACATGATTGAATGGATCGGTCAATACGTAAATGGATGAATGGCTCAATATATATACCCAAAGGTGCTGTTTGAATAAATCCATGGTACCATGACGGTGGTGTAGGTGATTGGAGTAGTTCTGGCGGTGGCAAACTGTTAAGCCCTGGTGTGGTTTAGGTCGCATGAAACGGTATAATAAGGAAAACGTTTATTATGTCCTAACGAGAAATGCCTATAAAATTAGTCCAGTAACTCTAGCCAATTACTACACAATTTACTGGTCTTAGGTCTCTGTCTCCGGAAACCGTCTAGGTAAATACCACTGCAGCCTCTATATCGGCCTTCAAACGGTGTGACTAAGGTATCAAGACTCATCACCTTATTTTCCAACTAGTACCACATTCTAACGATCCTGTCCATAACAACGAGGCAATAGTTATCCATCTACCGCTCTATAAATTTCTACTGTTCTAGAAATTTCTAGAACATTCATTTCTGCGATATAATAAGAATTAATTATTACCAATGACTCATAGTTTCTTGTTTTTTGTTTGTTCTACAACTACATTCAATCGCGATCATTTTGTGTAACAGTACCTAATTATCATCATCAGCCGATGGACGCCCTCTGCTGGACATAGGCCTCTCCCAAAGATTTCCACATCGATCTCGCGTTGCTCACATCCAATGTGTTCTCGCGATAGTCACCAGATCGTCGGTCTATTCTGTGGGCAGCTTCCATACATTATATCAACAGGCATGTTTCCGCCACTCGAGGATCTTACTGTCAGCAAACATCAACATTACCTAAACGGTCTCCAATATGTTGCTTTCTTCTATCAGCCTCAAAGGAATCTTTCAGTACTTCGGACATACTGGCAGGAACGACGGAGACAACCTTGGATAAGCTTGTGGTTATTGGCAAAGTGGAAGGGAAAAGACTGATCAGATCCGCAATACGCTCGACTCCACAGTTTATCATGCTCTCCGTGTAGGAGTGGACAAGAGTTATGGGTGGAGCTAGTCATGATCCTCATACACTAGGAATACGTATTTACTATTGACAAGCATTTTCAACGTCTAAATGTTTAAGTATCTTATACTTCATGTATAATGTTTAGACCAATATCTTTACTTAACGAAGTTTCCATTGATTAAATTTCGACATTTCCTTTTGATAAAGCCTTCGCTGGTTAGGCTTTGACGTTAGACAAGTGAACGTTTACAACTTAATTTGATTTCGTTTCAAAGAAGACTCCAAGTTCCACTTTGAAGTGCTGCTCTATTGACAGAAGAATTATTATTATATTCGACAAAGCAATTTCTGTATTTCAGGTCTCTTTGTTTGGACAATGACTGCGATGCTATTTTAAAACGGTCAGTGGAGATTATTCACAGTAATATCTTTTAAATCATTTGTTTACTGATATCGAGAGATAAGTCTCGTTACCTCAGTAATACACTTGCTAAAACGTCATTCAAGCCGGAGCACAGTAACGCTATCACACTACTGTTTAGCGGCATAGATAAGTGCTGCGGTACTTACCTAGACAGTCTCAGTCTTACAATCATCACCGACTTTTGAAAGACGATGGTTGTAATGGAAAGACAGTTATTATGTCTGTCTTTGTTATACCATGTATAGGTTTTAAAATAAAAAAGAATGTGTACAATTTACCATTTCATTGCAGGCTTGGATACGGAAGCTTTGATTGAAAATTTGTTCATCGCACGCTTTCCAATTTGGTATTTTTATACGTTTGTCGCAGCGCGTTATTTTGTACTATCGGGCGGCTGAATTTATTCTATTTCCACTGAAAGCTCGTTTTTTTTATTTGAATACCCTATCAAAATACATGGAAAAATCGCAGGAGTATCAGCTTTGTTCTAAAATATTAGGTAAATCTGAGTAGAATGTTTATTTTATTTTTGTTTTGAGTATGTATACATCAACATCATCAGCCGATAGACGTCCACTGATGGACATAGACCTCTCTCAAAGTTCCCCATACTGTCTGGTAGGGATACATATAGGATGATTTGGGCCATTTCTCACCACTCTGGCCCAATGCGGGTTGGTGGGAGTCAGAGCCTCGTTTGTAGGTTAGCAGGGTGCAGCATCAGGGGGGGAGGTTGGCTTGGTTCCCGTGAGTTGTTGTGTTTTCTTATTTGAATTTTCCTTACAAATCGAGTGCATAAAGCTTTGTTAAGTGCTACAGTAAATATATTTTTATCTCTTGCTTAATAGTATTGAGCAAACATTGCTTTGCTCCGCTTTGAAGGGCGCTGTAGCCAGTGAAATTATTAAGAGTTAAGATCGAATGAGACTTAAGATCTTGTGTCTCAAGGCGACAAGCGCAATGTGGTGCAGTGTATACTATCCTAACTAGCGCCACATTATTATGGGCAAGTGTACCTTTAGTCGTGTGTATTGTTCATCTCAACACTCTGGTGAATAAAAAAAGTTATTCCTTTCCTTATGTTATCTCCTTCTTTAAGTCGGTTCCTCAATGCTGAGGGTCGTGACTCCTTATCGATAACATGTTCTTGATGATGTTACACCAATCACTTCTATTTGTAGCCTTCTGTGCAGCGTCATGTAGAGGTGTCTCGATGGTCTCCTTCACCTGGTCAGTACAACGTGTTGGGTTCCGTTCACTTAACCTCTTACCATCAATCTTGCCAGTAATGACAAGTTTCTCCAAGTCATTTTCCTTTTCTCTAGCAATATGACCCAACAAGTCAAGTGCGGGTTACTTATATTATATTATTACGGTATTACGCCGTTACATTGTTCCAATCCTTCGCTGATCGCGTCACGAAGGACGAAGTGTAATGCTTTGTTATAAGCAGGATATCGTTAACTTAGGAATAAATCCCTGCTGTACTCCCGCATATTGGTGCAAGTACCCACTGCACCACAAATTACACCCTTCAATCCGCACCGACGCGCGCCGAGTGTAATGGATGATCCGTCGTTAGTGTCGGACGCATCTCGCGATCTCGACGCAGCGCTGCTGTCGTAATTACACTGTAATCCCGTCGAAATTACAGGCTTTGAAATGTTACAGAACCATTAGAAAAGACGCAAACTGATATATCCTTAGCCTTCAATATTACGAGTAAATCCAACTATCTGACTTTATACGGGCAGGATGTTCAGCTGATAGTTAAACGCCTGCCATTTACAATAGTTATAATTGAGATTTTATGTACTGTACGCCTTCACTCCGAGACTTTCCTCCCCTATCGACAAGCACTGACATGACAGACATGGATGGCTAACCGGTACTTCCGCTTGCAGATTTCGACAGTTAAATCGAATTTTTTCCCTTCCAGAAATACCAGAGCTCTCTCTACCGCTCTCTGTGTGACTCTGAATCGATGCACCAGCCACCATTTCTCTACTCCGTAGAAGATTGTAAAGAGGATGTACCGGTTGAAGACTTTCATCTTGAAATATTGGAGAATTTCCGATGTGAGGATTTGACAGTTCCCCAAAGGCTGCCCAATCAAGCCAACTGTCGTCTATCGATTGCTTTCTCGAATTTGTTGTACCTAATGATAAATGTCGCAAATTGAAAACTAATTTTATGTAGCAGCTCAAGAGAGTACACAGAAGATCAGGAGATCTCAAAGGATTAAGAATCTTCAATAGGGATAAGTAATACAGCAGCTGATTTTTGACAGAAGCTGCATGATGTTTTCGATAGGATTCCTTATAGTCATCATAGCATTTTAAAAGCAAGCTGTTCCTAGCTCACTTTGCTGGTCTAATATTGAGTTTTTCACACTTGGCGGAAACCATCCTCGTTATAACACCTCCGTAACTTCCTTTGGGGAATGAGTTTTATAAAATCCATTCATTGCTGACCTCTAAACGGCAGAAGCATAATCTCTACTAAATGTTTGAGTATTTTCTTGTAATAGTTTCGGGGATCGTGTGATAAGTGAATGGATCTCTGGACATCCTGTATATATACAGCTTTGTGTTATGTACTATATATATATATCACAGTCCGTCTGTGCTCAAATAGGCGAGTAAATAACAGTGTGAGTTACCGTTTACAATTTGAAACCGTCGAAGCGCTAGAAACTAAGTCCCGGCGCTAGACTTTACGGCCGAGCTGGCGAACATCGTACGTAAGCCTATTTTCTAGACTTGCACGAAACTTTAGACTTATGTACTATTAAAGATCTGTTCTGAAGCTTTAGTTAATGTATTTCGAATGCTATAATATACTACCACTGGCGGTAATTTTATTCTACGAAGTGACGAGACCAGCCGGATTTTCCCCTGATGGTAAGCGATACCCGTGTCCATAGCAACGTGGTGCTTTGTAGGATGATGTACACAACAGCATATTACTATTGTCGCCTCAAGACAGATATTAACTCTCCTTCCCGATACGTCAGTAATTTCTCTAGCTACAACCCCCCATTCATCGTGAACACTACTGTTTGTGTGACAGTCTCCGATAATAGAGACCTACCACCGGTCAATCGTATTTTTTCAGCCCCTATTTCAGCCGTTATATAATAGTGCAGAAATCAATAGATTTGCTCCGGTTTGAAGGACGATGTAGTTTTTGATAAATGAGACTTAACATTTTATATCACTGTTGCCAGAGACTGTCTGGGTACCACCGCAGCTCTTATTCTACCCGACAAACAATACTATGTAAATATTACTTTGCTCCGGTTTAAAGGGCGTTATAGCTAATGAGACTACCGGGGCAATGAAACTTAATATATTATGTCTCAAGCTCGATTTGTTACTGTGTACGTAATTCTTACTAGCTCCGGTTTATCACAGACTTACTACAGTGCTTAACTGCAGTTATCACATACGTAACTTAGATGCCGTACAAAGAAATATCAAAGTTAAACTTTCCGCGCTCCGCTGGTATTTCTTTAAGTAAGGTTTATAACTATTTCTGAGCTTAAAGTTACTGCATGATAACAGCTGTTCCGCGTAACTTTTAACGGTGAAACTTTAACAAGTTGAAATTTTAAAGCGGAGTGCACTTAGAGGGGGCGCCGTTAGGTGCGCAAAGTGATTTCAGCCGGCACTCAACCAAGTGCCAGCCTGAAAGCCTACACTGAAGGCATCTCCGACACTGAATGTGGCGCCTCCTTACTGTCATACATTCAAACGATTGAACGCAATCTATCAATCAAATCCGTTAAGGGGAAGTTAATTGTATTCCTTTGTATTTACACAGCAATTAACCATCAACCAATCGCTCGGAGTCTAGGTAGTCTAATCCAGCCTAGATACAACCGTAGCTTTTATTGCAAATAAACAGTAGTAAGCAAACGTTACCGAATTCCCGTTTGAAAGGCGCTGTAGTAAGTTTAATTACTTAAGTAACTCAACATCTCGTCTCGACGAAACCGATACCATCTTAACTAGCACTACGTTACTATAAGGTTGTATTACCTACTATCAGATGAACGTTTCCCTCGTATCTTCGCTTCGGTTTAAAAAAAAAAAACTTCGTAATTACTAAAACAGTAAATTTTGGATTGGACATTAAAATCGGTTCAGCCATTCAGCAGCTACAATGTGATAGACATGGAGAAACTGTTTGTTTTGGTCCTTTTGTTTATATATAATCAAAAATAGTAGCTTACTGGACAAATAGCTTATTTCTTGCTCTTCTTCTGTCGTTCTGTATTTCTCCCTTCCTTTCTATCTTTCTGTCATTAATCATTATCCAACACCTGTTTCTTTCTTTCTTCATTAATCTCTCCGCTTTCCTCTAAATTTTTCTGATTCTTCTTTCCATATTTTATTTCCGTTCTTTTCCCTTTCTACCGTCTACCTCTTATATCATTTTACCTTCTATCTTTCCTTTGTAAAGGGTGTCTGGCGGAAGATTTATATTTTAAAAAACGAATATCTCAATAAGTTATAAACAGTGCGGGGGTGCAGTGAAGGTGGTGTCATTAGAATCACCGATCGTGCGGATTTCTTAGTCACGATGTCGCAGTGGTGCAGTGGTGCAGTGGTGCAGTGGTGCAGTGGTGCAGTGGTCGGGTGAGCATCGCGCGTTCGCTATTGAAGCATTTTTCAAGAGTAACGATTCCTACGTACTCGCTCGCCGACAGTTTTGTTCACATTTCAATATTCGACGGATAGGCGATGGGCCGAGTGTGAATTTAATTCGTTCGTGGGTGGAGAGGTTCCGCGCAACTGCTTCGGCTATGAACACACCACGGCCAGGACCTAGTCGATCGTCAAGGACCCCCGAAAACATTGAACTGGTTGAACGCAGTTTACGTGAAAATGCACGACTTTCGATACGGAAAAGGGCAGCTTCACTGGGACTTTCAAGAGCATACGTGCATGAAATTTTGAAAAAAGATATGAAGTTTCATCCTTTTAAAATTCAAATAATTCAAGAATTGAAAAGAAATGACTTTGCGTCACGCAAATTTTTTTGTGAAACCATGTTGGAGCGTTTTCGCACTGTGAATTCCATTTTTTGGAGCGACGAGGCTCATTTTCATTTAAACGGACACGTAAACAAGCAAAATTGCCGTTACTGGGCTCTAAGAACTCGCAATCCTCGACTGAAGCACCGAAAACCATTACATTGCCCAAGGGTAACTGTTTGGTGCGCTTTATCCACGAATGGGATAGTCGGACCATTTTTTTTTGAAAATGCACGGGGCCAAGCGACGAATGTCAATGGTGAGAATTATCGGCTCATGATTACGAATTTCTTTTTGCCGAACCTGCGAGCTCGTTCATCATTCTCATCACACACGTGGTTTCAACAGGATGCGGTACAGGTGCGACCGCACACACGGCCAGAGCTTCGATGGATTTGTTGCAAGAAAATCTCCCTCAAAAACTGATTAGTCGCTTTGGGGACATCCCGTGGCCACCGAGGTCACCCGACCTAACTCCAATGGATTTTTTTTGTGGGGCTACCTCAAAGAGAGAGTTTACGCCAACAATCTGCGAACTGTTGTGGACTTAAAAGAAAATATTCGGCGAGAAATCAGCGCAATTGAACCAAGCTTACTGCAGCGTGTGGCACGGAATACGAGGCTCCATTTTGAACAGTGTGCAACAGGATGGAAGACATTTGGATGATATTATCTTCAAAAATTGAAATCCGCATTTGTACTCTATCTTTTAATACTTTTAGTAAAATTATATGTCAAACATATTATTTTTTATTTAAATTTGAAAACATAAATCTGCCACCAGACACCCTGTATTTTGTTGTCTTATCTCCTTCTCTCTCTTTTATATCTCTTCCTCCTTTTCTCTATTTAGTTCCTACGTAAAACTGCGTACTGAGAAATAATATACTAGTTAGGCCACAAAAGAATAGTAGAATAAACTCGATACAACCGTTAGACAACTTTTCCGGCACAGCCCGACACAATGACGTTATTGTAATAATATAATATATACAACTCCGTCATATATTAATAGTATGTACGGATTGTGTGAAACATTTGTCACGCGAATTTGTGTGATTGCGGCGTAGGAAATGAAGCCATGTGTGTGGTTCCGTAGCCGGGGAGAGCAGCGGCGCATTCAATTCGTTTGATTCGTTATGCAAATGGCGTTCGTTAGACAAATATTATTATCGACGTTAATATACGTAATCGTGTTCGCGTGTTCGCCTGCGCCGCCTCTCTGTGCTTTATATTCGATATCACGCTTGATATTGTACGTACAAATACATTAATGTGTCTGTGTGTGTGTATTGTACCCACATAGGAAAGAAAGTTAAAATAACCCTGCCGACCTGCGACCTTTACTTGCCAATCGAACTCACCTAAAAACAGTATGGAGAAGCCTATATTTAACCATAAATATCTATATATATCATACTTTCCAAAGGATTTTATCCAGTAGAAGAGGTATAAGGTAGAGATGATGATATTGCATATATTATACTTTCATCATCATCATCTTATACAGGCTTATGCCTCCTCCAAAATTATCTACAACACTGCTTGGTTTGTCATGGATGATCGATCGTAAAAAGGAACGACGTTCCCCCACCATGTAAAGGTCCTCTATCGTAATAATTTTCATCAGCCTAGGATCATGAGCATCCTAGGATACTTCACCCACCGAAGACGAGAATGTGACTAACTACCGATTATTTTTTCGCCCAATTTGACGTGTAGACGGAAGAAATATATATATATATATGAACTGTCGATCACTCTGTTCACACTGATAGCGAGATTCCCTCTCTACTGCAAGAGCTATCAAAGATAACATGAGCGATATAGCTTGGCGATGGCTGGCGAGACACACTTGCTGAGCGAGCAGACTTTTCATTTGCTAGCTTGCAAAGTATGTTGTACCTTATCAATCAGCCAGAGTAAGTTGTGCAGTCTCCGCACATTGCTCTCGCACACTCGCCAATAGTTCAACGACAAAACCATCAGCTCCTGCACAGTGGCCGGCTGCCGGCTCTACTCGTTTGTCGTTCATCGTCAGCCTTGCCTTAGAGTATATGATGGAGCACTTAAGTGGCAGTGGGCAGAGCATATTTCCCGAAGGATTAACAGCTGATGGGGCAGTAAAGTCCTCGAGCGACAACCGCGTACCGTTAGGAGAGCTTGCCGGAACAAACTGGATGCGAACAACGCGGAACCGATCGATGTGGAGATGGTTAGGGTAGGCCTACGTCCAGCTGTAGTCTATCGGCTGATAATGACAAAGGTAAAATCTGTTTCTTTCTTTTAAACAAACTATTTTTTTTCTAATATCACTTTCTTCTTTTTCCTCCTGCTCTTTCCAGCTATGTGGGGGGTCTGCACAGTATATAGTTCTCTTCCATTTATTTCTAATGTCACTGCCAGCGGAAAACTTAACAGCAATAAAACATGATAGTTGACTAGATCAATGGCTTCTAATCTAGGAGTACAGTTAGGTCATAGTGCTTGATAATAAGTATCTTTGTAGATACGTATCTGCTAGTGGTAGGTCTATGTTGCTGGAGATGGATAAAGCACCACCGCAGGTTTTATCCTTGCCGTCAAACAGTAGTGTGTAAACATTACTGTGTACAAGTTTGAAAGGCGTTGTTGCTAGTGAAATCATTAAGGTGACGAGACTTAGCATTCAAAGTCTATAAACATCCATCACCATCTAGTCGCTTAGTTAAGTATAGTATATACTTGACTTAACTAAGCGACCAGATTTTTGTAAATATTTATTTATAATAGACAACGCTTCTCTTGAGACAGAGGAAGTAAACGTCTCTAGCTTGATTAATAGGAGGTTTAAGTTAACTAAGCAACATGTAGTTGCGGTTCTGTGACAGGTCCCAAATCCCTTTAACCTGAACCTCTACAGACGTCTCATAGTGCCTGGCGGGTTTGGCGGGCAGCACAGTATCAATCGATGTGGTGATCTTCGGAGATTGTGAACGCTTATCTCCAGCAGTTTCTAGCGGCCGATGACGATGATGATGATAATGACAAGGCTCAAGAGTAAACACATAAATCATTCACCATATCATGTATTTGTTATTATAACATATTTACTTTATCACAATATGAACAGTTCTAAATACTATTGTATTTTAACAGTAATGTTAGAAATATTTTTTTTTCTCAAGTTCGGGGGTGAGATATAAAATTTTCGAGGGTTGCCGACAAATATTTTACGAGGCGGCGATGTCAACGCTTTGGTTACACATAAAAAATGCAATATCCTCTCCCCCTTAAATTGAAAAGTCCTTTCTATATATATATTGACAAGTTGTTCAATTGTAATATTTTTGAAGCTTTCAGAGCTTTTGGAGATAGTTTGAAATTAAAATGGATATACAACATTATATATTTTAACAGGCAACACTTTAAAATAAGGGCCAATTTAACAGCTACGAGTATAACAACCAATTTACGTCCCCACTGTTGGGGCACAGGCCTACCCTCAATATGAGGGCGTTGGGCCATAGTTACCACGCTAGCCCAATGCGCATTGGTGACTTCACACGCACCTCAGTATAAATTCTAATTCATGTGCAGGTTTCCTCGCGATGTTTTCCTTCACCGTTTGTATCTCGCTGTTGTAACTAAAGTTCACAAATGTACATAACTTATATATTAAAGTCATCGGTACAAGCCGAGATTCGAACCCGCGACCTTCGGAATGAAGGCCGCACGCTCTAACCATTAGGCCAGCGACGAATATTCTCTTCCAAATGATCGAAATAACATGAAGAAGTAAATGAGCTATTGAATATAAAAGAAATAAATATCATAAACATATCATATATTAATACTAAAATAAATGAGTACATATAAAATATTCGATGTTATTGGTTTACATTATGTACTATAGTATAGTATATATTATGTAAAGGGTGTAAGAGGTCCCTCACAACAACTCACGGGATCCAAGCCAACCTCACCAGCTCGTGGCGCACTCTGCTAATCAACAAAGGAGGGTCTGGCTCTCACTATCCAGCTTTGGGCCAGCGTGGTGGAAATTGAACCATATCTCTCCGTGAACCCCTATATTCAACAGCCCCTAGTTTCCAGCGTTGTCGGAGGCCATGCTGACTGTATATGGAGACCTTTAGGAGAGACCTATATCTAGCAACAGACGTCTATCGGCTGATGATAATAGTATACGGCAAATTTTGTATAGGAATCAAGTAACTGGCTAAACATGTTGAAGTCCACGATTAAATACTAGAGCACTAGAATCGCTTGTGATAAAGTATAGATAGCGATATAGATGTACTGAACCCGCTATCTTTCTCTTTCTCTTCATATCTATATATCCCTAATATTGATGGAGTTAGATTTCTTTGTCTTTCTCCTCCACTTCGCTCTATTCATTTTTATATCAAGGTGAATTCTTTAGAATATATCCTGTCTGAATCAAGTTAAGGTTTTCTGCCCCAGCATCCCTTTAGAACGTACCATTATAATCTTTATACTACAGCTTAAGCACATCTGAAAGAACTTATGTATAACATAAATATTAATATATAAGTCAATTGCATGAAGACGCTTATGAAAGTGGAGGAAGCGAGAGAGGTGTGCCAGGATCGTAGCAGGTGGAGAGAGGTGGTCTCTGCCTACCCCGCTGGGAACGAGGCGTGATATATATGTATGTATGTATGTATGTATGATACTTAGTTTCTTTTTAATTCGGCGAAGCGACGAGAGGATAGAAACGTTCATCGTTTGGTGAGTGATACACTCGCCTATAAGAAGGTGTATGACGTAGGATGATATGACCATATGATGAAGAACATATTGTGCTAATAGCCTTGAACATAAGATGCCAAATTTCGTTACCCCAGTTCAATAGCTGCAACGCTAATGTTTGTCGGAAGAAATTGGAGCTGCGGTGTAACTTAGATCTCCGGCAACAGATACCACCAGTAAATTGTGTCATGCTTCTAGTGTTTATGTGTGTGTTAGTAAACTACGTACACTTTAGAGTTACGGATGATCAATTTGGTAGCCAAGATCGCCAGCGCATGAACACTTAGCCGCGATGCGAGCATGTTTATACGCCGCGTCTGGTTCACGCGGGCAATAACAATAAAGTTTCATTTGAACAACGGTTTTAGAATTGAATATCGTCGATAAGCTGAATAAAATCATTTCAAAACAATTGAACATGGTCAAAAATTAACAGTTAGGATATCAAGAATAAAATTAGACCTCAATTTCACATATCAACTTATTGCAAGTAGGTCTCTATTGCCGGAGACCGTCTAGGTGTCACAGCATCTTCTATTGCAGCCGACAGACAGTACTGTGCAAACATTACAACGTTCCGGTGTGAAAGGCGTTGTAGCTAATGTAATTACTGGGATAACGAGACTCCAGCCACAATGTTGTGTAGTATATACTATCCTAATTAGAACCACGTTAACTCACGAACATTATATACATATTATATGTTTGAACTGATCGAGCTTTTATTGAAGAGCTTTCCTATTATAATGGAAACAGTAAAATTGAATAACAGACAGCATCTGTGCTTTCAATATTACTGTCTTTGTGGTGTAGTAGATAACCGCGTGTCTAGTAGTACAAAAGTGCTTGATTGTATTCCGGAAGTACATTAAAGATTTTTTATTATATAATGTTATAGAAAGAGACGAGACGAGCGAGACGTTCATTAAGTGATAAATAATACTCCTGCCAATAACGTGATGCTAGTTAAGATAATATGCAGCACCACATTACGCTCGTGCCTTAAGACTATATTAAGTCTCGTTACCGCAGTAATTTCACTAACTACAACGCTACTGTTTGTTAGCGCACTAGGCACTGTAGTACTACTTAAACGGTGTCCGACAACAGAGACCTAGCTACAGTACTTTCTTTCGTTAAGCTTTAAACGGCTTCTACCAGAGATATATTAAAACGTATATAACGTAGATTAAATTCACATGTAGTATATGTATGGATAGATAAAGTGATATTGCATTAATATATACATACATATATATATATTGCCTGAAGGTGTATAGTCACCGTTACGTGATTGGCTTGCGAGACCGTACGAAGGCTTATCTGCGAAGCAGCACGAGAGCCGTGAAGATTAACCTGACACCGATCGTAACGTCTCAGCTGTTTACATTGTACTATGATAACAGGAGTCGAGTTGTACTCAGCTTAGCAATGCACTGAAACTTTCAGGTGTTGCAGGAGCTTCTTACACTGTAATGCAAGCGACGATATCATATTCATGAACACCTGCATGTACATTCCTACAAATACATATCAACGATTTAATCTACTAAATAACTAAAACTAACTAGTTTTTAGCTGTAAATGTAAAGTTTTAATATTAATAATAATAACATTAACAATTTTATTAACTTAGACTAAACTTAGATTAAAAAAAACTTACTATAAGTTAATATGGACAATATTATTACTTAATAACATTTTAACACAACTCATCATACAAGAATTTTGTTGAATGAAACTTTAATGTGTTCCGGTTTGAACGGTGTTGTAGCAAGTGAGATTACTGAGGTAATGATACTTAAGATGTTGTCTTAAGTCGTCTAATGCGTGATGCTGTGTATATCATCCTAACTAGCGCCATGTTGTTGTGGGGAATCAGTAAGCTTCCTTCCTTCCTTGCTTTACAGTAGTTCCGAGTAGTGATGACCTACGTCTCCAAAACCTGGTCGCTAACTATAGTCCTCATAAGAAAGCTCAGTCACAGCGGGCGATGCTTGGAGTATCTCTGCTTAATCAATTCAGAGATGAGGAGTTCCGCAGAGGAACCAGCTCCACCGACATAGCCCTACGAGTCGTAATGAACTGGCAGCGGGCGAGGTATATATACCTGATGGACGTTGGGGTCTTAAAACACTGAAATGGCGATCCCATCAGGTAGACAGAGAAGATAAAAAGAATCGCTGGGAGCCACTGGATTCAAACAGCGCTAGACCGTGCTTTGTAGAACACATTACAAGAGACCTATGTCCAGGAGTTGAAGTTCATCGGTTGAAATGATGATGATATTGTGAAAACTTTATGTTAGAATTCATTCACAATAAAAATATGTCCATCTTCTTTGGTTGTGGTCAGAAAATTTGTCCTTACAATATTTCGTTTCGGTCGCTTGTTGAAATCTTTTGTTGGAGAATTCCTTTGAACCTTAACGTCTGGAGATCGCGACTTTTGTTACAATGGATGCTGGATGAAAGGGTTCATTGTTTGGAATTTAATATGCTAATCCTGGACATTAGCATGACGATAAATTTCACAATTTTTTTATTCTATTAAGGGACGGGACGACGACGAGTCATTCACCTGCTGTGGATACGCCTGCCCATAACAACATGGTACCAGTTAAAAGAACCACATTGCACTCATCGTCTTGACATAAGATGTGTCTCATATCTGCAGTGGATTCACTAGCTACAACGCCCTTCAATCCAGAGCATAGTAACGTTTGCACAGAACTTTTTATTGGCTGTAATAACCGTTGCGGTGTTACCTACCGAGACTGTCTGCGAACTCTTATCCCTGAGACACGTTGTAGGCTCTTGACCAACCTATGTTAATCCACTGCTAGATTTCTATCTTCTGATGTCGTCGATACATTAAGAGGGAGAGCGTCCCACATCCTTGCGTCCTTTGGCCGGCCCACTGCCACATCAGCATGAAGATTTTGAGAGCTACGTTGACAACTATAGTACGTCATCGAATTCTTTCGCTCTAGATTTTATCCCTTACATAAATGTCAAGTATAGCTTATCTTCATCGCTCGCTTTCGCTTTGAATCGATGGAACAGTCCAATGATCAGGAGCTATGTCTCTACGCCATAGAATATGCTGGAGGAGAAGATGAGAGAAAATTAATAGATCCAATTAACAATACTATAGAAAATAGTGTAGCTATTGAAATTACTGCAGTAATGATACCTAACTTACGTCTCAACACGACGGCCATACTGTGGTGCTATGTACTCGTATGTAATCAATATATAAATGAAGCCGTGAAAGCTCAGTGCGTAAGACTATCGTATTATTTAGTGGCGCGGGTTCAATCCCGACTGAGGTTGAGTTTCCTTTGAAAGCAAACGTTGTTAGGGATTGTACATGTTTCAGTAACTATAGCTTTCTTGGAATATGTGAAATCCACGCGCACTGTGTCAGCGTGGTGAATAAATAGCTTGAACTCCGTCCTTGTGGCTGCCTAGTATTTCATTATTATGTATTGTAAAAGTCTTGAAGAAGGGTGCGGAGACTTTTGTAAATGACAACGCACACAGATAGGTCGGCACTATATTGATAATGATCATAGTAATTTAAGGTGTACAGCGAATTACTAATAACATCAAGTTACAGAGATCCATAGAGATCCAGTTGATGGATAAAATTTTATACTCCGCAATGACTTACTGACCCAAGTATTGACATTACACACATACAGAGAGATCCAGTTGATGGATACTTTTGTATACTCCGTAATGACTTCTTGGTCAAAGTCAATATACACAAAGATATACGATCCTTATATGGATTTAAGTTACGACAAACGATAGCGCGATCTATTGTTCACGGTGGCGCCATCTGTTGAGTTGTTTTAACACTTCTTGTTATATTTAATAACTGGTAGTATTAATAACATCGTTCATCTCATCTAAATTATCGTATGAACTAATTACTTCTCTCATGCTAGCCATTAATTAAAATCTAGTATCTAAACGGTGGTGCAAGGAATTGGTACGTACCGTTCTATGGATAATTGAAACATTAGTATACATAAACAAGTGTTGCAGTGTGCTGGTACGAATTCGAAGTTAGCGGGCACTGCGGAAGAGATAATGTTTGCATATAAATCTACTGCTGTCAGGCGCCGACGATAAGCTCCGAGCATCCTGCTTACCTGCTTGCCTCCTATCACACCGAACAGCTTTACGTACGCTGGCAACATTTACATATTCGCTATGATAAATTTACTGGTGACCGGCCTGTGATGCCGGAGACTAACTATGTACCACCGAAGCTCCTATTTCTACCGCGATATAGTAATGTCCAAACATCTCTGGTTTCCGGTTTCAATGGTTCTGTAGGTAATTAAATTAGTAAGCATAAAGCCAGAGGCCGTATAAGCGGCTACCATGGCAGAGCCTATTTCTGCCGCCAAATAATTATGTGCATATCACTGTGTTCCGGCTTGAAATGCGTTATAGCTGGTGTAATTACTGGGATAACGTGACAACATCTTCAGTCTGAATGCGACGATTATAATCTGGTGCAGTGTATGGCATCCTAACTACTACCACGGACAATATATATATATGAAAGACACTGATAACGAACACTGTAGAGATATTTGAGGGATGATGTCCAGCAGTGATCATCTGTGAATCGGTGATAGTGAAGTTGATGATAACCTTTTCACTATGATCTGATATTTAAAAGATATAATATAGAGTTCCAATTTATTCTAGTGGTGGTGGGTCTTTGTTGCTGGAGATCAAAGGTAGATACCATCGCAGTTCCTATTTGTACCGCTAAATAGTGTGCAAACATTACCTTGTTTCGGTTTGAAGGATGCTGTACCTAGTGAAGTTACTGAGGTAGCGAACTTAACATCTTAAGGCGACGAGCGTCATGTGGTGTTGTGAATACCATCTTAATTAGACACACGTTATTATGGGTATCACTTACCATCAGGTAAATCTCGTTGCTTCGTTGAATAAATGTCAAAGCTGTGTTTATATTCACAACACGTTTGTGTGTGTGTTTGTATGTATGAACGGAAATAAATTAATTTGGCTACACTAAAAAGTACTAACTCTGAAAATCTGCAAGCTGAAGCGGAAGTGGGCCGTCTATGTCTGTCGAGTGACGGTTGATGGGGGAGGAAAGTCTTGTAGTGGACGGCCTCCCTCCAGAAGGACTGACGGCGTCATCAGGGCGGTCGGAAGTAGGTGGATGCGAGAAGCTGAACATCGCATTAGGTGGAAGACATTGGGGAAGGCCTATATCCAGCAGTTGATAAAGAAACGGTTTACTGACAAATAAATGCTTTATAATTTTTTTTAATCTAATCAATGTCTGATTAATAAGTTGACGGTGTGATATGAGGCCCATGTATTACATAAGCGACCAGTTAAACACCGGAATCCAACTGTTTATGGTAATGGACCTGTAAATCCTCGTGGATTATTCGCATGTACAGTTCATATTAATTAACTGAACACCTAAAGAAATTATTGAGACACTCGTTTGTTTCAACGAAACGTCGACATGGGTTAAAGTTGACGAAGATTACTGAGATCCGGTTTGGAGGTGGCTGTAGCTTTAGAAATTATTGATGCAAGGATTATACTTGTTAAGTCAACACGCTATGAGGTGCTGCGTATATCGTACTAGTTTCATGAAGTTATGCAAGTGTATCACGGCGCCATTCAAACCGGAACACAGTAGATTCCACTGTAGTATGAAGGCGTAGACTTTTTTATACATGTAGCTAATAGACGGACAGGCCGTTTACTCGTTTACGTAAACTCCATGGCATTGTGTTATTAAGACATGTTAAGTCATCCCTAATCACCCTTCAAACCGGAACACAGTAACGATTGCACAGTACAGTTCTACTACTGCCAGGTCTTTGATAACGGAGATCGCCTAGGTAGGTACCACCGCAGCGTCTATTTCTGCTGACAATACCGATGTGCAAATATCACTGTATTCCGGTTTGAAGGCAGTTGTAGCTAGTGTAATTAGGGTAACGAGACTAAAAATATTATGTGTCAGGCACTTACTATCAGGTGATAGTCCCGCTGCTTAACATACATACGTGTACAGTGTGTGACGACTAGCAACGAGCAAAATATATAAATTGTAGCAAATTTATCATTGCTGAGTAAGGAGATTACATCCTCAGAGGTTTCGTTCCGGCAACGTTTCCGTTTGTGTTCCGCCGGAAGAAGTGCTTTGCTACGAAATGCATTTACCAGCTTAACCACCCCCACCCCCTGTCGCTGTCGAGCACACAATATGCAGCTTGGTGAAGATATGATGCATTTTAAACTCATGCATTTTAATACAAATGATGTATGAAGCAGCGTTTATCTCTGGTACAGCTTCGTATCCTCACGTTGTCATCAAGGACACCACTTGTCATCAAGGAAAGGTTGAGAGAATCAGGCCAGGAGGAACCCTGTGAAGTGGACTGACCACATGGTTCATCATCACTAAGCTGTAAAGGTAGCCACCAACACCTGGTGCGATGACCACGCCAACTCCCTCAAGAGTGATACCGAAGAAGAAGAAGATAAAGATACAATTTTGATATGATTCATTTTATTCTCATTCACTTGCGAAGTTCCTTCAAGGCACATCTATTGAAGAATACCTAGGCATATTTTTTTTCAACGGACTGATGGTACGAGCTGAACGATCATCTGATGGTAAGTGATACTCCCGTCCTTAAAAATTCAGCACTATGAATGGCACTACATACAGCAGTACATTGTACTCTCCGCTTCAGACATAAGATGTAAAATTTCGTTACCCTGTTCAAACATTACTGAGTTCTGGATTGGAGGACGCTGTAGTAAATCTTAACTATCTCCATTTCGTCTGTCTTCATCCTCATCCAGTGAAGTCTATATCATTCTGTAATACCTCTTTACCTATCCTTCATTCACAGTAATCATTGTGCGAACTTTGCCATCGTTATTACACAGTAGCGACTCGTCATGTTCCGTTAGATGGTCACGGACCATGAATGAGAACCATTACGTATAATTAGTACATTTCAATATACTGGATAAATTTATCGTACGTCTAGTACAATAACATTAATCGGCGGATCGCATACTAATTGGTCGATTATGTTAATAAAATGGCCGACGCGTACCTAACCTCCCGTCGTAAATTATTATTTATTGCATTATTGTCATAAGAACAATATTTTAGCTATACATATATATACGTAATGTTTCTTTGTATTATTGACAGTTAATTAAACCCTGTGTTCCTCTGTAATCAGTCTTATTTGAATGAATATAAATTGAACCACAAAATCTATACACTATTACGTTCTGAACTGAAAAAAATCTACGTGTAATCAAAGAAATGACATTTAACGTTTATTGTTTAGTGTCCATCTTTTTTTCAATATTTTTGACACTTAACATAATAAATAAATTTCTTTTATCCTTCATACCTCTCAGAAAATGACAGCTTTGCTTTACCGACGTAGCTGATTATATTCCTTACACCGCCATCTATCGATGCAGTCGCACTCCACACTTCTTTACCGACGGAGCGAGACTCGGCAAAATTCAAATTAAAGAAATGTTTTATAATAACTATTTCTTTATATATAATTGTGTATGTGTAATCATTATTTATAGTAGTAGACGTTCATGTGTTAAGATGATGATGAATTATCATTGATGAACAAAAAAATATTCACACATTTATTTTATTAGTAGTAGATCTCTGTGCCAGATACCGTCTAGATACACACACCTATTATCACAGCATGATAAACAGTAGGTAAACACCACTGTGTTTCGGTTTGAAGGTCGCTGTAAATGATGTAATTACTTAGGTAACAACACTGAATAACATATGTCTGAAGGCGACGAGCAATGTGGTGTAGTATACGCGTACCATCGTGTGAACGTACCGCTAGCTTCGTTGAATAAATAAAAGGGTACTGGTGGCAGGTCTCTGTTGCCGGTGATCGTCTTGGTACCACCGCAGCTTCTATTTTGCCACCAAACCATAGACAAATATTGCTGTATTCTGGTTTGAAAGATGTTATAGATAGGAGATTAACTAAACACAGTATCTAAAGCGACTAGCGTAATGTTGAGTTTTGTATCATCGGAACCAGCACCACTGTATTATTGGCGTATTTACTGTTAGGTGAAAATCTCTCTCCTCGCATCATCATCATCAGCCAATAGATGTCCACTGCTGGCACATTGGCATCCCCAAAGATATCCACATAGATCAGGTATAGATTCATATGGAAGAATTTAGGTAAATTTTCACTACGCTAGTCCAATGGGGTTGATGGTGCGCCACGAGCTGGTGAGGTTGGCTGAGATCACAAGAGTTATTGTGCGGAAACCCTCTCACCCTTTTACACTCGCCGCAGCGCTTCATGAAAAAAGCTGTAAAATATAGCAGTAACTCATCTCTAATTAAATAACGAGATCCAGAATTCCACTAAGCTTAAGGAGCTTTCCTCTCAAGCAGCCGCGTCGTAAGTCGCTGGAGGCGTTGTAATTAACAAGGAGTTACGAGTAATTGCTCGGCGGTGCCCTGCTCCATATTAAAGTGGATGTCATTTCCACTTACCTGAAAGGTACCAACATCCGAATCAGATTTTTGACATACATTTCCATCGGTGACGCGTGACCTATTGATGTGGTGGAGGCCCATGTCCAGCAGTGGACGTGTATCGGATGATGATGATGATTGCCATCGGTCTATCTTCAACCTTCTCTTTTCATTAGGCCAATGGACGGCAAGAGAGACGTTCATCGGACAGTAAGTAATACGCCTGACCATAACACCGCGCTACTTAGGATGATAAACACTGCACCACATTGTGCGCATCACTTTTGACATAAGATATACACTATTGTTACCCCGGTAATTACACTAGCTACAACGCCATTCAAATCAAAACATGGTAATGTTTGTTGGCTGCAATAGACGCTTCGGTGGTACTTCGACAGTCTTCGGCAAGGGACTTACCACCACTGAACCAATTATTGATTTTTAAAAATGTGTGTTAAATTGATCTTTGGGAGAGGCCTAGGCCCAGCAGTGGACATCTATAGGCTGACGATGATTATTCCAATAAACATTTAAGAGAAGTATGAGAAGCTGTGTCGCTACTCTACTCTTGTTAAAGAAACCTTTAACCACGAGTAGAGTGACGAGACTACTTGCCAACAGAAGTACTATCATTCTAATCTCTAGGCCTTTAGGTCTCTTTAAGGGTATATTAAACACTTTGTTTTATTTACTTAAACATTTATAAGTTATTGTCAAGTTCCTACAGAAATATATTTTCATCATCAGACAATAGACGTCCACTGCTGGATATAGGCTTCCCCCAAAGAAGGTCGGCATGGACTTCGATACCGCTGGGCACTAGGGGCTACACACGGGGAGATTTGGGCCATTTCCCACAACAGACAGATATAGAAAAATGATCCCTGTAGGAGAAACATTCTAACAGTTGCGAAATACGAAACGGTCACCCATCCAAACGCTGATCAAGAAGCTTTTGTAAACGACAAGTGCTTTCACTGTTAGTCCGTTAATGTTTCGGTTAAGTCCATCTTTTATTCTCTAAATACTTTAACAGCGACTCGCCGAGGTTTTGAGTGTAACGTTAAATAATTAAAAGTGGTGCAAGGGTGAAACGTCGGAAAATTTATTTCACCACATCTTAAGTGTTGTATAATATTAACGAAACCACAATACCTTCAGCTTGTAAATATCAATTACGAGTAAGTATGATTTACGTTAACTTAAACATAAACAGTAACACTTAATTGGGAACAATGAAGTGGGCTGTTTAAGTTTATTTATTGAGACACAGAGCATTCTCATACACATGATCATACTCATTTATAAAGAATAAACGATCCTTCTAATATTCCCACTACTGGGACACTGGGCTAACTCTCGCAGAGGAGATTTAAGGCTATTTTTTATATGAAACATGTCAAGTATGGTATATGATATAAATTTGAAAGCTTTTGGTTTTGTCACATGTGGGTTTCCTCACGCTTTTCTTCACCGGAAGTTTATACTCAGCGGGATCTGAACCAGTATTTACCAATTAAGCTATGACTTATTATTCACATAGTAATAAATTTAAAATAATAACTTTGTACTAATTCGCTAGTGTTTAACAAAAGGTGAATACAGGTAACACAGCTTAAGTACTTTAACAGATCATCTTTTTAAATCAGGCTTTCTTTTTGCTAATTCATATCCATCATGCTACTCTTCAATTCAATTCAATCGGTTGAGGGTACCAGGACACGAGGAAGAACACCTATGAGATGAAATCATGAGACCTATGAGATTATAGTTATCACTATATGAATGCACTAGGAAGGAAGTCATCAGTTAGGAAGCGACGTGTTGTTCAGCTTGCGGCCAACACCTGAAGTGATGACCATGACCACTTTGTCAAGAGTGATACCGACGAAGAAGACTCTTCTACTGCTGTAGTAGTGTAGTGACGACTAAATTCAAAGCATTTTTTTTTTCTTTTCACCTAGTAATATTTACTGTGTGAATCAATTCGCTATTACAGTCAAACGACGGATACGAACCCGCTACTAGTATTTTGTCAGCTGTCGAATAATTTGAGCATAGCAGTAGGTATTATGAGACGTTCGGTTATAACCGGGCTCTCAACTGTGAAATGATACTACGGTGATAATAACAAGGAAGTGACGTCATTACAAATTACGCCATGATACGTCTTAATGTAACGCGAAATCACATTTTGCACTCCGCTGCTTATAATTAAATTATATGGAGCCGGCTTATGAACTTCAACTAATTCAACGTTCACGGGATTTTATTAAAAAAAAATTATGTGATGAAGCGACGAGATGCGAGATGTTCACTTGATAGTGAGTGTTACGTCTGCGCAAAAGGTGGAGATAATAATCATGATACACACAGCACCAAGTAGCATTCATCGTAGGACATATGTTAAGTGTCGATACCATAATAATTTGATTAGCTACAGCGCCCTTCAAAACGGAACATGTTAACGTTGGGACACTACTGTAGGATAGTTAAAATATGCGCTGCGGTGGTAAGAAACTTACTACCAGTGCAGACTCTACCGGCAAGCAGTTATCAGGTATATTTACTAAGTCGTAACATTACTGTTCCTTTTATGACCACTCATTGCTTTTTATGAAACAGAATATATAATCTATATATATATCTGATATGTCTATAAACTGATCATGATTATATATATGTGTGTGTGTACATATATACACACAAATATAATATATGCAGAGATTCATTAGGTCAACACGAGATCTCTGAAACTATTAGACGTAAACACTAACAATTTGGTATAGATATTGCTTCTGTCGCTTCAAAGTCGCCTGAGAATGAATTATAAAAAATCCTTACCCATAAGCGAGTTACGGGGGTGTTAATAACGAGAATAGACCCTTGGGCGGCGGGTTACCCCCTCACGCAAATATATCTGAAAAATTTCAAATCCAATTCTATATTACGGCCAACGCAGCGGGCGGGGAACAGCTAGTAATTTATTAATACTTAGCTACTATATTAGCTACAATACTACTTAGCTATCATAACTTAGATATTATCTTAATATCGGTTAATGGACTCCACAGTTAAGCCATTAATTGTAGCTTTATAGAAAATAAAACATCTACCTGCAAATAAGTAATATCTAATAATAATGATCTATTGTTTCTTACTAAGAATAAAGTTGAAAGTAGGTCTTATAGCCAACCGAACAAGTTTCCGCCTTGTCGTGGGGGAGAGGCTCAGTGACCTTGGCTTGGAGACGATGATGCTAAGAGGGACCTACCCGGCCAGACCGAGATGGTCAGTGCTGGTGAACTAACCGGTGCGTTGCTGTAATGTTGTTGGTATTAAGATTCACCGGTCTCTTTTTTTTTCTTTCCTTCTCTTGCGGGTTTCCTGGTTCAGGGTCTTTAAGGTATTTTACATTTACTATCAGTGTTTTTCTAACTCTATATCCTACTCATACTCATCTTTCATTCTACTTCTTTCATGCTCTGCTCATCTTTCAAACTTCGTATCTCTATCATTCTACGTTCCATTTCCTCTCATTCCTCTCCCGAGCGAAGACTGTCGCCTCATGCTTTTCTTCCCAACTGAAAAAAGATCTGATACAATTTTTTTTCTAGAGTTATCGATCATCAAACAGAGACGGGGACTAGACAGGAGATTCGAAGGGATTTGTTGGCTAGGTGAGGTAAAGAGACCGAAAGGAGGGCGCGATATAACCCGTCTTTGCCCCTGCAAGGGTATGTATGCGAAGACATTAACCCCACGTAAAACAAAAAATAAAAGTATTTCAGGTCGTTTTGGCAAGTATTCACTTTTGACCCTTTTTTCTGTATTACTCGTATATTTCTATTGAATTTTTATGACGATTTATGAGTGTCTCATGTTAGAATCATATGCAGCTTAAGTGTGTCAGTTTGTCGTCATTATCTTATTGGTTTGTTGCTTGACAGTGCCAGCCAATGGAGTGAAGTTGCCACTGAATTCAAGTAGTCCATGCACACTGATACCATGCATGCAATTATCATTGTTAAATTAAATTTCCATAACAATTAAAACAGCTGTGCAGATACACAACATACATTTACATTAATTTCCACAACCTTCTTCTTCTTTAAGTGCTTCACCAACTAGTGAAGGTTGGCGATCAGCGTGGAACAAATCGGATACTCCATATATGCCAGTCCATTCCCTGATATACCTCAACCAAGACTTTTTCCATTAGTTATAATTATAAGATTGTTTACAAACAAAATATTCACTGATTTAATTAGCAGTCACCTTTGCACAGATATTCTTAATCACAATTAATACTATCTAGACCAGCAGTCAGTTCTGTTGACTGCCGGACGTCTACTAGCAGTTATATATATATAGTTCCTCATTGAGACGAATTTATGTATAGTAAATATCTCATTCGCACACATTCGAGTTTCGTGAGAGGGAGCAATAACGTATGTAATTAAGAAAAACACCGCAGTAAACTTTACGGACTGTTGTAAATTACGGCCTGCCAAAATAAACTACCGACTTTTATCGCTAAGTGTGTTGTAGACCATTATCCTTCGCGCCGTGGGTGTTTGCGAAAAAAATTAGACATAGACATCTTACAGGACGATAAATTGGAGGATGTATTGACGGAGATCAAAATATATGATCACATTGTCTTCTTATTTGTATTGACCAGTACTGGACACTGTCTAGGTACCACAGCAGCTACACTTGGGGCCGACAAACAGCAGACGTTACTGCGTTCTGGTTTAAAGGGCGATGCAGTTAAAGAATTTACTCGAGTCAGACTTATCTTATGTATCAAGGCGATGAGAACAACGTGATGCTTTGTATCTGATCCCTGAAAGAATATTAATGGAACTTAACATCTGAATTGGGTTTAGTTTTCATTATATCCTGTCGTAACGGTCTCCGTCCATCATCTCGGCGGTCGGAGCGGTTACTCGTGTTCGTTAGAATTTAAACATAACCCTAAACTTGCGACCTCTTGAATAAAGATGAGCTTCGGAACAGTTCAGTTAGGCACAATGAATGCAAAATGTGACCTTTGTTAACCATCTTAAATACTTGCTTGGATGCTGTGAATATAGATTTAAGAAAAATGATGATATCATGTACAACAGAATACACTAGAGTTATTAGGAGATAGAGGAATAAAATTGAGAACAGAGATCTAATTTATAGATGGGCGATTAGTATTAGTTTATAAATTAAATGAATATGAAAAAGTACAGTCGTGATAGCTCAGGTTATAAGACGATGGCTGAACCTGGTCTCCGGTCATTGAAGTACTCACGAAGCAGATGGGGTCTGCATAAGACAGACCTCGGGACCACCCATCATATTATTAGCGAGGCCGTGGTTATATTCCGAACGGAGATCCGGTGACCTCTCCACACGCCGAAGGTGATCACCACGGTTTTATTGGGTAAAATTCTCCACATAACTCTGACCTCCCCAAAAGACAGAGAATCTTTCCGATTAATTCCCCTCCGAAACCGAAAATAAAAGGTTATAAGACGGTCGTAAAGCTTCAAGTTTCGAAGTCGATAGTTCGATCTCTATTAAGGTGAAGCTTCCGGTGAAGGTAGACGTGATAAGGAAAGACTATCCTGGACTTCTTGTGGAAGTAGACCAAGAGTTCCAGTAATAAAATTAGATAGGCTATTTATTCATTTATATATAGACTCATGATTATATCAGTATGATCATTTGTAGGGTCTCTTGATTTGACCCCATATTTAGACTAGAATTTCATTCCACACAGACACCTCATACGATTGGAAGTTAGTCAATAACCATATTTTTTATAAAAGGAAGAATTAATCTAGATTTACAGACATTTCAACAGCTTATTGACCTAAATCTTGATAAATATTCCAAAGCCTTTTTCTTACTTACCTTTGCAATTTAAAATAGTAGTTGTATTCAGAAAGTGTGCTACCTTTTAAGATAATTTATTTTCCAATGAAGCGAAATTCTTTGATCTTTTAAGATCGCGAGACTTTTATCAGTCTGTTTTCAGTGGATGGAGAAGATCCTTTAATAACTCTAAATGGGATGGTACCTAATAAAAATCATCATCCTGTACAGTATCCTGATTGCAGATAGAATAGAATATAGATCCTCTGCGGTAGTAGTCTGGTAAACTTTGGCGGGGGCAATGACCTCAAGTGATAGTCAGTCGGCTGATGATGATGATGATGATTTTGATACGACGTCTAACGGATGGTAAATGCGTCTACTCACATAGTGTACACTGCACCACATTCCTTTTAAGACGTACTGTTACCTAATACTATTTGCATAGTGTACGCTATTGTTTCAAAAATAAGCACTACGTTAGTACCTATTTAGACTATAGTCTCCAAAAGAGACCTACCACCAGTAGGAACTTAAAATTCAATAGCATCTTTTCCAAACGGTCAAACCTATTTTGAACTAGCTTTCATACACTGATGGTAGTGTCTCTCTTGTCGGAGACCGTCTAGGTTCCACCGCAGGACCTATTGCAGCCGACAGTACTGTACGAACATTACTGTGTTTAGGTTCGAAGGGCGCTGTAGCTAGTATAATTACTGGAGTAATGACACTCAACATCTTGTATCAGGCGACGAGCGCAATGTGGGGCAATGGATACCATCTTGACTAGCGCCACGTTGTTATGAACAGGCGTATCACTTACCATCAGGTGAACGTCCCGTTCGTCTCGTCGCTTAATTGTGTAAAAAAAAATACAATTACTTGATCGCAACTTACTAACATGATGGTTTAACGATGACCGATCGATGTGGAGATCTTTGAGGGAGACCTATGTCCAACAGTGGACGTCTATAAGCTGATGATGATTATGAAGAAAGAAAGTCGTGCCTATATTAATGTAGCGTTAGTTAGATATACTTCACCATATCGTTATGCTTATGTTCAAATATTGTTTCATTGGAACCGCTCTACGTCACCACGAGGCGCGGGTTCGAACCCCAATTAACTTGAGGTTCCTTTGAAGGTAAGATGAGGTCAAGATCAACCAGAATGGCTCATGAACAACAGTTTAAGTGGACATGTCACTCCCATCAACCTGAACTTGGTCAGCGTGGTGGAAACAGGTTTTACTTTAAAATAGAAGTCTCTTTCTTAGTCCCAGTTTTAAGAGTATTGTTTAAAAAAAAATAATACTACTTAAATATTAGATTTTTTATCATTAAGTAAATACTGTGGTATAAATGATAGTTATAAAGAGATGTATAAGTAAGTAAAGAGCTTAAGCACCACTAAGCTCCCGATTCTGCTCTAATGAAGGTATTAGATCTCAGACGGGTAACGAGTAACGAACCGCTACGAGAAATACAAAGTATTACGTTCAAGTTACAGTAAAATGGTATTGCGGTAAAGAACAGATGTGTTTGGTGTAGCTGGTGGTGAAGTCTTAACGTCTCTCTCACCCTCTACCCTCCTTGGTTAGTTAACACGCTCATATTGAAAATACAGCCTCAATACGAATAGCTTTCCTGTGTGACATATGAGAGCCTATACATCTTGGACAAGCTCCATCATTGTCACTTCATCATCACCATCAGCCGATAGACGTCCACTGCTGGACATAGGGCTACCCCAAACATCACCTTTGTAGGGAATTCATATGGGGAGATTTGAGTCGTTTCCCACCACGTTAGCCCAATGCGGGTTGGTGGGAGCCAGGGTCTCCTTTGTTGATTATCAGGGTGCACCACGAGCTGGCGAGGTTGGCTTGGATCCCGAGAGATGTGCGGGGGCACTTACCATCATATAAAATTAAGGTCTATTTTTACCCTATACCACGAGTAAGGAAACCCGCTACTATATATATCAAAGCGATGACAGGGATCCGCTGTGTATCGTAGCAACTACTGATATAATTTTTTTTTTAAATGTTGTGTAAATACCCTATATTTCTACGACTTGTACGGGGCCTTTACTCAAAGACTTTCCTCCCAACGACATCATCAAGGCGGTCGGAAGTAGATAGATATGAGAAACTGAGGATAGCAATAGATGGAAGACATTGGGGAAGATCTATATCCAGCAGTGGTTAAGCAAAAGCTGGTAACGATGATAATGATGATGATGTTATGTAAATATCCTAAATAGCACCATAACGTAATGAACATGCATTTTACTGACTTCTAAATTAAGATCCAGTTAATCTAGCAGTATTATTAGGCTGAGTAATGTGACCTGTAATCCAGCTGGTACGTTGTCTCCTAAGACCCGTTCAGATCAGATGAACACGTGGACATCTAACTTAAAACCTAATTTACATCTAAGTTATTTATTAAAGCTGATAGGTCTAAGTTGGATCTTATGCAAATTACTTCGCAGGCTCTGACCCCTTCATTGGTATTTACAGGTTAATATGAAACTAGATAAATTTCTAAACTCTGCTATGGACTGAGGTTATTGTGGGGTAAGACTAGGTTATGTACCTCTTTATGGTCACTTATACTTAAGTGACCATATATAAGTTTATATTTTTAATTAAAAAACAATGTTTAGAGTTTATTAGTGAAGTTTACCTGTCCGTAATAAAGTAGTGATGAGATGATATACACTGCAACATAGTACACCTGTAGTGTTATAATAGATGATGAGTCTCGTGGAGATCTTTGGGGTAGTTCTATGTCCAGCAGTGGCTGACAAACGGCTGATGAAGAAGATTTGAACTAGTGAAATTACTGGGGTGATGAGCCTTAACATTACATGTCTAAAAGCGACGTTGTTGTGTATATCATCCTAACTAGGGCCCTGTAGTATGTACCACGTTGCTTCCTTGAATAAAAATACGCTATTAATCTTCTTAGTATTTATTTCGTCTTAAGTATCGTTAACATCCTATGTCTCAAGTAATTCCCTCCGTTATGAACCCTTACAAACGACAGCCCCTAGCGTCTGGCGATGCGTCAGCGCAGTTCCGATTGATGTGGGGATCTTTGGGGAGACTTATGTCCAGCAGTAAACGTCTTTCGGCTGATGAAGATGATGATGATGATGACTTTACTAATTCTACTAAGTTTCAAGTCTCTTCAATCCGGAACACAATACTATTTGTCGTCCGCAATAGGCGCCGTTCTAGTACCTATCTAGACGGTCTGTAGCAACAGAGACCTAAGTCCAAGTATAGTTTTGATAACCTAAAGAGATTTAGTAAAGTTTATAAAGCCAGGGTGTGCTTATTAAGAGGTTCTATGTAAACAGTTCTTAAAGCCTCTTTGTTTATAAAAAATTGCTACGCGTAGTACGGATTCGTTTGTAAGCGGAACACACGCTTTATGGTAGGGGCGGGGGTCAGAACGCGATATTCATCAAAAGCAGGCCGCGAAGGGTAGTATTTGAAATATTCAAACTCCACGCGGCCCGTGACACATTCGCAATGAAACCAATAAACTCGGAGCTAGTAAGGATAACATATTACTACATTATATTAACATACCAAAGGAAATCTATTAATGTATATTTATGTATATATTATATATATATGTGAATGGGCTTCATTTGTTCGCCAATCACGTGAAAACTAGTGAACATATCGATACTGGAACATGAGCATTCGACGCTGAATGATTTGTAGAATTTCATAGATCCCTCATTGTTTTATGTCTAATGAACTTTTATGAACATTTTCATTTGGTATTATTCATGCGGTTGCTATAGTAACAGTTGCTAGATAGCCATTTGCAGTTGCGGTTGCTACCAAGGAATATTTCGTACAAATTTCAAGTCTGATTTTGTATTACGACCTGCAAATCGGGCGGGGAGCAGCTAGTATATATTTTTGTAGTGTTTCATACCCATTACAGAATTATATAATAGTATAAATTCACTGTTTTAATGATGGAAACTGGTTCTCTGCGATTTCTTTTTCTTTCTGTGATTTTATTTAAAAAAAATACACCAATACTCTTTCGACTACCTTTTTTTATATTATCACGCCTTTTTTCCTAGTAGGGGTAGGCTATCTCTCACTATATAGGTCTCTAGGTAACTACTACGCATATATCTTACATCTCTTGTTATAGTTCTCTACATATTACAATTCTACATATATAATAGATAATATATTTTTTATACTACGAAGGGACGAAATGAGCGGGATGTTTACCATATGGTAAGTGATACGCCCGCTCATAAGAACAAGACGAGAGTTATGAACATCCCATCACGCAACAATTCACAGGAGCAGATAATGCACACCCCTACCACATAACAACTCACAGGACTCAAGCCAACCTCATCAGCTCGTGGTGCACCCTGCTAATCAACAAACGAGGCTCTGGCTCCCAACAACCCATTTTGGGCCAGTGTGTTGGGAAATGGCCCAAATCTTCCCATATGAACCCCCTACAAAGGTGATTGGGGACGGCCTATGTCTAACAGTGGACGTCTATCAGCTGATGATGATGATGATGACACTTTGCCACACTGCACTCGTTGCCTGAGACATGTCAATATCATCAGTGATTTTCTAACTACAGCGTCTTTCAAACAGGAACACGGTTTTCGGCGACAGAAATCGGCGCTGAAGTGGTACCTAGACGGCAACGGAGACCTACCACCAATGAATGTATAACACAGTTTTTTTATATTACCTGTAGAATCCGGTATGTACGTACAGTGATTGTTGTCAGGCTTCATATACCCGGATCAATACCCGGGTGATGTTCCACTTTATCCCTGACCTGCCGGCATGTTCAATATGCAAACGCTCGCCTCTTCAGCGAAAGGGAATTCAAACCAGTTCATATATTAATAAATATATTGGATTCCTATCGAACCTTTCTATGTTCAATAGAAAATATGTTTTACTATCTTTTCATAGAGCTGAAATATTCATGAATAATATGAGGTTTGACTGGTGGTAGGTCTCAGGAAACCGTTCCTGCAGCAGAGACCTACCACCCCAGCACCTATTGCAGCTGACGAACTACTGTGTAGGGGTGTAAGAGTTCCCGCATAACAACTCACGGGATCCAAACCGACGTCACCAGCTCGTGGTGCAGCCTGATAATCAACAAACGAGGCTCTGGCTCCCACCAACCCGTATTGGGCCAGCGTAGTGGGAATTAACCCAGATCATTCCATGTGTAACCCCTACAAACGATGGCTCCTCGTAATGTGGGGATCTTTGGGGAAGGCCTATGTCCAGCTGTGGACGTCTATCAGCGGATGATGAGAGATGAACTTTGATTTGAATATATTCTATTGATAGTAATTAATACACCTAATCATAACAGCATAACAACGTGGTGCCAGTTAGAATAATAAACATTGAGGAGTTACTGAGGAGTCCTCTTTCTCTTAAAGCGGAACTTCCAAATTTTTTCACGAATTCTTTTCCTTTTCATCACATAAGAGATTTGAATTTGTTCTTTTTTATTTCTCTCTTTCTCATAACACATCCTCATCCCCATTCTTGCTCTACTCGCATCAAGCGGCTTTCTTCGACCCCACAGCTAGTATGGCCTCAGGTACCACCTAGCACTAGAGCCGTCGTTTGTAGAGGATCTTATGAGGAGTTAAGGTAATCTCTACCATACATTATTATAGCGGAGGACTTGAAAATAACTTAAGTAAAAGGAATTGGCGTAAGTAGTCTGTCGGCTGATAAAAATGATGATGATGATGAAAGGAATTTTAATAATTTCGAATGTAAATCTAGAAATTAATTTCCCGTTTCACTGTTTCATAAAACGACTAAGTTATCCTTTCATAAAAACCGGTGATTAGGGATGAGGGATAGTAAGTAATAAATCTCTTCAAAAGATAACTCGACTGTCTGTTGTAAAGTCAAGGGGCTCGTTATTTCAGAAAGAAAAAAACTCATCAGCTCGGATTTTATGAGGCGATATTTTACGAGGACTCCCTAATAGCAGTTGTTACGAATTGTAATTTTTAATAATTTGTAGAATTACAGTATTACGTTATATATATGGAAAGGGCTATGCTGAAGGTTTCCCTGCGTGATAGAATCAGAAATTATGAGATCCTCAGAAGAATTAAGGTCACCGACATAGTCCAAAAGATTGCTAACTTCAAGTGGCAATGGGCAGGACACATCGCTCGAAGGACTAATAGTCGATGGGGCATTAAGATCCTAGAATCGCAACCGCTTACCGGAAGACGTAGTCTTGGCAGACCTTTGCGGGACGCAGCTGGACGCGGGCAACACAGAAACAATCGATGTGCAGATCTTTAGGGGAGGCCTATGTCCAGCAGTCTCTCCTAGACTCTCCGGACTCGTATTTATGTATGCTGTATTTCGGTACTATAATCTTTTTTTATTGCATCGAGCTCACGGAGTGTGAGGGGTCTTGCACAACAACTCACAGGACCCAAGCCAACCTCACCTGCTCGTGGTTCAGCCTGCTAAACAACGAACGAGGCTCTGGCTCCCACTAACCGGCTTTGGGCTAGCGTGGTGCGAAATGACCCAAAAATATGAACCTCTACAGACGACGACTCCTAGTACCTCGCCATCTTGCGGGCAGCACAGGATTAATCGATGTACAGATTTTTGAAGGAGGCTTATGTCCAGCAGTGGCCGTTTAGTGGCTGATCATGATGAGGATGAGCTCCCTTACATCAAATGGACAAATCGATTAATGTAATGATTTATGTTTCCAATGGAAGAGCTGAAGCAATGTTTCCGTTTCGATGAACAGAAATGTGCGCAGATTAATCTCATCAACGGATTGCAATCAGCTAAAATACACAATATTTCATTAAACACTCTCATAATTTCACCCCGGCTCTGTAATATTTTACCCTGTTTTTCCAATTCACCGAGGAGTATAATATTTTGTAATACTGTTATAAAACTATAACATACATACATACATATATCACGCCTCGTTCCCAGTGGGGTAGGCAGAGACCACCTCTCTCCACCTGATACGATCCTGGCACACACATCCTCCACTTTCATAAGCGTCTTCATGCACGCTCGTCGGTTGCGTGTGCTTTTGACCCGGCCTTTCTTTAGGACATCTCCGATTTGATCGGAGTATGTCCGCCTAGCTCGACCTGCACCGATTTTTCCAATCATTCTTACCTTGTATATTTCTTTTGTTAATCTTCTTTCATCCATTCTTTCGACATGGCCGAACCATCTAAGCATCCCTTTCTCTATCCTTGTCACTACATCTTCAACCACGCCGCACCGCTTCCTTATCACACTGTTCCTCACTTTGTCCATCCGTTTCACTCCAGTTATACTTCTCATCTCCACAGCATTAATCCTACATTCATGTTTCTTCTGCCATACCCTATACTATAAAGGAATGAAAATCTCTTCAGGAATAAAACTGGAAGGTATTCCTATATACCAATGAAGGTAGTAAAAGTTAAATATATTACACGTTTCATCACCATCACCATCAGCTGATAGACGCCCACTGCTGGACGTAGGCCTCCTCATAAGATTTTCATATCTATCGTACCTCCGTTGGCCGCTTCCAGCGGCTTTCCACGACCTTCACGCAGTCAGCATGGCATCCGGTACCGTCGGGCACCAGGGGCCGTCATTTGTAAAGGTTCATGTGGTCAGATTTGTACTAGTTCCCACCAGGCTGACCTAATGCAGGTTAGTGGGAGCCAGAGCCACGATTTTTGATTAGCAAGATGCACCAGGAGTAAGAGAGGTTGTCTTTAGTCCCATGGGTTATTGTGCGGGACCCCTTACTCCCCCTTACAGTACACGTTTATTGCGACAGTACACAGATCATATATAAAGACATGAATTGTAATAAAATTAATTCCATGCACAGTACGGGCGCGGGTGCATCTTCTCTGCAATGGTACAACAGGACCTAGCTCAACATATTTTTTCATTGCTGGTGGTGAAATACTTATTGTAGTGAGGATCCTCGTAGTTCCTACAAAACGATACATTTATGTATCATAGCGTAACGTTCATTACTTTAAGAGTAATTTGATCTTGAATATTGAAGTGATAGATGCCCGTTATCTCGTTCAACACCGTCACCATCAGCCGATAAATTTCCATATGGATATAGCACTATCGAAAAGACATATAAATTAATCAGTTCTGCATCTGCCTGCGTCTAGAGACTTTCAAATTAATATACATTTCTCAATAAAACTTAAGCAAGTTACTTAAAATACCCCGTATGATAAGAGTGTTGAAATCCCACCACTTATCATCGTCATTATCATCATCAGCTGATAGACATAGACAATTATGGACAATTTACCAATGTCGTATCGCAAAAGTCGACTATTTATATATATATTTTCAGAAGAAATGCTCTAGCTTTCTTTAAGTCTGTTGCCAAAATACTCAAGAGCGGTGAGGATAGTATTTTGGAAAGACCTTGATTAGGTGAACGTGGGCTGAGATGATGATGAAAACATTGCGTAATTCATTATTAGTTCATCAAACAATACAGAACTACGCAGATATTGTTTATTTCAATAAAGTAATACTTAATAAAAACTGAGTGGGAGTTGTAGTAAACAAAATAGAAAATAAGTAATAAACACTTAGCTAAATTAATCAAACGTTTCAAAGTCAGCATCCCCTCTTCGGCACTACGAGAATATAACAAGAGCACTGCAAAGCGGGCCAGCGAGGGTACAGTAAATAAGTACCGTCCCCGCTTTCTGAGTGAGGTCAAATAATTCCACCGGATACTCCAAGTTACCAGCTGCCCATTTCCCTAAAGGCACACAGCAACAAAAGCAAAAGTACTTCTCAAAGGCAGGTGAGCGTGACAAAACTAAATTCCAAAGAAAGAGTCGAAAAATGGATTAATACTAATACTAATTATTGACGTTATTATAACTTCACACGATTTTAAGTGAAAATAAAGCTGTACATAAAGCACACTCGTCGTGAATGCTCCCACTGTTAACAGCCGGTACAAAATAATGACTGACGACGCTGATGTTGTAAGTACCTGTAAGTAAATACAACTATTTCTTTGTTCTATAATAATAAATATTAAATTTTTAGCAATTTTAACATAATAAATAAACATAACCAAAAGTGCGAGCTTTTCTAGACCGTCAAGATGAGAAAAGTATACTGCTTCAATTCATCCTGATAGTGAAACTGGTGGGTTAAGGTCTTAGTCGTAGGAAGAGATAGTAGCTGCATAACACCAGAGAGTAGACCTGAATCGCAAGTGGTGTCCAATAGTTCCGCCTCATAATAGATCTGCTATCCGCTAGTCGGAGAGGCATCTTAAGAAAAAGAATAAATAAGAATAAAAAAAGAAAACAACAGAAGTTTCGATAGAAATGATTACCAGCTTCCAAAGCAATCTTTCCACTGTTCGCAGTTTTAGGGTTACTTACCTTCGAACTCCTCGTGAACAAATTTAAAAGTATATGTTATCTATAATGAAGGCAAAAGTCAGTTCCTAGTTTTTCGTGTTTATGCTATTATACGATCACTGATCTGATCGCTGTAGTCTTATGAAGACGCTCATACCCAGCAGTAGAAGTTTATCGGCTGATAAAGATGAAGAGCATTAGTAAACACTCGTCATATTCATCATCATTTCAACCGATGCACGTTTACTGCTGGACATTTGTGTCTATCTGTCTTCTAATGTGGTGGTCTGGTATTACTAAACCACTTCTAACAAGATATACCTTAACAGATTCAGTGTTCACCACCCGGAACCGAGCGGACGGCACGTTCATTTTGTTGTAAAGGGTGTCTGGCGGCAGATTTATATTTTAAAAAACGAATATCTCAATAAGTTATGAACAGTGCGGGGGTGCAGTGAAGGTGGTGTCATTAGAATCACCGATCGTGCGGATTTCTTAGTCACGATGTCGCAGTGGTGCAGTGGTGCAGTGGTGCAGTGGTGCAGTGGTGCAGTGGTGCAGTGGTGCAGTGGTGCAGTGGTGCAGTGGTCGGGTGAGCATCGCGCGTTCGCTATTGAAGCATTCTTCAAGAGTAACGATTCCTACGTACTCGCTCGCCGACAGTTTTGTTCACATTTCAATATTCGACGGATAGGCGATGGGCCGAGTGTGAATTTAATTCGTTCGTGGGTGGAGAGGTTCCGCGCAACTGCTTCGGCTATGAACACGACACGGCCAGGACCTAGTCGATCGTCAAGGACCCCCGAAAACATTGAACTGGTTGAACGCAGTTTACGTGAAAATGCACGACTTTCGATACGGAAAAGGGCAGCTTCACTGGGACTTTCAAGAGCATGCGTGCATGAAATTTTGAAAAAAGATATGAAGTTTCATCCTTTTAAAATTCAAATAATTCAAGAATTGAAAAGAAATGACTTTGCGTCACGCAAATATTTTTGTGAAACCATGTTGGAGCGTTTTCGCACTGTGAATTCCATTTTTTGGAGCGACGAGGCTCATTTTCATTTAAACGGACACGTAAACAAGCAAAATTGCCGTTACTGGGCTCTAAGAACTCGCAATCCTCGACTGAAGCACCAAAAACCATTACATTGCCCAAGGGTAACTGTTTGGTGCGCTTTATCCACGAATGGGAAAATCGGACCATTTTTTTTTGAAAATGCACGGGGCCAAGCGACGAATGTCAATGGTGAGAATTATCGGCTCATGATTACGAATTTCTTTTTGCCGAACCTGCGAGCTCATTCATCATTCTCATCACACACGTGGTTTCAACAGGATGCGGTACAGCTGCGACCGCACACACGGCCAGAGCTTCGATGGATTTGTTGCGAGAAAATCTCCCTCAAAATCTGATTTTTTTTTTGTGCGGCTACCTCAAAGAGAGAGTTTACGCCAACAATCCGCGAACTGTTGTGGACTTAATAGAAAATATTCGGCGAGAAATCAGCGCAATTGAACCAAGTTTACTGCAGCGTGTGGCACGGAATACGAGGCTCCGTTTCGAACAGTGTGTGTGTGTGCAACAGCATGGAAGACATTTGGATGACATTATCTTTAAAAAATGAAATCCGCATTTGTACTCTATCTTTTAATACTCAAGTAGCTCGCTGGCCTAATGGTTAGAGCGTGCGACTTTCATTCCGAAGATCGCGGGTTCGAATCTCGGCATGTACCAATGACTTTAATATTTAAGTTATGTACATTTGTGGACTTTAGTTACAACAGCGAGATACAAACGGTGCAGGAAAACATCGTGAGGAAACCCGCACATGAATTTATTCTAAGTCATGTGTGAAGTCACCAACCCGCATTGGGCCAGCGTGGTGACTATGGCCCAATCGCCCTCATATTGAGGGTAGGCCTGTGCCCCAGCAGTGGGGACGTAAATGGGCTGTTATTACTACTACTTTTAATACTTTTAGTAAAATTATATGTCAAACATATTATTTTTTATTTAAATTTGAAAACATAAATCTGCCACCAGACACCCTGTAGTAGCAGCCGCTGAGGTTTGAAGCAAGTGTTTAATTTTCTTTATTAAAATTATAATTATAACAATATAGATTCATCCTTATCTTCAATATATTATATATACTTAATCAAAATTCGTCTAAAAACAATCGGTTTCCGACTATTATTATATCCTAAGCAGTGAATGCGTCAAAGATATTATAGATTTCATTAGACGACCAACATCCTTTATAACTAATATGTCTACTAATTATATTCCAAAACTAACGGTTGCTATTAGAACAAAAGTAAAACAATCGAAGTTATGGAAAATACACATTAACATATAAACGAAGAAGAAACTACAAAAAAAAACGAATCAAACTTGTCAGTAAAAGTAAACCAGAAAGAATGAACACTACGGCGAAGGCAGTTGCTATCTTTATATTATACAGCAGTATAAACTAACCGTTTATTTTACTGCTTGTAATAAAGCCTACGTCGATCTGAAGGGTCCAGCTTCCGAATTGGATTCGACAGGAGCTCATAAACCTTAAATCAATCGAGGATATTTACACGACAAACTGAAAACACGACAAACTGAACATAAAACAAACTGTACATATAAAACGTTATATACTCCAACTGTAATAAAGAAGTGTATAGTCTCGGTTGCCGGAGACAGTCTAGGTACCACCGCAGCATCCATTGCATTCGACTAACAGCACTGTGAAAACGTTACTGTGGTCCGGTTTGAAGGGCGCTGTTGCTATTGTAATTACTGAGGTAATGAAACTCAATATCTTATGTCAAATGCGACGGGCGCAACGCGGTGCCATTTATATCATACTAACTAGCGCCACGTTGTTTATCACGTGAATGTCTGGCTCGCCATGTCGCTTAATTATATATATATCTATATATATAATATATAAAAGTACAACATGAAAAAGAACTGAACACTTGTCTGAAAGCGAACAGCATGTGGTGCAGTGTATATCATCCTAACTAGCACCATGTTGTTATGGGCAGGCGTATCACTTACCATCGGTTCTACGGCTTGCACGTATCGTAGCTTCGTCGAATAAAAAAAATTAAATACTTCCTCAACCGTAAAGTAGTTTGTGTAACTAGTTTCTGCATTACGACTCCGGATGCTCATACTTATAACAACTTTTAGATTACTTCCGGCGGCGCCACACCAGTTCATAAAGAGAACAACAACATCAAAATTTTTTCTCGTTACCTCATTTAATGTAGTTCTGTAACCAGACAAGTTTTCATGAAATGACATGAACCGCTTTCAATCTATCTGGATGTGGACTGGACTCACCAGCTTTCAGCACCTGTTCCATATACTTCAAGCCAGGAACATCTCCAATTTTTTCCAGTAAAACAGAAGCACTTTAAGAAGAGTAAGAAAGTTACTAGAGGTGGGTCTCTGTTGCCGGAGGTCTACTTGATACCGCCGAAGCGCCTATTTCTGCCACCAAACATTACTATGTTCCGGTTTGAAAGGCGCTGTAGCTAGTGTAATTACCCGGACAACGAGACTTAAATTCTCATTTTAAAAGGCGACGAGCACAATGTAGTGATATATATATGAGCAGACGTATCACTTACCATCAGCTGAACGTTGCGCTGGTCTATTCATTGCTTCATCACGAGATCTCTGTAACTATTAGATGTAAGCACTCAAAATTTGGTAAAGATATTGCTTCTGCTGTTTAGAATGTTTCTATAAAAGAAAAGTCTCCAAAGAACCTTCTTTAGCCTGGCCTTGTACTAAATATAAGTAAGTAATTGTCTTCTTTATGAATTCACAATCTTACAAAAAAAATTACCCGTCGTCATCAACGTCAGTACTTTACAAGTCTAAATTAATGATGAAATTATGACAGATTGTCTGAATTAATGGCTGCCTGTTAAATTGGAGTTTAGGAAGTCGATTTTGCGAAATGGACTCGTTTCGACTAATGATCCAAAGTTGAAATTGTTTTAAAATTATCTAAGTTCGTCAGCTCATTTTAAGTCACATGTCGAAGTGTTTCGTGATAACTTTTTTTAAAACCACATTTCTGGCTACCATCATATAGTAAATCTTCCGCCATCACTGCATTCAGAGCTAATATTTAGAGCTTTAAAACGTAGTGCAACAAAAATCTAAAAGACCTAACATTTACAATCGATCGACAGTTTTGTTTCTCGATTTCTCGCTGCAATATGTACAAACGCGACATTGATTGATCGGTGACGTCCAGGGCTTTAATTCGAGCCGGTCATTGCCGAATACTGCTGATTTTTACTGAAAAAAAAAATGTTTTCAATTCGTTAGTGTTTAACTTCAGTTTTATTAATTCAACCGGGTAACGTGTCCGAGCTACGAAAGATATTTCTGGTTCTAAATGATCGAAAAGTAGTGATCCCAGTGTAAGACTAGCAACTTCATCTATGACTCATCGTATCAAATGTGTGCCCATATTTGGAAAGATCTATATTCAGTAGTGAACTAAAGCCCGTTGATCTTCTATAATATTTTATTTCATACTTTTTTCTATGGAGAAATATCTGGTAAGTTGTACGCAAGAGAATTACCTTATCTACATATTCCTAACTGAACGTCCGTCAGAGGTATACATTTGTTTCAGCTGTGAAATGAAAAGCTGCGCTTCTAAAAACTATTTGAAACACCTCAATTTCGAGTGCTGTGCGCCGGACGGGCTTTCATTTGTTCTGCTCTATACATCACATTAATGTCTGCTTCTTGTTTTTGAATGAATGCTACTCCTTAGAAATCATTTTGTTCTATACTCTTAGCTCTTTCTTCTAGAAATTGTATAGGTAGGTTTATTGTGTTTATATTGTGTTAGTCAGATGTGGACTCAGATATAGAAAAAGCTTGTTGTATATTATTTGAATCAGGTTAAAAAGCCTTGTTCGGATCCTTCAACGTAATATGACCGATATTTTATAGATTAAAAATTGAGAACAAACATCTTTTATAGATAATTTATTTGAAAACATCAAAATATAATACCTTCGCCACAGTCATGATAGTGTTTTTACAAATTTGAAAATTCTCGTTACTGTTTAAATCTTTGTAAGGAATGGTGCGATGGAGGCGAAATCTTCACAATCAGGTATAAAATTTCCTCTGCGCCGAACGCAGGATTCTGCACAGAGGGGACCCTCGAACCATGAGCCAAGGATCTTCTTGCACTGAGCACAGTTCTCTATGCATATCTCCATCGGGTTGTATCCGAAGAGTACAGCGGGCTCAGCTCCGACGTAATCAATACTTCCAATAACGTTGTAGCAGATGAGAAAGGCAAATATAAACGTAATTTTATAAGCCATGTTGATTAATATAGTTTTGAGAGAGTCAAATCAAATAGATCCTACAGATGAAGGGTTGTGAGTGCTTATGTTCGGTACCAGGAGGAGCTTTTATACAATATGTCACTTCTCTTTGTTAACCAACCGCAACCTAACACCGCAGGGGTCACAAGTACATTATCAAATTAGACCCAATATCTAATCAGATTTTTCTACATCTCAATACGGGAGTACAATTGAGAAACCATCTTCTATCACTAGATGGGATTGCTAAGAATAAAATTTAAATTATATTTGCTAAAACAATTAGTAAAAATGTGATGTTCTGTTGTAATTAATAATATCTCCCGAATTAAGAAATGCTTTAGTTTCAGCCTTTCATACTTCATCTCTTAACAAGTTTATCACTTTCCAACAGAACAGATAAATAAAGTTCGAAGTGCAATAGTAATAGTTATTACTATTGCACTTCGAACTTTATTTTCTTCCTAACCGAGGCTTATAATTATTAACATTAAGGTATTTATTAACAAAGCAAGTGGACGTCTATCGGCGGAAGATGAAGTTATTTTTGATTCCCAGTATCTGCATACAAGAATTTTATAAAATCTTCAAAGTATATTCATAATTTTTTCTGTCTAAGTTATTAAACCAAATAAATTTCACGTCTACTGGAAAAAACTTCTTTTCTTCAATTTTATTCTCGTTAATCTTCCACTAGAGCAATAATTCAATAAATAATATCATCAATAAGTTTCGAAGGCTGATTGTTATGTTAATCTTTAATTCAGACGGTGAAGTATCTAAACGAAAATATATTTTGTAAATATCTTACCTTCAGAGCTACGATAGTAATTCTAGTTACTGCTACAATTTTACTAGCTACATCATCCGTTAAATGAAACAGAAATGTTTGCATATACTGATTGTCAGCAGCAATAGACGCTACAGTTACTTTTACTACTACTTTATTACAATTATTACTACTTATACTGTTTGCAGTAACGAAGATCTACCACTATTCAAATTCCAACAGTTTATATCAACTCTATCTCCAATTTCTTTCAAAAGATCTGTTATCTCATTTCTCTTTTAGATTTCCTTTATCTTAATCAACAGTTTTTTAACGACATTGAAGTAAAAGCTATTAGTTTTATTTATTGCTCCAAATAATAAAAATCCTTTCAACATAATATTGTTACGCTAATTAGATCAGATCCTAATCCTTTTCCATTTCTTTCCATCGTGAAGACGATTTTAGTATCAGTTCATTAACTTCGCTCTACCAGCAGTATAAAAGGATCTACATCCAGAGATTCCAGCATTCTTAGCACCGTTGTCAACTTTGTTAGTAGTATTCCAAAGAAAGAAAGAAAACGTATTTTAAAATGGCTGGAAAGTGCTCTGTCATATTAGCAGCTTTCGTCGTTGTTGCTATTTCTAACAGCATAGACTTCGTCAAATCCGAGCCCGCTATAGCCTTCGGCTACAACCCGATGGAGATCTGCATTGAAAACTGTGCTCAGTGCAAGAAGATGCTTGGCTCCTGGTTCGAAGGTCCGCTCTGTGCGGAATCCTGCGTCCGGCACAGGGACAAGGTTATACCTGATTGTGAAGATTTCGCCTCCATTGCACCTTTCTTGACGAAGATCTGAATTTATCATCACTACGATTTCCAAACATTTATATACTTAATAATTGAATTGTATGTAAACTATACATTGTATTAAGATGTTTAAAATACACATCCTTTCTATCTCTTTATATAACAATAAAGAATTTAACATCAACTTTTTTTTTAATTAAGCTACGCATCTTGCGTCATGTGCACCCGATGGTAAGTGATACGCCTGCCCATAACAACCTGGTGTTAGTTGGGATTGTATACACAGTACCACATTGTGCCCGTGGACTTGCGATACTAATATCTGATCTCGTTACCGCAATAATTTCACTAATTACAACTCTCATCAAACCGGAACACACTAAAATCTACACAGTATTGTATGTCGGCTGCAATAGGCACTACGGTGGTACCTACCTTGGCGTACCTATATTAAGAGATCTAAAGTAAGACGTTATAGTTAAAGAGTAAATGAGAATAGAATAAAATTTTAATTTACACAAACTGGTGGTTGGTTGCCGGAAACCATTTAGGTAGGTACCACCGCAGCCGACAAACCTGGAACCTTTGCTAGACGTTCACCTGATAGTAAGTGATACGCCTGCTACAATGTAGCGCTAGTTATGACTGTACATCACGACGTTGTGCTTGTCTTCGATACATGATGTTAATAGTCATTACCCTAGAAATTTTACCCGCTACAACGGTCAAACCGGAACATAGTTTGCACATCAATGTGTGACGGATACTAGGTACCTAGACGGTCTCCAGCAATAGGCTATACTGGGGAAGCTATACGCCCTCCTAGCTGTTATTTCTGTAGCAGTAGTTTATAAACTCTACATACCATAGAGCAATAATTTGATAGAGAGAAAGGTTTTAGTCGGTGCGGATCTTTCGTAATCTATGATAGCTTGCGAGTTAGAAAGTTAACATAAAGATTTTTTATCTTACTAAGTATTTACTAAAGATTACTAGACTTAAGTAGTAGTGAGCAGATGACATTTCTGGAAGGACTGACGGCTGATCTATCAGTCGGCGGACGTAGCGTTGGGAGGCTTCAGATAAGATGGACCGATCTGGTGAGAGTCGCCGGAAGTCACATGTGGAAATCTATTCTCTATATAATGTCCAGTTATGGACGTCTATTGGCTGATGATTAAAATGATGATTTATTATTTATATATAAAATAATGACAATCGTTACAAGAAAATCTCTTTCCGTGACAGGGTAAGCTCCGTCCGTCCGACATCACGTCGCGTGTTAATTTATTTTCATCTCACCATCTCACTAATGATACAGCACAGCAGCAGGAACAGAAACAATTAATATCAAGACAACGTGACAGAGGAAAATACTTAGTATTTTTTTAAAGCTAAACGTGCAGTACATTCATCTGATGGTAAGTAATACGCCTATGCATAGCAAATTGGAGCTAGTTAGGATGATAACCACTACTTACTTTACTAGTGGTAGGTCCGCTAACAGGGGTTGGCGGAGACCATGTAGGTACCACCGCAGCTCCTGTTGCAGCTGACAAACAGTAGTGTGCATTACTGTGATGTAGTATGATGTTGTGCCTAAAGACGACAAGCACAATGTAGTGCTGTGTGTATTATCTTAACTAGCATCAAGAATAGGCAGGCGTATAACTTACCATCAGATGAACATCCGGGTTGCCTCAACCCTTATAAGCCTTTGTCCAGGGTCGGGGATAAAAGACATAAGATTTAGAAGATTAAGAAATCTTCTTCTGTTTCAGTGAAAAACGAATGACCTTGAGTCTAGTGTCTGACCTGTAGTCTCTGGCTTTTAATACCCAAAGAATACAGATCACACGTACTGGTAGACTGGTGGTGCCCCTGCAAAGTAGACCCACGATCTGGTCAAAGTCGCGGGAAACAACTGGATGGTAACAGCAACGCGGGACCGGTCGATGCGAAGACCTTTAGGGGAGGCCTATGTCCAGCAGTGGCCGTCTATCGACAAATGATGATGATAATGATGACAGATCACATGGAAGAGCCAGTAGCATCGGTTTATATTGTCCAGCATACATCTGTAAGCTGATGCTATGATGATTGTCTAAAGAGTACTCTTTCTTTAATAATATTTATAATAGGGGTGAGTAAAGGTGGGAGGGGTCCACAATAACTCACGGGATCCCAGCTAATCTCACCTCCTCGTGGTGAACCCTACTAATCAACAAACGAGGCTCTGGCTCCCACGTACCCTTACTGGGTCAGCTTGATGGCAAATAGATCAAATCCCCGCATATAAACCGCTACAAACCAATGAAGGTCGCCAGCACACACTGAATGCTGACAGAGCAGGAGCGATCGATGTGGGAATCTTTCGGGGAGGCTCATGTCCAGCAGTGGACATCTACCGGCTGATGATGATTATTTTTTTACTTTATTTAGTTCAAAATAATATTCGTAATTATTAATGAATATAATAAATATTATGAAGATAAACTCTTTTTAATTTCTGATCACTTGAATTTCATCATACTTATTTGAACGTTCATCATCATCATTATCAGCCTTTGTTTATCCACTGCTGGATATACGTCTTCTCCAATGTCTTCCACCAAATGCGATCCTCAGCTTCTCTCATCTACCCACTTCCGACCACCCTGATGATGAACATAAAATGTATACGGTTAAAAGATTCATTCCTTTATTATAATAACACCTCTCTCGCTATAATCCTAGTCATTATCCCATATAATGATGGGGTCAACTTTATTATAATAAAACCTTAAGTGATAATTTGAAATCGCTCAATAAAACTATTAATAGAATAGAAGTAAAAATATTATACCCCTAAAAGAGATTCACCAAGTTCATCGTATCGCCAAAGAAACGCCCACCCTATCGTTAACCCTCTGTCCCCTTTGAAAAGAAAATTATATACTGTTTGTTATTCGCTGTGAAACTGACCGCCTACTAGTAATAAATCATTGTAAATTGTGGGGGTCGAGTTGGTAAACTTTTTTACGATCTCGTTGAGAAGCTCTATTTTACATTTGCTTGTGAGAGTCGACTGATCTGTTTGTAAAGCGGTCGAGCGACTTGGTTTACTCCGAGCTTGGACTTCTGAAGGCGGATATCTTGAGGAATTTGAAATGACCATATAAAAGCTTTTGTTAGAATGATTTCACTGGCGGTCTATATACTACCGCAGCTCCTATTGCAGTGAACAAACATTACTGTGATGTAGTTTGAAAGTCTTCTGTCTCAAGGCGACAAGCACAATGTGGTACTGTGTAAATCATCTTACTGGCGCATATATAGTCAGATGTATAAGGTCTCGACGCTTTGTTGAATAAAAAAAAACATGTGTAATTGTCCAACTTACAAGCCATCAAACAGGATCAAGGATAAAGCTTTTTCTAAGTGAAAAACAAATGACCTTGACTATCTCTTTGAAATATAAAGCCATATCCAATACAAAACTAACTAAAACCATGTTAGTTATATAGTTAATATATCTACAGTTACTGTATGAATTATATATATATATATATATATAATATATTATTAATTAATAAAGCTAATATAACTTAATAAGCAATCGTCAACAATTATCTTCATAATACAAGCATGGCGTACAGTTTCACTAATATGCAATCATTGAATATTCATTATCGCATCTAAAATATAAATTATAACTGTTCAGCGTAATTATAACGTAATAATTAACAGAATTGATGTATCAGTTATTTTATAACTGAACGTTAAAAATATTAAACTAATTAAATTTTATTAACAACTAGCTGTTATCCGCCTGTTTAACTTGCAGTTTTCATAATAGTCAATTTACATCCCCACTGTTGGGGCGCAGGCCTACCCTCAATATAAGAGCGATTGGGCCTTAGTCACCACGCGGCCAACGATCAAGGAACACTTCAGCGAGTGCTCCGTGACCTACTTCGCCAAGGCGGAAACTCATCCCAATCCTCTGGTGTCCAGCGCGGCCAACTACGAGCTACCTCCGAATCCCAGGACGAAAAAGCGCAGACCGCGGCACGCGCTTATTCCGACATCCCAAGGGGTCCCGCAAACCACACACACGCCCACAGTCACCGACAGCACCGACGTCACCACACACACTTCGGACACTACCAACACGCTCCGAATACCAGCATCACGCCGCCCTCGCTTCAGAACGCGGCGCTGCAGTTACTCACACACCGCGTACACTAAGTACACCCGCGATCGTGGGCGGTCCTCACCGCTCAGAAATTCCGATACAGGCGAAGGTAGTCAGGGAACGGGCCCGCGCCCGGCCTCGACGACCGAGTAGAATCGCCAGATAAAGCACAACAAGAACCTGACACACACAATATACAGAATCATCCGCCAGACAGCTACATCCCGCGTAGCGCATTTTAATTTTTAGAAACTTCAGGCCGTGGATCCGGGTCCACGAGCCCAGTGTCAGATGAGCTGTAAGAGCCGCTGTGGCTTCCAGCCCGATCAAAAACAAGAATATAGGTCACCACGCGGGCCCAAAGCGGATTGGTAACTTCACACACACAGCTTAGAATAAATTCTATTCATGTGCTGGTTTCTTCACGATATTTTCCTTCACCGTTTGTATTTCGCTGTTGTAACTATTTTTTTTATATTATCACGCCTTTTTCCCAGTAGGGGTAGGACGAGGTGAATAAACACCCACATTTCGCCAGATGTGGTCAGATTAGGTCCCATGTAACGGGGGGCGAGCCTGTTGCCACTTTACTGTTGACCACCACACGCACACAAAGTTGATTGCAGTGTGCGGGTTTCCTCACGATGTTTTCCTTCACAAATGTACATAACTTAAATATTAAAGTCACCGGTACGTACCGAGATTGGAACCTGCGACCTGCGGAGTGAATGCTGCACGCTCTAACCATTACACCAGCGTTCACCTGCAGCTCGCAGTAAAACCGTATAAATCCTTTCGGGTGTAATATTTATTAAAATCCGTTCTCAACTGCTCTTTACTCGGCAAAAGCATGGTTCCAGGGATATCGGGATGAATCTATACATAGGTGGAAATTTACTGGTGGTAGGTCTCTATTGCCGGAGATAGTTTAGATAGGTACCACCGCAGCGCTTATTTCTACCGTCAAAGAGCAGTGTGAACACATTACTGCGTTTCTGTTTGAAGGAAGCCGTAGCTTAATATATTACTAGGGGACTCAATATCTCAAGGAGATAAGCACAATGTGGTGTAGCATATACCAACCTAACGAGCACCACGTTGTTATAGATAGACACTTAATATCAGGTGAATGTCCCGCTCGTCTATATATATATGGATTATGAGCGACATGAACCACATGAGCCGGTGAGCTGGAAAATTGTACAAAGGAGTCGATTACCCGAAATAATACTTACTCATGCTGACGAAATCAAGTTCTCCAAAGTATAAAAAAAATTGGAACTGCACTATTTAATTCATAGACTTCTTTCTCGAAGCGATACCGCCTGTACACTGCAACATATATATCAACTACCAGAAAGTAGTGTGCAAACATTACTATGTCAGTTTTTATCACGCTATAGCTAGAGAGATTAGTTAAGAAAAGCCGTTGGTTTCTAAATAACAAATTAATTACAAATATATGTTCTAAGGTTACTACCGCGAGGTATTAGCAGTGTAAACATCATCATCATGATGATACACTTTCACAGTGTAAACATCCTAACTAATATACTATAGGCAGTACTACATATATTGTAAGAAGTTTACGTATACACGGTTTCTATTGCCGGAGAGATCTAAATTGGCAGACCGCAGCGTTTACTTCAGCCACTAAACAGTAATGTGAAAACTTTACTGTGTTCCGGCTCCACGGACGTTGTAACTAGTGAAATAATTAATGTAATGAGACTTAACATCTTATATATCAAAGCTACCAGAGTATAGCAGTGGTGTAAACAATATTGATAACTCACATTAAAATTGTTAAGCGTATCATAAACATGCATATATTCATTATTAGGCATAATACATTATGTATATTACTGTGTAGTAGTAATAATAATCTATGAAGAAGTAATATACAATTTGTCAATGAGAAACTATGACGTGGATGTCTTTATTAACTGCACATCGATAGTCCACGACTGCGATGATGATGGTAACATTAATAATCAACAAATAATTAAGGTGCATTGTCGTCAAAATACATGTTTAAAATCTATATTGAATAATATCCCCACCCCCACCCCCACAGCCGTGGACAAGCGTGCTCGGCAAAGAGGGTAAACACAAAGGGAACTTTCATTAGACTCACTTTGCATTCGCTTATTCAAATTGATTTTGCCGGCATCCGCGAGTGCCTTAATTAATATTTATTACGGCAATTAACATAAAACTCAAATACGAATGCAACAATATGACATTTGCAAGGAAATATATACACTACTACATTATTTATTTATGGAAATGGAAATCAAAACGGACGTTAAACACAAACATTACTATTTTCAATATAACATTTCTTCCAATAAAGTAATTGTTAGGAAAATGATATTGTAATAAAAAAAGTACTTTTGTTGTATACTTACTACTTAACTGTCAATTTACTACCTCAATATTGGGGCACATGTCTACCCTCAATAGGAGGGCGATGGGCCACAGTCACCACGCGGGCCCAAAGCGGATTGGTGACTTCACACACAGCTTAGAATAAATTCTAATTCATGTGCAAGTTTCCTCGCGATGTTTTCCTTCACCGTTTTTGTATCTCGCTGTTGTAACTAAAGTTCACAAATGTACATAACTTAAATATAAAAGTCATCGGTACATGCCGAGATTCGAACCCGCGACCTTGCGCACGTGCAGGCCGCACGCTCTAACCATTAGGCCTAGATACAATTTACAACTTGAGTTGTATATGAAGTCGCATCTCCGAACTACATTGACATTTCAATGATGGTAAGGATTTGGCGAACCTATACTATCTCACCCATATAAAAAATCTAATGCTTCAACAGCTTTGTTTTATTCCGGTTCACTTATATATATCTATCTATATATATATAGCTAAATCTATAAATCTATAATAGCTGCTCACCCGTTCAGCTGGATTTGACATTTGTTTGAAATATTACTCGAGAACAACCGCAACCGCAAATGACCTATATCAATTGTTACTACAGTAGCAACAGTGTAAATAATACCAAAAAAATATGATTGACCAAAGCAATTAACACTATAAATAGCCTATAACCATCTACAAATAATTTCGCGTCGAATAACGCATGTTCCCATATCGAAATGTTCACTAATTTTCACGTGATTCGCAAATAAACAAAACGCAATTTCATAATCTAATTCAATGGCGCTGTCTAGTCAATAAGTGACTTCTCTTTCGTCTCTCTTTCTCATAAGGACTCCTACATTTAATCCTAACAGAAATCTAATTTTAATCAACGAAGGGTTCCTAATTAATAAAGCACACCGACTTAGTATCAGCGTATTGCCTTTACTCTACAACAAAGCAACTCATAATGAAAACTAGGAGATAAAATCACTCTTTCTTATATCTTCATCAACACTTCCGTCTTCATCCATTTAGTGCAGGTACACCGGCAAACAAGCGAACATACGTATTAATTAATAGAAAACAAACACATTTTGCGATGTTCCGGCTCGGAAGCCTCATTTATTTACTCTCACGCAAATTGATCCATTTACGTGGCTCTATTGTTTCAGTTGAAACGGGGTGTCTTAATTGAATGATTATATAGTCCTCGCCAAGGGTCCAGAGGTCTGTTGGTATTGAAATTACCATTAACACACAACTTAACTAACGGGTCAATTGACCAGTTTCCCTAGGCGCTTTCGGTAAGACGACAATGTATTGTACGTCATTTCAGTCGCATTCAATTTACTTGACGTGATCATTGTCATCGTTCTTAACAGCCTTTGCTCATTCTATGCTGGATGATTCTGATCTTCCGAGTTTCTCCTCTGATGCTTCCGCATGCACCTACCTCCGAACGCTATTATGAAGTATTTATTTCATTAAATTCATAAGGACTATATATTTTCCCAAATACAATTCCAATGTTCATATTTTATAAAAGAAATATAACAATACCATAGAGATATTAATAAACAGCCTCCATAATATCCACCACTCACACTGGGGACTTTATCCCACCCCAAGGAGAGATTCGAATCATATAGCGTATTCTACCATGTTACATACATAACTATAAATTTTCGTATATAATGGATTTTGCTGCAGTGGTTTGGATGCTTGGATGGTGCAATGGTTAAGCTGCTAGCCTGTGGCAAGAGGAATCCTTATTTCAATTCCTGGAGCTTCATAAATAGAGTCTGTATCATGACTCGAAATTTTTATTATTCTGACATCACATGTCCAGGTTGTTATACTAATGGGACTAAGAGTATCCTGGATAAAGACATAATATCATCTGTTTGTACAATATGGCGTAGTAATTTACGATTCATCGTCATAGCCAAAGGAATTGCTTTTTAAAACAACGGTGGGAGGAAATACTTGGAATATAATGGATAAAATCAAGAATGAGTATATTAGAGGAACTATGAAAGTTGGTCCAGTGACAGAGAAATTGAGGAGCAAGAGGTAAGCGTGGTGCGGGCATGTTGTGCGGAGGGATGAAGGATATATAACAAATAAAGTTATGAGGATGAACGTAGATGGTCGTAAGGGTAGAGCAAGACCGAAGAAAATGTGGAGTATTGTGTGAATAACGACATGTGTAAGAGTGTGAATTCAGATATGACGGCTGATAGAGGGATATGGAGGAGCAGTACACACTGTGCCTACCCCACATAGCTGAGAAAAGGGCAGGAGAAAGATCTATTTTCCAGTAAACAAACGTGATGTATTATGGGCTGAAAGGCGTTGTAGCTACTTACACTATTGATACAATTCTGATAGATATACTAATATATAACATTTATACGTAATAGAAATTATTTGATTACCGACCCTAATGCGTTAATGGATCCATCGTTACCCCCCTTGTGGGCAAGTTACAGTTGGTTAATCGGAGAATATGGAATCTGGTATAAAACCACTGTTCCTGTCCAGAGTATATCATTCTCCATCGTATCCACTGATCAGAACAACAAATAATAATACATTTAAATTACGATTATCAATAATCGTTAAGAAAATGGCTTCGAAAATCGCTATGGTGTTTGCGTTCGTCATCAGCTACACCGTTATTGGAGGTTTCGATTACGTCGGAGCTGAGCCCGCTGTGGTCTTCGGCTACAACCCGATGGAGATCTGCATAGAGAACTGTGCTCAGTGCAAGAAGATCCTTGGCTCATGGTTCGAGGGTCCGCTCTGCGCGGAGTCCTGCGTGCGGCAGCGGGGCAAGTTTGTACCTGATTGTGAAGATTTCGCCTCCATTGCGCCTTTCTTAACGAAAATTTGAATTGGACTTTAAAAATGAATCATTGGTTCATTGTTTGTTTTATTATTTGTACCACAGATTCATTGATTATTAATAAAATGAATATATTCTATGAATGTTTTTATTCGTTTTTTATAAGTTGAACACAATCCTTTATAAACGTTACAGGAAAAAAATACAAAGGAAAATCAAAGACATTTTATATGCATTCATCCTTTTTCATACCCAAGGGGATGGAGACACTCGAAAATGATAGGATTTTACTTTAAGCGTTACCCTTTGCAGTAATACTTCAGATCGCTGCATACGCGTACTATTTTCGACTAGTTCCTTTTAAGTCAGCTTTTAACATCGCATTTCATTTTCAAAATGTGTCTGCATCCGACAGAAATGTAAGTTCAAAGGAGCGAATCTCTGACCGAAAGGATTGCGTGATTTTTTTTTTATTGATCGTGGCGACTAGACTTGTAAAACATTCATCTGTTTGTGAACCGTTCCTTTTACTTTAAGCTGGTAGTAAGTACTTATCGGTGTAAAGTATTTAAACATTATCACAATACTTTCGCCTCTAACTTATTTATTATGTTATCTACAGCATCATTCAAATCATCATTAACTGTATCCAGGTGACAGAAATAGGAGTGTTATTGTATCTACCTAGCGTAGAAATCTATTGATAATCTTTTTGTCTAGTCTAATATATATTTACAGTTTAAAATAGGTTTCATTTGTATTTATAGAGGAGTTTTCATCTCTTTTGTGTACGCTAGGTACAACAGTTACACAGCACCACGTAGACTTCATGGTTTTGAGTGTTGTATTACCTTTACTCTCGAGGTGGTATCGTTACGTTACTTCCTAAAGTTTCACCTAAAACTATCTAAGCAGTGTTACGTACACTACTCTATAGTTACCTCTTAATCCTAACTTAGTCCTAATCTAGCCTTTGTCCGAAATGAATAAATGAATGAACTAATGAAGGGATTAATGAATAAATATACTTTAACAAACACCACATTTAACTGCACTGTCTGATAGAAATTGTGCTGAGTGGCGTTCCTCAGCACGAGCCTCTTTCCAGCAGCCGACTGCCGCCGCTCGATAATGATTATAATCATGTTTAATCCTTTTTTTAAGGACAATGGGATAACTCTTGACTTCTATATCAAATGGTTTTAATGAAAATGAATCCGAAGACAGTGAACCGAGTTCACGTAAAATATTTTAAAGCTACGCCAGCTGGAATACAGCGTTACTGGTACAGCGGTGGAAGTGCAAAGGGAGTGTGGTAGAAAGAGAAAAAAAGAAACGATTATTGTTACAGTCATTCACAATTTATTAATAGTTTCGTAAATAATTAAATTATTTAATTATGCAAAATCCTTCGGAAGGATGTTTTATAGTTTCGAAAAACAACATAAGGTTTTATGAGCGTTATTGGAAAGCAATTCTGCGCACGCTGTACGCGTGGTGCAATAGATAAACGCTATTAAAACTCCAAACACCATTTTCCAATATAAAATATCGTATAAAATTAACACAGAAGATTTTTAAGAATTTAAAATTACTTTTAACTTGGCACAGCTTGCGACGACCGAATGCCTGGTGGCCACACATCCTGGGGAAGATAACAGGAAATGGTTGAATGTAACCACCGAACCGGTTGCGCCGAGAATATGTACATTGCGGAAGCATTCATTCAGCGGTTGTCGTTCACAGGCTGATGATGACGATAAACTTGATGAATATGCCATTGCATGACTAACAGATCCCGTGATACTAGATATCCAGAGTCATGGATCTGACATGGTTGAAACGATGACGATGATTTACACCTTAATCTCAATTTCAGGTGAATATCGCAGCTTGCTTACCCAAGACACTAAAGAATATATGTACATACTAAATATACGCCCTCTATATTTGACTAACGGAATCGTCATCAGGTGAAAGACACCCACTGCTGGATATAAACCTCCGCTTACTATAATTACCTCATTATCAGCCAACACACGTCCACTGCTGGACATGGGCCTCCTCAAAAATTCTCCACATCGATCGGTCTTGCGCTGCCCGTAAACAGCGGCTTCCCGCGATCTTCGATTCTAGGGGTTCTTATAGACAGGTTTGGACCATCTCCCCCTACGCTGGCCCAATGCAGGTTGGTGGGAGCCAGAGCCTCGTTTGTTGATTAGCAGGGTGCACCACGAGCGGGATTTGTCTTGGGTCTCGTGAGTTGTTGTGCGGGACCCCTTACCTAAGCTCCATCTTGTGCTATGAACGATTAGTGCATTAACTTAGTTACTTTTTTAACTTAATTATGCTTAATGGCTTGCCTTTCTCCACGATTACAAAGTAGAAAGTATATTGTGTAAGCCGGAAGTAGGTCAGTTTCCGAGCTCCCATTTTTAAGTCGGCCACAAAATTACTACTTTGTTCACGTTGCTTTAAATTTCCTATTTTATTTTCCTCGTCATCTTTTTTCATCTAACTTCAGCTTAAACTTAAGTTTACAATACATAGTTACATGAAAAGCAATGTTTACTTCACTTCATGATTCTATGATGGCACAATATTTTTAATTCTATACCGTTTCTGATTTGTGCAGCTTAATCATTATCATCAACCAATAGGCATCCTGCTGGATATAGGCCTTTCCCAAAGCTCTCCACACCGATCAATCTTGCGTTCCTCGCATCCAGTGCCTTCCTGCAATCTTCACCAAATAGTCGGTCTAACTTTTGATGGAACTCCCAATACGTCTACTTAAGTAAACTCCTCGAAAACCTTACTGCCTTGCCTCACTCCTTACAGTAACGCACCCTCCCCACCGTCACATAATTCTACCAATTTTTTGGCCTATGTCAGCTATTATACCTTCATGCGGAACTTAATTCAGGATTCTGTGAATGTAATATTATACTCTTGCGATACACAATCATGTATTATATAAAACATATTGCGGGATACAGGAAGTGCAGGTTCCATTGTATTGTAAATCCTTGGGGAAGAACTACAACCAGAGGTAGTCTATAAGCTGATGATGATGATGACAGGCAATAATAAACATAAAAAATACTCTTTCGCAGCCTACAGCTTATATAATGCCTCGATAATTGATTGATCGAATATTCAAGAATAATGCAGATTGATTTGATAACTGCTGTCATTCATACTCTTCATTTTCGATTATATTTACATTGGGGTAGTTTTTTTAATTACAATATCGTTTTTTAGTTAGTTTTCTATAAAAAACTTCAATAATTGAACAGTTCTCTCTCTACTCGAAGAAGATATGAATCTCACAAATCGGTGATAATTTCAATCGGTCCAGACGTTATTGAGCTTTAGATAACATCACAGCGAGAAGTTTAATGTTCTTCATTTAGTTTTATATTAAGTTGATAAAATAACTAGTAGACAGTTATCAACTGTTACTGCGTGTTTGTGCTTACCGCGTACACGACAACCCTGTGAACCGGTTAAATTGCTTCATCTGAAACTCATCCTGAGTTTGTATTGTATCAAGGGAGGTATTTAACTGAGTTATAAACTAATGTATCCACGTACCCGCCGCTCTGAAACACTAACCGAACTTTTTAACTTTCATCCATACGATGAAATCGTCCGTCTGTCGGTTAGAAACTCTTTATGAGACTTTAAAGCTATTTTAACTACCATAATGACGCCTTTTAACGATAGTTCTAAACTAATCTCTTCCTTGTTATATCTACAGCTTCTTCTTAAAGTGTTTCTCCAACTTATGAAGGTTGGAGATCAGCGTGATACAGTCCTTCTGTCTCTGGTTCGCCGGAACAATTCGGATGCCCCAGATATGCCAGTCCCTGATTCCTCAGCCATGTCTTTTATCTTCTCCACACCCTTTGTATTTATAGCAGGGGTGTTTAAACATTAAATTAAATGGTAGTAGATCTCTTCTGCCGGAGACTGTCTAGGTACCATCGCGGCGCCTATTCGCAAACATTACTGTGTTTCGCTTTTCAGAGTGTTACAGCTAATGAAATTACTGAGGTAACGAGACGTCGGAAGAACGTCTGAAAGCGACGAGCACAATGTGGTGATGTATCAAGCCAACTGGCTCCAAGTTATAATGAGCAGTATATATAATATATAAGAAAGATACTGATAGCGGGCACTGTAGGTCCGTTCGCTGTGGAAATATTTGAGGGATGCTGTACAGCAGTGGTCATCAGTGAACCGTGGACGGTGATGTTGATGTTAACCTTTACATTATTGTTTAATGTTAAATAGATATAGTAAAAAGTTTCAATGGCTTCTTTCTATAGTTATTTAGGGACTAAAAATAAGTTCCAGTTTATTCTACTGGTTGTAGGTCTTCACGGGGCACTTACTATCATTTGAATGTCCCTTTCGTCTCGTCACTTAGTATAACAAAAAAATAATTCTTTATATAGTCTCTGTTTCTGACTACAAGTTAAATAGGATAGGTTGTGAAGGTCTAAGCGACAACAAACTCAGTGTAGGCGCCTCTTAAACTGAAATTGTATACAGAGGCCTCTCTTTTCACTTCAGCGCCGAAACTCAAATGTATTTTACTCTCACATATTTCTAACAGAAATGTTTTAAATAAATAAACGAAAATAGATTTTTCAGCAGAAGAATTGCTAAAGCTTTGTTAAATCTACTTAGTTTTTTGTATAGAAATACGAGGTATTCATCTCTAGGTACAGCATCACTTAATTTGGATTAGTGTCGTTGCCATACTATTTAATCTGTAGTAGAAATAAGCTCCAGACTTCTTGTAGAAAAAAAAAATTAATTTAATTAACACATCTGTAAACTTTCTCATCCTACCCTTATATAAAATTTTAGGTCATTTTCATACTAACCGTTGTAACCTCAAGTTAAGAAATAAAAAAACAAGGAACAAAGAGAAAAGTAAAATAAACGGTCTGACTCAAAACACTCAGAAGAATAAAAAAAATCATCGGTTACTCTAGAAGACGACTAGAAGAGTCCTTAGCTTTGAAAGCGGTGCTCCTTATCACCCACAAAGGAAAACCAATACTGACCAGACAATAATTCTTCTTAGTACTGAAATATACTATATTTTTCATTGCCACGAGACATGAGACTACGAAGCCATGAGACAAGCGAGATGTTCACTTGATAGTAAGTGTAACACTAGACCGTAACAACGCGGTGTATGTTAGAATATACACTGAACCATATTGCGCTGGTCACCTTGAGACATAAGATGTTAACCACATAATTTCACTGGCTATAGCGTCCTTTAAATCGGAACACAGTAATGCTTGCACACTGCTGTTTATCGGCTCCAATGGGCGCTGGAATATATCAATCCCTTCGCTCCTCTAAAATCAAGATTCGTATAAGGTCAAGTATACTTTTTTTTATAATGAATGACTTGATCACTTTATACCTAGACCGAATCCAGCAGCTCTATTAAAATGTTTTTTTCTAGGTTTCAAAATAATACATTTCCAATATTACATGTAACATGTATAAATCTGTAGCATACCAATTAGATAGCGATACCGTATAGAGTAAATGTAATTAGAGGATCCATTACAATAATGGCGTCCTCGTCACTTCCTGCTGTGAAAGGATGCTGTTGCTTAAGCTTTGGATTTCTTATAAAATGTCTTCGCATCGATACACGACCATCATTCCCTATCACCTCTTCATCAGTAACATGGCGTCCAAACAAACGATCTTCTTCTATATCGCTCTGTTCTGTTGTGCGACCGTATCCGTATCCGCTGAACCCGCCATCGCCTTCGGATACAATCCTCTGCAGATCTGCTTAGAGAACTGTGTGCAGTGCAAGAAGATGCTCGGCTCCTGGTTCGAGGGTCCGCTGTGCGCGGAATCCTGCATACAGTACCGAGGGAAGTTCATACCGGACTGTGAGGACTTCGCTTCCATTGCTCCATTCCTCAACAAACTGTAGATTTCTACTGATGTAGTCATAATGTTATAATAATAATGAATGATTTAAAGATCTTGCGTTTCATTTTTAATCTACTAGATTACCTGATGGTGAGGCTACAGAGGGTTGTAAACACAATATAATAAATCTCCTTCATCCAAACATTTCCTTGGCTATGACACCCTTCATTCATGATAACAATAATTTTTGTACTTCTGTTTCCGGCTTTCCAGATCTACCACCAGCTAAATTGGTACTTTATTATTAATTCTTAATTAACGTTAGCGTGTGTAGTGCAATATATTATTCATCATATCTAAATATGATGTGTACTTTGGTACAAATTGAAATATTTATAAGACTACAATTTCTAGGTAATTAACATAAATGTATATCGTAATTAAAGGATACGGATCTCAGGTTCGAGGGCCTTTAATATTCATTTCAAATTTGCACCCTTGTTAAATGGTACAGGGTGAGAATGGGAAGTGGTGAATTAATTTGAATATGCCAATGGACAGATTATAGTACGATTCAGATTTAATAAATTATTGATATATCTGGATATCATGTACTGGTCTCTGATTATTGATAAAGACTTCAGCTAATCACTTTCATTCATTGTTGATAAAAGGCATTCTAGTTCTATTCCTTTATTATACAAATCATCATCGCTATCAGCTGATAGACGTCCACTGCAGGATACAGGCCTCTCCCAAAGATTCCCACATCGATCGGTCTTACGCTGCCCGCATCCAGTGGCTTCTCGCGACTTTCAACAATATACGTAGAGATTCACATATAGGGGGACTAGGAGCATTTCCACCATGGTCTAATGCGGGTTAATAGGAGCCAGAACCAGGTTTATTGATTAGCAAGGTGCACCACGAGTAGGAAAGGTTGGCATAGATCCCGTCAGTTGTACGGGATCCTTTGCAAGCGAATTTTTCCTCCATCACCCCACCCTTATCTCCCAACAGAGAAGGATAACTTTATCACAGTTGGACTCTCACAAAGAGTGTCAAGACTATTTATTCATCTGACACCACGCTGACGTTTCCTTGAAGCTGTTGTTGTTGGTACATCATCATGTTCAATCATCACAATTTTCCTTTTTACTAGAAACTACAGATGAATGGGGATTTTTTTTTATTATTCAATTAAGCGACGAAACGAAAGGGATGTTCACGTGACGTTCAGTGATACGTCTGCCTGTAACAACGTGGCGCTAATTAGTATGATATATTCTGCATCCCATCGCGCTCGTCGTCTTATACATCTCGTTTATTACACTACCTATAGCACCATTCAAACCGGAACACAGTAATATCTGCACAGTACTGTTTGAAAGCTTCAATAGGCACTGCAGCGGTACCTAAACGGTGTCCGGCAACAGAGACCTACCATCAATGCTCCATACTGAAACTAAGTCTTTCCATGGTTCAGAATTTGTTCCTATTACACTTAAAATCCGGGTAGGTACCACCCCTTCAGTATTATAAAATTATTAAAAAAAATTCTAATTCAATGCGATATTACGAAAGAGATACAAATTCAAAAGATATGAAACATAATTTATACCGGAGTGATGCGGGAGAGAACTTTTTCATCTCGAGATATTTTTAATTCACTCCAGCTTTAAGGCGAAGGTAGGAAGATGTATGCGGGTGGAGTGGTCCAAGAGTACATCAGCAGCACATTCAGTAACGTCTACACATATTACTGTATGTACTTGCAGTTCTTTTCCAGTTTTAATTAATGAACGAGAATTTTTAAAAAGTTACCAGAGAAGTCTCTTCCTTTCGGATGATGTTGGCGGGGTTAATATTTTTATGACGGCTTTAATAATTTCATTGGGCTCACGGCTTGCGAATCTAGAGCTCAGGACCTAGGAATTGGTATAACGGACGATATTTAAACGTGAGGATAATTAGCGAATAATTTAACATAGCCATTATCCTTAAGTTTATAATAAGCTATAAGAAATGGACAGTATCCTTCGAGTATAAATTACAATACACAATTAACTGGTGGTAGGTCTCTGTTGCCACAGACCGTTTAGGTACCACCGCAGCTCCTATATCTCAAAGTGGTGCAGTATATAACAGACTAACTAGCGCCACGTTGTTATGGGCGGGCGTATCACTTACTATAAGGTGAATGTCCCGCTAGTCTCATCGCTTAATTGAAAAAAAAAGTCATAGTGGCGGTTGAAAGTAGTTTCAAAGTCTTAGCATAATTTTTGTCTTTAACACCGTCTTTAGATATTTAGTCGAAAGTACCGTTGTCTGGGCCTAATTATTATTGAGATACGTATAACAGAATAAGTTTATCTTAAGTACTGTATCCTTAGCGATATTTATCCTGTAACATATATTATTACTATATATTAGATATATTATATCCTTATTGTATTTCATACTTTCTTTAGATATAAGTTATATGTAAACTTTAGTTCGCTTGCCGCCGCACTGTGGAGCGGTTGTCCGTCTATAATATAAAGTATACATTTTTAAAAGCTTTAACATCATCATCATTTTAACCGAGGGATGTTCACTGCTGGACATAGATCTCTTGTAATATGTTCCTCAAAGCACAATCTTGCCCTGTTTCAAACCAGTGGCTCCCACACGATTTTTTTTATGTCCTTTGTCCACTTAGTGGGGGGTCTGCCAACGCTGCCCCATCCGCTGCGTTGTCGCCATTCCAGCTCTTTAAGACCCCAACTTTCATCAGTTCCACGAGCTATGTGCCTGTCTATTTCGAATTTAGCCTCGCGACTGGTAGAGCCATGCTTTTGACACTAGTTGACCAAGTATCGCTCTCTCCATCGCCCGCTTTGTAACTCTGAGCTTTCTTATAAAGCTCATAGAGACCAAGTTTCGGAGTCGTAGGTTATCTCACTCAAACAGTTTGAAGACAGGTCTTCAAGCACTGAGGGATTTTGGACGACTTCTTTATCAACACAAAACAACACAACAAGCGGCAAAAAAAATTGAACTAAGTTAGAATTCAAACAAAACACGTAATCTAATCGCAGCAGATTTAAAACAAAGAAACCTTTATACGTTCAATAACAACTGCTGAAAGTTTCCAAGTAAAGATTTCCTGGAGACGTGTTATGTATGAAAGCTGTGTAGTGTATATAACTTAAATTAGTTCCACATGGTTATAAACGCTTGCGCACTCCGCCGGCATAATTTTGAGTTTGTTTAATAATTCCATAATAACTCAATCCAACAGCTTCAGATGAAACCGCAGGTTGTGGTTACTGCGGCATTGTTTTAAATAGGGAAAACATGTTTTTCTCCCCCATTTATTTTATGGAACATGTTTGAACGTGCTGCGTAAACTAAATATTGCATGTTGTTTAAAAAATAAACTAACACTGTCACAGCTTTTTTTAAAAAAAAGAAAGCAAACAAAAACATGTATTACGTTATCTCTTTGTCGTATATTGTTTTATGACAGTAATAAAGGGGGAAAATGATAATAAATTTCTTTTTTTTTATCTATAATGGGCTGAGGCTATATTAAATTATATTAAGAAGGTGAAACGTGCTTGCTCGGAGATGGTGATGACGACGACGAAGCTTATGACAGCGACGATCAGGATGATGATAACAGTTATAGCAATACTAATGATGAAGAAGATATTGGTAATGGCAACGGTTATGACTACGATGATGACCTTGATGACGGTAATGGCATTGATAATAGTAATGATAATGATGATGATGAAGTTATATGTATTCTGCCTTATCATTGGTTTAACGCAACTCGATTAAACTTTGAGATTTTCTATAGATTGTTTATGGTACAATAGAAACCGTTTTTCTTCCGTACATAGATGAATAGTTTTATAAGAACTAACTTTATAGAGACATTTTTCCTCTTCATTGCCTGTTCAATTTATCGGCGGCACAACCTGTCACGTTTTATATTACCCAACACTTCACTCGTTAATGTTCTAAAGTACAAGTTGCAAAATATCGAAAATGGATCATTCATGTAAATCTGAAGGAAGTCAGCGAATACTTCTTTCATCATCATCTCAACCTATTGATATTTCGCAAAAACCTCCAAATGTAAGTAGTCGTGAGGGAATTCGCTGCTCTTTTCTAATACTCTCTTCACTTTCTTTTAGTTTCATAAAAAAGAGACTGCTGTTTTGGAGAATTGGATTAGTATCATCATCATCATTTTAATCGATATACATCCACTGCTAGACATAGGTTTCTTGTAATATAAGTGTCATATATTGGTATACACCAAGGGTATTAGCGCTGACGATATTCTAAGTCCTCTCCAAAACAGTAGTCTTTATTTCCAACAATAGGCAAATTTTGATCTTAATTTCACATGATAATAAGTGACGATAAGGACACAGATAGGTAATTTTACTCGCTTAAAATACTTTCGCTCTCATTAATTTGTTAATTAACAGACCGGAAGAGAGCAACGCTAATGGCGACACTTCCAATATAAGGGTGAAAGCTGAGCAGGTTCGGAAGAGGCGTACTATAAACTAAATTTGAAAATAGGGATATGAGGATACAAGGCAAAAAGGTCGGATACATTTAGATAAAAACTTTAACAAGTTATTAAAACTTATATATTTCAGTTTCGTGTTTAAACTTGCCTTATAGACTCACGAGATCCATAAACAAAAAGAGTTCTTTCGTTTTTGGTGTTATAAGGGTAAAATAAAATAAAAATTCTCATTAATTGGCGGCTCTCGCAATTAACAAGCTGAACTTTATGAATGGAAGCATTCAGTAAGCAATCAATCTCTGTTTATTGGATGCTTCGTTTATCTTTTCCATCTCTGCGTAGATAACGGATTTTATTTTTAAAATTTCCGCCAAACTCAATTGCCGGAATGAACAGAAAAAAAAAGAAAAATTGTACAACGCAATTAATTTTAAATGATGTATTAATAATCAATAAGGGTCCCAAATCAAGATTTCTAACTCGCTCTGAACACCCTGACTCTTCATATGGAACGCCTAAAACATTTGTTATTACTAAAAATGAGAGGACTTGTTGGTCTGGTGTGATTAAATACCTTATTCCCAATAAAAGTACTATATTATGACGATCACGATAAAAATAGCCATGATAACGACGATGATAATGATGACGACGATAACAATGAGGATGATGACGGCAACGACGACGACGTAGACATTGACGATGACAACTACCATTATGATAATTATGATAACGATGTTAACAATGGCGATTGCGACAAGGATGATGATCACGACGATTATGACTGTGATAAAAATGATGACCAGGATGATTAGGTTTTGATTATAAAAACTTAATAACGTCTTTTGTTGAATAAAGTAAGTAAAAAACTTCACGTGCAAACTAAACCACACCTGAAGGGTACGTTTAAAAAATAAACGAAACAATTTTAACAAAATAAATACAATTTAAGGTATTTCTTATCTTACGAGGCAGTGAGCGCACAATACCCTATAGATCTCTCCAATGAGCGACGGAGCCCTCCTTACCCCCACTCTCTCCACCTACCTCCAGGGACACATCTAAATAAAGGAAGGAAAGAAAAAGTCGCTTTGTTCGCGAAAACAAATACGACTATTTACCGTCTCCTTAAACAGGAAGAGTTTTCATAAACTAGCTTTTGCATCGGGTTTGCTTACAAACGATTTAAAAATTTATTATATTGGAAAAATTTATTGTATATTCTAAGGTCTAGATCTTAAGCCTTAAGTTCTAGCGATAATTTTGATGATTGGGGTTGGTCTCAAAAACATAGACCTCTCGCCCATCTTTTGAGATTTTTATAACGAAATCTTAATGCCTTCTTCTTTTGAGACTTGAGTTGTGACCTTTTATTCAATACCCATATGATCTATGACCTCACAGTGTAGATACTTCATCATTCGCACTGTCACTTTGCAAATAATTAACGACGAAATCTGCCGTTCAGTCAAATTAATACCCCATCTGTCAAAGTTTGGGGAGTTGTCTGTATGATTAATTTACTTTAATTTGTGCTCATATCCACTGACGAATGTTTGAAAGCTGAGGTCAAAAATTTAAAAACACTACCACTGTCTCAATAGTCGCTTTTATTAGAAGTCCTAGGATTTTGAAAGAGGCCCTAGATTCCTTACTAATCAAATTTATGGATGCTGTTAAATCTAATTTATAAGCGACTTGATGAAATTAAGGATTTATTGGTAGGTCTCTGTTGAAGGAGACAATTTAGTTACCACTGCAAAGTCTATTTCTGCTGCCAAACGATCGTATGGAAATTACTGTTCTCTGATTTCAAGGGCGTTATAACCAGTGAAATTACTAAACGGGTTTTAATATGTTAAGTCACAGAGTTTGGAGCATTTGACTCTATGGTCATACAGTTATGGGCCGGCGTATCGCTTCCCGTCATTTGAATGTCTTGATGGTCATGTAACTGTAATATTATTATATTTTAAATAATACATGTTTTATAATTTTATTCGGCTGTTTATATATTTGATCTTAGTACTAAAATTAGACAATCTTCTATATTTTAGTGTAGTTTGTTACCTCTTTTGAGATCTCACTGTAAAAGTGGAAGAGTCAAGCTGGGTTGCAATTTAAGGGAATTGAAAGTTGTATCACAGTAACTTTATCGAAGATTTATTTGCTTCACGAGACGAGCGAGACGTTCATCTGATAATATGTGATACGCTTGCCCAAAAAGTGATGCTAATTTGATAAATACATCATCACACTCGTCGCTTGGAGACATACGATGTTAGGTCTAGTTACACGAGTAATTACACTAGTTACAGCGGTGTTCTAAGTGGAACACAGTAATCTCTGCATAGTTCTATTTGTCGGCTGCAATAGGAGCTGTGGTGGTACCTAGACGGTCTGTAGCAAAAGAGACCTACCACCAGTAAAAATGACACTAGTTCGAATCGCCTTTGACTGTTTCATATCGTACTTTAAACATTTCGAAGTAGATACAATTGTAAATATTAACGGATTCGATGAAACCATCCGCAAATAGTATGACGGCGCCACAATTTGCGCGGCCCGAACAGCTTCCACTCCGACGATCTCATCCCTTTTGTCTACGATAAAATATTTGTAAATTGATATTAAAACAATGAATAATTCAATAATATTAACGTGAACTGTTAATATCGTGTTTCACGAATGAAATCTGCTAACTGAAAATTGAAAGCCATTATAACATTGCGGTTAGGTAATACAGCAAATTCTGATAAGCTTTCGGTTTACATTGGGTATAATGAAATTCAATGATATGATTAACTTAACATAAATAGACCGCTTGGTATTCCCACTACTGGGATTAGAGATCCACTAGCAAATTATGTATTGATGGAAGTCTTGTTGGACATATTTCATTATTTCCTATAAAGAGAGACTCTTTACCATCTCTCGGAGTGGAGTATATTTAAAAATATTTAAAACCGCCATTTTCTTATCATGTTAAGGGTTTTTTCCTGGTATAGTTTTTATTGTACCCACCTGGCTAGCTACCACCCTCATATTTATTTATATAAGTAGTTCCTACATTGTAAACCATGCAGGTTGTCATTCTGTTCTTAAATCGATTCGTCGCTGACCGCCGACGTCTGTTGCAACTGACCTTTGTAATTATCCGACTACAATTCGCTTTGATCTTAGACGACTAATTACGACAATGTCACATTAATTGCCACGTTTACAGAGAACGTTATAATCACAGATCGTGTATATATACGATGTATTGCTCAAAAATAAAGACATCACGTTGATTACATTACTTTGATAGTTAAAGTCATCAAGTCGAGCCATCAGAATCAAATGCGTTTTGTTTTCTACATTTTACCTTATTTACTGATTTTAGTTTAAAAAAACATGTAAATTATTTCTTTCTGTTTACAATAAATAACTTTAACTATAACAACATTTGTTTCTTAGCAAACAATAACTATTTGTTATAACATGAACGATTACTAACATAAAATGTAAACGAAGATCAGCTGTCAATCACAATGTTTGTTTCAAAACAAACACAACAACCATTTTATCATTACTAGATATATACATGTATTGTTTGTTTATTTTTGTCCCCCATAGCAACTCATAGAATACAAGCCAACCTCACCAGCTCGTGGTGCACCATGCTAATCAACAAACAAGGCTCTGGATTTCCACCAATCTGCATTGGGCCAGCGTGGTGGGGATGACGGATGGTGGGTGGCAAGGCACCGGAGTCAGGGGTGCTGAGAATCCCCAGGCGGAGACGATTTCCCAACATGCGACATCGTGGGTGTTTACTTTAAGCGAACAACACGGAAGCGATTGATGTGGGGACCATCTTTGGGGAAGGTCTATGTCCATCAGTGGACGTCTATCGGCTGATGATGATATTATTAACTAGTTATTTAGATACTTTTTTATTTCCTGAAATACAATTAAAGCCCTTTTTTTAACTATTTCTCACTTACTCTCCACTAACCTCGAGAGTGAAGAGAGACCCTCTCCCATACGGAAGTATCTTGTACTACATTATACAGCGTGTCTGGTGGCAGATTTATGTTTTCAAATTTAAATAAAAAATCATATGTTTGACATATAATTTTACTAAAAGTATTAAAAGATAGAGTACAAATGCGGATTTCATTTTTTAAAGATAATGTCATCCAAATGTCTTTCATCCTGTTGCACACACACACACACACTGTTCGGAACGGAGCCTCGTATTCCGTGCCACACGCTGCAGTAAACTTGGTTCAATTGCGCTGATTTCTCGCCGAATATTTTCTTTTAAGTTCACAACAGTTCGCGGATTGTTGGCGTAAACTCTCTCTTTGAGATAGCCGCACAAAAAAAAATGCATTGGAGTTAGGTCGGGTGACCTCGGTGGCCACGGGATGTCCCCAAAGCGACTAATCAGTTCTTGAGGGAGATTTTCACGCAACAACTCCATCGAAGCTCTGGCCGTGTGTGCGGTCGCACCTGTACCGCATCCTGTTGAAACCACGTGTGTGATGAGAATGATGAATGAGCTCGCAGGTTCGGCAAAAAAAAATTCGAAATCATGAGCCGATAATTCTCACCATTGACATTCGTCGCTTGGCCCCGTGCATTTTCAAAAAAAAATGGTCCGATTATCCCATTCGTGGATAAAGCGCACCAAACAGTTACCCTTGGGCAATGTAATGGTTTTTGGTGCTTCAGTCGAGGATTGCGAGTTCTTAGAGCCCAGGAACGGTAATTTTGTGTGTTGTTCTTGTTTACGTGTCCGTTTAAATGAAAATAAGCCTCGTCGCTCCAAAAATTGGAATTCACAGTGCGAAAACGCTCCAACATGGTTTCACAAAAAAATTTGCGTGACGCAAAATCATTTTTTTTTCAATTATTGAATTATTTGAATTTTAAAGGATGAAACTTCATATCTGTTTTACAAAATTTCATGCACGCATGCTCTTGAAAGTCCCAGTGAAGCTGCCCTTTTCCGTATCGAAAGTCGTGCATTTTCACGTAAACTGCGTTCAACCAGTTCAATGTTTTCGGGGGTCCTTGACGATCGACTAGGTCCTGGCCGTGGTGTGTTCATAGCCGAAGCAGTTGCGCGGAACCTCTCCACCCACGAACGAATTAAATTCACACTCGGCCCATCGCCTATCCGTCGAATATTGAAATGTGAACAAAACTGTCGGCGAGCGAGTACGTAAGAATCGTTACTCTTGAAAAATGCTTCAATAGCGAACGCGCGATGCTCACCCGACCACTGCACCACTGCACCACTGCACCACTGCACCACTGCACCACTGCACCACTGCACCACTGCGACATCGTGACTAAGAAATCCGCACGATCGGTGATTCTAATGACACCACCTTCCCCCCGCACTGTTTATAACTTATTGAGATATTCGTTTTTTAAAATATTATATAAATCTGCCGCCAGACACCCTTTATACACATTAGAAATGTTTTAAACTCAATGATCTTGATATTTTATTTACAAATCCACCTACATATATTTAAGTACAGAAGTCTTGATATTTTAAGGTTTTTTTTATTCTAATAGAGCGCGGGACGTTCACCTGATAGTAAGTGATGCCTCTGCCCTTAACAACGTGGCGCTAGTTAGGATGATTCACCATTGGTAGGTCTCTATTGCCGGATATCGTCTAGGTAGGTACTACCGCAGCGCCTATTACAGCCGACAAACATGTTCCGGATTGAAGGGAGTGATATAGCTAGTGAAATTACTGGGGTAAGGAGACGTATCACTTAGCATCAGGTGAACATCGGGCTCGTCTCGGAGCATCGTTAAATAAACACAAAAACGTGCATTGCAGCACATTGTACTCATCGCTTGGGACATAAGATATTGCGTCTCGTTACCCCAGTAATTTCACTAGCTATAGCGACCTTCAAATCGGAACACGGTAATGTTTAAATGTAATTATCTCTTAAAATGGTTATCAGTGAGGAGCAGGATTTTTTTTTCAATATTAGGGTAGGTAATATTAAAAGGTCTTTACGGGCTGCTCAAAAGATTAGCGTCCTGAAGGTAGCAGCAATAAATCACTGCGGATCCTGTCGGGCATCAAGAGTTATTAGATCATTAAGGAAACTTTTTTTTTCAGCCTTAACTCTCTTCGAATGCTAAGTTTGTTTTTTTTTGTGTGAAAAACCTTGACAGATACTTTCAATTACAGCGACAGGGGTAGAGTAAAACCTTATCCTGGATGCTCACGGAATGGACGATGTGAAATATTTGTTTGCATATCACTGCACTCGTTTCTTTCGCATTTTATTTTTGTGCAAAAATTTCAGTAACTACAACATCCTTCACATCACACAGTAATAGTAGTATATTTAAGTTTTTTTTTAATCGACAAAGCAACGACAGAACGGGACTTTCCTGAGGATACGCCACGCATAATCAGGCACTAGTTAGGACGATATATACAAAACCACGTTTAAGATGTTGAGTCTCTCATTACCACAGTAATGCCAGTAGCTACGACGCCCTTCAAATATATAACAATAAGGTAACTCTTAAATAACAACCTCATAATGTTGGTCATGTTGTGAATTACAGTAAGGATCCTCTAGAATGGTAAAGTATACTTCAAACTATAGCACAGTAATATTTGCACATTATCGTTTGACTGAAGTAAATGTTACCAAGTCACCAGTTCCAAGTCTTCAGGAGACACCGATCAGAGACTTTTCAAAAAAAAATAACAAGTTTACACACTTAAGTTAACCATAATTTGTTAAACTTTCTAACAGTTAAAGTTACTAAAACCCTCTAAAACTATTTGCTTTGACTTTAACAGAGTAAATCGTGTCGCTGATCAGGTTCAGACTAAGTTCGATTTAAGCACTAACTTTGTGAATTTAAGTTCTTAAGGATTTAGCGTTTTATTAACCAAAGCAGTAATTTACTGACATAATTTAACCGTTCAATATTTTAATGTAACTCGCAGGAAGTTAGGTCTGGAGCCTGTAGCTGTGCAAGTTAGATGTACAAGTAATATCGGAAGACGGTAGGTTCTCAAAGTATTTACGTAAGTTTAAGTTTAAGGATAATCAGTGTGAGCCTGTAATCCTGAAACATCAAATAACCTACTGCACCTGATGTGACGGACTCGTCGACTGAGTCATAACACGCTGTCTCGTTACCTCAGTAATTACAGCTACAGCGTCTTTCAAACCGGAATACAGTAATGTTTGCACATTTTTAAACGCTGCGGTGTTACCCACTTAGACGGTCTCCGACAACTGAGACTAAGTATTGTGGTGGTTGATTGAAATTGCTACTATATTAGTCTGCCTCTAGGACCAAAAATTAAAACCTACATCCCTCCTCCTACTTACATCCAGGTATAAGAAAGGCCATATAATATATCCAAGTCTTATATATATCGTATTAAAAATTATAATAATTCTTTCTCTTCTAATCTATATATCTATATGTTATATATATACATATGTAAAACCATAAAGCCTAAAGACTTGAAATTTTAAATTTGGCAGGTATGTTCCTTTTACCCAATATAACGCAGCTAAGAACGGATTTTACAAAATTTCACGCCCAAAAGGGGTTGCGAGGGTATTACAGGTAGTAAATCGTTCGGGATACAAGTACTTTCACGTATATCAAGTATCGTTTGTTTATATTACAATCAGATTATAACCACTGTTTACCATTGGGCCACTTAAATAACAATCAGAAAATAATAAGCCGAAACTGAGCCCGGTGTCGCGCCGCCTTATCGGGTCATCGCCGGCGTGTACACAGAAACACAGTAGATCGCTCCGTCTGATTACAAATGGATTATACTGTACTACAGTAAGATCAATACAACCCCAATAACAACACAGTTAATGTGACTTCTGGCTTTTTAACCGCTTACTAGAATATATTGATAATTGGTAAGTCTCTGCTGCAAGCTCAGTCAGTTGGTTACATAAGATTGTCGAGGAAATTCTGCAGCGAGTGAAAGCTAAACGGGAGCTTTTAAATAACCATTAAAAAGGGGAACACTTGAATAATAGGGAAAACTGCCTGAAAAACAAAGAAACAAGTCATGATTGGACATCATCAAGTAGTAAACCAACACTAAATGACACATGTGGCTAATTAGGATGATAAACACTGCACCGCATTGCGGTCGTCGCTATCATGAGTTTCATTCCTACTCGAATCTGGAAAATAGTGTTTCTACGCTTCTATTTTGTGTACCTACCTAAACAGTTTCCGACAACGGAGACCTACCACTAGTTTATCTTGGAAGATCGAAGAAAGCTGGATGTACCGCCCGATAACGATCAGTATAGAAATATTTGAAGGGTTGTTATGTCTGATGATTACTCCCTTTCAAATGTACTCAATACTCGCGTACTTATTGACTTTGGAGAAGCCAAATAAATAGGAACTGGTGGTAGATTTCTGTTGCTGACGACGCTCTAGGTTCGTCCCGCAGAGCCAGTATAGAATAATCTAGATATACTACAGAAGCCGAACAGTACTGTACAAGCATTGTTCCGTTCCGCGTTGAAAGGCGTTGAAATACTCAATTGTCTCTGGTAAAGAGCGCAATGTAGTGGCGTGTACATCGTCCTAACGTTGTTATGGGCAGGCGTATCACTTACCATTACGTGAACGATCAACTCGTCTTGTCTCTTAATTGAATAAAAAAAAACCTATTATAAGAACGAGCTTTCTGAATCGCTGAACACTTACAATGTTAATAAGTAAAGTAAACTCAGTTCTGTATCACAAAAGCTCCCGCTCTCTCTCTCTTTAATTAAAATAGTAGAAGTGTTTTCAATGGAACTAATAAGACATGAAAACATTGAAGAGGACGCTCGTGGCTTCAGCTCTCGCTGGGAGTTTTCATGAAAGCCAGTGTAGTCTTCGTGAGCACCATTTGAAACTTTTGAAGTACCTGAAAAAGTTATCATTAATTGAAAGTCTCTACATTTAGACATTAAACCTAGCTTTCTATTAACGAATACTTCCAGTAGACTACGTGACATTTTATTTTGTTGGAGACTGTTCTTCAGGTCAAGCAAAGACCTGGTGAATACCGCAAGGAATACACGGCTAGTGGACGGCAATGACTACACTGGCGTGTCTTTATTGTCGGAGACAATTTAAATCCCTCTCCTTCTAAGTCTGCCACTACACAGTAATATAGTAACTTATACTGTTTTCCATTTTGAGAGGCTTCAATGTATTAAAATTACTGTGGTAACAGGACATAACGTCCATCAGAAAGCGACGTGTACAATATGATGCTGTGTATAACTACTTACCTAGTGCCACGTTGTTTCGGTACCTCGTCGAGTAATAATCTAGATATACTACAGATTTTCTAATGCCAGACAGTACTGAGCAAATATTACTGCATCCCGGTTTGAAGGTCGCTGTAGTTACTGAAATTACTGGGGTAACGAGGCTACTACGATCTGATGATAATCGTGGGTACTCATTGGATGCGACCAACGCTGGACCGATCGATGTGGAGATCTTTGAAGGAGGCCTATGTCCAACAGAAGACGTCTAGCGGCTGATGATGAACAAGTGTACACATCTTATGTCTCAATAAGAAGAGTGGAATGTGGTGTTATGTATACCATATCAACTAGCGCTTACCATGAATAGAATAAAAAAAAATCTTGTATCGTTTCTGAGTAAATGGAAATATGAAAAGGTCTCCAAGGTGAACGTTTTCCTTCGTGCTCCTCAGCGTTGAGAAAGATTGGCTTTGACAGCAGGCGGCTGCTCCCCGGAGCATTATTACTTAAAATCCACTTTTTTAAGGTCCAAGCTTTTTTTAATTTTTAAGGTATCTGAATAAGATATATTTGCGAAATCGAAAGCTATCATCATCATCATAGAAGTCCACTGCAGGACATAGGCCTCCCCCAAAGATACCCACATCGATCGGTCCTGTACTGCCCTCATCCAGCAGCTGCTCGCGATCATCAGTCGTTTGGAGGGGCTCATATGTAGGGATTTGGGCCATTTCCCACCACCCTAGCCCAATGCGAATTGGTGAGAACACAACCTCGTTTGTTAATTAGCAGACTGCACCACGAGCAGGTGAAGCTGGCTTGAGTCCTCACAATCCCATCGAAAGATAATGCGAATGAAATAAATTTTTAAAGGTCTAGAAATGACCAGCTCAATATATCCTCGCGTCCAGGCGCCTATAAATAACAGGGTCCGACCCCTTTTACCAAAAAAAAATACAAGCGGTAATTTTTTTGATACAAGTGACCGCTCTCAGCGCATAAATCAAACCGAATGGGCCCCTGCTGCCGACAGGGTTCCGCTAATTAAGGTTGTGGTTGTTGCTCTCATTATTATATGACGGAAGCGGAAGCTGATCCTCTTTTCTATCTGATATACCGATCGATACAAAACCCATAATTATTAAGTCACCAATATAAGATAATGAGTTGTTCATGGAGACCGTCTAGGTACCACCGCAGCTTCTATTGCAGCTGAAACACAGTACTATGCAAACATTACTGTTCTGGGTTGAAGGGAGTTATAGCTAGTGAAATTACGAAGATAATGAGACTTAACATCTTATGTTTGGAGGTGACGAGTACAATTTACTGTTCATATCATTCTATCAAGTAGTAGTAATAACGCCTGCCCAAAACGATTTAGCGCTACATAGAATGATATATATATATATATATATATATATATATATATATATATATATGTATATATAATATATATATATATATCACTATTTTATGCTTGTCATGTGATATATTAAATCTTGTTACCACTGTAATTACCCTAATTCCAACGCCCTTAAAACGGGAACCTAATATTATTTGCACTTTTATATTTATCGGTGGATATAAGTTACCTAATGACATACCAATATCAGTCATCACTTTGTCGGCAGTAGCACCCCCGCAACCCCCTTTGAGAGATACATTTTGTAAAATCTTTTTTTAGTTGCCATGTATGGTAAAACTGGAATATCAAATTTGAAGTCTCCAGGTCTTATGGCTCCAGAGATATCGTGATGAGTCTCTACAGAGGTGGAGACCCCGTGTATACATATATGTGTGTCATCTATACAGATAATCATATAGTTATACTTTAAACTTGTAAGTAGTTAGTTATTATAAGATATATATTAATAACACCAATAATTTATATCTATATATAGATTATTGGTTATATATATAGATTGAAAATGGCTTTTGTTTGATCGTCAATCACCTAAAAACTAGTGACCGTATCGACACTAGAATATGAACATTCGTTTTTCATTTGGTACTATTTATGCGGTTGCTATAGTAACCGATGCTATAGTCATTTGCGGTGTAATTCTATATTACGGCCTGCAAAGCGGACGGGGAACAGCTATTATTTATATTTAACTAGTATTGATAGAATTTCTACTATACAATGACATTAACAATATTCTGTATTGTAGCCTGTCTCCTTATTTTCATTTTAAGTTAGGTATCGAAAGAGTCTCTAAGTTAATCGATTTTTTTTTATTCAACGAAGCTCCAAACCACCAAAGGAAAATATCTCACTACCACCAACCTGTGAAAAAAAGGTAAACATACAGCCCTTTATGTCAGCCTTCGACTTTCGAGCAATGACCGAGGAGATGCGGAACTTCAGGGAAGAGATGGCCGTAACAAGGGCGCAAATAACACTTTTCAATAGTACCCTCACTAATTTGACACAGAGACTTGAAAAATGTGAGGGTTGCATTGGACATATTTATGAACGATTGGACAGCATTGAGCAAAAAATCACAGGTTTCTCTGTCCAAACAGATAACAAATTACTCACGGAATCCCTGCAGCAGCTTAAACAAAAGCTCAACGATCGGGATCAGGAACTCTTATTGAATGACCTAGAGATATCCGGAATTGAAGAGGAGAAAAATGAGAAATTAATGCACATTGCGATGACGCTGAAGTCTAAGTTGGGTATTACGATTGCAGAATAGCACTTCGTGAGCTGTGCACGAGTGGGCCCTGTGGCCGATGCCAACCGATCCAATCCACGGCTAATAGTGGTGCGGTTTACGCGCCGATTGATTCGTGATAACCTGATACGCGCTGCTCGAGTTCGCCGCAGTACTACTACTGAAGGAACTGGTCTACCCGGATCTCTTTTACATTATTTTTTCATTTTTTTTTTTTTTTTATATTGTCACGCCATTTTCCCAGTAGGGGTAGGCAGAGGTGAATAAACCACTCACGTTTCGCCAGATGTGGTCAGATTAGGTCCCATGTAACAGGGGGCGAGCCTGTTGCCACTTTATTGGGACCACCACACACACACACACACAAAGATGATATCAGTGTGCGGGTTTCCTCACGATGTTTTCCTTCACCGTTTTTGTATCTCGCTGTTGTAACTAAAGTTCACAAATGTACATAACTTAAATATTAAGTCATTGGTACATGCCGAGGTTTGAACCCGCGACCTTCGGAAGGAAAGCCGCACGCTCTAACCATTAGGCCAGCGAGCTACTGATTTTACATTAACGAGAGATTAACCAAATATAATCGTCATCTCTTTAAAAATACTCGAGAACTCGCACGGCAACACAAGTAGCGTTATATCTGGACCAGAGATGGTAGAATTTATGTACCAGGTATGCAGGAGTGGACTCTGTGCGTCATCGCATTCGTACCGAAAATGATCTAATTCGGATTTTCGGTGCGATCCATGTTGGTTCCGAAGAGAAGGATGGTCAATAACGATAAAAGTATAAATATTTTTTCTTTTAGACTATTTTTTGATACTTATTTGAGCAACTTTATATTTATCGTCAATGTCTGTTACCAGTATTTCCTAATTATTCGCAATTTCAACGCTGTCTCATTGTGTACTGTAATGGTATGTGCTATAAATGCTGTCAAATATAAATACTATCATCAACTTGTTATGTTATATTCCAGCACAAACTCCTGCATTTGTAGTTCTTAGAAACTTGTATACTCACAATTAGTAAAATTTTCTCTAAATTACAGAAATAGAAAGCGCTGCTCCAGCAGCTCCGGGTTACCGTTTGATAAGTTCCCCACATCCATTAAGCATGCGCGGCGGAAAAGGCAGGGTATAGCGTTATACATTAATTGCGATATTAGTATAAGTAGAATCACCGAGTGGAGTGTAAAAACAATCAGTCCCCTTAAATCCAAATTCATAGCTTTCGGCACAGAATCACAAGTTGAACTTATACGTGAGCAAAATCCAACAGTAACAATAAATAATGAAAATTTAGAGCAGTATCTGAAGTAAAAAACCTAGATATTATATTGGACACAAAGTTCGGTACGAAAAGCATATTCAAATTGCTGTTAAAAATAGTTTTTATCGCCTGAGTTTTATATAAAAATCGTACCTTTCTTTCGTCATAAATTCGTATTGCTCTGTGTGAAACTCTTATTTTGTCTAAATTTAACTATGGCGACAGTTATGTGTACCTCACAGTGTGAATAAGACGCGAACTAAGATTTTGTAGTGTAAAAACAGTTCTACTTACATTTTTTTTGTCTCGTTTCCTTCGGTTCTATAATGCCCTTAGGTATAATGGACGAAGACATATTAGTGGACGACACAGATATGGACATTATCGATGTACCCAATGCAAATAATATGTTAAAGGAGGAGCGACTTGATGAAGATTTAAACAATTTTAAAGAAGTGAAATCACTTAAGAGGGTGGTTAGCACGAATGAAACTAAAGAAATTACAGAAATAAGAATAACAAGAAGTGAGATTTTACCGAAGCAGTTTGCATTGGCGAAGTTATTTAAAGCGAATAACATAACTAATATTACAATAGTAAAATACATAAATCCTTATAAAGTTTTGGTTCATTTTGATTTGGAAAATAGTGCAGAGAAGTTAATAAATAATAAGATTTTCCAAGAAAATGATTGGCGTTGTCAAAAACCATTGGAGGTGGGCTTATCTTATGGGGTTATTAAATATATAGAATTGGATTTAAATGAAAAGGAAATTACCGAATCGATAAAAAGTTCTATAGAATTATCAAGCACATAGCGTCTACAGAGGAGAGATGGAGATGGCAGTGGATGGGTTGATTCCGAGACAGTACGCTTAGGTTTTAAGGGTTCAGTCCTTCCTGGGTACATTTATATAATATATATGACATGAGAGTCAGGGTGGAGCCGTACATATTTCCAGTAACTCAGTGTTCTCGCTGCTGGAATTTCGAACATACGGCTAAAAGATGTCCCTTAGAGAAAACAATATGTCCTAAATGTGGAAAAGGTCATGATAATTGTGAGACTACAACGTTTACGTGCAGTAATTGCCGGGGCAGTCACATGTCTTTGTCCAAATTATGTCCCATATACTTAAAACGAAAAGGAAATTAGGAAGATTATACCAATACCAAAAAGCAAAATTTGTGTTTTTTCAAAGGTCGCAATAAGCAACACCTCAATATCAATATAAAAATAAATGATGTTTGTCTACCAGTTGGTGGCGTGTGGGTGGACCGTTCTCTAAGATGGAGGCAACATATTACTGAAGCGTACGAAAAAGCTACAAAAGTTTTTGAATTTATTCAAAGTTTTCTCTGGATTAAATTGGGGCGTACACCCTAAGCATCTACGGTCCTTATATATTTCTATTATCCGCAGTCGCATTGACTATGCCAGTTTTCTATACGATAACAGTGCACTTTGTAACCTAAATAAGCTTCATAAAATTCAAAATCAAGCTATGAGGATTACTGGTGGTTTTATTAATAGTACACCCATTCATGTTATGGAACGTGAATTTAGTTTACAGTCATTACATATCAAACGATTATATTTAGCAGGAAAATTTAATCTCAAATCCTCGTCATTTCAAAATAATGTCCTTCTCAAAACACTCAAAGAATTATCATCCACTTGTCTTCCAGGTGACCGGAATTCTAGATGAAAGCCTTTATTGTTAACAATTCACAGTCAGTTTAGTTCCTTGCCTGTATACAAAAGCCACACTTTGTGTATGTTTACATTAAATACTTGGGTTAGCAATATCAATTTATATCACTGTGTCCAAACTGGTATTAAAGGAATGGAAAAAGCCAAACGATGTTACTTGAACTTAAACATATTTGCGATAAAGTAATTAATTACAAATTTAGTAGTTTCATTAAAATCTACACAGATGGGTCTACACCTAAAGACACAGAAGAAGTTGGAGCGGCTTTCTTTGATCATAATTTTAATAATGTAATGAAATTTATTATTAAACACAATGTCTCAATAATGTTCGCAGAGCTTTTCGCTATAATGGAGGCCTTGTCATCTATTAAATCATTTAATTATGACAAATTTGTGATTTTTTTCAGACTCCAAATGCTCTCTGCAGCACGTGGCTCGCTGTACCTCGACTTTTCGAGGGTTACCGATAGCCTATACAATTCTAAATTTATTATTAGACCTACAAGCAGAATCCAAAATGGTTATTTTGCAAAGGATCCCATCTCATGTTTGGGCAATGAAATAGTAGATTTACAAGCGAAATCTGCCACCAGCGATGGTGTGCCTATAGATATATTACCCCCTTTTAGTGAATATATGGACAATAAAGTTATTTTTTTACACAAGCTGGAGTGAATACTTTGACTTAAGATCCAGAGAGAAAGGAATATGGTATAGAACAAACCAGCCACACCCTTTACGTTCACCATGGATTACCAACTGTGTACTAAGTCGACAAAACACTATAATTGCGATGAGAGCGCGTGCCGGCCATATGCCATGTAACAGGTTTGCCTATTTAATGCGCAGGGTGTCTTCGCCGTTGTGCTCTGACTGTAATAAAATCGATGATGTTTATCACACCCTAGTAGAATATTCGAAAAATCCAGATTACAGAGAAGCTTGCGATTCTACCGCTTTGCTTCAAGTTAGTAAAGTTAATACTATCTTGACTCAACCAATGTCCAATGAAGCCAAACAACTTTACAAAGTAGTTTTAAGGCGTGTTTGTGATTCATTATACATAAGTTAGTTTGTATATGTATTATGTTATTATGAGGGCGACATCATCGCGGTAGCGATGAAGCCCTGTACAATAAAGAGAAAAAAAAACAATAGCGACATTATGTACAGTCCGCGGCTGCTTTGTAGAACAAAGCGCCCAATACAGCGATTTCAAAATGCCTGCTAACGGTTCTGCTTCGAAATTACTACTTACTACTACTACAACTTGCTGACTACTTAAACAAATCATCAATGTTGAATATGGAGTCACGCAGATAATGCACATTGCTTGTCTTTCGTTTGGGTTATTAAAATCTAGAACACCGGAATATCCATACGCTAAGGTGAATCTTTCATCAGCTCAGGATGGATGCAGCGCTAAAAGCACTCTCCCTTGTCTTGTGTTCTATAAACATAGATCTGTGGCTTCTGCAGGTAGTTGCCGTCATCAAGCGACAAAGTGTTAGAATAATGTACCACCCCCTTTAAGAAACTTACTTGCAATTGTTCATTTTAAATAAAAATTGAAAACATATCTTTTAGAAAAACAAATTTATTCCTAGCCCTAGCCTATAACACAGTATAATTCCAGCACTCGAGCTGATTTATATTCATTCCTGAATTAACATTTTTCCTGAACTTAATATCAATAATTTAACTTTAAATCTTTTTCTCTATCCGTCTACATAATGCGCGCACGCAAGCATCTCGAAAATATTTTTTTTATATATATATATATATATATATATGTATTATCACGCCTTTTTCCCAGTAAGGGTCGGCAGAGGTGAATAAACACCCACTTTTCGACAGATGTGGTCAGATTAGATCCCATGTAACAGGGGGCGAGCCTGTTGCCACTTTATTTGGGCCAGCACACACACACACACAAAGATGATGTCAGTGTGCGGGTTTCCTCACGATGTTCTCCTTCACCGTTTGTATCTCGCTGCTGTAACTAAAGTCCACAAATGTACATAACTTAAATATTAATTCATTGGTACATGCCGAGATACGAACCCGCGACCTTCGGAATGAAAGTCGCACGCTCTCACTCTTTAATAAGGTAGTAGCTGAAAATCAGTGCGTTGTTCACTACGTGGCAACAGTTACACTGAGCTGCGGCCATTTTGTACTATTGCAGTACACACGGCAGCAATGATTATCTAATATATTACTATGTCAACATATTTCTGTTTATCTGTGTTCTTTGATGTAATGTTTTTGTTTTTATATGTGTTCTGTACTACGTGGACAAATAAACTAATTTATCTATCTATCATTTAATCGTTTATTTTCCCTAATCAGTGATGGATAGAGGTGATCACCACCCTCGGATATGAAGAATACGATTTAAAGAGCTTCCTCTTTAAATCGTATTCTTCTTAGAATTGTGAGGATTGCATGAGGAGATTTTCGAGTGTGTGCGTGTGTTTGTGTTTATTTACTTATTTACATGAAAATTTACAGCTTATGTATACACTTAATTAAGTTGTTTAATTTAGGAAGTAAATAAAACAAATTTTCATACTTCGAACTTGTTTGCTTGCACGATTCAACTGCTGACTAACATTATTATTATTGGACAGATTTTAAAGAAGAAATTCTCTATTACTAAAAATTATACTAAAATAATAAATAAATTAATAGTATCAAGAAGTGTATAAAAATATTTTAGTCTTAAAATATATACTACAGTGTTTGTAGGGCTGTATTGCTGGAAACTGTATAGGTAGGTATCACTGCATCGACTATTGCAGCTAAAATACAGTACTGTGTAAACATTACTGTGTTCCGGTTTGAAGGGCGCCGTAGTTAGTGAAATTACTGGGATAACGAGACTAAACATCTTGTCTTAAGGCAAAGTGTGGAATGAGGTATGTATATTATTATATATCGTTCTAACTACCGTCACGTTGTTACGAGGGGCGAGCTATTTACTATGAACGTTTTGCTCGCTTCGTCCCTTTTTAGAATTAAAAAAAAAAATGCATCGTTTCTGAGTAATTGGAAACATGAAAAGAAAGTCTCCAACGTGAACGTTTTCCTTCGTGCTCCTCAGAGTTGAGAAAGATTGGCTTTGACAGCAGGCGGCTGCTCCCCGGAGCATTAAGAGCGAAAGCTCCTCCAACACAGTAAGTAAGATGAATACTTTTTATGATTTTAAAATGTTCAAATACAATTGGATTATATCTTTCGAGGGGGATCGTAAAGGGTCCCCCTCAACAACTCACGGGATCCAACCTAACCTCGCCTGCTCGTGGTGCAGCCTGCTAATTAACAAACGAAGTTCTGATTTCCACCAACCCGCATTGAGTCAGCGTGGCGAGAAATGGCCTAAATCCCTTATTTGAATCTGATCATGTGGAAATCTTTGAGATAAATTTATCTCCAGTAATGGATTGATTGATAATGATAATGATGATTATAATAGGTTGGGGAAAAAGAAATCCATTATTTTTTTTTATATGAACTTCAGGACTTTATTTAACATGCTTCGGATTGTCCGATTTGGGACAAATATGCACCGTTTTGTTCTATGATTTGTTGCCATTTTAAAGGTAACTTCATAATGCCTCTCTCGTAGAAGTCCTGCTCTCTGTTTGTAAAAAACTCTAGTAGCCGATTTTCACAATCTTCCCTAGATGCCAATTTTTTATCACTAAAGAAATTTTTTAATGCAAGAAAAAGATGGTAATCGCTTGGTGCCAAGTCCGGACTGTATGGCGGATGCATTAAAACTTCCCAACCAAGCTCCCGAAGTTTCTGGCGAGTCACTGTAGACGTGTGTGGCCTAGCGTTGTCCTGGTGGAACACGACACCTCTCCTGTTGGCCAATTCTGGCCGTTTCTGGTCAATTGCTATCTTCAAACGGTCCAGTTGTTGACAGTAGAGATCAGAATTTAGTGCTTGGCCATATGGAAACAACTCATAATAAATAATCCCTTTCCAGTCCCACCAAATGCACAGCAGAACCTTCCTGACCGTTAGTCCTGGTTTGGCCACCGTTTGAGGTGCTTCACCGCTCTTTGACCATGATCGTTTTCGCACAGGGTTATCGTATGTGATCCATTTCTCATCTCCAGTCACCATCCGTTTAAGAAATGGGTCTATCTTATTCCGTTTGGTCAAGGCTTCGCAGATGGAAATTCGATCCACTATGTTTTTTTCTGTTAATTGGTGTGGCACCCAAACATCGAGCTTCTTTTTGAATCCAGCTTTGTGTAAATGGTTTAAAACTGTTTTGTGGTCCATTTTTAGCTCCTGGGCGATGTTACGACTGCTAACATGCCGGTCAACTTCGATCATTTCTCCGATTTTATCGACATTTTCGGCGACCGGCCTACCTGTGCGAGGTGCATCTTTAACATCAAAAATTTCTGAATGGAATCTACGAAACCAAAATTGCACATAATTGGCTGTTACAGTATCGGGTCCATAAACACCATCCGCAATTTTAGCCGCCCGGCTTGCATTTTCGCCTTTGTCAAAGAAAAACTGTAAAATGTACCGAATTTTCTCTTTGTTCACTTCAATTTTTAACACCCTGTAACTCACAGGGTGTTAAAAATTCAACTCAACAGCAAAAGAATTTTTTTACTGCGAAATGTCACCTTTTCAACGAGTATAAATCTGAAACTGTTTGATCGATACTTTACGAGAAATTTATCACTACAGCCATCTACCGAAAAAATAATGGATTTCTTTTTCTCCAACCTAATGTATCTACATGTGGTGAATGAAACTGATTCCCGCCTTGTGGCGGTGGGCCTAAGAGGAACTTAGTCGGCTGGATTATGACTTAGGGCCAGTCTTTGATGGCAGCTTTATGTGAGCTCCGTGAGCTCGCGTTGGATGTGTGTATATAAGCTGCAGGAGCAAGTATACTCTTCCCTTCGCAACGTAGTGGAGCAAATTAAGTGGAGGCCGCACCTATCATGAGGTGGTATAGGAGCTGCAGGGGAAGAAGAATCTCGGTATTGCATTTCGCCGCTCATCAACATCGATCAACGTCGATTTCCGATTTCCAATGAAAGTCTTTTTTTATGGATACGCCTGCTTATAACAACGTAGCACTACTTAGAATGTTGTATAAAACACCGCATTGTGCTCGTCGCGTTGTGAAATGTTAGATTTCTTTACCTCAGTGATATCACCGCTTATAACACCATTTAAACCGGAACATAGTAATGTTTAGCAGATACAGAAGAGGCTGCGGTAATAATTACTGTTTCCGGCAACAGAGACCTACTACCAGTAAAGACATTATATAAATTTATTACATAGTTAAAAAGAAAGACCCTGGGGAACCCCCGACTAATTGGTTGACGATGATCAACAGAGCTGAAGGATAACAAATTGACAGAAGCTATGACACAAAATAGAGATAGATTTAGAAGAATGACCAGGAAGGCCGACCCCAAGTAAAGATGAGATAAGGTCTAGCAAGAATAAAAAGAAGACAGTAATAAGTGAAACTTGTCATACCTTTACTTAATAATATGGATTAAGTTTATTCGTAAAATAGTTAGCGTAGAAATACGGAAATCATTATTTATATTCTTCCCAGCACTGCAGTTACTGAAAGTAAAGGAAAATTACATCCCCCGACTACACGGTTAAGGGTAGATAGATTCCGACCTAACGACAGGATATCCAACCGAGTCGATTTATAAGGATACGGCCGGAAGGCAATCATTTGCGGCGAAACACGAACCTTTATTTCCAATGTATTTAATATCTCGCCGTTTGTATGGATGGTCTCGTAAATTACTTAGTCACCCCATTGCTAGCAACCCTGACTTGAATTAAACTTAAAATTATTTTAATTCATTAATATTTTAAAATAATATGTATTATTGTAAGTTTGCTAGACTTAAGTGGCAGTGGACAGGGTATATAGCTCAAAGGACCGACGAACAATGGGGCAGTAAGGTCCTCGAGTGACGCCCGCGTATCAGTAGACGTAATGTTGGGATGCCTCCCACAAGCTGGGCCAACGTTCTGGTGAGAATCGGGGAACTCTCTGGATGCGAGCATAGCCGGACCGATCGATGTGGAGATCTATGGGGAGGCCTATGTCCAGCAGTGGACCTCTATTGGCTGATGATGGATTGTAAAAGTATTGAGTTACTAATGTTGACCACAGGTAGGTTTCTGTTGCCGGAGACCGTCTAGGTACCACTGCAGCTCTTATTGCAGCTATTATTTCATTCCCGTTTGAAGGACGTTGTAGCTAGAATAAATACTGTGGTAAAGAGATATATCTTATAGCCCAAGCGACCAGCGGATTGTGGTGCAGTGTATATCATCATGACTCACATCACGTTGTTATGAACGTATCATTTATCAGGAGAACGTCTGTCTCGTCTCAACAATTACTCGAATAAAAAAAAATTGCTATCCTATGTAAAAAAAAGAGATTTGTTTCACACAGAGAGAAACATAATGAACAAAATTCGATATCAAATTAAATTCAGAGTGGAATCGCGATGGCAAAATATAACGGAGTTGTCCATTGTTTCGAAATTACTCGAGTATTATAAGAATGATTTTTGTTTTTGGTAATTTTCATTCATTATATTCTCTTTGGGAGTATTTTGTTAACAAAGTACGGCATTAACAAGGTCTTATTAATATTACAATGACTTTAAAATCAATTTTTATATCCACATTGCGATATCAGATTGTTTATGTGTTTATGAAATTGGACTTTACATTGTGAATTTAATAACCAATATAATGAGAGTAAACTTTTATCTTTTACCGTTTTATAATTAAGATGTTATTAGAACAGTGAAAAAGACTACGACAATCGTACAACAATCTTCCCTGCAGAAACAGAAGTATTAGTGTTATAATTATATTTATGTTCATCAGACATTTCATTATAAGTGTATTTTTTCACCATATCATGATATCTCTAGAACCAAAGAATAAAGCCTCTAATATGCCTCAAGCGACGATCGCAATGTGGTGCTGTGTATATCATCCTAACACTACGTCGTTTTGGGCGGACGTATCATTTACCATCAGGTGAACCTCCCGCTGGTCTTATCGTTTAATTGAATAAAAAAAATAATTCAAATTATGAAAGTTAATTATTACGCCGTGATTAATAAATATTTGTACAGCATTAAAGAACAAAGCGCCTGCCAAATTGCGACATCTAATTTGTGAAATAATGAAACATTGCTCGTACATTTATGACAGGAGTTTAAATATTAATTATCGCAATTTGTTCTGTTAATATGGGTTAATATAGTTGTTATAAATGTAGTAAAGTGTTCTAAATAATTTTGTTCTGTTCATAAAATGCTTTATTATATTATCTTTGTGAAAGAGCTTACTCCATTATTTTACGTTTGTCATCGTTTAGATCTGAAATCATAATACTTTATTACTTAAGCTGATTGTTGATGCGCCAACCCTCACTGCCGTGGTGGATAATGGCTTTGACTTTCTTCCTTTGAAAAGCTTTTTCTATTTCTGTTAGTTGCATTGGGAACAAAGCAACCTGTTTATATAATATTATGTAATGTAATGTAAATCACATTTTCTTATCTAAATTTGCTAAAAGTTTCGAGATTACTTACTATTATTTATTCTGTCCATTGTTTTCTTTCTTTACTGGGAATGTAGTGTTTGATAAATTTTTTTATATAGTTAACCATTGAGACGAGCGGGGCGTTTACGTGATGATAAGTGATACTGCCACGCTAGCGCTATGTCATAGGATGACATATACTGTACCACATTGCGCTCGTCCTCTGTGACGTAAAATATTAAGTCTCCTTATCCCAGTAATTACACTAAGTACAGCACCTTTTAAACTAGAACTGTACTGCAATAGGAGCTGAGGAGGTACTTATACGGTCTCCGGCAAGAGGGATCTATCACAAATAAAAAGTTTGATATTTTATTGTTTAAATTTGTGAAAGAAGATTACTTATTACACTTATCCTTTTACCTCTAGTAGTCTATAAGATAATAATATACAACGACCCTAAGATCTTTAGTTTCTACTTAACAATTATCTCGCGACCATCTCGCTTTAATTAATCTAGATAATAAAGGCTCGTTCAGAAGTTACAAGAGAAGTTTGTTTAACTAGACTAGTAAATTACTCGGGAAATTTTACTAATTATATCGAGTTCATTTTACTGTATTTATTTACTAGTTACTGCGACAGAATTTTACTCGCCTTCAGGCGTAAGATATAAAGTATTTTTAGTGTAGTAATACCGCTAGCTGTCGTGCCTTCAGAACATACTACAGTAATGTCACGCTGCTGTTCATCCTCTGAACTAACCGCTGCATTAATATATTCCTTGATAATATCCGGTTTTAGTACTAAAATGTTTATATTCAATAAGATTTCATCACATCCGTTGTTCATGTTAATCTGTATTGGAAAGTTATCAGCATTCGCAGCACAATACTGAGGATTCATTATGGATAATACTCTACGTGCCAAGAATCGAAACATCGTTTTATGGTTATGGGAGGACTCCAACGGTTTTTGGTGTAACGAAATTGTCCAACCCTCCCCCCCATACGGAGGTCACTTTAATTTTGCTTCCTTTATATTATTTACGCGAAGCATTTTCTGTTGAATCTCTTATTATTATGTATTTATTCTATAAATAAGAGAAAATTGGGATCACGGGATCAGCTCTAATGATTTTTATGGGTCGTCTTACAGTGATACGTATGTATAGGTGCTGGTGGTAAGTCTCTGTTGCCAGAGACTGTCTAGGTACCACAGCTCCAATTCCTTCCCCCAAACAGTAGTGTGCAAACATACTGTGTTACGGTTTGTAGGGCGTTATAGCTAGTGTAACTAACTGAGGTAACGAGATTGCACATCTTGTCTCAAGCGACGAGCGTAATGTGATGCAGTATATATCATCTTGATCAGCGCTAGGTTCTTATGAGCGGGCGTATAACTTACCATTAGGTGTATGTTGGGATCATCTCATCGCTTTATTAAATGAAAACAACGAACACAGAACAATTTTTGTTCAATAGATTTAATTACAGAATTAATTGAAGAAAACATATTATGTAGATTTTTTTCTATGATCGGAGATGTCCTAAAGAAAGGCCGGATCAAAAGCACACGCAACCGACGAGCGTGCATGAAGACGCTTATGAAAGTGGAGGAAGCGAGAGAGGTGTGCCAGGATCGTAGCAGGTGGAGAGAGGTGGTCTCTGCCTACCCCACTGCGAACGAGGCGTGATATATATATATGTATGTAGATTTTTTTTATTATTCAATTCAACGATCAGATGAACGGCATCCTCACCTGATGGTAAGTAATACGACTGCCTACAACCCGGCACTAGTTACAATGATATACATGACACTACATTGTTCTAATCGCTGTGGGACATTAAATGTTGTCTTGTTAATCCAGTACACAAGCTACAGCGCCCATCAAACCGGAGCATAGTAATGTTTGTACAGTACTCTTTGTCGGCTGCAATAGGACTTGCAGTGGTGTCTATCCAGACTGTCCAGCAAGAGTAAGCTACCAGTAACATCGGTAAGCGTATTACCTCTAATGAAAAGATTTGTTTCATACGCTTCGCGTTCAAAGGTAACGCGCCGCTTCCAACATCAGTTACCAGTAATAGTCGTTACTTCGCATCCGAATTATAATTAACTAGATCCGAAATTTCTCTATCAAGTTAATTCGAGCGTCAAGCGTGAACCGCTCGGAGCTTTCTAATTAACAAAGCGTTAGAAGCAATTGCTTTGATTTCGCCCCGTCTGCGTTAGACACCAATCATTAATTTGATTCTTTTTCCACCCCCGAAAAGGAGGGGTATAAAAAGTTCCAGGCGAAAATTACATATACAAAAATATCTAAGCTTGTCTTTAGTTTGTAAATTCGTAACGAAATCAACAGTTTTGAAGCCAAATCATTTTTTTTGGCTTTCTCCATTGGACTCGTTCAAAGATATGAAGCTTTTAGTTATACATATGAATTGAGTAAAATCAGTCCAAGCAACGTGAAGTTAATAAGATTTCTGTTGGTTTCTATTTAATCAGAAGAAACATAGTAATGTCTGCATACTACTGTGTCGGCTGCAATAGGAAATAAGGTGGTACCTAGATAGTCTCCGGCAACAGAGACCTATCAGCATCTATGCCTATGTATCTGTAAAACTAACTACAAATATTATTAGCGCGAGTCACGTGATCCTAATTTTCGCTCCCCTCCACAAGGAGAAATTTTCGTGAACCTTCAGTAACAACCATATTTTCTTACTATAAAAAGGCTATGAGTATATAGGTATATAGTATACAAAGGTTTGTCTGTCCGTCCGCACAGCGGTCACACTTCCAGTTGAACGCGGCGCGATAAAGTCGCCGCTGGCCCCCCGTTTGTTTCCTCACAACCGATTGCCTGCAGGAAGTTCCTTTTAAGGGATTTATTTCCTCCTCCATCGCGATACCGCCGTGAGCAAGCTGAAGTTAAACTTGGCATGAAGAGTTGCGTGTATCTGGAGTATAGTTTGGCCCAGTTCTCCTGGATTTCGCGGCAGACACGGGCAATCATTTCTCTGTTATAATCCAAAATTATGTTTACTTATATACTTATCTACTGAGCGGAAGCAAGGTAAAAAAAAATACCAATACTTGAGTTTCTCAACTCCATTCCCTTTTCAAGCCGATTTCATGAATTCCTCCCAGATTTATAGGACAGGTGACAACCCTAGATGTAGTCATAAGGCTAAAAAGAATATGACTAAGTCAAGCCCTGCCTGTCGTAGAAGGCGACTAAAAGGGTCTAGGAGTTTCGCGGGCCTTGACCCCAACCCTCAAGGCCCTTATCGCTCAACAAGCGAACCTGTGTGGGACAGCGTATGGCTCAGCGATGGTGCCTAGGACGGTTAAGCTCCTCCTCAGAGACGTTTTCACACAAAGTGTAGAGGGGTCAGTCATCAGTATATACAGGAGATCCCGGAGCCTCTCTCAATGCACTGATGGAGACCACCGAGGGAGTTTTAGTGAGTAATAATCTCACATAATCCTGACTTCCTTCCAGAATCTTACGAAGATTTCCCTCCGAAACCAAAAAAAAATGGAAGGTATAATGAAGGACAGTGTGTTGAAAGTTAATTCCGTTTTCTGGTTTAAAGAATGTTGTAGCTAGTGAAGTTACTGGAGTAAAGATATTTTATAGATATAAGATTATATCTCAAGGCGACGTGCGTAATATGGTGCAGTGTACATCATCCTAACTAGCGTTGTTATGTGCAGGCATCACTTACTATCAAGTGAACCTTTCGATCACCTCGTCGCTTTGTTGAATAAAGTGATTACCTATGTTTCCTAATACAGATCTTATGTGTTTTCTATTTCAGGAACTATTTAATTAAAAAAAAAAAAAAAACCTATAAGTTTAATCTTGCACCCAAGCCGTACCACGTATAACACGTATAACTTGTTATCACGCGCAGCCAAGTGATTAACGTGATTTCACGTGAAATTTGCACGTAACATTACGTATGATTAAGTTAATGAATGTGAACGTAATCTCGACGCGCCGCGCTCACGTGTTATCGAATCACTTCCGCTCCGCTGGATCAGTAAAGCGTCAAATGACTCATGTATATATCCTAGCTTCGTAATAATCGGAATCCTCATCACACATTCCATCAGCCGGTGTTAAGCGTAGAGATGAACATGTTCGCCTGATGATACATCCATAATAACGTGGCGCTAGTTAGGATGGTATACACTGCACCACATTGTGTTCATCTCCTATAGACATTGTTTATATATGAACACCGACGCCGGCAAAGTGTTTCACACCTTCACTATCCTTATGAAGAAATAGGAGCTGATCCTCTATTCGCAAACTGAGGATGTCCACAATATAAGGAGAGGAGCTGATGAGAGCTGGAATTAGGAAGACAGCTGGAAAAAGAAGCTACTGCCTCTCTGATGGGTGAAGACGATAGTAGTGAAATTCCCCTGAAATTCTACAAATTATAGAAAAAACAGTAGAAAAGAATTAAAATGAAAACTACATACGTAAGCTGCTGTTATACTAGATAAAGTAATCATCATAAACCGATAGACTGCTGGACATAAGCCTCCCCCAAATATCTCCACATTTGTAGGGGTTCATATGGGAGGTATTTAGGTGATTTCCCACCGCGCTGGCCCAATGCGGCTTGATGGGATCCAGAGCCTCGTTTATTGATTAGCAGAGTGCACTACGAGATGAGGTTGGTTTGGATCCTCCGAGTTGTTGTGCGGGACTCCATACACCCCTCTAAAGATAAAGTAATAGATAAGTTAAATAAAAATTATATAAAATGAGAAGAAACAAAATAAGAAAGAGGAGAAGAAAGAAAAAGAAAAACTTGGAATACTGCAGATGATGTTTTTATATGTTACAGGTTATTTATCAAAATCAAAATTGGGACGACGTCTTCACTTACGAGTGGTGTGGAAGAAGGAACTAGGAAGCAGAATGAGAGTAGAAAAGAAGAGTGGAAGAAGAACAGATTGAGATGACATAAAAGATAAAATGGAGTGAATGATGAGAGATGGATACTGAGAGTAAATGTAACTGTACATAAACGCTCTAGCACACCATCCGCAGAGAAAAACTATTTATAAAAAAGAAAAAAATAAATAAGGAGAATTAATTAAATACAACAAAAGCGGTATTCAAAAGTGATCCATGACGTCATTTATCATGCAATACATCGAATACGAATATGAATACGAATACGAATACCGATTTATTACAACTCCAGCGCTGCGAAATTGTTCACTGGAACATTTCAATTGCGTGCTCGGGTACGAATCAATCAAAAGTTCCCTTCAACGAGTCAATTAAAAATATCAATTAACATTTTTTCCTCCAAACAATTTCCCGTAATTTTTTTTTATTCAGTCACTTGATTTTAAGTGATACGCCTACACTAGTTAGGATAGTATACATAGCATCACATTGCGGTCGTCGTCGTGAGATCTTTTTCTACGAAGTGACAACACGTTCACCTGATAATAAGTGCTACCTTAGCCCAAAGCAACAGGACGCTCGTTAGGACGTTATACACTGCACTACATTCTGTTCATCGCCTTGAGACATACGTTGTCTCCTTACCCCAGTAATTTTAATAGCTACAGCGCCCTTCATACTGCAACATAGTAATATAACTGTACTACTTGGCGGCTGCAATAGGAGTTGCGGTGGTACCTAGACGGTTTGTAGCAACAGAGACACTACCACCAGTAATAGTTATTGGTCCTTCAAACCGGATTACAATAATGTTTGCACAGTACTGTTTGTCGGCTGCAATAGGAGCTGCGGTGGTACGGACCTTAGACGATCTCCTGCAACGGAGACACTAGATAGAGATGACAATTCTCTTCATGCCAAGTATAAGTTCATATGGAGAAATAAAAATATTACGCAATTTTAAGGGCTGTAAGTGGTCCCACAAAACAACTCAAGGAATCCAAGACAACCTCACGAGGTTCTGGCTTCCACCAACTCGGATTTGGCCAGCGTATTGGGAAATAGTCCAAATCCCCCTACATGAATCCTTATTAGAACCTATAGGAGTATTTTAAGGAAAGGCCTATGTCCAGCAATCAACATCTATCGGCTGAGGTCGGTAGGCATTTATATCTATCGACTCTTCTGTCCGTTCGCCCGTCCGTCAGTAGGTCCTTCCGTCGGTCCGTCGATCCGTCCGTCTGTCGGCCATACGACGGTCCGTTCTTTCTTCGGTCTATCCGTCGGTCCGTTCGTTGGTCCTCCCGTCTATCGGTCCTTCCATCAGTGCGTCCTTTCGTCGGTCTATCCGTCGGTCCGTTCGTCGGTCCGTTCGTCGGTCCTTCCGTCTATCGGTCCTTCCGTCTGTCGGTCCTTCCGTCTGTCGGTACTTCCGTCTGTCGGTCCTTCCATCTGTCGGTACTTTCACCGGTCTATCTTTTCTTCGGTCCATCCGTCGATCCGTGCGTCGGTCTTTCCGTCGGTCCCTCTGTCGGCCCGTTGATTAGTTTTTCATCGGTCCGTTTGTAAGTCTTTCGTCGACCCGTTCGTCAGTCTTTTGTCGGTGCGTCCATTAGTCTTTCGTCGATCCATCCTTCGGCCCGTCTATCTACCCGCCTGTCTGCAAAAGAAAAAGGCTCACACACTACACTGATTTGTCCGTCGGTAAAGGTCGCTTTAAGCAGCTGGATACCGAGAGCCGAGGACCGATCGGAGTGGACATCCTTGAGAGAAATCTATGTTCAGCAGTGTACATTATCTAGCTGTTAACATAATGCATGTATATACTATAGACTATGTTGATCGACGTTGAGATCTTTGGAAGAGGTCTATTTCCAACATTGGACGCCTATCGGCTGATGATGATGTTCACAGTTAAGTATGGGAGGAGTTTTAAATAAAAAAAGGTAAGAGTTAAACATACGGAACCCTTTATTTTCGAATCACGTTAAAAGAAACGGCGATATTATCTTAATTCCGTATTCTTCCAGGTCAACGCAATCCTGGAACTCGTCCAATCTCGCCACTTTAGAAATTTTAAACAAAAGTAAGAAAGAAGTTCTGATCCTCCGCTCGAGGGTTGTACAGAGTTTATTGTTGTACTTTTTCAAATCGAGTTCTTTTTATTGTCTAGACTATTAAGTTATAAGAATGGCGAAGGAAAGTTTTCGGTATTACAATTTCATTTAAGATACAACGTAAACTGCCCTTATAACAAGGCGGGGTTGGGAACAGGGCCGGACGGGGGATGGCACAGCAATACAGAAAAGTGATGAGTATTAAATTCACATACCATGTATAGTCCGATAAAATAGTCCAGGGTGAACGACAACTACGAGGCGATAACATATTAGTAGTAGCAAAGAGTGGGTGCTGGTGCTGGTCACTGCACACCCTGAGACATGCTTTGCCGTAGTACAGGAAGGCATTCCGTAGAAGGTCTCGAAGCCATCACCACCAAGTGGGTTTTAGTGGGTAAAATTGTCATATAACATTGTCTACCCCCAGAAAAGGAGAACCTGTTTCATTCCTCATCACCTTTACAAAAAAAGGTCACCTGTCACCTAATTATTAGATAAAGTTAGGTAAGCTGTTGTTTTCTTTGGAAACAATTAGTTTTTTTAATACTAAAGTATAAAGTGGTTATATGATGTTTTAAAACTCCTTAGTCTCTTTTATTTGGATCATAAGGAAATGGAGTCTTTATTATGATTCTTCGTTTAGAGAGACGTGGCACAGAGGCACTACTGTTTACCAAGTCATAGTTCAGACATATATCGTAGTACTCTTATAGGGGTAGGTCATAAAGGTCTTCAGTTCTGGCCCTAGATAACTACTAAATGCTAGCTTTATATTTGTAAACGTCAACCGACGAGCTTACTTGGTGTACGATGAATGAGCTTTTGTAAGAAATGAAAGCTTGTAATTAGACTCATACAGATTGAATATATAAAATCGTATATACAGTTTAATAAAGAAACTAATGATAATAAAAAAAAAGAATAATCTACTTATAAAAAAATAACTAGTCAAGTTAAGTTACCGCTCAGTTTAATTACTTCCCTCTCACAACTTGAACCCGCGGCGTACTTAAAAACGAGTTGCAGTTTTAAGAGTGGCCGTCTAAGTTCTGTTATTAAACTTTCCTTGTAATATTTATCTTAACCATTTTAAAAAATTCTATAATTGACACTTAATACACAACAACAACAATCGTCTCAACAACAACAAAACGTACCACTAACCTTTAAGAAACTCTGTATAAGGTAAATCGAAGTTCTTGTACGTCTTAGTTATGTATAACGTTATTTGTATCTGATTTTCTCTTCAAAATTAGTACATCGGTCCAGTTAGGATATAGTACACAGACACACAGACACAACAAACAAATCCTCTTCTTAAATTGTCGTGAATATCTCCTCTCGTCGTGTTGTCTCCATTATTCATATTTCCAGAATAAACGTAGACTTATGTCCCATAGTGATATTCAGTGTCCCGCCTCACGAGCTTCCGTCTCTGTCGTCGAAGGAAATGTTTACAATAAAATGGCGGTCATATTTTCAGACACGGACTAATAGCTTAGAAAATGTAGTGAACATTACTATATAGTAATATTTTTTCATTACTATATATAACTCATATATATGAGTTAGATTATATATCAGGATCTAACTAATTCCGATTGAGGTTATTCAGACTCAATAGTACTTTAAAATTCTTTTAATTCCGATTAAAAGAACCTCCATTCTCTGATGATGTTTAGCGCTTAGCAGCCATTTTGGCTTTTATAGCTCATCTGATATTAGGCTTGTGAACCCAGGTTCATGCTGTTAAGGTCGATGTTGTTGAACATCATCTAGGTACACCGCAGCCCCTGTTTCCGCCGTCAGACAGTGCTGTGCAAAAATATCTGGAGTCCTTAAGAAACCTCACGGTCTTGAAGTATTTTAGCTCTTAGATATAAGTTCTTCTGCATCTTTAGTGTCTTCAATCCCTGAAACCGGATGATAGAACACTGCCGAAGACCTTCTAGGTAGGGTACGAGAGCAGCTCCAATTTCTGCCCTCAAACAGTATTCTAATTGTGTTCCAGTTTAAAGGACGTTGTCTGAAGTAACGACTGCCTAGGTCTTGGTAATTTTATTAAATTATTTATTATGCGAATATAAAAAAGTGAATTTTCTTCATTTAAGTTGAAATATAAAAGCTCTTTTCTCGAAGAACAACTTGCTGCGGAAAACTTGACTAGCCACTCACTGGCGTATTTCGAGTCGTTTTTTTCAACAGCCAATCTACGACCACACTGTTGGGGCAGGCCTGTGCCCCTCAATAAAAGAGCGATTGGGCCATAGTCACCGCGCGGGCCCAACGCGGATTGGTGATTTCACATACAGCTTAGAATAAATTCTAGTTCATGTGCGGGTTTCCTCGCGATGTTTTCCTTCACCGTTTGTATTTCGCTGTTCGCCTTAATATTAAGTCACCGGTACATGCCGAGACTCGAACCCGCGACCTTCGGAATGGAGGCCGCACGCTCTCATCATTACAACAGCGAGCTATATCGAGTTTGCGAAAATATTATAATTAATAACTCACTACATTTACCTAAGCCTACTGTCTCGAATCTTGGTATTACGAAGATCTAGAGAGATCCAGTTAATGGATACGATTGTGTACTCCGTAACGATTGACTGAGCCAAGTCAATGTACAATCCTTATAAGGATTTGCGCTCCGACAAACTATAGCGCGATCTAATGTACATTATGGTGCCATCTGTTGGCTTCTTTGAAATCTTTTTTGTAAAGTATTATTGTCTCAAACACATTAAGCAATTATTTCGATGAATCTGTTGCAGTGTATAAACACTATGAAACGTTTCGGTTTTATCCTTTTTTTAATATAATTTAGTGATGAGACAAGCGACGCGTTCACCTAATGGTAAGTGATACCCCCGCCTGTAATGTCATAAGACAGGATGGTATGCACTGCACCGCATTGCGCTCGTCGTCTGACACATATAATGTTGAGTCTCCTTACTCCACTAATTATACTACCTACAGCGCCCTTCAAATATGTACGAACGTACTTTAAGTTTACTGTACGAAGCACATTCGCACGTATCGGGTACGTTGTATTACTAATACGTGACGGACGGTTAAACGTTTAACCGTTACCGGAAATGAACGCGAGGGATCCGGATTAATGGTCGTGATCTGATTTTCTTCGTTCAGTGGTTCAGTTGAATTTTTAAGCTTATTACCGTATCACTTGTTGAAGACGGTTAACGACTTTATTTAGCAACGCGGAGGTTCCAGGTTCGATTACCGGTCCACGTGTAGTAGAATTGAGATAAGTTATTACTTGTATATCAAATGAAACAATGAGACGAAGTCACGTGATAGTAAGTGACACGTTGACGCACAAAATGGCGCTTGTTGGGATATACACAACACCATATCGTGCTCGTAAGGCATAAGGTGTTAAACTTGGTTCTTAAGTAATTTCAATAGCTACAGCGTCATTGAAACCGGAACACAGTATGCATACTGCTATTTGTAGAACAGATCGTTCCTCGTGGATGCTTCAGCTATATTATAGCATGATTGTAGGGTAGGTAAGGGAGAGACATGGCGGGCGAGGGCGGAGCAGAGAAATAGAGAGAGGGGAGGAAAACGGGAAGAGAGGGTGATAAGTATGTAGACGATCAGGGGAAGAGGAAAGACGGGAGAAAAGTAATATATAATATGTGATTATTAATACATAATAGATATAGAGCTCGCTGGCCTAATGGTTAGAGCGTGCGGCTTTCATTCCGAAGGTCGCGGGTTCGAACCTCGGCATGTACCAATGACTTAATATTTAAGTTATGTACATTTGTGAACTTTAGTTACAACAGCGAGATACAAACGGTGAAGGAAAACATCGCGAGGAAACCCGCACACTGATATCATCTTTGTGTGTGTGTGTGTGTGTGGTGGTTCCAATAAAGTTGCAACAGGCTCGCCCCCTGTTACATGGGACCTAATCGGACCACATCTGGCGAAACGTGGGTGGTTTATTCACCTCTGCCTACCCCTACTAGGAAGAAAAAAAAAAAAAAGGCGTGACAATATAATAGATATATGTAGATAGAATTGTTATTATTAACTATTGTGACAAAATGGAGGCGATACTCTTAGTTTGTAAAAGGAAGAGGATCTAAGTTCAACGACTTAATCGGTATAACTAAACATATCTGAATTAATAACATAAGTCATTTAATATTGAAATAGAAAATTAAATTAAGAGTTAAAAAAAACTGAAACGCGCTATCACCCAATAGCACGTGTTGCGGCGCCGCGCCCGCTTACCATATAAACGAGCCGTTTGCGAATACATTTGAATATTTTTGATGAAAACACTGACACGGAATGGAAATTCGGCGACATTACGCGAAACCGTACATCCGGTGTAATTGTAATCATGAAAATAATTCACGAATACAGTCCGAGATGTAGTCAATTAGCCCCAATGGCCTAATGGTTAAATAGCTACATCCTAGTGTTCCTAGTTTGAGTCCTAGTTTGATTCCTAGTTTACATAAAAGACTAAGCCTTTAATAAGAATATTTCGTTTAGGCTACTTCCTTCATATCGTAAATTTTCCGTAACAGTGTCACTGTTTTCTGAGTATTAACATATAAGAGCCTGAGTATTCCGAGCAATCACTAAAGCCTCATTTCAGCTAATGAAATTACTATGGTAACAAGACATAGCATTTTATACAGTGATGATTAGTGTAGTGTGGTAGGTATCTGCTACCGGAGACCCTCTGAGTACAAGGTCTAGGTCATTACTGTGTTCAGGTTTAAAGGGCGCTGTAACTAATGAAATTACTGAAGTAATGAAAGTTGATATCATTTACTTTCGACCACATCGGTGGTCATCTTCAGTGTTATGCCCTGGGATCCACAACGGAACGCACCGTTGAGAGAATTTACATGTAGCTTAATGTATTCAAATAATTGTATACGATGGGAGGTGCTAAGTATTCAAATGTATTCATAGCCACCTGGTGGGCGAGGATGTGGAGTACGGATACATTGCGGATACGGGAGAATTTTCAAAATCTATTAGAAGGATATAAAAGATATACACAAGCTGGAACCGGCTGATGCTACATCCGTATATTTGAAGATAAATTTGGTTATTCGACGAACCTCATAGTGAAGGATACGCTTGCTCCTAACACCATGGCGCTTGTTAGGATGATGTACACAACACTATAATGTACTCATCGTCTTAACACAGTCCCGTTACCATAGTAATTTCAGTAGCTACAGCTTCTTTCACCAACAAAAAAGAAGATGATTGTCTTCGCATGGTAGAGCTTTTGTTTCATGAGGTAAGTCATTACAGAGGAGCTTTTGCTAAACTCAATGAGGTGGAGACTTGCGAGCTATATAGCCGAAAGCTCATTTTAAACATTTAAGAAGCGAGCTTTAGGATCGTGAGATGGATGAGGAGGAATTATTTAAGACATCAGAGCTACGTCTTTGAAGTCTGAAAAAACAGTTTAATTAGAAACGGAAAGGAAAAAAGTACGCTTTATTAATGTGGCTTAAAAAAAGGTATAAAATTAAGAAAAAAATTACGTCTACCAACTTGAACTTCTTCTTCTTAAGGTGCCTTTCCATTACTGGAGATTGGCAGACAGATTTCTGAATCTGCGCCTGTCTTGACTGATATGGAACAGTTGCTCAACACTGGTAATACTTCCACTGGCGACGGTAGGACTTATTCAGAATCTTACGTGCTGGTAGAGCTAAATAGCACCACAGCATCTACTTCTATCGCCAAACTATACTATGCCGACTTTACTGTGTTCCAGTTTGAAGGGCGCTGTAGCTAGTAAAATTACTGCAGTAACGAGACTCAACATCTTTTGCCTCAAGGCGACAAGTACAATATGGTGCAGTATATATTATCCTTATTAACTCAACGTGGTTATGGACATGAGTATCACTTACAATAAAGTGAATGGGCTGCTCGTTTCGTCGCTTCGTTAAAATTAAAAAAAAATTTAGACTATATCTAAGCATTTATAATTAAGTAAATATCAAAATTATCAAAGGAATCGTTCCGCAGCGACGTGGAGAGGTGTAATTAAGTTTTGGACCTGAGTGGCTTTACCCAATTAGCGCTCCCTCATTAGGGGAGGGCCGAAAATAGATTAAACCGTCAACTGATTGAAAATTTTAATCACTGATTGTATAGTGTGAGACTTACTATGGTTTGAGAACTTTTAAATGACCTGAAAATTTAACAGACAAAGTCAAATAGGAGAAAATTCTTTTAGATAGTCTTACTTCACAGGATATCCCTGAGAAATATCAGAGGACTGTCGAGAAGAGACTTTAATGGATAAAAATCACACATAACCTTAAAATCTTTAAAAGGTTATTTTCATAGATTCTCTCTTCTCTGTCTCAATAAAAAAGGAGAAAAAAAAGCATTGACTTAGCGTCTGTTGTGTTGAAATTGTGGCTGATTACATTGAGCCTTGTGGAAAAGCTTTATGTTGCACAGAGGGCAGAAAAAGGAAAGGGCTATGCTCGGGGTTTCTCTGCATGATCGAATCAGAAATGAGGACATTCACAGAAGAACTAAGATCACTGGAATAGTCCAAAAGATCGCTAATCTAAGTGGCAATGGGCAAAACACATCACTCGAAGGACTGACGACCGATAGAGCAACAAGGCCTTCGAATGAAGACCGCGTACCGGCAGACGCCGTGTTGACAGGACCCTGACTAGGTAGACCGACAATCTAATGAAGGTCGTGGAACGCCGCTGGACGTGGACAGCGCAGGACCGATCGGTGTGGAGTTCCTTGCTGAAGACTAATCAGCTATGGACGTCATCCAGCTGATAGGTAGCTGTGACTTTAAACGTCATTATTTTATTTAACTCTTTACTCATGTTTTATCCTGTAATGTACTCACGGGATCCAAGCCACCTCACCAGCTCGTGGTGCACCCTGCTAATCAATAAACGAGGCTTTGGCTCCCAACAACCCTCACTGACCCAGCGTGGTAGGAAAAGGCTAAAGTGCCCTCTATAGTCCATATTCGATCGTGTAGGTATTTAGGGGAGGCCTATATCCAGCCGTGGACGCCTATCGACTGATGATGGAGTAGATACGAGGGTGTCGCGTGTTACTTTGATGTAATACTTTTGTTTTTACTTAATCTACTTCCACGTTCTCGTTTTCCGCTCAAAATCATTCTTTTAGCTTCTGAGGCGCATCCGGCGAGCCGCGAAATGAGGTCTCATTCGACAAATAACAATACAAGTGGAAATGTAAAGTTTATATTGTTGGTTGGATATAAAGACGCTTGGTGTATATACTTCAGTTATATACAGTAACTTATTTACTGTTAATGACATTGGCAATGAAAGTTCATTATTAAGGAATAAAACCAATGTATATGTAGAATTTTTTTTTTGCCATTTGGATTTAAAATAGGCTTACCGCCCGCGTGATGTTGGGCGTTAACCATCAGTAACACCAGAGGTATCACCGGGTGAGTTTGCCAACCCTTCAGAACCCTTTCCACGCCCTTTTCGAAGAACTTCATATCATATAGCCTAGGGATAATCTGGATAAGTACCTCGATCCACAATTTGCTGCAATCAATATTATTATTTCAGGAGCAGGATATCTCAATAAGAGCAGCGGTGGTACCCAGCCAGTCTGCGGCAACAGTGATGTTCAATTCTGATGTTGATGGGTCATTAATAAGGATATCATATTGAAACCAGAGTTAAAGATAACTCTGGGTGTAATGAAAAGGATTTTATCCTTATTAAAGGAAGTGACCTCCGATAAAAATAGATTACGCGTGTAATTCCCATTGGTAAATACGTCACAGTGTATATATATGAAGATGATCCATTAATAATTCTGATAGGAACAAAAATGTTTTATTTGGAAATAAACAGCTTACTTTTTTTGATATTAGTAATGAAACGAAGGTAGTAGGAAACTTTGGGGGAGGCCAATATCCAGCCGTGGACATCTATCGGCTGATGATGATGATGGTGAATGAAATTAGACTGCGAATTACTACGGGAGTTGGAAGGGATTTTACAGGACCTTGTGTCGCCTTTCATAGCCTTGTTCGGGTATTCAGCACCCTCAGTCTACTGCGACAAATAACCAATATTGGCAATGAAGCTTCAGACCGATTGACATACATCTTCGGAGGATGCGAAACTAAAAACCTTATATTTGTAGAACAAGGATCAGATTCACCTGAAGGTAAATAATACTCCCGTAACGTGGCGCTAGTTAGGATATATACGACTCTCGTTGTGCTTTGAGACATACTTGTAAGATATGAAGTTCCATTACCCCAGTAATTTCACTAGCCACAGCAACCTTCACGCCGGAACACAGTGATATTTGCACATTGATGTATGGCGGGTGCAATAGAGCTGCGATGGTACCTAGACAGTCTCTGTTAACAAAGATTGAACACTAGACTTTACTTTCTTGTAATAACTAAACATTACAGGTCTGAGTTGGTATATCCTATCATCTTCAGGTGACCTCTTCAAACTGTAATTGGCGATCAGATTGAGAAGACCAATTCGATCCCCAGCTACACTTTTTAGCTGATGGTATTTAAACCCGGTCCACTCCTTCATATCATCAAACCATTTCTTCCGCTATCTACACTAATAATTCTTCTTCTTCTTCTTAAAGCGCCTCTCCAACTAGTGAAGGTTGGCGATCAGCGTGGTGCAGTCCTTTCTGTTTATGGTTCAGCGGAACAATTCAGATGCTTCAGATATGCCAGTCCATTCCCTGATATTCCTCAATCATGACTTTTTCCTTCTTCCCAACTTTCGTATAATACAACATCTATATGATGATATCTCGTTTACTAATTATCATCATCCTGTAGACTTCCATTGTTGGACATAGGCCTCCCCCAAAATTCTCCACATTAATGGGTCCTACGCAGCTCTTGTTCCTGTGTCTTGCCAACGTCCTTCACATTCAGCATGGCTTGCGGCTTAGAGGTTGATATGGGAGGATTTGGGCCATTTCCCAACACGCTTACCCAATGCGTGTTGGTGGGAACCAGAGCCTCGTTTGCCAATTTTCTAATTACACTCTTCTACTTACCGCCCTGGGTACATCACGAGCAGGTGAGGTTGGCTTGGGTCCCGTAAGTCTTTATGCCCCTTTAAACCCCTTAAAATAGCAGAAAATTTTTTTTTCATCTGTGATGCATCTGTTCTTATATTACACTGCGGCGGTAGAAGCAAAAAGCTCGGTCGTATTAAGTAAACGACCTCTATCAGGTCCACGCGTCCTTTTTTTATTTCCGCTCATAAACGGAACCGTCCATCTTTAATACGGCATATAACCATTCATCTGATCTTCACTTTACAAGCTACCATAACATCGTCCGCCAGATTTATGCTTCCGCTTCCTGTATTAACTATTATCATAAACTAAACTTACTCCAAAACAGTTTAACTGCTTGTAGTATTTATTTACGACCGTCATTCCATTGGTTTGTTAAGGCAATACGATATATATGAAACTGTTACTGTTCTATCCAATAAATCGGTGAGCTACTGCTCCAGCTCTGATCGCTGTGATCCAGCTCAGTTTATGGTCCAATGGAGTAGTCGGTTAAGTAGTTCTACCTACTTCTTCTCCCGCTCGATTTCCACCATCACAATAGTATTTGCTAACCGAAATTTGTAATGCACTGGTTCTTCTTCTGGTACTTCTGGTACTAGCACTATGGAATATTATAAACACATAGTTTTCCAATTCAGTTCAGAAAGAGCATCATCATCATCATCATGGATAGTCCTCTCCCAAGGGATGCCACTTAGCCTGATCTTCAGCTATACGTATACAGGCCCTGTCGACATCTAAATTTACACTTCTCACTTATGCTACTCGGAGGTTGTTAATTCTTTCCTCATGTGACTTTAAAATATAATGCATATATTCTATAACTTTAGATAATAAACTACTAGATTAATCCTAGGTTATAATAAATCTAAATACTATATTAAGCTATTACCGGCGAAAGGATCTTAAAGATTAAGCACACAATATAAGCTTATGAATATGTTACAAGAATCACCTGTTACTGAATTGTAGTTAGGTTAAAAAGAAATTCTCATCTGCCACCCCATTCGTCGTAAACGCTCATTATAAAGCCACCCTCATCCCCGCATATGTGTATGACAGTAATTTATTACTCGTGCCCTCGCAGCCTTATACAAATGCCTCGAGGAGCTGTACGCCGTAATAGTGCTTACTTGTCTTTGTCAACAAGTGAAGTGTCGTCCTAACCGGCAGAGCTCGTTTGTAGTCAGATAAATTATTCAACTACCTTAGCAGATCTACACAAGTCCTGTACAGCTATATTATTTTATAGAAGATGAAATCGCTTTGTTGTTTCGTCATCATCATCATCATCATTAGGTAGTGTGAAGGTGTGGAAAGGGTGATTTTTTGTATACAACTTCCATACCACACGTCTTATCTGAATAATGTGAATATATTAGTACCAGTTTTCACGGGTGATGGAGACCATCTAGGTACCATCGCAGCTCCTGGTGTAGACTATAAATGCATTAGTAGTCTGCTAATTTTACTATGTTCAGGATTGTAGGGCGTAGTAGCTAGTCAAATTGTTGTAGTGACGAGATTTCACATCTTGTCTCAAGGCGGTGACCATAATGTGGTGTTGTGTATATCAACTAGCCACCTTACCATGCTACTAGGCACCACGTTGTTAAGGACAAACACCATCAGGTCAACATCTCACTCGATGGTCGCTTCGCCGTATAAAATGTAAAAACAACATGGCGCTCGTTAAGATTTACTTACCGTCTTGAGACACAAGAAGCTACAACGCCGTTCAAACCTGAACATAATGATTTGGTGCAGAAATAGCTGCGGTGGTAGCTACACGATTTCCGACAACCGAGACCAACCACCACCAGATCAAGCACAGTATCATTTGAAGATTTCTCCCGACATCTACATTCAATAAATTTTCTTGGTTACTCGATTATTCACTAACCAATTATTTTACCTGCTCAAGGTAAAATAATCGATTCTATTTAGAGAGGCCCTCCATCAATAAGCCCCAGCGATTTCTGTGCAAGGAGGGACCCTTCGGAGTACATAATGAAATAATCCGGTCTAATCTCACGCTTGTGTTGGACAGATAATGATGACACGACGACCGCCGCGTGCGGCCCGTGACACAACCGGAAGCGGGTAAGAATCTACACACAAATACCTGGAAATGTAATAATCAATAAATACCCTCATTAATGGAGCTTGAGATAATAGTAAATCGTAAGTTTGAAATAAAGTTTTATATATTATATGATATTCTCTAATATTTTATTACTTACAAATCTCGATACATTAGTCATCCATGGTAGAAGTCAGTAGTTTACTTATCGAGGTAGTCTAACAGAAAATATCTAGTATGCCTAACGGAAACTTGGACTGTTAATAATATTTTTTTATATATTACCTGATGTTCATACTCACCACGTTGTTATGCTATTCATATGCAGTTAGAATGATACGTTGCACCACATTGTAGTCGTCGCCCTAAGACTTGAAATGTTATGTGTCGTCTCCGCAACTAATATACTAGTTACATCGCCTTTCATACCAAAATATAATAATATTTGACAGCAAAAATCGAAGCTGCGGTTGTACCTATGAGTACTTAGACAATCTTAGCTGATAAAGACCTACCACTAGCGATTGGAATGAAAAGTAATCGACTTTATCTAAAAGAAGGAATCGAAAGCAATTCAATGTGTTATAGTGCCTTCTTTCAAAGTTCGGAGAGTATTAAGGCGATCTGAACTTTAGACACTGCGGGAAGGCAAAGCAAACAGATCCTCTTTCCAAATCCTGTTCTTAAGTTCTTCAGCGAGGATATTCTTCTTCAACTCACATATCGCTTTCGCTACGGTGAGCTACAGCAGTTCATATTTTATGTCCCTTATTATTTAGCCTAAATATTCCAGCTTTCTCTCCTTGTTTGTGTCTAATACTTCAGATTTGTTTTTCATGCTCATCAACGCTGTTTATCTCTCCGTGATATCTTTTCTACTCTCCCTATTTGGGAAGCATCAACGTCATCCATGCTTAAAGGCCGTAGAAGAGAATAGAAAAAACCTTACATCGCGCTAACTGCTTAATTAGGACATTGATCACATTTTTTTATACATACATACATATATATCACGCTTCGTTCCCAGTGGGATAGACAGAGACCAGCTCTACCCACTTACTACGATCCTGGCACACCTCTCTCGCTTCCTCCATTTTCATGAGCGTCTTTTCGCATGCTCGTCGGTTGCGAGTACTCTTGACGATTAATCTGAATATGTCCGCCTAAGTCGACCTGCACCGATTTGTCCAATCATTCCTACCTTGTATACCTCTTTCAGATCAGACATCTTTCGTTCAGATTTTTATTGTACAGAAATAACATAATCTAAAGAAAGTAATATATCAAAAAAAAATACTAGCTCTTTAGCACTTGTGGCTTGCACCACATTCCTAATAGGACTCGAATCATTCACCCATAAACCGCGCCAACGTTATTTTCTTTATAATGGGATATTTCGTCTTCACAAAACTTAATAATACTTATGGTCACTTACATTCGCTTATTTTTTTTTTCATCAAAAACATATACCTTTTTTATTCGATAAAACGACGAGAAGGACAAGACGATCACCTGATGGTAAATGACTCGTTAGTCTATAACAACGTGGTGCTATGTAAGATGATATACACTACACCAGGTTATGCTCGTCGGCTTGAGGCATAAAATGTTAAAGTTTCATTACTCTTGTAATGTCACTAGCTACAGCGCCATTCAAACCGGAGCTCGCTAGGGTTTGCACAGAAGTGTTTGGCGGCAGAAATAGTCGCTGTAATGATACCTACCAGTAAAACTTGGTACTATCATAGACTTTTTAGTGACAACTGCGAAATTCATTTTATTGATTTAAATAACATTACCATCATCAGGATTATTGTGGTTGTTACCAGTTCCAATATCATGACCACAAATGCTCTGCCAAGATTAACAGCATAGAAAACCATCATTAACTTATTAAACATGAGAGTGTATCTCGGTAAAAGTATTCATCATCATCATCATCAAAACGCCAAAAAGAACTACACAAAGTTCATCAAAGGGGAACTGGGCCTTACCCCACCACGCTGACCCAGTGCGGGTTGGTGGGTCGTCAGAGCTTCATCTGTTCAGCAAGTTTCACCGCGTACAGGTGAGTTTGACTTAGGCTCCCTAAGATGTAGGACAGAACCCCTTATACCCCAAAACTTACTTAAAAGTACTAATTAAGTACTTTGGACAAAGACTACTAAAATTGTTGTCGATTGTAAAGAGCGCCATCTGTTATCTTTAAAATAAAATACTACGTTAGCCATAATTTCAATACAGTTTTACCTAAAATCTAGACAGTTAATACTTTATCTAGATGACAGTAAATTAAATAATTCGAATGGATACTAGTAATAGTTTTAGCATGAAAATTTTACACTTCCGAAACTGGAGCCTTATTTCTCCTGATCTACCTTTTCTTTTCAATGATTGATGGATAACGGGGAAGTAGTACCTTACGTACTAAGGATGGAATTATTACTTACAGATCTTTTTCAGCCATGAGTCAAGCAAGAAATAACGGACTTTAATTGAGAGAAATGGCAGAAGTGCAATGTAGAATGATTGATAAGAGAAGTTTGGAAAAAGAGCAGAGAAATAAAGACGAGTATAACTAGGAAATAGAGCTAAATGTACTGATGGTAAAATGCATAGAAATGTGAAGGCTCTGATCCACCATCCGCTGGAGAACGATAAAAAAAGGATGGAATTAAGGACATTTATCCACTAGAAATGGCCAAGTGTGTGTTTGTCAATATCTGTCTACTGTTCGTGGACTCTGTCGGTGCTGAGAATGTTTTATCTGGTAATTATCAATCTTAGTGGGAATCGTATTCGCTTCATCTCGCGTCGTATAAAGTGTTATTCCATGGTAGTAAACTGAGCTATCGATGATATTTTTTTTTAATTTTTCATATTTATGCCGCATCTATCTTTTCAAAATAATAGTTTTCATCTTGATGATTTACTATCATCATGCACTACTACATCTATGGATCCACGTCTATATTATTTTATAATGAATACACCTGATTTACATTCGGATCTAAAAAAAATACTATATATATGATAGTAGTTGATATACAAATCCTGATTAGCTAATTGGTGGTAGGTCTTAGCTACCGTCTGTGGTACCACCACAGTTGCTACTTCTGTCGCCAATTTGCTAAATGCATTAGCTAGTGAAATTATTAGGACAATGAGGCGTTAAATCTTATGTTTCAAAGCTACGAGCGTAATGTGATGCTGTCTATAACATCTTAACTAGCGCCAGGTTATGGGCAAGCGCGTCACTTACCATCAGGTGAACGTCAAACAAAAAAAGCTGTTTTAACCGTCCGCCTTCATAACATTGCCACCATCGAGCAGCTTCAAATAAAAATCTAGACCCATATATACTGTTATGTTCACCGACGGCTTCATTGCCTCCCGGACTGATCCCGGACCCATATATACTGAATAAAAAATAAATAAAAAAAGTATTGGTTTTTCAAGTTTCGTACGATGGTTTTAAACGTCAACATTTCCTGAAGCCTAATCGACTTCAAAGGAAGTCGCCCGAAAAACGATCTGAAGCTCAGTGGAATAATTTAATTATGTATTGGACTTATCTCCAAAATCGTAAATAAGATTGGGCCATTAAAATATACGTCGCTAAGGGAACCCCAGGCGGGAAGTAAATTGGCCGCTCGGAGGAGGCGAGTGTCCTTTCAGGATTTACATAGGAAGCGTGACGTCACGGGCAAGTTTTATCGCCAGCCCTTCCGAGCGGCTGAAGTTTAAATGGATGCGAGCGCGGAAGGGCCCGTTTATTTGTTTAGGGTGACATCCAATAATATTTAACTAACTAACACAATAATTAATATAATAATTGACTTAATTGGCCGTCTAATACATAATTAAACAGCTCTCTTAATGTTTATGGAGCTAAGATATCACTTATTTAATCGTCATCATCCGATATATATCCACATCAACGTAAACCCTCTAGTAAGATTAATTAAAGATTATTGTTAAGGTAATATCTGTTACAATAAAACGGATGAGGGTGAGAAGTCTTGGAGTGGAGGCAGCGTACAGCTCGCAGAAGTTTTGGACGTGCTCCCTCCAGATGAACCGACGACATCATCAGAGAGGTCGGAAGTGGACAAATGCGGGCAGCTGAGGATCGCATTTGGTGGAATACATCGGGGAAAGTCTATACGCAGCAGTAGATAAACAAAGTCTGATAATGATGATGATGGTGATGTTAATTTTATTTACAATTGCAAAAGTAGAATAGACAGCGTAATCTAGAAATATTTAATAATCTATCCTAGAAAATGTTAAATTATAGTCACATTACAAAACCAAGGGCGGGGGCTTTTAAAATGGACCCTTGTACAGCAAGAATCGTGAAATAATTTTAACGGAACCTTGTTAGCGAACAATAAAATCGTAAACATCTCCTAACTTCCTTCTTACCCCCACCCCTCTTATCTATCTCCTGAGGGATTAAAAAAGTTACATTCCCTTACAGCACTTTTTACTTGGAGCTAGGGTTTTTTTTAATTAGTACAATGTAAAAGTTTAACCGACGGTCAGCGGTTTAACAGTAAACTTCGCGCTTGTACTTTACTAAGCAATAATAACACTTTCTTACGAGAAATCTATTAAACAATTAATTTACCTAAATATAGACAAATTTCTAAGTCAATAAAAGTTGCGGCTTCTATTTCCGTTGAGTTTGAGCTTCCGGTGAAGGAAAACATAGAAATGTGACCGACATGTTAAGGAAATAGGAAGAAAAATATTTCTCGTAGACATGTGACAACCGACTCGCACTTAGCGAGGTGGATAAAATGGCTTTTACACTTATTTAGACTAAATCCCAAATCTCAGCAGTGGGAACATTGAAAGGATCGTTTATTATTATTACTAGATCATCATCAAGAACCTTCCCTTCCAATAAAGAACTCGAACTGTAATGGTTAATAGTAGCATGAGATTATAATTATACTTTACTTTTAGTTCCGTTTGTAGTTACCGGTAATTAATACATTCATTGTACAACAAAGTCACGTTTTAAAAGATTATCAAGTTCTTATTTTCAAGGTATGAGAAAACATTTAGCTTAACTAGTTCTGCAGTCACAGATTCGAACCAGCACTGCTTTATGTATGCTGTATGTTACCACTACGCTTAGTCGGTAATACTTCTACACAACCAACATCTACATATAGTTTTTAATAATGCTTTTAATAAAGCTTTTAATTTACCTCCCCCAAATTATCATTTACTTATATGTGGCGAGTACGATTTAAATCATCCTAACTAGCGCCACATTGGCTTAGTCGCCTTAAGATGACATCTAATCATCGTTAAATAAAAAAAGTTTATTTCGTTACCGCAGTAATGTGACCTACAGCGTCATTTTAATAGAAATACAGTCCCATATGCGGCATGTATAAATTATGTTAGTAGCATTAAGTATTATAATGCCGACAACTGAAACCAGCAACCGCTAGTATATTAATGAAACTTGAAGTTCGGACGTTATAGAATCGTATTGTTATACCTGCAGTCAGAAATGTTTGAGAAGTCGCCTGACGACTGCGCCAAGTGTCACAAATAGACCCAATTAACAAAGGAGCAGTATCCAGTCGGAGCGTTAATGGAACGTCGCTTTGAAGACACGCTTCAGATCTGAAGAGAAATTAATTAACGGAGACGAATTTATTTTTTCATAGAAATGCGAAAAAAATGGCGGATTTCATTATTTACAAATACGACGACGTTCACATAACCTTATATATGTAGTTACACGGTCGATGTCAAGGAAGTAGCGAATGAAATCGTTTCAGTTTTTTCAATAAGATTATTAATTATTTACTAGTTTAAGATAATTTAAAACATCGATTTAGTATAACAAAAATTACCGCGATCGAATATACATACATACATATATATATATATGTGTTCTAGTATTATATTCGATTGAATATAATACTAGAACATTCGAGAAAAATAAATAGAGCGACGCGCCGATAGACACGTGCGCGCACAATAGACGATGAGTTATCGCTAATAATTAATTCCGATTGCATCAGAGAAATGAAGCGTTCTAGAAATTTCTAGAGCGGTTGACAAACTATATATATATGCGCGTTTGCTGAGTAGATTATTCATTTTTGTTATATTATTCCGAGGCGATGCTTCGATTAACGTATACGGGCGATACAAGCGATACACCACTCTGCTAGTGATTTCAGTTGTGTCTTATTTGGGCTTTTATTTTTAGAAAGGATAAACGTATTCATCTAGGAGTATCGTTTCATTCGACCACAGACCAGCTCGTAACACTGTTGTAATAAAACACAATTCAAAATGATTTATAAAATATCTAAAATCAGTCTTTTAACCAATGAAAGAATGTTTCTTTTGTCATTTAGAAGTTAAGGTTACAAGTAAGTCTAGCAGTAGACGCCAATTGCCTGATCATGATGACGACTCTGCCTTCGTTTTGAGAAGTAGTATGATAGAAACATACTTTTTGTATTTGCCCTGATACAAAAAAAGTGTCTACTGACTTTGTCATCATCATTTCAACCGACAGACATCCACAGTTGGACAAAGAGTGTAGTGATGTATTATTTACTTATGCGATGCTGTAATACCAATGATTACCAATACATATACAACTAGTTTTAAATGGAATTTATTTAAATTTAAGTTATATATATTGAGAGCTTAACGAAGGTCTCTTTTGTTGAAAGCCTAAACAAAAAAAAACTTGTAGAAATATTAATATGGAAATCCAATTTCAGCGTGAAATGGCTAATCCCAATCAGACAGGGGCCCGTCCCGAGAAGTCTTGACAAATTCTCAGTAAGCCAGGAGAAGCCCTTGACAAAAAAATATAATGAAATAATCCGATCTAATCCACCGCTTGTGTCAGACAGATAGTAATGACGCAGCGGGCGATTTGTTAAGCGCGATCCATAAGCGGTAGCGGGAATTAATAACAAAAAATGGAAGCAGCAAAGTCAACCGTAGTTAATTAAAAGATAAGTTTTAATTGCCTTCTGACACACTTATATAAACATCGGACCATGGTTCGATTCCTGCTATATTCTCGACATATGAGAGCCGTACTATTCTGAGCATGCTTCGCTATCGGCAACCTTATTTTTATTTAAGTCCTTCTTAAATTGTGATCAAAATGATAAAAAAAAAACAATATACAATACTGATATCTTAAAGGTCATCAGATCGATTTTGCTTGATGTGATAGAAAAATCTAACAAACTAGTAATATTATATATTTATATTCATGTATGAGATTTCCTCCTATGTAGAGACTCATCACGATACCTTTGGATCTGGCCTGGAGTTTGAAGAATTTGATACGAATATTCCTTTTGGCGACTTCAGGAGAGTTAAGAACAGATTTTAAAAAATCCTTGTCCAAATGGAGTTCCAGGGGCCTACATTCAGCAAAGCGGGAGAGCAACAGCTATTATGTTATTATAATTTAAAAAGCTTTCATTTATCAACAAAAATTTTTTTTGCATCATTTATTTTTCGTTATAATCCTTCTTTATCCTATTTAACGCCGTTACAATAAAAATGGTATAAAAAAGTTTTGTTCCCTACAAAACCCTATTCTTTCATACCAACGCCATTCTTCTATGGTATACACCACATTACTGATCGGCCTTACGACGTTAAATTGGGGCTGCTTTATTTGCTTGATAAATAATTTGAGATTTTGTTCGAGACAGCACTGAGCTGTTCTTGTTAGCCGTTTGTGTACAAGACCTGGACTCTCGATCCTACTCGAGACTTATTAAGACAATTGTCCAAATTTAATAATTTTTTTCCACTCTATATTCGCTGGTGAAAAGATTCGTTACATTTGAAATATTGAGACCAGTATATTTTTATTTATAATACATTACTTACCTAAACTAAATCCTAAGTATCTGTAGGACATCAACCGTAAGCTATGAGCAATGAGCTTCCACTAGAGGTCTTTGTTGCCTGCTGTTGTGCCTGTTTCTGCCGCCAAACAGCAGTGTCCAAACATTAACCTGTTCCGGATTGAAGGGAGTTGTCGCTAGTGAAATTATTGGAGAAACGAGATTAATATCCTATGTGCCTAAGCGATTAGCGTTATGTGGTACAGGCTATATAATCTTAACTAGCGCCTCCTTAGTGAGGGCAAGCGAGTGACATAGAATCAGCTTGTATAAAAAGGATGTGAAATAATACTTAGATTATTCTAAATATATATATATATTTACGTAACATCGCTTAGTGCTAGATTACCAATATTTTATTATTTAATAGCAACACTTTTGTATTGGATATTAATACTGGTAAATATCACAAAATAAATAATTATGGCAACAATACAACTACATCATACACTACCTTAACATAATGCGAGAGCTTTTCCTCTGCTTTAAAAAAACTATTGTATGTAACCTATTTATAATAAAATTACAATTAACTTATAATAAAAACACATAACAATTATTTTACTATTTACGAAATCTTTAGTTAACTTTATATCTATAACTTAATCATCTTACTTTATGAATAAATCTATGTACTGATAGTATTAACTTATTTCTTAACAATTTATATCCTATATAACAATGTGTGTATACATATACATTACGTCACAAAATAACATAAAATAATGATAAACTTACAGTTAATTTTAATAAGTACTTGATAACTTAGTTAAGTTTATAAAATCTACACTGAAAAGTGTATTCCTGTTTTGTCACTTAACTAGTCTACTTCCGCGTATGTACAGTCATAAAAATGTGAAACATCCATATTTCTTGAAACTATTTAACTTTATTACAAAATTATAATAACATTTAAACATATACATATATATAGTATTTAATATGATTCCTGTAATATTATATAAATAAAATTACGTCAATTCCTTACACAAGAGCCAAAACTATGGCGACAGTCTTATAAAATACTGTACACGTATTGATAACGATCTTATTCTTATCATTGATTTTTCGACATAATTAACCCGCTTAATATTCCCACAGCTGGGAATCGAAGCCTTCTCAAAGAGAGTAAAGGCTGCTTATTCACCGCGTTAGCTAAGTGCGAGTCGACGAATACCTCGTGACGATCAAAATTATTTTTCCAATATGTCGGTTTCCTTTCGATGTTTACAAAAGCTCAGCGGAAATCGAACCCGCAACGCTTCGAATCTTATAGTCGTTAGTTCGATACCCAAACAGACACGATGTCGTTTATCTTGACTTATGAATTAACTTTAAAGCAACTTAGATGTCTTTAGCGCAATCTTTCTAAATATTCAAAACATACTCTCTAACTCATACGAATTTAATTTAATTTTGAGTACTCATCAGTGTAGAGACCTTTACTATGTCCAGCAGTAGGTGCCTGCCAGCTAATAATGATGATATCATTTCAAACAACCAACAAGCGATAAGGAAAGAAACATCTAAAGTAGTTTCTTCAAAAACATACATAAAATAGCTTGTTGAAAAACGGATGCAATCGTCGATTTTCGATAAGGTTCTAACCAATAGACACTATTATCGGAATACTATAGGGTATAGTACAATATTCACAAAAAAAGAAGTAAAATTATTCACTTAATTTTAATAATCCGATAATAAATTACCGATGTTAGTCACTAACACTTGAGATTTGGGAGAAATATTTAAACATAAGAAAGTGTCTCTGTCCTGTCAATAAAAATTACTACTCTGCTTTCTTAATAGAAGAGTCGTTACAGTACCTTGATAAGGTTAATCTAAACATTATTCATGATTTTGATTATCATAAAATATGGGCAAATCTTATTTCGAATACCATACTAGGCAAAGTTTATATATTTTTATGATACTAAAAACATACATTTACATTCTCAAGCACCCCTTTTTAAAATCTATAAAGAAAATATTAAAATTAAGAAAATCTCTTTTGTAAAAATTGTCTCTCATTTATATGTAGATATTAATATTGATTTATGCCTGCGACTTTATTTAGAACCAGTAAAGTTACTTTACTTACAGTGTATGAACATTCACAGATGTTTTTACAGTTTCCAAAAGCTATTGGTCCTATCATCTAACCTTGCGGAAACCCAGATACAATTGACAGGGAGAAAAAATGAAGCATGATCACAATCTCGTTCTGATCGGTGATGCACTTCTGTTATAATTCTCATATATACTGCTGGTGTGGGTTGTGAACACAGGCAGAACGTCCGGTTTACCATCTTCAATTATAGTTTCGACGGTCCTGTCAGAAGCCTCTTTCTCAACCGGTGGTTTTTCATTCACATCACTAGTATATTTTCGTGGACGACCGGGCAGTTTGCGAGTGAATTTTGCTACCAGCGGATGCAGAAGTTTCTCGTCGAATGCGTCCTCTTCAGTGCCTGTGATCATGCCAATCACCACGCCGATGATTACGCATGCGACCGTACCAATTACCGCGTACCACATGTACGATATCGAATACATTTTCATCAAACCTTCCGATCTACAAATAAAACCACAAACATAAAAACTTGAATCAAAACAAAATATAGGTTATAATAGAATTATGAGTCGTATGTGATTCAATTCGATCAATTGTAAGTTACATGATATCAAGATTTATTAATTGTTCAAGAATAACAGATAACTTAAAAATCATTGGATATTAATTCTGTATTCGTACCAAGATTAGTCTATTTGTATATCGTTACTATGTATCAAGAGCACAGTGGAAAATTTTATACATAATTATTGTGTATGGAAATCAATACTTACATCATGGACGTTGTATCGGAAGATATATTTTCGCTGCTGTTGGAAGACTGAAGTAGCGGCATAATATGAATAGTCGTCTGATTCACTTCCACAGGTAGAGGTTTCTGGTTAAACAAGCTGACTGTCGCATTTGGACATTGCTGCCAAATGATAAATAAATAAGTAAGGAATAGTAACATATCACAATGATTTTTGGGTTGACGATGAGTGCAATGGTATTGTGTAAACTTTTTAACTATTATTTCCATTCACACATTCCCGTATAGTCAAAGAGTTTTTTTTTAAATAATACTGATAAATTATCTTAAAAAGTTGATTTGCCACTTACATCAACAGATAACGGAAGCATCTCAACTTTGTTATTGACATAAAGAAGCCTGCCAGCAGCCATCCAAGTAGTGATGAAATGTGAAGCGAGCATCCCGCAAATAGCGCCTTTGCCGTTAGCAACGGGAAATATTGCAGCTAATAAGAATACACCGAGTAGGGCACCAGATGTTGCCGATGTAACCAATAGGGAACCCTCAATGACGCCACCGACGAGGCCGACGCAAAGCGACAAACCCATGATGAGGATTGCTGAAAGAAAATATACAATAAGAAAATGTAGGTATTTTTGAAATAGAGACGGAACTGGCACGTCGGGACGTTATGGGACAATAATTTTACATAACAAAGCAGATCGACACTATAGCTTATATAAGTTATGATCTTACGAAATCTATAATTGGTTCCATCCAAAGTGAATTAACAGTTACCTCAGTTTCACATGAGTTGCTCAGAATATTTTGGTTTCCACGTATACCAACTATCGGAACACAGATATACTATTTAAAAGATTTAAAGTTTTAAATTTAAAATAGTTATATTTGGTCCAGGGTTATTCGAAAAAACCTACTAAAAATCAAACATTACCACTTTTTCTCAGAAACAAAATAGCGGTCTCAGAAACCATTGATATATAAATCACCATTTGGACTTACAATACACCAAGTAAAATTTATTTCACGATGATAGTAAACAAATTTTTATTTTAGTCTTTATGACACCACACTCTTAGCCAAATAGCTAGTTGCTAGTAACTATAAAAGTATGGATTGATGACCTAAAAAACTGTATCAAAGTATCACATACCGAAGATGATGGCAATGATCTTGATAATAGTGAGTTGTTTTTTATCGCTGATGCCTTTGAAAGGAGGAGCGGCTGATACAAAATCTTCCCACGTCACAGTCGCTAAAGAGTTTATATTTGATACCAGGAAACTGGAACAAAATCAGGAAATAAGTTAATACCAGTGAACTTAATCATCTACAAAATTCCAATAATACAATAATATGCACAAGACCTTTAGACAATGAAAATTCAAGTAGTTGTTAAAAAGTCAATCTTACGAATATATCAATTCTTGATAAATGACTTGTTGATTCATGGAGAAAATAATTATATTGATTTGAATCTATTAGATTGGATTAGCAAAAGTATTATTAAAGCGAACTCACCTTAAAGCACCGTTAAAAAGGCTGCCTAAGAACAATCCGAGCATTCCCGGTAGAAACGTGAACTGGTCCTGAACATAGAAAGCCAACACCTCGTCGGGGGCAGAGATACTTCCAGCCATTAAAGGATCACAGTACTTGTACAATGCGTACAGAGCCATTCCTACGACCCAGGACAAACTGAACAGGATAAATACGGCTGGAACGTTGGCGAGGAGGGTCCTGCGCACTCTCGCTTCGCTTGACATCGAGCAATATCTTTGGACGAAGGTTTGCTGACATCCGTAAATGGAAACGGACATGAACAACTGTCCAATGAGCGCTGAAGCTGTGTCAACACGAACGGTAGGATCCCCAGTAAATCTGAAATATTTTTAAAAACTCAGTAATAGTTAAAAAAAAAATAAGTGAAGTAGTTAAAGATCTCGATAACGATGTAACTACTGACAATAGGCCGAAATCCAAGTAAAAGATTTTTTTAATTTAGAATTCTCTAGTTTGAGACTTGAACCTGACGGAAATTTCTATATCAAATGTAAACGACATGTATAGAAATTTTTGGTCTATATCATTCAGGGACACTCTTGATATTAATGAAAGAACTTCGACTAAAAATAATTACGATTTAGGTTTAAATATAGTTAAACTCACTTGAAGAACTCTAATCTCCCGCCTTCGATGTTTTCACTTAAAACTTTTTCTGGACCACCAGCCTTTATTGTGGCCTGGATTATGAAGGCGACACTTACTATCACCATCGTTAAGGTTTGGATGACATCGGCTCTGAAATCATTAATAAAGATTAGTTAATAAAGTATATATACAACGCAGCGGTTAATTGCTTGGGTCGTAACACGAAGACCTTGGAGCGATTTCAGGAATATACTGGTTGAGCTCGCTTTATCATCTCTTCTATTCTTCTTTTCCGAATTAATATACAATAAATTTGTTTTTCAACAAGGTTATTAGAATTACATTAACTTATTTAATTCTCATTAATATTAATTATTTATATTTATACCTGTTGTCTCAATGCCTTTGCCATTATCTTCCAATAGTACGTACTTAACTATATACAAAATTTAATCATAAGTTGTCATTTTAGTTGCTAACTGATTCCTGACGAAGAATCATTTTTAAATACTTTTCAATTATAATAAATAACTATTGTTAATTAGTTTACGTTTGCAACAATAATTCGTATAGTCTGTAACGAATATTTTGTTACATCTCCAATACTAACAAATCACTTTTCACAATGCAACGCGATCAGACTAAGAGTTTTTAATAATATACTTATGTAAATCAATGACAAATAATTACCGTGGTAAACCACTAAACTGTTATAGCAGCACTCGGCATAAATCAATTTCATGTGACCACTCACTGATTTACAGAAGCAATAAATCACTCTGACCGATACAGTGCAATCGACATGAATAAATTAGTCCATATGATACTCATTTGTTTAAGAGGAGAATTGTTTCGCGAGGATCTTTGTGATCTTTTAAACACACAGACATGTCATTGAAATCACTCACACGATCTTTTATATCTTTGAAGGTGACATGTTATAATACATTAATAAAAATTTTGTTTTAATTTTTTTTTTTGTATATAGGATCGGTGAATATGTCATTCTCGTTTCAAGTGATCATCCAAAGATGGTGTAGTAGCTCGGAACACTCCTGCTTACATATTTTCACAGCAGGAAGGCAACAATATTGTCATTGCAGCAGATTTACAATATGACCTTGGTAGTTATACAAGTAGTAAAAAAACTGCTTCCGGCCAAACTTCCAAATAAAGTGAATCGGAGACAAAATTCAAATATAGGAACATTCCAACATTTATTAGAAGTTAAAACTAACAGCCATTTGGAAAAGAAATACCTCGGGCAAGAAAGGAAGGGGCGCAAGAATATATATCATATTATCACGCCTTTTTCCCAGTAGGGGTAGGCAGAGGTGAAAGATAAAGAAACTCAGGCATATATATATATTATACATATAGGCTTACTCTTTGCTAATTAAGATAGGTTTAAATTGTAAGAAGTACCTGATGGCGGCAGCCAATCCTCCGAGCAGGTTGAATACAATAGCGACAACGGTGAGCGCAGCAGCTGAAGCCCAGTGAGGCAAAGCCAGCACGGCGTGTAAAGCCACAGTGGGGGTGTACACCGTCACCGCCAAGTTCAGCGTCTGGCGAACGAGGAAAGTCGCAGCCGCCATTTGTCGTACCCAGTTCGAACCGAATCGCATCTGTAAAGAAGTAATAATTTTCCTAGATTATTTTTACTCTTGCCAAAGATCATCTAGGAGGTGCTACTGCAATTCTTATTGTAGTCGACAAACATTACTGCTAGAAGTAGTAGCTAGTGAAATTAATAACATAACTATACTAGACACCTTAGGTCTCAGGGCGACGAGCATAAAGTGCTTGTATGTATATCATCCTAACTATCGCCACTATCTGTCTAACCGTCTGACTCTTTTCGTCACTTCTTAAAGTAAAAAGAAAATACTGTTATAAGTACCTTTTCTCATAATATGAATCGGGAACGTCAAGAAATGACCCTACCTCATCAAAGATAGGCAACGCAGCCGCGACCTCCAAGGTGTTGGGATTGTTTATGGAGGTCAGTTATCACTTTGCATCACGTGAACTGTTCCCTCGTTTTTAAAATGATAATAGGTTTCTCTTGTCAATCTAGAAATAATCTAGGTAGAAAAAATAGCTGTTCTCGTTTTTGCCGTGTTTGTACCAATATGAAAATATCAAGCAGATTTTAGATGAAATTACTAGAGTAACGTTTATTTAAACAATATAGATCTACGTATATATTTTAACGGGAATCAGTTTCGTCTCGTTTTCTATGAGACCAAAGTGTATCTTATCTTGCTTCTTTATAAGATTAATGTTATATGTATAAGCTTTAATTTCAACTACTATTTAAATTACTACAAAACTAACAAAAAAGTTATCTCATTAAAAATGTTTGTTGAAGAAATCGTCTTTCCAACGTCAGCCTCCTCTAACTCTCAGTTAGTCTCTAGACGCTCGTCTTCCTCATCCATTTTAGTTTGTATCTATGAATATATCTCTCCAACTTTGCATCCATCTTTCTTACATTCTTTTATTCTTTCTAGATCCTTTGCTTTTTTTCTTTTAACCTACAGACATGGCATACCCATATCCATTTTAGGAGTTTGCCGACGCTTTTTGAATTACGTCGGGACATTTAGTTATTAACCTTATAATAATACAAGATGCGCATCCTTAAATTGTTCTATTAGTGCACTTCCGTTATGACTAACGCATAGTAATGGTGCTAATGCGTCTAACACGTAATAGCTATGTTAAGACATTTCCTATTGTTTGGTTTATAGTTAAACTTTACGTGATGAACGAGCGACTTAACTCTTGCTTAACACAACCGGCAGCACGTCCGCAGCAGTTAAATCGTAGGAAATTGCGCGAGTCCGCAATAAAACCTTATGGACTCAAAAACACCTTGAACTAAATAGTACTTTGATAAGGCGCAGCGGAACATGTGAGAAATGTTATTATCTGACAGAGGAAGTTAATAAAAACAAGACACGTCATCATCCCGTCAGGTGGTGAATCGAAGGTTCTGTCTAAATACCTTTAACAAGGTTTTTAAATATTTTATGAAAAAATTATTGAATTCCTTATAACGCCAACATCAAAAATTATGTCACCGGCTCCAAAGGTGAGAAGTTAACCACTTGATAGACATGAGTTACAATGGCGATGGCGTTTTGGATCCACCTGAAGATCTCTCTAAGTGTGCATCTGCCGTCATATCAGCATTTCGGATGTAAACTTATTAGAGCCAGCTTATTCTGAATAAGTCAGGAAACAACCTGCGACCCCGTGAAAATGAAATATCATGAGATATTGAAGATAATTATTAAAACGATGACGATAAAACTAATCCCTATAATTTATATGTTAATATACTTTCAATACATAAGATACTAAACGCATGAAATACAGAACAACCCTCTTTACAGGGTGTTAAATTAAAAGTATACCTTCAAATATTCATAGACGGAGTTGGTGTGGAGCCGGTAGTAGACGGGTATGAACAGGCCGCAGACGATGGGGAACGCAAACATGATACCGTACAGCGTCTCCCACATCGCAGAGCCATGGTACACCAGCTCTGATGGAAATCCTGAAACAAGGAGTACAATTCTGTTTTAATTCATCTTCATCGTAGTTTGCCATCGCCAACGTACTGCAGTAAACGCTCTTTATGTAATGTTCCTTGGCTTGATTTCTGACTATACTTATCCAGTTGGACCCATCAGTTAGTACTTACTTAAACACCTTTGTAAGGTGACCCAAGCCAACCTCACCTGCTCGTGAACCCTGCTAATGAACAAACGAGGCCCTGACTCCCACCAACCCGCATTGGTCAGCTTGGTGGAAAATGTCTAAATATCGTCATATTGATGTGGGAATCTTTAAGGAACGCCTATGTCTACCAGTGGACGTCTATCTGCCAATGATGATGATGAACATCTTTAAATTTTTATCTATCAGTTCTGTAACTTTGGATAACTTAACCTTACTTACGTAATAATTCGTGTTAAATATATAACTAACTTTAAACCTTTAAAAGCATCGCAGTTGTCGTTTTACTATCGAGTGCGTATTCACAACCGGTTTCAAGAAGACCAGTAAACAGTACACAAGGACATTATCCCGCTATTTATAGATGTGTTTACAAAACACAGCCTTGGTGTCCTGTGGAGGATACGTAAAGGTTTTTACGCATATCAAAATCAAATTCCTCATCATCGTCGTATGTCCGTCCTTGGTTCGATTCTGAGGCCGCAAGTTATACTTTGATTGATAATGCTCGTATTATCAAATCGCTATAAATATTTTTTTTTACTTAAAATGTTGTCTCATTACAGCAGTAATTTCACGGGTTATAGCGCCCTTCAATCCAGAACACAGCGACGTTTGCAGAGTACTGTTTATCCGATGCAATAGGAGCTGCATTGGTATCGACCTAGACGTTCTCCGGTAAACGAAACCTACCCCCAGTAACTATTATCAGTTCTTATTGAATGTTGTATTTTTTTTCCAGCTTGTTTGTTTTTTAAATAAGTATTATTTTCAGTTAATAAATTAACTAGAAGGCAACCAATTACGTGGTAAGGAATTTACTAGTCTCGGACACAGTAGCGGTGAATCAAACTTTAATTGGAATTTGATAAGCCCGTGGATGAAATATAGTTACATTTCATTAGCTTAAAGTTAATTACTATGCGATCAAAATTATGTATGAATGTTATAAGTTGTGTGGATACTTGATATAAATACGAGAGCCAATTAAAATATATTATTCATACATCAATAAGTCATTCCTGTGGAAGTCAGCTATCAATAAAAGTTTCAATTTATGTGCATTTTTGAGAAGAACGGAGGATATTTTATAGATAACTAGATCATAACCTATTATCATTTTTGATGATGATGATGATGAAGTCTTACTATAATACCACTTGAAAATGTTAAAAAAATATTTTAAGTACATCATTACAAAGTCATCATGCAAACTTCAAACGCTAGTACCCAAAAAAGACCATTTGTAGTCTAGACATGTGTGGACTATACTAGCGGTCTAGGTAGGGCCGACTAACGCAGGGCCTATTTCTGCCGACAAAGAGTACTGTGCTAATATAGTTTTCTAGTTTGAAGGGTAATGTAGCTAGTGATATTACTGAGGTAACGAGACTTAACATATCTCGAAGCGAGCACAAAGAAGTGTAGTGTATCATCCTATCTGGCACCACATTGTTATGGCCACGCATATCACTTACAATTTTTTTTTTTTATATTATCAGGCCTTTTTCCCAGTAGGGGTAGGCAGAGGTGAGTACTCTTTGACATTATTATAATTAAAAAAAAAATAACAAAACTGCTTGCCGGGCCTTCGTTTGAATTTAGAACACGTGCGCGCGCCATACGAGATAATTTGCTTATGGCTTCTAAGTAGGGTCACGATAGCCGCTGCCCAGCCATGCCGACACACGCGTGAGCACAGCCTCACGTGGCGCTCTAGCCTATATATATATATATATATATATATATATATGTGTGTATATATATATGTTTACACAAGCTGTTCCCCGCCCGCTTACACCCTTTATCTTCCCTTCTATAACACTATACACCTCTTCAATTATTCCCCGTCCAATATTATTTAACCTTTCTCCTTCCTCTTTAATATACAATTTTATTTACATATATATGTGTATATAAATTTAGTTTTGTGTGGTTTTTGTTTTCTTTTTTTTGTGTTTCTTTCAAGTTTTATTTTAATTTTATATTCTTTTTTTTTATTATTTTAGCTCGCGGTTATCCGATGCGTGAGCCGTGTGTCCGATGAAGCTGCAATTGTAGTCAATACAACTAGCGGCGCAAAGTTCATCAAAAAAAAAACCCGCCCTTATTGCTGGCAGTAACACCCCTGCATCTCCATTTGGGGAAGAAATTTTGTATCCATTCTTAGCTATTCTATATAGGCATAGTGACTATTCCTATTAAATTTCAAGTCACATCCTTATATACATACTGTTATAAATGTTCTCCGCGCGCTTTGTGGCCGTAATAAAAAATTACAGCCACAAATGACTTTCTATACCAACCGTTACTATAGCAACCGCATAAATAATACTAAGGGAAAATATTTATAAAAGTTGATTAGAAATAGCATGATAAAGCATATATAAAATTCAAAAACTAAATAGTCTATAACCATCTACAAATCATTCCACCTCAAATGCTCATGTTCCCATGTACTCTTCACTAGTTTTCACGTGATCGGCGAACAAATGAAACCCATTTTCATTGTATAGATAAAACATATACACATGATACAAGAATCTAATTACAATTCAAAAAAAGCTATCTCAAGTTGTCTACTGCGAGTAATTGAAGTAAACACCGATTTCATGTTAATATTTAAAATTATAATAATATAACACGATCTGAACTTCACATGATATTAAGTGACAACGGGGCTGAACATAGATAAGTGTATTCACCCAGAATAATCCGGCTCTCTGTTATAGAGGTAAATATAATATAAAGGTGACCCCAGAGTTTAAACGGATACCTGCACGCCCCGAAGGCACCTTGGTGAACACCACTCTTTGTTTATATCTACAATGAATAAGTTTATTTAAATATATTTATAGATGTCCATAGATCCATTGCAACATCTTTCTATCCACATCTATATATATGACTATATATATTTATTTATACATATAAAACAAAAATGTTTTCTTTCATTTGTTCGTTTTCGTTAGGTTTGCAGTTAGACAGGTTCGTTTCGTCAGCCGATAGACATCCACTGCTGTGAATAGGTTATACACTGCACACTATACACTATTCCCTCTGGATATTTTTTTTATATAAATATATATCCAGATATATATAACATATATATAAGAGATATCCAGATATTTATGGATTCATCACAAGATCCCCATAACTATTAGACGTAAACACTCGAACATTTGGTAGATATGTTGCTTCTGCCATTTAGAGGTCAGCTGAGAATGGTTTTTACAAAATTCATTCCCCTTAGAGAATTGTGGGGGTGTTAATAGCGGGAAGAGGTCCGAGAGGGTAGCAAGTTGCCGGCAGGGAATATTTCTGACAAAGTTCAAATCTAATCTTTGTTACGGTTAGGTCATTGGGCGGGAAGAGTTAGTGTTAGAATATACATATAGTGTAACAGGTGGAAGGTCTCTGTCGCCGCGGACCCTAACCGCAATTTTATTTCTGCCATCAAACAGTTGTGTAATATTACTGTATCCCGGTTTGAAGGGCGCTGTAGCAAGTGTAATAAAAGGTAACGAGGCTCAACACCTTATTTCTCAAGGCGATGAGCATAATGTGGTACAGTGTATACCATCTTGTCTAGCGCAACGTTGTTAAGAGCAGACGTATCACTTACCATCAGGCGAACGTTCCGCTCATAATAAAAAAAAAACTTTATTTTATAACTTAATGAGATACGAACAGTACTTAAATCAGCACCATAGCCTTGCGGTGTTCTGTACGATACAGTTCGGAGAGAGATGCGATGTAAACATACGATGTAATTCCCCCGCTTCCTTTTCACCACCGGATGACCAGACGCCTTGCGAAAAAATCAACATTTTGTAAAGTACACTGATGGGCGCGTATAATTTCCGTACTACCGGAAACATTTATTCTTACATTACAATCCGTTGTTTGTAAAAAATAGTAGACAGAGACAGACCTATATTCAAACAGTTAATTCTATGTATTAGAGATGTCATCATCATCAATATCAGATTTTGTTTATCCACTGCTGGATATAGGCCTTCCACAACGTCTTCCACCAAGTGTGATCCTAAGCTTCTCGCATCCACCCACTTCCGATCGCCCTGATGACGTCGCTCCTTATGTAGGAACGGCGTTCTACACTTCTGCGACCCGAACGCGGCCTCCACTCCAAGACTTTCCTCCTCCATCGGCCGTCACTGACCGGTCCACTACTACTTCACCACCAGTTAAACTTTATTACAAATGTAGGTGTTGAGAAGAATGCCTTAAACAATTGTAATGTCTTTAAATGCCGTATGAACGTCGCGGCTCGCTGCCGCACCGGCGCCGCCATTTCACGCTCGAAAATACCATAAAATAATTGCATGATTGTGTTCCTTAGGAAATAACCGGCGTTACGTACATCAAACTGGTGACAACACGGGCAAGACAGTTGTGACTAAAACCATTGATTTTAGTAAGTGAAGTAGAAATATATTTAATTTCTTACCTAACCTAACCTATCAGCTGTTAAATTAAAGAAAAACTAATAAGTAAGGGAACAATGAGTAAATCTTAGGTATTACGCTAAAAATAGGTATCAGCTGATAGATGACCACTGTTCATTATAGGCTTCTCCCAAAGAACTCCATGTCTTTGTCCATATCTCATAGAACATCTATCCTGCGCTTTCCTCCAATACTTTCTCCTCGTCATCATCATTTCATTGATCATCTCATGAACTTAGTCGTCACAAAAATTAGAGTCGGTTGTCTAAGTACAGACAAAGAGTCGTCGCTACGTTGAAGTTTTCTTATTCTACGAAGCGACGCGACGTTCACCTGATGGTAAGTTATATGTCTGCCATAACAATGTGACGCTTGTTAGGATAATATACACGCTTTGAAACATAAGACGTTAAGTCTCGTTTCTCTGGTAATTACACTAGCTACATCGCCCTTCAAACCAGAACACAGTATTGTTTGTCGGCTGCGATAGGAACTACGGTTGTACAGTGGTGATTTAGCCTGTCTTTTACAGGTCATAATCTAGTTTACCGCATCTAGACCCACCAACTCGCACTGGCCTAGCGTAGTGGAAAATGGCGCAAATCCCCCATATGAACCCCTACATACGACAACCCCTAATATCCAGCGGTACCGGAAGTAATGCTGGTTGTATGTGGAGATCTTTGAAGGAAGCCCATGTCCAGCAAAGGACGTATATAGGCCGATGATGATGAATCTAGTTATATATATGTATTAATTTTATTTTCCTTGTACAGTGTGCAAGTAATAAATAAACAAATCTTAAACTATATTTAATTATATAAGTACTATGTTGTAGTCACGTTTATATATAAGGTAAATCACAAAAGCACCAACACAATAATGATATAATCTTTGAAAAACCTGATGTGTATTGTTTAGGATCTATAATCATGTACTGTGCTATACTATTATTTATTTTAATATGTCGTCATCATCATCATTATCAGCCTTGGTTTATCCACTGCTGGATATCCTCAGCATCTCGCATCTCCCCACTTCCGACAGCCCTGATAATATTGTCGGTCCATCTGGAAGGAGAGAGTCCCACACTTCCGCGACATGTACGCGGTCTTCTCTGCAAGACCCTCTGATATTTTATATAGCTGTTAAATATATACTTACTAGTACATGATGTACTTCCTAGTATATGACATACTTACTAGTATATATCTGTTTGAAGGGCGATGCAGTTGACGCAATTAGGCGACTGGTAAGATAATTAACATCTTCAAGCTATGAGTGTTATATTATATAGCCAAATGGTGCTGTTGTTATGTGATGTGTTATTTACCATCATCAGCTCGGATCCTTATTCGGTGTGTCAAAAGGATATGGTCATGGTTTTCTCCAAGCACCAATCAGCTATTGCCGTAACAAACGGAAGTGGTTCTCAAAACTACGCGATACCTTTAAGAATCTATCAAAACAGATTCGATGTCCGTTTCTCATTAGGTTCTAATACTTGGATTAATTACTTTAAATTAAAGGCTTTATTAAGACATTTTATTGAATGTTTTTTATAGTTAATTTTGCTATACTAAAAGTTAAGACATTAGTATAGATTTGAATATAGGACTATAATAAATTATTACTAATGAGAATTATCACGATTCGTACGTACTACTTCCTCCATTGCAATACATTCAAAAGGCTACCTTATCATTATCTAGACAGGGTTCATAATATCTTAAAATTATCATCAGATTATGATAAAAGATAAAACACTTGAAATTTATTTAAAATATTGTGATTTGTTTCTCTTATTTTATCTCAATAATGTGCGAAAGATTTGATATATACTCCACAGTGTCTGTCGGGTGATAGACGAGTGTAAAGAAATGCCGTTTGTATGTCTGACCGGATGTGGAAATGACGGAAAGTAGTCTGGCAAGTTTGTATAGATTTTCCGAACACCATTCAAGTTAATCGATACCTACGGATTTCCTATTTTTTTGCCATCAAGCGATCGTGTGCAAATATTACGTTCAAAGAGAGCTTTGTAGTTACTTGCTACGGCTTCAATTGGATGTAGTGGAAAGATGTATCACACCGTTCTGATTGAAATCCAGCTATCAACACATGAGAGGACGAGCAAAATTAACTAAAAACAGCCTTATTTTTCACTTAATATCAGATAAAGTTAAAGTATTTTTTATATGATGAGACGACGAGGCGAAGAGGAAATTCACCTGATAGGCTTGACTGTAACGTGGCGCTAGTTATAATAATATACACAGGCCCACGTTGTACTCGTCCAAGACGTTAAAATGTTAAATTCGATTACCCCAGTAATTTCACTAGCTACAGCGTCTATTAAACCGGAACAGAATAATGTTTAAACACTACTTTTCTTCGGTAATAGAAGCTGCGGTGGTACCTACTTAAACTGTTTCCGGTAAAGACTTAGTATTCCATGATGCGGATAGGGTCTATTGTATGTTCTTGGAATTATATGTTAGTTTATATCTTACCGAGGAATGATCTGACTCCGAGCGTTCCCCTCGCCACTGAGAGGATCATGGCCAGCGTGGACACCCCGCCGCCGGCGAAGATGTAGGCCCGCTTGGCGCTGCCGCCGCCCGCGCTCGCGTCCTTCCGCCTCCGCCACAGCGGCGCGCACGACGACGCGAATATGAATATCGCGAACACGATACACTCCCACGCGAGCCAACCAGAATTCATCTTGATCCTAGAACAAAGGTAAAAAGCTACTTTAGTCACGGCGCCGTGTAGTCGGCCGTTCACACAGGAGCGTGTGCTTCACATAGCAAATAAACACTGCCTACCTTAGCTCCCTAAATAATAATCTATCAAGTTACTCAAAATACTTTACTATTGCTACATTGTTAAGTATAGATAAGCACTCAGTTTTCGGGTACAGCATGTTACTTGCCTACACGAAATCTATATGCACTTTCTTACTCACACGGCGCCGTGTAGTCGGCCCCTCACAAACAAGAGTGTGCACTCCATAGGCAAATAAACACTGCATACCCTAGTTACCTAAGTAATAATCCATCAAATTACTCAAAAAGAATGCAAATATATTGAATTGATATTGATAAGTTTATTTTTAAGTATAACGGTTATAATAACAGTAGCAGCGGTTCTGCTCGCCTTTACACACACGAAGGTTCCTGGTTAAGTTCTGTCCACACGTAGCAGAGTTAAGTTATTATTTTTTAAACTCTTCTTCCTAGTTACTTATTACTCTGTCAGCACACATCACCACCTTAAGTGTTAACTTAAATTCAGATCATCTTTAGTACATATTAGATAAAGAAATTGGCGGTTGGACCGGACGCGGTTTCATCTCGTTATCTTCTCGCAGAACTTGCAGTTAACTAAGGAAACGAACTGTGGACGTCCTTTGTCACCAGGTCGTGATCTTACGCACGATGTCCAATTCAGGTTATGCAACAAGTGTAACATTAATCGCGTGTACATTTTGTAACAATGACAGTTACGTACACTGCGTCGATTCACACAAAGGGGTTTGTGTGTGTTAGTGACGTCCTCTGCAACAAAAGCGTTGTCGATAACCTGCCAATGAATGAGACTGTTTGTTTGTGACATGCATAACCGATAATGTATTGGTATTTAAAAAAAAAACACATACATAAAGAAGTAAATTAGTCTATAATCTACTTCTTTGTTTATACAGATTTTCTATTAGGGGTGGTATTTTTATACGCGCGTACGGACTACAGAGAATCAATCACAGGACCCAAATCAACGACATCTGCTTGTGCTGCGCCATGATAATCAACAAACGCGGTTCTGGCTCTCACCAACCTGCTTTAGGTAATCGTGGTGGGGAATAGCCCAAGTCCTTCCCAAATGAACCTCTATAAACGACAGCTTCTTGTAGTCAGCGGTACCAGAGGCCACGCTGTTGATCAATCGACGTGAAGATCTTTGGGAGAGGTCTATATCCAGCAGTGGATGTCTATTGGTTGATGATGATGATTATTAACATCCTCTTTATGTAGTACATTTTAATATAATATTTATAATCTACAAGGTTAGCGTTTGACCACTACCTCACTTGATATTAAGTGGTGATGTGGTGAACCTAGTGACAGTAGCCGCAGTAACCTGTTCACTCTCATCTTGAAGAGACTCTTGAAGAAACTGGGGATGTCTACAATATAAGAGTGGTGCAAGGGTCTGGTCGTCCAGTGGTGAAAAGGGGATGGGGGAATTACATCGGGTAATTCTATGGCACACTCTCCGAAATGTATTCCATAGAACACCGTGAGTCTGACGACGGCCAAGTTACCACCTCCAAACTTCCGAAGGATGACAGCAACTATTTCTCTACTATCTTGAAATATATTACTTGAAGGTATTCTGGAACTAGTGAAGGTATCGACATGGGGACATGAACATTCAACGAGCAATGATTTATAGATAGTTCTACGCTATCTTTTGAATTTCATAGATCCTTCATCATTTCATTTCTAATCAACTTTTATAAACACTTCCCTTTTGGTATTTTTTGTGAGGTTGCTATAGTAACAGTTGCTATAGAAAGTCATTTGCGGTTGCAGTTGCTCTCAAGGAATATTTCAGACAAATTTCAAGTCTAATTTTATATTAAATAAGTTAGACATTCATTTCTTTAACTACTTAGTATCCACATTGATCTATTTATAACACAACTTGTTCTGGATGGAAGGGATACATTCATTACGACGGGATACCACGTATAGGACTTGATATCTAATTGTAAATGTTTCTATAGATACTTTCCCACCATCTTTATTCTAGACTTAGTTTTATTATAAATATTTTTTATTTGACGAAGCGACGTGGGACGTTCACTTGAGAAATGATGATCACGTACTACATCATGTGAACGTCGCTCTAAGATTTTAATTTCCCGAGCTACAACACCTATCAAACAGGAACACAGCCCACCTAAGCAGTCTCTGGCAACAGAGGCCTACTACCAGCAAAACATATCTAAATGAACAATATCATCACACACAGAGTAAAAGCCGTGGATCTTTCTAGATTTAAATTACAGCCAGCGTTGGAAGCCGACAAACCGGTCGGGAACCGTAACTCCTCACACTGCCATAGATGTCCAGGAACGTAATCCTCGTTAAATGGTTATTTATAGATTTAACTTCACAGCTATAAAAGCACTGCATATAACCTCTACGCTGTGAGCTTTTAATGAGCATCGAGAACGGAGTTGGAGAGAGAGAGTACTAGTTGCAGGTATTTGTGGCCAGAGACCATTTAGGTACCACCGCAGCTCCTATTTCCGCTGACAAGGAATACTATGCAATGACTACTGTATTCTGAAAGACTACTGTATTGAAGAGCACTGTAGCTTTTTTTATTCAATTAAGCGACGAGACGAACGGAACGGGCTAGTTAGGATGATACATACTGTACTACATTGCGCTCGTCGCCTGAGACATAAAATGTTGAGAATTGTTACCCCAGTAATTACACTAGCTACAGCGTCCATCAGACCGGAACATAGTAATGTTTGCACAATAGTGTTTGTTGGCTGAAATAGATATTGCGGTGGTACCTACCTAGATGGTCTTAGGTAGTACAGATCTACCACCAGTACAATAGTGTAGTGTAGCTAGTAAAATTATTGTAGTAACATGACTAAAGGCGACGAGCGCAATGTGGTGCTGTATATTATCTTATTTAGCGCCATATTGTTATGGGTAACAAGTAATGGAATCTATGGATCTATTACAGAACACGATGGTGAAGCATGTAGGATATATCTTCATCTACGTGCAGATAAAAAAAAAACCTATCTTCAGTAATGTATATATATTGTAAAACAGCCTTATTGTCATTAGACAAGCGAGATGGATGCAGTTGTCGATGAGGTAGAAAGGTGGAGTTAATATTGAGTCTATTACAAAAGAGTAATGAACTATGACACTCCTCTTTTTGGATCCAAAGTTAACAATAAACTGGGCATAGATAATATATCATTACTAAATTCATTTAAAGTTTATAGCGAAAAGAATACAAAATGATAAATATTAATACGTCGTATTGACGAAAAAATTTTATTATCTATGGTAAATATCTAAAAAAAATCACAATTGTGCTTATAAATAGTAACACGGTGTATTTTAGTGTTGCTAGAAATGAAATTGGTTAATAAAAATGTTCAAAATCCAACCTCTACGAGCGGAGGTCATAAGGTCGTGTGATGGACCGCTCTCACGTCAACCGAGTTATAAACTCGACTGGATTTTCGAATTAATCTATAAATCTAAAATTATTACTATTTTTAGTAGAACCTCACTGTTTTTTTTTATTTATTATATCAAGTTATCCCTGATATTATTATTCAGGGCTTTTAATGTATGAATGAATTAATATATATATTACTGTAGACAGGTTTTTGGACTATGTAACAAAGCGTTATTTAAAAAAAAACTGCATAATTGGCTTAACATTAACGATTTTTATAGTTACTAATGCTTTGTGAAATATTTTTTTTTATATACATGTTACATGTTAGATATTCAACGACACGATAACACAAGCGGGACGTTCACCTGATGGTAATTACTTCACCTGTTTATAACAAAATAGCGATAGCACGATATACACGCCACTACATTAAGGTCGTCGCTACAGACAGAAGTCGAGTCTCGTTACCACAGTAATTTCACTAGCTACAACCTCCACCAGACCGGAACACAATAATGTTTGCACAATACTATTTGTCAGTAGAAGACTGCGTTCGTACTTGACCGTCTCCTGCAACAGAGACCTACCGCCAGTAAATTGTTGTATTATTATATATTAATTAGTCATAAACAACTCGATCACCACGTTTAAGGAAAATAAATATATATAGTTAGAACGTCAAGAACTATACATGTGATATATGTATATGTATTGTAACAGGTTCATACAATATGCACACTATAAACATTTTCGTAGACTGCTTATCAGGTCTGCTTACCGGAGCGTGCTTATACATTGGTTACTATGGAGTTTCTAATGAAAAAGGTTTGTTATATGAACCTTCTTTTATGCACGAAGAAGTATCCTCTTATATATCAAGTAGTCGACTAATTGTACCAGCTGATAACTAATCTAGCATCGATTTCTTACAAGTAAACTGTATAAGGTATCCACCCGTTCTTCTTAGCTTTTAAAACATGAGATATATTACACAAAATAAAAAAAAATCCCTCATGGTTACAATTAATGTGTTCGTTAGTGCCAATAACAGGAAACCTAATGTTCCTCAAACGCTGTCCTGTAACACTGATCAAACAAAAACCTCAACTCGTTTTGTTTAGGACTGTAGCTACATATGAAAATAAAGGTAGCTTATATGCTATTGTCTCAGCTGTCTACACGTAACAGCTTTGTCAAAATCGGTACAACCGTTTCAAAGATTAGCCAGAACAAACTAAGAAATAATCGTTTTAAAAATTGTATGATTATTAGTGTTATCATCAGTATTTACAAAGACGAGACCAGCGAGACATTCATTTGATGATAAATGGCTCCGTGGCTCTTAACGTGGCATTAGTCAGGATGGTATACACAGAACCGCATTGTGTTCATCGTCTTAAGATATAAAATATTGACCCGATACCTCAATAATTTCATCAGCTACAGCTCCCTTCAAACCGAAACATTGATGTTTGCACACTACTGGTTGGGAGCTGAAATGGAAGCTGCTGTAGTACCTAGGCGTCTTCAGCAAAATAGCCATATTAACTATAATTTTATTTATCAATAAAGATATATAGAGTACGGTTATATCTAGTAAAGTATTAGACTATACACTAAATCTAGAACATAAAATAATGAAAGAATTTAAAAATTAAGTTAATATGTTCCTAATTAAACATTTTCCGTCTGCAACAAAACATATTCCACGTTTCTAAGCATCCAAGTCGAAAACATACAATTATAATACATTATCATAATAAGTGATCTCATGCGTCATATTTAATGCACGGTTGTGAGTTTTTAGTGCTTCATCTGTATTTTAGATACATCTGGTAACGTCCGGTTCGGATCGTCTATACAAATAAATATAATCGACGTGTCTATTTGTAATATCAAAATAGTATCTTCATTAACATGGTCACACGACTCTTATATTAAATTTATCTGTCCAAACGTTTCGGGGAATCTCCGAAAAGTCCGTACCGATTCTGCTGATACATTGAAATAGAAATATTCTGCTATTGGTATTAAAATTGTTAGTTTAGATTTTTGCAATCGCTAACTTCCATAATCATTACAACGAGGTCTATAAAAAATGACAAGAATCATACTTTTTTTTTATAAGCAGAATTTTTATATTACTTATGTTGTTTTAATTTTTTCCAGGATAGTGGCTGCAGTACCAACTTCTATATCGAATGAGGATTATTTATGACTATATCTACAGAGTCATACAGTTTTTTCAGCCTCACAAAGGAAACGTTTCTATAACATAAACATACGCAAGTTTATGAATAATTTATTGATAGTATTAAACATACGCTTATCGTGACATGTGAAAAATTTTTTAAAAGGGGCTTTTTTTTTGAAAAGAGGTTTTTATATAAATCATGTAGATAAAATATCTTCTAAGCTAGTACACCGAATATCACTACAAACAGTTTTGTGCAAACATCACCATGTTCCGTTTGAACGGTAATCATATTTATTGTACTGAGTTAACGTGTCAAAGGCGAGGAGTATAAAGTAGTGTTGCTGTTCTTTGTATTCTGTATAGAAGAAAAATATGTCGTAAATCGTATTTTCGGAGAATCTCCAATAAGCTAGGCATCAACCATATCATATTTAGACCGAATAGGGACTGAGCTGCTCCTCATATCTCAGTCGTTAATAATGAGCCTAAAAATAGGACACTAGCACTAAAACATCAATTGTAAATTGCTTCCCATCAATAAAATACCATTCGCGATAAACAGTACTAACACGGTCACATATGTGAGGCCAGCGCATGGTTTGTCAGCTAATGATGGGAACAATCACCGCGACAGATTAAAGATATCTATGTACACACTTTGAGTTACCCGTGCTCGTGACGAAGCTACTAACTGTTAGACTTTTGGTTGCTTTTCTCCAACCCGTCTGTCTAGCTACCACAATATTGTAAATCTTCCGTCAAAACTGCATCGTTATATCCATATTGTGAAATAAAATATCTCTTTAGGCAACTATTCTCAAAGCAATGACCACTACGTGGTGCATTGTAAATCATCCCATTTATCAGGTGAATGCCTAATAATGACTCTTTGAAGATTAAGAAACTTAAAATGGCCTTAATTTTAAAGCTACGATAAAAAAAATTATTAAAATTCTTTCTTAATAGTCACCTTTCCACACTTAATAATATATAATGATATATAATATATAGTTTATACGTTTGTAAAATCTTTGTATATCCAGTTAGAATATGTAAAAAGTGAAATGTTGTATTTGCTTGCATCTGACACAGTTTCAATTATTATCCTTGACACTATATTGAAATAGGTAGGGATAGGAGGTACTCTGTATTTATTGGTTAAAAGCTACGTTCGCGATTGTAAATAGTGTCCAAAGTCTGATAAAAACTTAAATTTTAAAACTGATATGTCATAAGGCGTTCCTCAAGGTAATGTACTTGGTCCTAATTTTGACCATACAATTAGCAACAATTTATGCAATCTAAGAGTGGATGACAGGAAAATTTACTCAATATAATTCGCGGAAAAACTATTTTTTAATGTTGCAGTCCACTACGATTAAATCTATTATCGTTGAGTTTAATAAAAACACTTTTCTTGTGTTTTTTCATAATTGTACACAAGATAACGATTTGCAATGAGAGCCAGGTAATGTCATTTAAAGCCTATTAATACAAATTGCAGATGTGACACAATCACGGAAGTCACAAATAAAAACATTGTAGATAAGTAGCTTTGCGCCCCAGTAGTAAGAAATTAAGGGAGACTGTTTACATTGTTAAACCTAAGAAATAAATAATAGTTTTCATTCTTGTCATTTTCATAAAAAATATTGGGAAATAGTTTAGGTTTACCTCGCAACATACATTTAAGATTATCTGTCACGGTCTTTTTTTTGCTCTTGTGATGAAGATCATTAAACGCAATTCCAACGGCTTATCAGTGAAGTTATCTCTTTGATGATCACCCATTATCAATTCAAATCGGTGATATTAAAGTGTTCCTTTAAACTGTGTTATTACATTTACATGTTGTACTATTGTACTAGCAGTTCTCATATCGCTATACTGTCAAAGTGTATTAATTTTGTTTCGATAAATTTTAATAACAAATGTCTAAACAGTAAGTATAGCATTAAAATTGCCGAAGTCGAAGTATACTACAATATATGTTCAAAAGGCACTAATTAAAAAAAAATCAGTTCAAATAGCAGTTCTTAGAGACTGGAAAATGAAGACTAATCATTAAGGACAGGAAATAAAGAAACAAGTCAAGATATTACTATAAACGTACGCGCTAAATGAAAACCCAATGGAAACCAAAAAAAGAATACATTTTTCTTCTTCCTCGTCCTGCCTTTTCCCAGCTATGTACGATAAATAATACAAAAAAAAGAATACCTAATTTTTTTAAATTCTATCCAGTGGCCAACGGGTGTACCCAATTTCACACTGTTCTTAATCCAACTACTGACAACAGACACAGCGTTGTAATAGGATATCGCTAGTGGTAACTATGTTTGGAAAAAGTTATATCATCATCCAAACCAACAAATGTCCCGGAAATTCAATTACAGACTTCCGTGGTAATCACAAGAATCCACGGCGATAGTTATAATGTAAAAGTAGTAACATTTTTGTAATTTCATACAAAGAACTGGAAGAACACTACAAAACCTTTTTCATTTTGGTCGATTAAAAACAAGTAGTACATTCGAGATCAACCACGAATCAAGACTTACGCACGCAAACTGTATAAATAATTCGGTAACTCTCGTTGATGATAAAGAATTTTATAACCTTTGCATTGCTAATTATGTATTAAATTAAAAACTACTTTAGACAAAAGCAATAAGAGTTAAAATCGTGTAGAACGGTCTGTAACCAATTCGGTTGATCAATATGCAAGGCATGTGTCATAATGGAAATACTTTGGTTGGACACAAGTATTCCCATGGACAGGATTTCTCTAGTAAGGAGAGCCAAGGACATTAACTACCACTGGACAAGTGCTGGTGGTTTGATGTGTAAAGAAACGGAAGTTGTGGGATTAGGAGTTCGAGCACAGTAATCAAACCCACGCCACTTCGACTTATTACTTACAAACTGAAATACCACTGCTTCTGTTATTCAAATATACTTTTATGAATTCATCATTAATAATATAACCTATGGACTACCGATTTTTACTATATATAGATATATAAGAAAAATATAATTAGCTCATACATATTGCTTCTTACAGTACATGTAAATGGCCGGAATTTGGCATACTGCCCTTCGTTCACTCAAAACACGCGTGTCCGTCTGTTTCACACCTTTTTTCCAAAATATAATTCGTTATTCATCAACACTTCATTGTTCAAAGACGCCATTTTATTTTCCTTCAAAATATATGTATTTATTACTATATAAATAACCAACGATTAAAATAGACATCCCCAAAAAGGAAGTGTTTTTATTGTACTCGCGAAGAATGCAGATTACAAAGTAGGATCCGTTTCCCTGGAGTAGTTGCGTTTTTAGTCGCATTTTACTTCAGTCCTGAGGGATATTTAAGCGTAGATAATCCTAACCTGTCTCCTAAACTAAGACTAGAAGAGGTTGATCCTTACAGAAATCGACTTTTAGAAGAATAAATACAAAAACAGGATTACCTCAGCGGCATCCGTCTGATGATGTATGATTCATATTTCTCAGGAGAGGAGGATAAACACGGATGTATATCATAAATAAATGGTAACACTATACATCTAAATGATTCTCTTACTTTATATTGAGGTGTTGTCATCATCAAGAACAATCTTCTTGAAGACATTACTATTACAGGTAATAAAGAAACTAATTAGATTTATTTTCCACATATCATTAATGTGAACCTGATGATTAATAATATTTATGTATAGCAAGCAACGTAGCGCTAGTCAGGATATTTACACTACCACATTGAGAAACATCGATACTTATGATAAAATTATAAAGTCTCTCCTACCTTCAAACCGGCACACCGTTTCTTGGTGCAAACCTACATAAGTTAGCTATCTCCTGTCCTATTGTAAATCTACCGCCATAACATCATCGTTGTATTCTATGAACATATGAAGACTACGAGAAGCACGATTCTTATGAGAGACTTTATTTTTATTGTTTTTACTCGTACCTGTGCATCCTCCTTTGCATCACCGTAACACTGGCATGGAACCAGATTCAAAGTAACAAAGCGGGTGATGGAGAGAGCTATGCTTGGTATTTCTTTAAAGGACAGAAGGAAGAAATTCGATGGAGAATTAAAGTTGTCGATGTAACTCTCAAAATATGACAGCTGAAGTGGCAGTGGCTCGGTCATGTCTCGTATCAGTGACTGCCGATGAGGGAGGAAATTTTTGGAATGGAAGCCGCTGACAGAAAGCAGGACTGTATTGTAAGAGTGGTCGTAAGGGGGTAGATGCGAAAGTCTGAGGACATCATTTGATGGATGACATTGGGAAAGACCTGTATGGATCAATAAAGGCTGATGATTACAATAATGATTTTACGTGGAAAAAAAATAGCCTTTCAGTGCATATTAACGACATATAAGCACAAACACTTGAATAAACACAATGTATAAGTTATTGTTCGATTAAGTTACATGTTTTGCATTTATCAGTTCAACTTAACTTTGCATGTGTAAAGTGAAATTTACAAATGGATGTGTTAATTGCAAGTTATTAATTAAAAATTAATTTCTATGATAATAAATGTTATAAATCTATAGAGCAGTGGTATTTTTTATTGACACCTTGAAACGACAACACGTTTTTCCTAACGATACAATGGTTCTGCTTCTTAATGATATCTACGCCTATACCTCCTTAGTTGTCCAGAAGAAGACAGTAAAGGATTATTTCTGTCTGTACCCGCATATTTTGTGTTTGTATATATAGGGGGTGTAAGGGGTTCCGAACAATAATTCACTGGACCCAATTCAATCTTACCAGATCGTTGCGCAACTCGCTAATCACAAACCAAGGCTCTGGCTCCAACCAATCCGCGTTGGGTCAGCGTGGTGGGAACTGGCTCAAATCCCTCCATATAAACCTCTACAAACGTGGATATCTTTGAGGGAGATCTATGTCCAGCTATTGGCTGATGATGATGATATATTTAATATACATATATATAAGATAATTCTACCTGCGTAGCGACTCACCACATCTCAGGAACCATAAGCTGTGGATACTTGAAATTTGGTGAGAATATTGTTTGTGTCGAGTGTAGGTCCGCCAAAAACGGATCTTATTAAAATTCTTTCTCCAAAGGGAGTTGCAGGGGTGGTTATAACGACAAGGGGCTCGAGGAGTGGGACGTTGTCGCTATGCGGGAATATTTCTGACAAATTTCAAGTTTAAATCTCAAATTCTACATAGAACATATACGTATTGGATATTTTTATATATATTTTTCCTTCTTGTAATTACTATTAGACCTACACATTATATTATAGTGGTTTTCCCCTTGCCAAGGTATTATCATCAACCAATGGACGTCAACTGCTGGATATAGGCTTCCCCCAAAGTCTTGATTGACTTCGATCGGTTTCGGTGGGTTACCGCGATTCTCACCAGATCGTCGGTGGGTTTCCAACACTACGTCTTCCTGTAGAAAGACGCCACTCGAAGACCTTACTGCCTCAGCGAGCAACGTGCCCTGCCCACTGCCACTTAAGTCTAGCAACCTTTTGGGCTATATCGGTGTTCATTTGCCAAGATTTGGTTGAAGATAACTATTTAGTGTAGCTCGCTGGCCTAATGGTTAGAGCGTGCGGCTTTCATTCCGAAGGTCGCGGGTTCAAACCTCGGCATGTACCGATGACTTAATATTTAAGTTATGTACATTTGTGAACTTTAGTTACAACAGCGAGATACAAAAACGGTGAAGGAAAACATCGTGAGGAAACCCGCACACTGATATCATCTTTGTGTGTGTGTGTGTGGTGGCCCCCATAAAGTGGCAACAGGCTCGCCCCCTGTTACATGTGACCTAATCTGACCACATCTGGCGAAACGTGGGTGGTTCATCATGCAACTGACTAATACACATCAGATGCGGAAGGATCGGTTCTGTTTAAATTCTTATGATTTATTTCTGCTGATCATCATCGATTGCTTCAGTACTTTATTCATTTTCATCATCATCACTTGCTCTCATTTTAGATGGAACGGAGTACGAAGTGATGCCTTCAGCTTGCCGAGAGGTTTGTATTTATAAATTGGAAAACGAGAAGCGCGCCGCAAACCCGTCCCGCTATCACGTTACCGCGTCTACGTAATCATCGATGAGATATCGATTAATGAAATGTTTATACTATTAACAAACGATTTTAATTAATATATACGTTACACTGTTAAGAGCGATTCTAATTTATATAAATTGATGAACATATTACAATCATGACACGGGAAGTCGCTAACTGCACTTACTCTTCCGTATTTCTATCAGTCAGATGTTTAAAGACTACCGCTGAAACTCGACCTTCGTTTTAAATTATGTCTGGCGTTAATGAATCTGAGGGTAAGAGACCATGCTCATCCAGAATATACTTGTTGTCATCTGCTGCAAACCGAAATATAGATTGCTTTGGTGTAAGGATATCTGCTCAATAACTCACGGGATCCAAGGCAACCTCACCTGCTCATCGTGCAACCTGCTAATCAGCGCACGAGGATCCCACCAACCCGCATTCGGCCAGCGTGGGGGGAAACGACTCAAGTCTCCCCATGTAAGTCTCTACCCGATCGTGTGGGAATCGTTAGGGGAAGCCTATGTCCAGCAGTGGACGCCTGTGAGGCTGACGGTGATGAGGCGGATTGGAAACACCTTAACATATAGCGCCGGAAACGAACCGCCAAGTAATAGTTTGCGTTATTACTAACCGCTGTAACACGGAAGCAGTTAACTTCGTCCGATCAGTTAACGTTAACTACTCTTTCGTAGTATTCTGGAAGTAAAGGTTTTTTTTTTAATTAAAATAGTTCTTAACAAATATATTTAATGATTAGTTAATATTATATGATTATAATCAATTTACAAGTCTTTATTCGCTGAGAAAAGTTAATTAGTATTGTTTGATTTTTTGTGATAACACTAACAATTTCCTTTTGTTCACACTACAAACTTGAGATTGCTTCATGGTTAAACTTCGCCTCTCTGTAAGAATATAGCGCTAGTTAGGATGATATACATTACATCGCTTCAAGATAATACATATTACATATAAGATAAATATTTGTATTATTTGTGACGATTGACTGGTGGTATGTCTGTTGCCGGGGACCGTCCTATCGCAGCCAGAAAACAGTATTGTGCAAACGTTATTGTGTTCCGGTTTGAAAGGCGCTGTAGCTAGTGTAATAACAAGGGTATCGAACGAACCTATGCCTCAAGGCGACGATCGCAATGTGGTGCTGTGTATATCATCCTAACTATATAACTATCCTAATCCTATTCTAATAACCATATATATACAGGAGATACCACTGATTCATTGACTCATCACGAGATATCTGAAACTATTACATGTGAACACTCAAGATTTGGTAGAGATGTTGCTTCTGCCGTTTATAGGTCAGCTAAGAATGGATTTTACAAAACTCTTTCCCCAAGAGGGGGTATTACAACCGTAAAAGCGGGCGGGGATCAACAAATATATATATTAATGTACTAGCTGTTCCCCTACTACTGTTTATACGTTGTCATGTGTATATACGTATCGATCAGGAAGACCATCAGCGTTAGACAACGACGTGTTAAGGGCGGAAGTGGAAGCAAATCCGTGTCAGACGATCGAGGAATTGTCAAACAGTCTCAACAAACCTTGGTCGACCATCCAAGAACATTTGAAGCAGATTGGAAAAGTAAGCAGAGCAGGTGTTTGGGTCCCGCATAATCTGTCCGAACAGAATAAGGCTAACCGATCAATCACATGCAACTTATTGCTTCAACGACACAACACAGAAGCGTTTTTTGATCGCTTGATCACAGGAGATGAGAAATGGGTCCTGTATGATAACCCAAAACGCAAAAGGCAGTGGCTCTCTCCAAATGAAATCCCTCGGAGTACTGCTAAGCCAGGTTTACACCCCAAAAAAGCGCTTTTGTGTGTTTGGTGGAGTATTCGCGGCATTGTTCATTTTGAATTACTGAAACCTGGAGAAACTGTTACTGCAGACCTCTACAGCGAACAATTGCAGCGAGTCAATCAATCTTTAATTGAAAAGTGGCCAGCGATTGTCAACCGAAAAGGCGTCATTCTCCAACATGACAATGCAAGACCGCACTGCGCAAGGCGAACTCTAGAAAAAATTAATGAATTGGGGTGGGAGGTGCTGCCTCATCCACCATATTCGCCCGATGTTGCACCATCGGATTTCCACTTATTCCGAGCGCTGCAACACTTTTTAAGTGGCAAAACATTTGCAAATTTGGATGATATCCAAAATGCCATCTCTAGATATTTTGCCGAAAAACCAATTAATTTTTATCGATCAGGGATTGAAAATTTACTCACTAGATGGCAAAAGGTTATTGACAATGATGGGGAATACATCATTGATTAAAAATAAAGACTCGTTAAAAATGTATGTGTTTGTATTTAGCGTAAGAAAACGACATTACTTTCCGGTCCCCCTAATATATATATATATTTATCAACATCATCAGCCAACAGACTTCCACTGCTGGACATAGGCCTCTCCCAAATCTGTCTACATCGATCGGTCCTGCGTTCCTCGCATCCAGTGGGTTCCCGCGATTCTCACCAGATCTGTCCACCTTCTGGAAGGCCTTCCAACCCATCTACCGTAGGACCTATTAGGATGATCTCTCTCTCTAGGGACGTTTCCTCATGTCTGAGGGTCGTGGTCAGTGTTAGGATTCCTATTTGACCTATCTATATGAAGACTAAACAGTTTAGTACTTTCTCAGTTTAGATCATTCGCACCGCTTGCGCGGAAACCAGTTCAGTATTATTGCCGTCACTCGCTGGTTCTTCTTGATAAGAATTATACGACATTCGCGAAATAACGGACGCGATAACGTATTGATATCCTGTTTGAGTTTACGAGTGTTTCAATACCACTGTAGTGGTAAGTACATGGCAGCAATAATGGTAATCAGATACTGAAGCGTAGAAATTGGTGGAGAAACCTTAGGTCTTCTCTTCTTTTTGACAATTTTTGTAGTTAGTTTATTACATAAACTTAGAATTTAGATTAACGATTTATTTCTACAGGATATATTAATTAGTTAATTATTAATATATCCTTTCAAGTTTTTATGAGGATAATTTAAAGATATATATGTATATATAGTACTATTTACTGGTAGGAGGTCTCTGTTGCGGCATTCTATTGCAGCCGATAAACAGTAGTGTGGAGACAATACTCTGTTCCATTGAAGGGTGCTAGAGCTAGTGAAATTACCGATGCAATGTGCGAATTTATGTCTCAAAACGACCAGCGGTGTATTACTGTGGGCAACATCCTAATTAGCGCCGCGAATATGATCCTCAGCTCCTCGCGTCCACCCACTTCGGCCTGATGATGTGGTCGGCCCACTGCCACTTCAGCTTGCAGATTTTGAGAGTTACGTGGACAACTTTAGTTCTCCGTAGAATTTCTTCGTTCCGGATTTAGTCCCTTAGAGAAATACCAACCATAGCTCTCTCCATCTGTAGCTGTGCTACTTTGAATCGGTGCACCAGCCCGTTGGTCAGGAGCAATGTCTTTGCGCCGTAAGGGACAGGGCGGTAGAAATAACGCTGCGTATCCTACACGGTATACTTTCAACCCTAACGTTTTTTGTAGTGTATATAAACTAATAAAATTATCACATAGTTTCAAACAGATGTAAAATTCAAATCAGAGCGAAACAGATGTAAAAGAGAAAGAGAAGGAAACTAGTCCTAGCGACTGTACTAATAAAGACAGATCATTAAAATTAATTTCACAAGCTCTATACATTTTTGCTTAGTATTTACTTTTGAATTCAACTAAACAATGAACTAGTTAATATTATTTTTAATGCAAAGTAATTGCAACTTATAATTACACAGTAATTATCAAAATACATTACAACGTTAACTTATGCGCGGATGAAATAAGTAACAATAAGTTAAGCATAAAAACTTTAAAGAAAAAACTTCGATGCTAATGTGAAGTGTCATTGTTTTTTTGGGAATTTTAAAACAAATTTATCATCATCAAAAAGAGAAATATCTTTATATATATATATATATATATATATATATATATGTATATAGATATTTCAAATGAATAAAAGCAAAAGAAAAACTAAGTAATATATAAGAGATCTCTATGTAGAAACTCATCACGATATCACTGGAGCTATGAGACCTGGAGACTTGAAATTTGGTAGAGATATTGCTTGTGTCGGTAGGTCAGGTAAAATCTTATGAAATTCTCTCCCCAAAGGGAGTTGCAACGATGATAATAAAGAGAAGGTGATCGAGGGGTGGCGGTTGTCGTAAAGGAATATTACAGACAAATTTCAAAATTAAATAATAAATTTTACGAAATATTACTTCCTATAATAATAAATTAGTTTTCTGCTAAGTTAAGCACACAGAAAAATTCGGAAAAAAATTATAGTAATTTATAATGTGTATAGTAGAGATCTAGATGATTGATGGTGGCAATACTCACTAATAGTTCTGCAAAGTGGACGGAAATAAACTGTGAACTTTTGGCGGCGGTCCCACCGATCCCGTACTGCGTACTCTATACAGCGCACCGCACGTGAGCGCCCGCGCATGCGCCCGACCGCCGAGTGACTGCCGCGGCCCGGGCGCGCGCACCCTTATAACAGCGCCGCGGCACGCCGTTTGCGCTGTAAACAAAACGATTCTCTGATCTCTATCGTAATCGCTTCGTACATTAACCACGGGGAAAAAATATCAAAACCGATTGTTTTTAACTTTTTCAATAATCCATATCACGTACATTACACCATTTTTATTTAACCAGACGTCCACAGCGCCACGGTGCCCTCGTCGCTTTTAGACGTAAGTCTCTACCACGGTAACTTAACTAGGTACAGTACAACAATACAACAAACTTTGACTGTACTGTTGAGCGACAGCAATAGCAGTTGCCTTAGTAACTAGACTGTCAATCCGCAACAGATACCTACCACCAGCACATACGATATAACATGAACATATATATAACTAGTTGTTCTCCGCCCGTTGAAAATTGTCAAAACTATTCCCGACCGGCGTCAACCCGCCGCGCTTTGGGCGTCTCCCTAATATTAATAACACCGGGGATTCTCCGAGTACCTTCACAGGTTCAAGCTCAAGGAGAGTCCCGCGTGCCTCTGTGACCCGACGGTGGACCAGGCCGTGGTGCACATCCTGACTTCCTGTCCCTTATTTGGGCGAGATAAAGCAGACTTGGAGTTGAGATAGACAGAAGGTTAGATATGGAAGTCATTGCCTCTCTGATGCGTGAGAACGGAAGTCGCCAAATGTTCCTAAAATACTGTAGAAAAGTTGTAAGTAGAATAATAGAAGCAAATAAAGTATAGTGAAAGTAAAAGAAGAAATGAACGAAGTGTAATTAAAATGAGACACACAGTAAATAGGAATGATATTTAAAATTGTAAAAATAAAAATCAAAATAAGGAAAAAAAATGTAAAAGTAGTAAATCACAGAACAGGAAGAAGCAAAAAAAAAATTATTTGTTTCAGATATGGGATGACTTGTTACAGGCGGCTACGGACTCTACTCATGAGCGAGAGGTATGAGGGATGGTATTGGAATGGAGATTGAATGAGAATAGAAGTGTGATAGATAAGTATGGTAAGAAAGAGAAGAGAGAATGAAATAAGAGAGCGGAGGAAAAAACTGTATAAACTAAGAAATAGTTACAAATGAAATGATAAATAAAGACCCTGACCTTGATGGAATTATAAAAAAAATATTATTAACCCCGCAACCCCTTTAGAGGGTAACATTTCTTAAAATCCGTTTAAAGATACCCTATACACAACAAAAGGAACATTCCTAACAAATTTTAAGTCTCCAGGTGTCTCCAGGTATGACTCTAGAGATATCGAGTCTCTACAGAGATGGAAATCTCTTGTAAATATTTCTGCATATTCCATTGTCTTTATATAAAAAAAAAACTTAATGATGTTTAAGTTAAACGCAAGGTTTTCCCTTCTTTTTAAGCAACCGCTAGATTAGGAAATAAATATTAAAACTATATTTCTTAAGTGAGGAAATTGCAGATATTGAATACTCGTAACTCACAGTTCTCACTACAGCATCTAAGTAGGAAGTATATTATAATTGCATGGAAGGGCGCTGTAGCTGGCGTGCAAGGGTTCCCGCACAGCAACTCACGGAACCCAAGCCAACCTCACCAGCTCGTGGTGCACCCTGCTAATCAACGAACGGGGCTCTGGTTTCCACCAACCCGCATTGGGCCAACGAGGTTGGAAACGGCTCAAATCCTCCCTTAAGAATACCTACCCGATCGATGTAGGAATCTTTAGGAGAATCCTTGTCCAGCAGTGGACGTCTAACGACTGACGATGATGATCATGCGCTGTAGCTATTGACGAGCCATGCTGTAAACTAACAACTCTAGATTAACATTGCATATACTGAAGCTGTAGACGGTATCTGTACCGGTACAGCTCTTATTTCTGCCAAACTGTAGTGTGCATATATTACTGTGCTCTGGTTTGAAAGGCGTTGTAGCTAGTGCTTCTCATTACGATAACGAAACTTAACATTTGATGTCACGGCGACGAGCTCAATATGGTGCAATATATAAATCTACCCAGCGTCACGTTATGCATGCGTATCACTTACAAGCGGGTGAACTGATTTTCCGCATCGCTTGAAAAAAAACACGGTCATTTAATTCCGCTGAATGTACCCTTTAAACTTTAAAGGTCATTGACCCCTAACTTATCATTTGTTATTTAATGTGACTAGTTTCTTCACTGTCTTAAATTTAACTAAGAAACACCATCAGCTGCAGTTGGAGCTGTGGTGGAATCTGAACGAACTCTGGCAAAAGTTTCCTACCGTCAGGAACTTGAGGGATACGAGCTCGTGTTCTGCTGAAACCAGTGCAGCAAGTGGCCTGTCCGGTATCAGACGTATCCGTATCAGACGCTTCCAGAATGAAAGGTTAGCTTAGCTGATCCAGCGCAGCGTTCCCATTGGCAAGGTTATCGCATATCATCAGGTAAACGTATCCTTCGTCTCAACGAATTAAAAAAAAAAGAAAAGTAGATGATGAAACAGGAAAACAATATTATTTATTCTATTTAATTATATAGAAAAACACTGAACGTAGATTATTTTACATAATCGTCAATAAGGCGGAAGGTGGTGAAGCTTGGTGTCTTCTAAGAAAGAGTGAATAGGCTATTACTAAATTTATACACTTCACCACCGTAGACCACATCGCCACTTAACATCAGGTGTGATCGTGGCCAAGAGTTAACCTTGGCCATTTAAAGCTTATCAAGAAGACTCCGGCTCTTATAAGTTGACAAACAGAACACAGCTACGTCTGAAGCAGGTTGAAAAAACCATCGAAACTCAATAACTTTGAACCGGAAATCGAACCTGAAACAGGACTTGCAGCCTTCTCCCACAATAATACTCCAGTATGAAGGCCAAGAGTAAAGTTGGAGGATGTCTATGTTCACATGTTGGAAAGGTTTCGTTACAGTTTAGGCTTAACGAGCATCGAACCCAGTTCCTCTTCGAATCAGGTCACTACTCCACTGAGCTGCCAGTTTGAAGGTCGATAGCTCCCGACGCCAATTCGATGACCAATTCAATCAGACCGTCTCACGGCCTCCTGCTTATTGTACGAACGAAATCGATGCGCTGTTTGGACGGACTCCAATAACGATACTCCGGGTTATTAGAGTCCAAAAGTGATTATATTGTCTCACATGGATTCATTGGATACATCAGCTACACCACAGCGGGTAACAGGTTCGATTCTATCATAATTTCGATAATAGATCCGAATTGAAAGAAGTTACGTTGGCATCACACCAGCACATTCATTGTATACTGCTTAACGGCAAATATACTGATCCGTTTTTAATGTTTCCAATTTTTGAGATCTCTATGTCCTGGATCCAGGACATAACACAAAGATAATCAAGATCACACGCTGGTCAAGTGTGTGATCATCAATCAGAATGAACAAAAGAGCTGGATGCGTCACGTTGGAAAATTTTTTCGCCGGTTAAATAGATCAAACAAATCGTCTTCGTCGTAAATGTTAAAACAAGGATTAAGAATAAACAAAACACTGAGCTGACTTTCACGAGCTTCCGGCGTGGTCTTCTGCTGTCTAGGGATTGTTTTTTTTTCCATAGATCATTCCTCAAGTCCAGCTGAGTACGAAGACGTCAATTTTGGGTCTGGGAATGGGGCCGGAGACTTACAATCAGTCTCATAACTAGAGGAGATATATTTGGTTCATGTTTGGTATTTATGTTTTATTTCGTTCGACGAATCAACGACACCAGCGATTTTTTTTTTATTCGACGAGACGAGACAAACGTTCACTTGATAATAAGTGATACGCTTGCTCATAACTATGTAGTAGCTAGGATTATATACACAGCACCATATTGGGCTCGGCCCTTTGAGACGTAAGATGATAAATGTCGTTATTCAATTAATTTCACTAGCTATAGAGCCCTTCAAACCGGAACATAGTAACGTTTGCTTACTGCTGTATATCGGCTGAAGTAGGCGCTGCGGTGGTATCTACATGGTCTTTATCAACAGAGACCTACCAATTTTCTCTGTGAATGTTCTATCAATGTTGAGGAGACTATTAAGGCGCTGGTTAGGATGATATCCACTGCATCATATGACTTTCAACCAAGATACTAAGTATCCATATTTCATCACTAGCTACAGCTCTAGTTATTTATGACGACGTCTTAAAATTACAAAAGTATGATGCTGTGTAAACATCCTAAATAGTAGTACATTCCTATTGGTATACGTATCGCTTGTCAGGTGATGACTCGTAAGACGTGATCATCAAATATTCCCTCAACTTTATAGTTAGTCATCGTTACTGAAACTGGAGCCCCAAGCCGTCATAGCTCAGTTCCTAATGCAGAAGTCGATAGGCGCGGGTTCGATTCCCACTGATTTCCAGCTTCCGGTGAAGCAAATAGTGAAAATATCGACATGACGCAAGAACTGTCTTCTTTATTATTCAGCGAACTGACGATACTAGCACGACGTTCACGTGATTTTAAGTGATACGCCTGCCCATTACAACGTGGCTCTAGTTAGAATGGCATGCACAAGCTTGCGCTCTTCACCTTGAGACATACGATGGTAAACCTAGTACCGCAGCAATTGCACTGGCTATAACGCCCTTCAAACAGGAACATACTAATGTTTGCATAGTAGTCTGTCGGCTGGAACAGTAACTGCGGTGGTACCTACCAGAGACTTACCATCAGTAACTTTATATGTGATATCCGCTATCCCACGCTAGGTCTTATAAGTGGTCTTTATTCTCTGTTGTAAAAGAAGGCCCAGAGTCCCAGCAGTGGGAACATTAGGTGGACTATTTATTTATTTATGAGTGAATAAACTTAGTACTGATAATCTGATCTACATTGTTAATTAGTGATGGTGACAATGGTAGACAAGTGGCCCATTTGCACATTTCCTCGTGATGTGTACCCACCCTTATATTTTGTGAGTTAGGCTTGCGACACACCGGAGCGCACGTGACGCTGCGGGACACACGCTGAGGTTTTTGTTTCTAGAACATGTTTACTTGGAACTCGAGACGTGATAGCCTCGTGCTTAGCTCTAATCTTTAATTAAACATCGTAAAAAAAAAAAATACGCCGCAGATTTCTTCAGCCAAGCGACGGTAAGCAGACAGATTCCAATGTGATTTTTTTTTTAATAAACAAATCTGTATATGAATACGACGTTCACTTAAATTTAAGTGTTCTACCTGCCCATAACATGACGCTACTTAAAACTGTATTCATAGCACCATACCGCGCTTATCACCTTGATACATAAGATGTCGACATTAGCTACAGCGCCCTTCAAACCGGAACACTGCTGTTTATCAGCCGCAATAACCCCTGCGGTTATACCTAAACGATCTCCGGACACAGACGTACCACCAATAAAACATCATTCTAGCTAGTAACATATGAAAAATTCCATAATACACAGAATAGCCCATTAACTTTCCCACTGCTGGGACTTGGGACTTCGAGAATTGACAATCCAAATCCAGGTTTTTTTTTAATCAACAGAGCGACGAGATTATCAGGACGTTCATCTGATGGTAAGTTATACGCATGCCCATAACGTGGTGAGGATGGTATACACTACCACTTTGTGCTCATCGCTTTTAGACTTATAATATAGATTCTCATTACTCTTGTAATTACACTATATATAGCGCCCTTCAAACCGGAGTTTGATAACATCTGCACAGATGCAGAGCTGCTGTAGTACCTAAATGTTTGACCTACCACCTGTAACGATGACCTACACCAGATGTTAAAGTTGAGCGGGAATCGAATCCGCGTCTCCTCCGACGGCGCCGGCACTGAGCTACCGCTTCATATATTTTAAGAGCAGTCTATATCCGTCGGCATTAGAATCTAAATTTAGTTAACTACCGTCGCGTCTAACTCCGTTATCTCGTCTCGACGATCTCTCGTTTACAATCGAATCACTGATAATGGAGTGAAATTTTTTTTTAGCTATCAGCTGATTGAATCCCCGATAGTGTTGCGAAGTTCGAGTGGACACGATCTCTCATCGTTTTTAAAGTAATCTGAACCACTCGAGGTGATGGATAGGTGGTGACTGCGTCAGCGCAGCGCACAGCAGCCGCATGTGTCTCCGACGTGGTGACCATCCGAACACGGCGCGTGCTTTGAAACACTTTTTTTTTTATTTAATTTCTGAACAGCGATTAATACTTACTAATGGTGGTAGGTCTAGATATCACCGCAGCGGCTATTGCAGCCGATGAACAGTACTCTGCAAAGATTAATATGTTCCGGTTTGAAAGGCGTTTCAAATAAACAAGACGGTAAGTCTTATTACTCAAGTAATTTCTCTAGCTACAGCACCCTTCAAAACCGAACACGGTAATGTCTGCCCAGTACTCTAGACGGTCAACAACAACAGTGACTTACCACCAGTAAAAAATATGACCATCGCTGTTGATTGGCGAGCGGAGTGTGTTGGTAACATGTGCAGAGGAAGTTGCTGTTATTTTATCGACTTCACTTCCTTCTAAGTAGCCATTTAAAAAAACCGATGATATAATGACACTGCGGATATTCCAACCCATCTCATCATCAGCCTTTGTTTATCCACAGCTGGCCATCAGCCTTTCCCAATATCTACCACCAAATGTGATCCTCAGCCTCTCCGAAAAGTAAAAAAGAAGTAATAAATCTCTTAGATTCGTTGTCTCTATACAACCCTGTTTAAGTGGAGTTTCATGTTAATTAGTTTAAGCTAATTAAGCAGTAAACCGCTTACCCCTAACCTTTATGTTAACATCCCCAACACAACCTCCCTTCAGGTCAGATTATTTCTACCAGCAAACAGCGGTGCGTAAACATTTCTCGTTCTGATTGGAAAGGCTGTAGCTAGTGAAATAATTAAAGTAGCGAGACAAGTATAAGGCTTTTTAAATCGGCAGGGCTACTCCTGAGCGTCATTGTAAAATATGCAGTATTAAAAAATATAACAATAAGATTTCATTAATAAAAAACTAGCTAGTGTATTAAATTAATATTTATACACTACTGCTTGTAAAAATTTTTTTACTCACTCGATAGTAAATGATACGCCTGCCCATAGCAACGTGACGCTAGTTAGAACGTAATACACACGGCTATACAGCTCATCACCTTGAGATATAAGACGTTTGATCTCGTTACCCTAGTCATTTCAACAGCTACAGCGCCCTTAAAACCGGATCACAGTATTGTTTTCACACCACTGATCGTCGGCAGCAATAGGCGCTGCGGTGGTACCTAGACGGTCCAGCAACAGAGACCTACCAGCAGTAATAGCTTCAGCGCCCTTCAAACCGGATCACAGTAATGTTCGCACAGTACACAGTGGTGGTCCACCAGTAAAGACTTGGTTCAAACGAAAGAGGTCTGACATGCTGACCTCTATGACAGATCCTTAGAGGTCAACGATCCAATTATAATGACTGTATAATGATTAAAACCAATAAACACCCGGCCAAAGCGCGTATACGGCGATCGATGATTTTTGATATTTGCAGTCCCCAAATGTTTCTAAATTTGAATTACTCATTATCACCTGTGACGTCGTGTATCTGTACATGGAGGTGATAAAGATCATTGCGTTAGGTACACGAGTAATGTAAATACACATGTATTTATTATCAGGTTTCTATTACTGACGCTGATGCAGCTACCGCTTGGTGACCGCTCACCATCACGAGTCCGCCTGATGGTGAGCGGTCACCGTCACAGACGTCAACACCACACGTTTCATATGAGATTCACTGCATTGTGTACGTTAACTGATATATCAGACGGCAAGTCTCGTTACCCCAGTAATTTCACTAGCTACAACGCCCTTCACATCAACAGATAGTAACGTGTTAAACAGTAGGTCTCTTTAGTGTCGGTAGGTCATCTAGGTAAGTACCGCATCAGCTTTCTGCCGCCCAACAGTACTGTACATTACTGTGTCCGTTTGAAGGGCGCTGTAGCTAGTGAAATCACTGCGGTAACGAGACTTAATATCTTATGTCTTAAAGCGACGAGCGCAATGCGGTGCAGTATATAACATCATCACTAACACTACTTTGTTATAGGCAGGCGTAGATATGAAAGAAATTTAATATATTTAGCTACAACACGCTTCATTTCAAACTACTTAAGACAGCAGATATTATATCTTGTTACTTCAATAATTTCACTGGCTACAGCGCTCTTAATATCAAAACACGGTAACCTATACCCTATATTATACAAGTCTGTCTGGTATTAAAACATAAGCAGTCAAGTCTCGTTACTACAGTAATCTCATTAGCTACAGCTACATCGGCCTTCATATCAATACATAGTAATGTGGGCACCACACTGTGTATGTCACCTTGATATTCTTCTTCGGTATCACTCTTGACAGAGTGGTCGTGATCATCAGTACAGGTTCATATTGTGGTGACGGTGATGAGCTTTGACTACTTGAGATATCAGACGTTAACTCTTGTTACTCCAATAACTTCACTAGCTACAACGCCTTTCAAACCGGAACAGCGTAATGTATAAACATTAATATTTGTCGGCTGCAACAGGCGCTGCGGTGGTACTTCGTCGGTATCCGGCAACAGAGACTCACTATCACCAGTATACACCGTAAGATGATCATAAATATGGCCCTCAGGCCGTGGACCCGGGTCCACGAGCCCAGTGTCAGATGAGCTGTAAGAGCCGCTGTAGCTTGCAGCCCTGTCTACAACCAGAACATAGTAAATATGGCAGTTTTGCATTTCCGGTGAGAGAAATAAAAAAAAAAGGTAATAAGGTAAGTGCGTTATCGCGGACAGTGAGAGACATTGTTAAATATTAACATAGCGACAAATTGCGTTTTCGGTGAATCATTGCTGTTACATGTGACGTGTTTGTTTTGTGAACTTGTGACTTGGCGAGATAACGCCACCGCATCAGCCGCATGCGGCGGGTACCCTCCTCTACTACCGACGGAACACAGTAGCTTTAACCGGCTACAAAACTGTAGTTACTTGGCCGTAGGTCTCCAGCCCAAACCTACCACCAGGAAACTCTAGCTTATACATTAACAGTTACAACTATACTGTCAGCCTTAGATAAAATTATAGATAGATATTAATAAAACTCAATATATTCTTTATGAGAAAAAGAACCTAATTGCACTCAGTATGCTTTTCAACACGAAAGTAGTACACAGGTATTAGCTCGTTCCACTGACGAGATAAACAACGAAACTGCACGTCTGACTCTGTTCGCCGACTTTAGCATAGCCTTTGATACGCTTAGGTACCAAACGCTGCTTCAAAAATTATTGCAGATTTGTATACAGGACCCACATTCTAAAGTCTAATTAAAAGTCATCACACAAAGCGATTTACTGCTGTGAAACTGTTAAAAAAAAAATTGGTAATTTTTACTCACCTTCTGGGATAGCCCAGGGGTCAATTCTCGGGCTTTAAGAATATCTCCCCTATGTAAATGATGTAAAAATAGTGTCAGTTTACCAGTATGCTGATGAACACATGCCTAGTGATTATGACGTGCTGTATGACGACGTCAGTCTGGTAACTGATGATATAAACTTACTTCCAAAAAAACAAAACTTGTCCACATTCCACATCATACAGCCAGACTATCATCAGACCGATTATAATGTGCCATAACCATGGCTGCTTGTTGGTCACACATTGTAGTGTTTGGTTTGTGTTTAGGCTTTAACGAACCCGTCTAAAAACCATAACATTGTATACGCGTTGGTTTCACATATGAGAAGTTAATTATTCTATGTGAGTATTCTTCACCATCCACGTCTCCATTATAACACCATGAAATTTAAGCTCAAGTGTCTGTCTCTACATATAAAAGAATTAATTATTATTTTTGAGAGTAGAGGTATATTTATTACCAGCAGTACAGAATATAATTACTGGGTTCACAAGACTTAACAACTTATGTCTCACGCGAGGAGCGCCCCCTCCAACGGGTTCCCGCCTTGTCGTGGCGGAGGGGCTTAGTTACCGTGGGGCCCAACACGGTGAAGCTAAGCGGAACCAACCCGGTCGGCCCGCGGCGAAGAGCCGGCCGAAGCGGCCGCTCCAGGTTCGAGTTGAGTAACTTGAGCTCAACGGAGCGGCCGGGGGGCCGAGAGCGGCTTTATGCTGCCCCCTGCGGTCAGCTGCAAGGGCGGTTTTATACCGCCTCTGCAGCCGACGTGGAGTTGCGGAGGACGTATCCTCCGCGACCAACCGGTGTCGCACCGGCGATGCGGTGGCGGTGGGGCCGCGGGGGAAGAGGAGAGTCGGTGCGCCGCTCTCCCTATCCTCCGCGGCTGGTAACGGGTAGCGGCGGGCCCAAAATCTGTCCGCCACGGGGAGCCCGGATAGTATATCTCCCGGGGTTCCCGTGGCCTCTGGACGACGGGTTCGGGGGAATCCGTGGTCCGCACACAAGAGGCCGAGGTGAGGGCGCGCTGCATGTGCCGGCGCGCCCTGCAGGGAGGGTTTAACCGTCCCTGCCGAGGTGGGGCTGCGCAAGCGGCCAGCGCCGGTGAGGGTCGCGGACGCAGGCTCCAAGCCGTAACCGTGACCCTTGCCATTAGGCAACGAGTGGGGAACATCGTGGGGGTTTAGTCGGTCCGACTCCGACATAACCCGTCCTTGCCCCCGCGAGGACGAGTATGCGTACGCATTTCCTCCACGTAAAACTAAAAAAAAAAAATGCGAGGAGCGCCATGTGGTGCTGTGTGCATCATCCTAACTATTTGTTACGGTCAAGCGTCCCGTTTGTCTCATCGCTTCGTAAAAAAAATTGCGTTGGTATTTTAGTCACTTATCACTCGAATGTATGGTAAATAACCGGGCGTATCAGAATTAGTGTCAAAAATGCAAAGCAGCTAAACATATTTTGACAGGCATCTAGAAATCTATCATCGATAAATATAACGAACAGAATTATCGCACATTGTAGTGAGTGTTGAGGATATAAAAATAATCGCTGGGAACTATTGGATTCAAATAGCGCTTGACATGCTTTGTAGAACATATTACAAGAGACTTATGTCCAGCAGTGGACGTCCACCGGTGGAAATGATGATGATGTAGAGTGAGGAGCAATGCCATTTTAGTGAAGCTTTCTTCTTCCTATGATATTGAAAGAAATGACTCTTTGTGAATATTTACTGGTAGGTCTTCCTGGATATAGTCTAGGTACCGCCGCAGCACCTATTGCAGCGGACAGTACTGTGGAAACGTTACTGTGTTCCGGTTTAAAGAGAGTTGTAGCTAGTATAATAACTGAGTTAAGGAGACTCAACATCTTGTCTCAGGTGAAGAGGGTAATGTGATGCTGTATATCATCGTAACTAGCGCCTCATCCCTTAATTGTATAAAGAAGGAGGAGTGGACCAATTTGCCAGCGTCGGTGTTCCCGTACAAATACCAGAGCGTGTCTTCTAGGAAAGACTGAATATGCTGTTACTAGATTAGTAGGTCTTACCTAGACAACATTATCATCGCTTAACTTTAGGCGGTATCGCGGTCGAACGCTAATGATGGCTTAAAAAAAAAGAGACGCGAAAGAAGGTTCGTTTAGTACAAATATGATGAATATCTTACAAAATAAATAAGTAAAATCACTTCAGCCATTAAATATTATCGTTTGCGGTCAGATAACGGGAATAATATTCCGGTCGTTATTTACGTGCACATTATTGTACTTTATAATTACAACTGTAATTAGTGATTACAGATAACAACCCCCAAAAATGACGCTCAGAAAAGAAATAGTCGAACTATAAATAGATGTCTTGATTAATTATTATATACGTCGATAACATATATAGGAAGATGCTTAACCTCGTGATACAGAGATTCATTGGTTCGAATCCAGGCTCTGATGATGTTCGCACGGTGGTACGGATTTATTTTAAATCAACAAAGCGATGACACTAGCGGCACGTTCACATTTATATGTTGAAATTGAATTATATATATATTTTTTTCTATAGTAATAAAATATTGTGTATCAGTTACTTTACAGTAGAGTGTAATTTAATTAATACACAATGTAAAAGTAGTGTAAATGTAGAAATTCTAGAGCTACGATTTCAGTTTAATTTTTTTTAAATAAATGAAGCGATGGTACTAGCGGACGTTCACATTATTTTTCTTAATTTTTTCCTATAGTAATAAAATATTGTGTATCAATTAGTTTACAATAGACTGTAGGTTAATTGATACTTAATTTAACATTATGGTAAAAGTAATGTGAATATAGAAACTCTGGAGCTACGATATCTGTTTTTGTTTTAAATTAACGAAGCGATGGTACTAACGGATCGTTCACATTTATATGTTGAAATTGAAATATATATAGATATACATATTTCTTCTAGTAATACAATATTGTGTATTACATTAATTACAGTAGACTGTAAGTTAACTGATACATAATATAACATTAATGTAAAAGTAGTGTGAATATAGAAAATAACTTCCAGTCGCAGCAAGGATTTAACTTTTTTTCATTTTATTCAACGAAGCGATGTGACGAGGGAGACATTCACTTGATTGTAAGTGATACGCTTGTCCATAACATTGTGGCGCTGCTTAGACGTTGTACGCACTACGTTGCGCTCGTCGCCTTCAGGCATATGTCATGTTTTGTTATCCCAGTATTTACACTAGCTACAGCGCCCTTCAAACCGGTATACGGTCGTGTTTACGGAGTACTGTCTTTCAGCTGCTAGGAGCTGCGGTGGTATCTAGACGGTCTGCAGCAGCAGAGACCTACCACCAGTAAAGTTAGTTGAAACAGAGCGGTAATCACACAATTACGCTGATTATACTCTATTTTAGTTCCGACTTGTTATATCGTCGTATAAGTTATTAGGCAACTTTTGCTGTTCCTCTTCAGATTATAGTTATAGTCTTATCGTTCGAACACTCTCAGCTGGGGCCGGAGTCAGTCCCAGTTGGAGCACGAGGTCATCACGCAGCGCCTGCGAAAAATTTCCACTCTCCGAAGGACGGCGGCGATAGTGCGATGTCGCAACATCCATGCGTGAGCGATAAGATACGTCTGCAGCTTCTATTTTTTCGCGAGTACTAATCAGGTTTATTACTAAAAATAACTGCAGTTAACTGTCCTAATGGCGCAGCGGTTCGTCTACCTGAGGTGGACATCCACAGTTCGATTCCACGACAACAGAACTGGCGACGTTTATACGTTGGTACTGTTCGTTCAGATACCTGAATTTTCTCCGCAAATATACAGATGTAATTTTTTTTATAACGAGTAGGACGTTCACCTGATATTAAGTGATACGCCTATCCGTAACAACCTGAATAGTTAGGATGATATATAATATATACTGCACCACTTTATGCTTGTCGCCTGTGATATAATATGTTGAGTCTCGTTACCCCAGTAATTACATTAGCTACAGCGCCCTTTAAACCGGATCACAGTAATATTCCCACAGTACTATTTGTCGGTTGCTATAGGAGCTGCGGTGGTACCTATCTAGACGGTACAGCAACAGAGAGCTAGCAGCAGTAATAGCTTCTGCGCCCTTCAAGTCGGATCACAGTAATGTTTGCACAGTACTGTTTGTCGGCTGCTATAGGAGCTGCGGTGGTACCTACCTAAACGGTACAGCAATAGAGACCTACCAGCAGTAATAGCTTCAGCGCCCTTCAAACCGGATCACAGTAATGTTCGCACAGTACAGTAATGGTGTCTGTTGCTGGACCGTCTAGGTAGATACGTAGACGTACGTAGACGTCCACCGCAGCTCCTATAGCAGCCGACAGACAATACTGTGCAAACATTACTGTGATCCGGTTTGAAGGAGGTTGTAGCTAATAAAATTGTTGGGGTATTGAAACTTGTTACATCTTAAGGAGACTAGTGCAGTGTCGTGATGTGTACATCACCCTAACTAGCGCATATTATTTACGCATGCGCATCACTTACTATCAGGTGAATGTATATACTATTGCCTTTTTTTTATGTAAAAAAAAAATACATAATTTTTTTTTTATACCGTGTTACATAACTTATTTACAACCAGTCTATAAACCCCGCTTGCTTTGTGTTTGATTATGTTGTTACTTCATATAATCAGTATTTATGTACTTGACATGGTTTTAGGGTAAGGCTGCGTACACACTAGGGCGAAATGGCGATGTGTAGTAGAAATAAACAAACATGCTCTAACAAACGTACTGGCTGTAACACCCTCACAACTCCCCTTGGAGAAGGGATTTTGTGAAGTCTTTCTCTTGCTGAACGGCAGAAGCTATATCTTCACTAAATTGTGATTCATCATCATCATCAACAACATCTACATCATCATCATCATCAGCTGATAGACGTCCACTGGACAAAGGCCTCCCTAAAGATCTCATCGATCGATCTTGAGCTTCCCGCATCCAGCTGCTTCCTTCAACATTCACCAGAATATTTAATTCTGGGTAATTAGATATCTATATATACTTTGTTTCAGTTTGAAGGGCGCTGTAGCTAGTGACATTACTGGGGTAACGAGAATATACATGCTACGTATAAGGCGACTAGCGTTATATGGTGTTGAGTGTACCATCCTCACTAGTGCCAAAGTTATGGACAGTCTAAGAAATTTGATCCTAATTTTTAGGACTAATAAAAAAATCTATTAGTCCGTATAAAGGAACATATAGCTGATTGTATTACATCAGGTTTGATGGGTCTCCAGATCATTACGAAACAATACCAATTCGTATCAAGGACTATTACTATCAAGGATAGTCCGTGAGACTTGAAATTAAATAACTCCCAACATCAGTGGAGAAGATGGTGGGGTTGGAATAAAGGGTGATTGTTACATTTTTCCATTTTTTGCTTTTACAAAAAAAATAATTAAATATAATCATAGTCAGTAATAGTGCGACTATTACTGTTACTGTGGTCACCACACAGCCAACGTTGTCGAAATGTGGTTACGGCGTTGCCATAGCAATGACCGTTATATCCTGATCTCTGCTTATAAATTGGCTGTTTGATGTTCCCACTGCTGGAACTCTTTCTTCTTCTTAAGGATAAGATTGAGCCCTCACATCGTCCACTTGCCGGATATCACGTAATACTTGATGTGTATGACAACGCGCCGGTTTCCTGTACCGGATGCTGATGCTCAGCTGCAACTCCTTCAGATATTACAAACTTCACAAGAAAAATATTTCTTGTCTTTTTTTTTTCGATTAAGCGAGGCGACGATTGAGACGTTCATCATCATTATCAGCCGATAGGTGTCCACTGCTGGACATAGGGCTGCCCCAAAGATCTCCACATCTAACGACTTTCCGCAACCCTCACCAGACGTAGGTCTACCTTGTGTGGGACTTTCCAACGTCAACCGTTACGCGGGTGCCACTCGAGGACCTTACTACCCCATCGGCCGTCGGTCCTTCTAGCAATGTACCCTGCCCACTGCCACTTAAGTCTAGCAATTTTCTAGCAATTTGTCGGTGACCTTAGTGCTTCCAAGTAAATCCCAGGCATAGTCTTCTCTATTGTCCTTCGAGTGACTTTGAGCCCTCTTACAAATCTATTAGTAACGACATGTCTCGGGACGTGCACGTGATGGTAATCGATACACCTGCCTATCACTGGTGGCGCTGGTTGGGATGATGTACTGCACCACATTCCGCTCATCGCCTGGGACATAATACGTTGAGTCTTGTTACCCCAGTAATTAAAATAGCTACAGCGACCTTCTGAAATACAGTACTGTTTGTCGGCAGCAATCGGGTCTGCAGTACCCAGACGATATCTGGACTTTTGTTCGAGAAGTCAGGGTTATGTGAGATTTTTACTCAGCAAAACCTCTACGGTGCTCTGCATCAGTGCGTTCGGAGAGGCTCCGGGATCTCTTATAGAACGCATCGGTGCCTTGTACACTGTGTATCTCTGAGAAGGAGCCTGATCCTCCTAGGCACCATCGCTGAACTCTATGCTGTTTCACACAGGTTCGCTTGTTGAATGATAAGGATCCTCACCCTCAAAGTCCGCGAAACTCCTAGACCCTTTTAGTCGGCTTCTACGAGACAGGGCTTACTTTAGTCCTATTGTTACTAGCGCGAGACTACAAGACTGTGACAACAGACACCTGCCACTAGTAACATCTTAACTTGTATTATTTGTAACAGTAAGTAAACAACATGTCGCGCGTCATCAGACGCAGTGTGAGATCTTTATATTCATTAAGCCTCGCGTAGTATCTCAGTAGGTGAAGGCCCAGTTAGTAAAGCTACATAAAAACACAGCGCTGCCGACAAACAAACTGTAGCCAGTGCCTCCGTGCCCGTGCCCCACTTAAATTACGGTGATTGCACTACAAACAATTTCGGATGCGCCCGATTCTGTTTTTTAGCGAACGAGAGCGACGAACGGAGTTCATCCGGCCGGTGACCTGTTCCGGAAGCGAAGTATGCCTACTCGTGACGGAAACAGTAAAGATTAATTAATACACCGCCTCAGCGCCACGGCTTTGTTCCGTCTAGCGTGTATGCAAACATGTCTAGGTATCACCGTAGCGCCGGACCGAGGTGGTCGCTTCAGCTGAACTCCTGGAAGTCAATCCGGATACGTGCCGGTGGGCTGAGATGACAGGCTTCTGCTGCTGTTCCCAGTCGTAATATAGTCAAGGGGGGAGAATATTGTCGGTGTTACGATTCGCCGCCCCTTCTACCCTCGGCGACTTACCGATGCCGTACCGCTGACGCGGCGGCGATGAGATACGAGAGAGGATACCGCGAGGGAAGAGGAGTATCTATATTCCATTCCGCCGCTCTCTCTATCATCTGGCGGTGAAGCCTAAGACCAGATCCACCGCAGGGAACCGGAAGTGTTCTCTCTCGGCCCCCATGCCCTTTGAGTGTTAGATTCGGAGATACGTTGCAAATGAGACGATAAGAGGCCGAGAGGAGAACGTACTCTGGCGCGCCGTTACAGCTGTGGAAAGGGAAGGATCTCCCCTGATATGGATTCGCAAAGATGTGCGAAAGCGTACCTGTTGGCCCGCCGTACAGCGACGAAGATGGTACATCGTGGAGTTTTAGTCGGTGCAAGTTCGACACCCTGTCTGTGTCATTGCGAGAGCAAGTATGTGTGTCGAATGTAATAAGAGCTGCAGTTACATTTTACTACTGCTGCTTCTATTGCAGTCGATAGAGAGTACTATGCAAACGTTACTGTGTTCTTGTTTGAAGGGCGCTGTAGCTAGTTTAAACACTGGGGTATCGAAATTCGACATGTTATGTCTCCAAGTGAGCACAATGTCCTGCTGTGTATACTATCCCAACTTGCACCACGTTGTTGTGGTCTCATATCCGAGCGTTAAATAAAAAAAAATACATAAAAGTCTTTTTATTTTCTCACATCTGTAACTCTGGACCTTCTCTAGTACCAGTTAAGCCATCACGCTTGCAAGCATTGAGTTGGTCGATTCTATCCTTCCTTGAAAACCATTCTTATCGGTAGACATCCTTTATATTCTATTAATATAAGGTTGGCAAATATCTCCCTTCCGCCTTTTTGTCTTTTGAATTTCGCGGCTATGTACAAAGCTCTACAGAGCTCGTATCTGGCAATACTATACAAATTTGGAAGATCTTGACATAACCTACAAAACGACGCTATGCATAATTAGTTTGGATATTGCGTTCAACAGTTATAGACGTGTAAACATTGAGTTCACTCACGCCGAAAACGCGCTATTTTAAAGTTTTCCTTCGTTAAAGGCAAATCCGCTAGAGAAACGTTCCGTGAGATTAATGGTGTTTTGAGGGATGGTACTCTATCACTTCGAACCGCGGAGGAATGGTTTCGACGATTCAGAGCCGGTGAAAACGACACCATGGATAAGCCAGCCGGCGGAAGACCTGTGACGACAAATACCGATCAAATCATGGACTACATCGAGTTAGACCGGCATGTGGCATCTCGTGACATCGCCCAAGAGATGGGAGTTAGTCAGCAAACCATTTTAAACCATCTGCAGAAGGCTGGATACAAAAAAAAGCTTGATGTTTGGGTGCCGCATGATATGACGCAAAAAAACCTTCTAGACCGAATCAACGCCTGCGATATGCTGCTGAAACGGAACGAACTCGACCCATTCTTGAAGCGGATGGTGACTGGCGACGAAAAATGGATCACATACGACAATATCAAGCGAAAACGGTCGTGGTCGACGGCCGGTGAATCGTCCCAAACAGTGGCCAAGCCGGGATTGACGGCCAGGAAGGTTTTGCTGTGTGTTTAGTGGGATTGGAAGGGAATCATCCACTATGAGCTGCTCCCATATGGCCAGACGCTTAATTTTACCATCTACTGCGAACAACTGGACCGCTTGAAGCAGGCGATCGACCAGAAGCGTCCATAATTGGCCAACAGGAAGGGTGTAGTGTTCCACCAGGACAACGCCAGACCACACACTTCGTTGATGATTCGTCAGAAGCTACGGGAGCTCGGATGGGAGGTTTTATCGCATCCAGCCCAGACATAGCGCCAAGTGATTACTACCTGTTCCTGTCCATGGTGAACGCCCTTGGTGGTGTAAAGTTGAACTCAAAAGAGGCTTGTGAAAAGTGGCTGTCCGAGTTCTTCGCAAATAAGGAGGAGGGCTTCTACGAGGGAGGTATTATGAAGTTGCCGTCTAGATGGAAACAGATTATCGAACAAAACGGCGCATATTTGAACTAAATCCGATCACTGTAACACTTTTTATAAAGCATTGAATAAAGAGCAAAAAAGCGGAAGGGAGATATTTGCCAACCTTATATTTGGTTACTGAATACAATATTCAAAGTTTTCCTTTCGAAGAACAAACAATCTATTTCACTAGATCATTACTTTATAAATATTTCAGTTCCTCACTAGTATACCATCCTAACTAGCGCCACGTTTTTATGAGCAGATGTCACTCACCATCAGGCGAACGAGCCGCTCGCCTCTTAGAATATTTTTTTTTGTCTTACCTTGAATATTGGCTATAATATTCGAAAACATTTGGTTCTCCTGCACTAAGTGCTAAATTTTTAAGGAGCATTTAGAGGTATTTAAGGGGTTTCAGTGTTTCCGCTCAACATTGTGTGGAGCCCAAAGCAACCTTTCCGGCACGCAGTGCATCCTGCTAAATAACAGACGAGGTTCCGACTATTCTGCAACCCGCACTGGATCAGCGTAGTGGGGATAAGGTCCAATTCACCTTCAAAGATGTTCCTTTAAAGAAATCTATGCCCAACAGTAGCGTTATCCGGCTGATAAGAAGTACATCAGAAAAGATGTCAAGGACCAAACAGCAAACACTGTTATCAATTTTAATAACTGAAAAATTTAAGCAAAGTAATTTTTTATTTAATTAAAGAAAGAGACAACAGGAGGTTTACCTGATGATAAGTGATACGCTTGACCATAACAACAATACTACTACTAGTTAGGATGATATATACTGCGTCACATTGCGCGCCTCGTCTGAGACATAAGATGTTGTTTCATTGCCCCAGTAGTTACACTAGCTACAGCGCCCTTCAAACCGGACCGGGACACTAATGTGTACACACTGCTGTTGGTCTTAGGTATGTTAAAAATAAATAATACAAATTGTTTGAGTTAGTTATTATAGAAAATTAGTACTTACATATATTTCTTGTGAGTAGTAAGTCGTCAACTGATGGTGCTGCAGAATAATAACTTTTAAGGCATTGGGCCTATCATGATGGTGGCAGTACACTTAGAATCCAGTATTTACACGCTAGGGCATCAGCCAGTCCGTCATAAAACCATATAAACCACTATATTAAAAATACAATGTAACTTTTTCACTCCCCTTAAATAATTAGCACGGTACAACTTGTCACAATCGCACGAGGTGGAATAACAACCTGATGAAGCTCGCGAGGAACTGCTATGCAGCATAGGACTGATCAATCTGGAGACTTGTCTCCTATGTCCAGCTGTGGACGTTCATGTACTGATAATATTAAACGTATTTGCTTTTAACAATTAAGGCGTCGCTCAAAGAATTCGCAATCTCGGCATAAATCGAACTGGTGGCAGCCATTTTGTTTTAAACATCGGAACAGCGCTATTTCAATGAGGCCACGTACAACACTGAGCGTTGGTGATTGCAATGATGTGGTGTGAATTGGCTAACTTTACGTGCCCGTGTGAAAGAAAACGTCTGCCCACTCTCACGTAGTGTACACATTGTGAGAAATTATAACCACTACAAATATTTAAATTTTTCATTGTTTATTTTAAACGCAGCATTGTTTAGTTTTCCTTTAATTGACAACTGTAGGAAAGGGATGTTCATCTGATGGTAACACGCTTGTTCATCGACAGTTAAACTGATATACGCAACACCTCATCGTGCCCGTTGCCTTCAGACATCATATGGTTTCATTACCCCAATAATGTCATTAGTACATCCTTCAAACCGAAGCACATTAATGTTTGCACACTCCTGTCTGTCAGCTGTATTAGGCGTTGCGGTATCTACACGTTCTCCTACAACAGAATATTTCATTGTTTTTTCCTTAAATTGATATTTACCACCAGTTTTGGTAGTAGGTCAGTTGCTAGCGACCGTCAAGGAGGTACCACCGCAGTTCTTGTTTCTGCTATCGAACAGTATGTTACTCCCGGTTTGAAGGGCGTCGTGGATAGTGAAATTACTGGGGTAACTAGGTTTAACTGTCTCAAGGCGGGGAGCGTAATGTGATACACTACATTTACTAAATTATAGTTTTTCGTATCACATGTTAGCGGATATATATGTATAACCATTCAGTCATCGACTTACCACGAGAACCCCGAAACTATTACACGTGAACACTTAAAATTAAGTAGAGCTGTAGTTTCTGCCGTTTCAACCTCAGCTAAGAACAGAATTTATAAAGTTCCTTCTCCAAGTGATGTTGCAGGGGTGTTCCGTCCAGCAAAGTGGGCGGAGAATAATTATTATCTGTTAGCCCTCTATTGTATAAAAGCAGGCCAAATGAAAAACCATATAAATATTGACAGTGATTTTAATAATAACAAAAAAATATATTTCATCACTTCCGGTAGGATGCTATTCCTTCTTTTTGGTTCCTTTATTAGCCGAAATTATATAAGAAAAACAATCGATATAAAATATTTGGTCGATTCAAAACAATTTCAATAAACAATTAACAATTTCAAATTAACTTTGTTTTGTTTTGGTTATGTATGGCACTGTTCTTTTGTTACGTTAATATTTATTATCCAGAATAAAAACGGACATTTCTGTGAAAGTCCAACAATTCGCCCCGGAACCGAACCCGGTACCGCCGTGTTACCCAAGCTAGCGCTTAGCTACTGCGCCGCGGGGCCGGATGGATTTTCTCAGTTTATTATTATCGCTCGTGTTTATTGCTTTCCCCAGTTACCATGGTAACCGATGTTTCAACAATATTATGCACTTAACAATTATTTAAACACTAAACTTGCAGTCACACTTGTGTTTAAGACAATCTGTTTAATTTCTAACAATAATCTTAATATCAGAACATTAATATGTCTATATAAATACGAATTATGACTGCGGCATCCATAAATAATAGACTACAGAATATACAAAGTAACATAAATGAACTTAGCTGATGCGGAGTAGAGTTTTTACACTATTACGGTAAAGCGATATTATCTTAAAAAAAATTGTTCAATCCTCATCACCATTATTATTACAAACCTATTACTTTATATGACACGAATACTTATAAGGTAACACAAAAATAAAAACAATAGTTATCATCTATTTCTGCCACCTAGCTGCAGTGTGCAAACACTACTGTTTACTAGTGAAGTGGAAAATTTACTGGTGACAAGTATCTATTGGCGGAGACGACCTAGACAGGTAGGTACCACCGCAGCTCCTACTGCAGCCGACAAACAGTACTGTTCCGGTTTGAAGAGGCTGGGAGGCTGTAGTTAATAATATTACCGGGGCAACAAAACTTCCTCGTGCCTTAAAGCGATAAGCGCAATGTGGTGCTGTATATACGGTCCTAACTAGCGCAACATTGTTATGGGCGTATCACCATCAGGTGAACGTCCCTATCGTCTTGTAAAATAAAAAAAAATGATTATGAAGAAAGCAGTATCAGAGATGGAGATCGCATGAAGATGCTTTTTTATCAAGCAACGATGTGGTCGTTACCAGCTCCTATTACCAAAAAGCATTCGAATGGATCATCGCCTTAAGATGAAGAAGATAATAACAATAGTCATAGCAATTGATAGACAAAGATATTATTGGATAAAAAAAAGTATAGGATTTATGTATCTGTCAAGGCCAGAAAATGAAAACGTTTATCTTTTTTTTTCTTTTTTAAATCCATCAGAAAATCAAGGTTGTGGTCTTTATAGGGTATATTAGCTGAGTAGGTTGCCTTTATACATTCTCTCTCTGTCTTCTCATTCTCTCTCTGTCTTCTCTTATATTCTCTATTTATTTATGGGAGTAAATGACACATTATATTAAAAAAAACTCCGACCGAAGAGTCGTCACTCATGGTAGAATTGTTATGGTCATGAACTATCTGATACATTGGTTAATCAAGGCTTAAGCCTTCGAGAATCTTCCGTATCTCTTTCTAGATGGCACTGCGTGTACGTTAATTAAAAAAAATTGTAGATCAATTCAACCTTGTTCACAGCTGGGAGTGGGCTTCCCCAATCGACGTTTACTTTGTGACTTATATAACTATATGAACAAGCTAATGCACCACACACGCACCGCTAAATAGATTATGGTAAACACTTTATAACTTATTACTAGTACTGGTATTACCTGTTACTGGTAACAGTAAGACCATTATCACTACAAAACAAATCCCGAGCGGTGAGGTAGTCTTATACTAATACTTTAAGATAATTTAATTTCTTCTTACAAAGTTTATAATAAGCTTAGAATCGGATATCCGTAAGACGCAACTATACATGTATGTACATATTTATATCAAAGATTTAATTTTCGGTTTGAAGGGTGCTGTAGCTAATGAAGTTACTTGGCTAACTATACTTAACCGTATTAAGTCTTCAGATGGTGCATTGTAAACATCCTAAATGCCGACCTAGGACATAGGACTCCCCCAAAGATCCCCACATCGATCGATCATGCGCTGCCATCTCCGGGCACCAGGGGCCGTCGTTTGTATGTGTTCATATGGGGAAGGGGGAGCGTGTGGATCACTTAGAATCAGGTGAACATTCAGCTCGTCTTGTCGAATAAAAGTAATAATTCTATTAGTTACTCTATACATAAATCATGTCAAATGATTACTGTTGTGTATATTTTACTTGTGATTTAGTCCAATTTTAAATAAGAGTATTACATAACTGGCGTAAATAAATAAGCGTCATCAAATGTATGCAAGATAGAGATTTAAAGACATGTTGGAATCCACTGGATCATTAGACCACGCCCTCATCGTATATAAGCCGCGCCCACATTAGACACGCCTATTTCTTTTACAGGGACCGCATATATACACAACTTCATTATATTATAATATCATTGTTACATTGAGTATGTTGGCGTCGCACTGAATCATCTGGTGGTGAGCGTAATATTTCAGACTAAATTATGTGTTCCGAAATTTCTGGGTAAACTAAACGAGCCTTCGATGAGTGATATGGTGCATCTACATGGTTAGCATCACTTACTACCAGGTGATCGTTCAGTTCTTCCCGTCTATTTTTACAAGTGTGCGCAAATCAGGCGTTGCTCTGCACGTTCTTTTTTTTGGGCGGCGGCGTAGGAGGGCGCTCGCCGCAGGTGTTCCTCCTTCCGGCGATAGAGTTGTACAGGAAGGAGCCGCGCGGCGTCCACACCGTGTCGTAGTTGTTGCGCGGTGCCAAGTTCGGCTCCGGGTTGTTGTTGCCGTCTGCTTCTACTTCTGAGGAGCGCTGCGACTGTTTTTGCGGCAGCGGCGGTGGTTCCGTCTCATCTTGGTTGGAGTCGGTTGTACCTGCGACATTTGTTTACCTCTATATATATTGTCTAAAACGATAGTTAACAACAAATAAATAGTGACGGTTTAGTAGAAAAAATATTTAACTCGTTCTTTATTAATATATATGCTATGGTCAACTTCAAGGGTTGTGAAATTATTTATTAATGTATATCAATGTTATAAGAGAATTTATTGAGATAAAGAACGGTAAAATATATATATACATGTAAATAAATTTTTAAATATACAAGGTAAGAAGGATTGGAAAAATCGTTGCAGGCCGACCTAGACGGACGGAGATATTCCGATCAAATCGGAGATGTCCTAAAGAAAGGCCGGGTCAAGAGCACTCGCAACCGACGAGCATGCATGAAGACGCTTATGAAAGTGGAGGAAGCGAGCAGGTGGAGAGAGGTGGTCTCTGCCTACCCCACTGGGAACGAGGCGTGATATATATATATATATATATATATATATGTATGTATGTATAAATTTTTAAAAAAGAGGAAGGAGAAAGGTGAGATAATATTGGGTGGGGAAGGGCTAAAGAGGTGTATAGTGATATAGGGGCAGATATACGATGTAAATTAAAATAAGGTTGGCAAATATCTCCCTTCCGCCTTTTTGTCTTTTGAATTTCGCGGCTATGTACAAAGCGCTACAGAGCTCGTATCTGGCAATACTATACATAATTTGAAAGGTCTTGACATAACCTACAAAACGACGCTATACATAATTACTATTTTGGATATTGCGTTCAACAGTTATAGACGTGTAAACATTGAGTAACGCCGAAAACGCGCTATTTTAAAGTTTTCCTTCGTTAAAGGCAAATCCGCTAGAGAAACGTTCCATGAGATTAATGGTGTTTTGGGGGATGGTACTCTATCACTTCGAACCGCGGAGGAATGGTTTCGACGATTCAGAGCCGGTGAAAACGACACCATGGATAAGCCAGCCGGCGGAAGACCTGTGACGACAAATACCGATCAAATCATGGACTACATCGAGTTAGACCGGCATGTGGCATCTCGTGACATCGCCCAGGAGATGGGAGTTAGTCACCAAACCATTTTAAACCATCTGCAGAAGGCTGGATACAAAAAAAGCTTGATGTTTGGGTGCCGCATGATTTGACGCAAAAAAACCTTCTGGACCGAATCAACGCCTGCGATATGCTGCTGAAACGGAACGAACTCGACCCATTCTTGAAGCGGATGGTGACTGGCGACGAAAAATGGATCACATACGACAATATCAAGCGAAAACGGTCGTGGTCGAAGGCCGGTCAATCGTCCCAAACAGTGGCCAAGCCGGGATTGACGGCCAGGAAGGTTTTGCTGTGTGTTTGGTGGGATTGGAAGGGAATCATCCACTATGAGCTGCTCCCATATGGCCAGACGCTTAATTCTACCATCTACTGCGAACAACTGGACCGTTTGAAGCAGGCGATCCACCAGAAGCGTCCATAATTGGCCAACAGGAAGGGTGTAGTGTTCCACCAGGACAACGCCAGACCACACACTTCGTTGATGACTCGTCAGAAGCTACGGGAGCTCAGATGGGAGGTTTTATCGCATCCACCACATAGCCCGGACATAGCGCCAAGTGATTACCACCTGTTCCTGTCCATGGTGAACGCCCTTGGTGGTGTAAAGTTGAACTCAAAAGAGGCTTGTGAAAAGTGGCTGTCCGAGTTCTTCGCAAATAAGGAGGAGGTTGCCGTCTAGATGGAAACAGATTATCGAACAAAACGGCGCATATTTGAACTAAATCCGATCACTGTAACACTTTTTATAAAGCATTGAATAAAGAGCAAAAAAGCGGAAGGGAGATATTTGCCTAACTAATATATACATAGATGAATATACATATGAAAATATTACAGACAAATTTCATATCCAATTTAATACTACGACCAGCAAAGCAGGCAGGGAACAGCAAGTGTTTAAATATTCAAATTACAAACATGAAAAAATCTTTCAACTATTTGCATTAAATTTAACATAACACTAATTAATAATTGATAACTGCTTAAGTAGCGGAGCAGCAAACCACTTGTACAAGTGTAACTAAGGTATCCCCTTGCATGCACAAGTAGAGAAGTTAGCTTGATTGTAAGGCTTTTTTGAACCTGCCTCTCTTGCTACCACCCTCGCATTGTAAATCTCTTGCCATAACAATATTTATTTCCAACCACCACCAGGTTTTCTCAATCTGATGGCCAATCATCGATTTGAAGAGGGCACCTAATGATGATGATAACACCATTGCTGTATTCTAACTCTATAGTACAAGAAAATGTTCTGCGGGGCCATGATTATAACACAATGTAAACTTGAGGTCAAGTATTAACTTATTGTAAATAAAAACATTCTTTATCTTAATATTGTATGATAGCTATGCTTTAAAATATATTATATTCTTTCAGTACACAATTTACAGATGTTAATTTTTTAGTCTGTGACGGCATATTATTAGCGATATTACGACTTCTATGTAGGTTCCTACTGCAAAGGTATCAATTGTTTATTTCACTGTTATACAACTTGACGCAACCTTAATATAACTGTGATCTTGACATTCAGAATATCAACAACTATTCCAATAATATATAAACTAACCTAACGAATCTCTATTGGATGGCGGTGCTGATGAGTTGAGGAGGCTCGCCCGTTGCGATAGCCTCCTCTCCCTTTCAACCTCGGCGCGCAGCGGTCTCTCTGTCACGAGCTGCAACGTAACGTTCTATGACACAATATTATTAAAACTTCTTCCTCTAAAGCCGGATAAAATTAAAATATAATTTCGAATAATAAATCAGTGAAATGTTAAGAAAGTTTCATCAGAAAACCTACCGTTTGTTCAATGTAGTAGCTCTTATATATGCCGCCCAACATAAGTTTGCAAGTCATTACGGAGGATATATTTATTTAATACCTCGTTGGGACAAGATTAATATGGCGCTTACCACCAAGTGAACATCGTACTGATTTCTTCGCTTTGTGATAGGGTTCGTGTTAGAAACGTACGCAATTTACCTCTTGCGTGAGCTCTCGTAGTGGTGAGGATGAAGGCGTATCCAATTGTGGAGTCGATGGTTGACTGTGCAGCAGTGTGACGCTGGAGAGTGGGCTGCCCCCCGCGGAGCCGTTGGGAGTCGCGCTGGGAGCGTACCACTGGCTGCCTCCGCGCTCCGGCGTGTCAACTGAAGCTTCCTAGATGAAGTAATATGAATACTTTCAGTTATTTGACGGCGAACAGGTTGTGCAAATATTAGTAACAATAAGGAAGTTGTATATTTTAATAACAAATAAATGGAGTTTACATAGTCCTATCGGAAGTTGATACAGCCCTTTTTTAATGCCTTAAACTACCTTTTTAGCTCGTTTCCTCTCCCGCCTCCTAGGCGAATTTTGCAAAGTACCGAAGTAACTCACTACGCCACCACTGCTGTTCCTGTCAACAGTTAAATATTGGTTTAAACGTAAAGAAGTACTGTTGTTTTTTTTTCAGTTTAATATTAAAATTTATTACAATTACGTTTTCCCAGAAATCAAACCGGAGGCTTCTGTGTTATTATCAAACGATTATGGTAGATGTCGTGGCTTAAATGTAACTTACCTCGTTAAAGGATTGATAGCACTGTTAAAACTGAAAAATTTCGACTTAGACGCAGTACTGAAACAAAAAAAAAATTATCTAGCAATCTGATTTGTTTCAGTTAAAAAACGGTTACAAGTTAGGACTTTGCATCGAAATATATACCATCTATAGATAGCACTTATAACAATAGGTGACTTACTCGTTTCCGGTTGAGATATCAGATATCCGGTTGTTGCTTAGATTACCAGGCTCGGTCTGGATGCTGTCCCGAAACGTTTTTCGTCGCTCTACTGGCTCCGTGTCGAAGTCACAGTTCTGTAATGTTTTTTTGTATATTATTTTACCAAAAGGCATTCAGATAAGTGACACGTTTGTCCACGCCATTATGGCGACAGCAAAATTGTTTACACGACAAAATATTGTTTCTTAATGTTTAATAGCCTTTTCCAAGAGTCATAATAGGCACCCTATTGTGACAAATAAAACATTCATTTATTTTATAATTTTTTTTATTTATATTATTATTCATTTATTTATTTATCTGTACATTTGCACATTATTGCACATGACTTCGTAGCCGCTGCCGTGGTCCATCTAGATAGGATCACAGCATCATCTAGACGGATTCCGACTATGTGAAACTAACTAACACATAAATATTGGTACAAACTTTTGTGTATACTGAGAAAGGTAAGAGATTTTGTGTACTTACCTTGCGCCCGTAGCGTTGGTGGACATGGTTCTGTACACGGTGGAAGCACAGCTCCATGTGCTCGTGCAGCCCCTGCAGCTCAGGTGAAATTCGCGCCTTGTGCACCTCCAATCCTGCGCGCAATAAACACATCTTATCACACATTCGTTATTACAATATTAATTCACTTTCACTCATGTGTATAACGAATACAATATCTACGGAGCAACCCTCGTCTCGTTGTAAAAAATGATTTAAGGGAACAACTATAGGATAGCCCTCAATGTATTAACTCTATACAAACATACAACCATCATCTTTATCATCAGCTCATAAATGTCTACCTATAGTCCGAACAAAGGCGCTCTACCAAGATGTCCACATTGCCAATTTTCCTCATGTTGTTTTCCTTTACCGGTATAGTTTGTGCATCTCTGCGGCATTTGTTTCTGTTTGGAAGTGGATCACCGCAGATTAAACAGTGGATATTGTTCAAATGTTATTGGGTGGTGGAAATGCACTTACCTAGCTTGAGCAGCGGCACCTGGTCCGCAATGAGGTCACGTAACTGCGCCAGCAGCGGTAGGTGGTCGGGCCGGCGTGTCTCGTAGGCAGGCGTCAAGAATGCGCGCTCGTAGTTCACTATTCCGCCCTGAACGGCTGGGTCCAGGATACCTGTTCAAACAGATTAATCCACATTAGTCTTATTGTAAAACTAGTGAAGAACTAGCAATATTTACATATCAACAAACTAAACATCATTATCGACATCAATGGACATCTAATACTGGGCTTGATCTGCCCCCGTGGATTTTCAGATCGATAAATCAACATGCTTCCTATAATTTACAGCTTTCCGCGAATACCATAAAATCATGGATTCGCTTGGTGGGGGTGGGTCTACTAAAATCACACATAATGTATAACAGACAGTTTGGTCATGGAGATGTCCACGCATGGTGACTTAAGGCTATCTAGCGTAATTACCATTGAGTCTCATTGAAAGTTGGTGTAGTGGTGCGTCGCTGCTCCTCGCCTCCAGCACCAGAGATTTAAGTGCACGGTTGGTCTCACGCAGCGCCTCTACCGCAGCCTCTAGCGGGGACAGCCAATAAGTCCGCACGCTCACCACCGGAAACCACCTCAGGATACCTAAAAGCAAAAACAATACGTAAAACATAAGTTTATTATCTTATGAAAAGTTGAACTTTATTAACCAGTTTAACTTTTCATGAGATAATAAATATATGAATATTGTCTCACCGGGGAGCTTGTCGCTTATCTCCAGTTCGGTTCTCTCCAGCCACCTGGTGGCAAACTCGTTCTGGCTGGACACGTCCTCATTCGAACCCGTTAATGTCTCATCTGCAAGGTGAGAAGCGGTGATTAAAGAACACATATCAGATTATTTAATTTAAAAGTCTTTAACTACTTTTTTACAATTGTTCAAAAGCCTAACATTGGTTGCGCTTTAACAATTTACAGTTAAAATAAGTTTTTACATATTTTTTGTGTGTGTATAGGGTAGAGAGAGAACGATCTTTCATGAAAACTTGCCTTGAATGCTTCTGCCGAGAAGACAGTTATGCGAATTGGAAATCCGGACTCCTTTACGAAGGATCAACCTCTTTTTAGAGGTTACACAACTATACATTTAAATGTTTCATTCATTGGCGAAATAATTGTAATTTAAATGATTGCATCCTCACTTTAGGTTGTGTTATAATCAATGAACCCAGAAATAATATTTTAATTTTCTTCTTATGAAAAAAGGCCCTGCCTAGTACTATTAATATTAAAAGGTTATTAAAGTTATGAACCTACCGGGTTTGTGGAACGGTCTGGAATACACGAACTTGTCGACATTGTTGTGTTTGTAGTACTGTAGTATCTGCTCCGACACTGGTTTGCCGGACAGCCGCTTCAACTTGTCTCCCATTACAGGCTCCACGGCATTAACTTGTAGGTCTATGGTCTTTTGTTAAGGGATTTTTTTTTAACTAAGAACAAGTTCTCAGTGACTTATAATTTCACTAGCTACAACGCTCTAATAACTGGAATATAATAATGCTTTCCCACTAGACACTAACACCTAAACGATTTCTGACAAATAGGACGAATCCGTCAAATTATTAACTTCCACATTGTGGGTTTATAAATTTAATCAAAATACATTAACAACAAAATTTCAGGGCAGTCCAACAAAAAAAAAATATATACACAAAAAGGATACATTGTCCATTGGACTGTGTAATTTCATCTCCAGGCGGATCCAACTTAGGCAGAACCTCGGCTTCGGGCCACTCGTCTAGCAACCGTTCTTTAAAATCCTGCAGCTGCTCATACTCATTGCCACGGTACACGAAACCCTGAACAGTTTATCACACAAATCTTGTATTGAATCAAACTTCCATGAAGTTTTTAAGTTTATAGGTGACCATTGCAATAAAACATTGGATGGAAATCGACATCCTTCAAAAACTGTCAACAGTCGTATATATATAAATATATCCAGCAGTCTATCTTCAGCAGTGGACGTCTATTGGCTGATGATGATGATGATATAAATATCTATTTTATGTAGTATATATTTATATATTTGCAGTGTAATACTTTTAATAGAGGTGACTTATGTCTAGCAGTGGGCGACGATAGGCTTAAATAATAATGATGATGAGATGGACTCAATGCTAAACATATTCACTTGTATCTACGGCGTGGAGAGATAAAGGGATACTAACGTGCTGCACTCTTAGGTGGTCGGGAAAACCGGTCCCGTGGTACATGACCCGAAAATAGCCAGGATGCGAGCGCGGAGTACGCAACATCGCCTCGTATAAGCGCGCAAGCTGTGCGTGCAGCTCCGCAAGCGGTGCGTATCCGAGCGCCTCCTCCTCATACACGCATACCAGCTCCTTAACTATCTCCACTGCAAGCTCCCACTGCCTGCCTTGATTGAGAAGTTTAGCTATCTCCAAGTACAGAGCCTCCTGCGGATTAACAAACATTTAAATAAGTGGATGGGTGAATGGTTATTTATTTAATGCTCTGAAAATATATATTTCCCTACAAATATAATTTTGTAAACTATATTTCCACCTAAACAATGAAACATTATAAAAGATGTAGTATCGAATAAAATACATAACTTTATTTTATTGTAAGTATTGTGCGATGATATATCTTTCGTCAAATATCAAATAACTTGAACGACGAGTCAGGCAACAGTGTCTTGGCACGGAATGTGTTAAATTACTGGTCGTTCGATTCCAGGGTACTACTATAATCTGTATAAGTAGTTTTTAATTGAAGCTCTAAACTTGATCACAGAATTTCAAAAAATTTGCATAAATATTTTTATTTATCTACAATGTGCTAATCGAGTATTACATAAGACTTAATTTCTTAACACGTGACTCTAAAATCGAATCAGCAACGTCCGCATTACTAGACAAGCTCACTTAGAACACAAGTATGACGTATGAGTAATCATTGACATCTATCGGCTGAACATGATGATGGTGATAAATTACTGCACTAAAGAAATTTAAAATCTTGCACGTAAATTGGACGAGCACAATTTGATGCGGTGCTTATAATCTTTACTATAGCCACTTTGTTACAGAACTAACTGCTAAACGCTATCTCACTAAAAAAAAAAGTTAATTTTGATTACCTTTAGGTCTCGATGAGTCACGTGCTCGGGACAGTCGTCGGTGGGGTGTCGTAATCGAGGTGGAAGGGGGCAGTCGCTCCACTCCAGCAGTTTGGCATGAAGTCGAAGCGCTAGCCCTGCCTCCGCCCACTGTTGGGCGTCACGATGCATTTGTGCCAGCTTATGGACGTACCTGCGGATTTATTAACTCGTCAAAATACATGAACGACTGCGAAAGTTTTTATACATGTTTACTTAAAATTAAAGGATGACGATAATGACAATTTTAAGCAAGATTTAAATTCTGTCATAATAAAAAACGTTATATAATAAGATATCGTTTGATTCCTTAATCTTATTACTTTGTTCGTTATTGGTCTCTGTGGCCGAAAAATATTTAAGTTGCCCAGTATAGTTGTGCAGACATGGTTGTGTTTTGAGTAAAAGGGCGTTTTATCTAGTCAAATTACTAGAGGTTTAGCTTCCAATCCTATGTCTTCAGTCGATGCGTATAATACGGTACTGTGTATACACACACATTTAAACCACATTTGCGTTGTTATGGGCAGGCGTATACTATTAGAGTAATGCATCGGGGCCGTCTATTTTCTTCATTAATACAAGGCATACTCACCGTATGTACATGTGTGGACGCTCAATCTGTTCGTAGAAGCGCAGCACGCTGGTGGTCAGGTGCATGCGATGGAGTGCAGCCGCGCGGTATTGCAGTAGCGCGTCCAGCTGGCGTGCAGCTGCAGCTACTAGCGCCGCACCGGCCTCTCCTGCACCGCCCGCCCGGCAAAGCGCGCCGCACGCAGACACGAAGCGCCCGCGCCAGGCCCCGTCACCACGCCCACGCGACGCCAACACATCCACCTTGTCAATCAATTCGCTCTCGAGAGCCCGTAGCTGGTTCTCACCTATAAAACGAAAATATTAATATATATAAATATGTCCTTTAAATAATAAGCTTGTTTTAGTAAGGCATTTCTCACTATTCTCTCCGCTGGCTACGTTGTGTGTATATTCTGTAAGCATCATGTCGTAGAAGAGTGGTATCGTGATGTCTCTCACTTCGTCGTCGGGCAGGAAGCTCACTTCCAAGAACGGCATTACCAGGCATGGAATGAAAGAGCGTTTGTGTTCTCCTGTGAAGTAAAATCTCAATATGATACAACGATTACTAATCCACGTTAGAGGATAAAGGAATAATGCATATTAGTAAAATAATATGTGTAAGTTACATTTATTATTACATTTTAGTTGGTATCGTACGCAGTAGCTTAATGTTTGTTTTATACCAAGGAGATCCCCGGTAGGACTAACATAAACCCCGGAGTATGTTGGAGAGTTCGGTTGGTGATAGGGTTATTCTTAACTCGTCCTTCTAGCTACTAGTCTCGTATTGTAAATTAGCCGCTTTAATACCATCACTGTCGTCGATCTATTATCATCATATAAGATTTTACAATCAACGCGATGTTATTTGAAGTTTGTAAAGCAGTGTTACTTACCAAGAGCGTACCACATGTCGGCCATAAGGCGCGCTGCATCGCGTCGTAAGTCGCCGTATAGTGCCTGTGCGCGACAGCGACGCGTTGCGGGCAGCTCGTGCAGCTGCAGTGCGGGCGCGTTAGCAGCGCGTGCGCACACTGCGAACCATTCCCGCAAACCTGCGTGCAATGCACCCGCGTCCGACGGCGGCTCTTCCGCATGCAGTCGCGTCCGGAAGGTCGTCGCCAGCAATCTATGCATAGAATAATAATAAAATTTATTTAATCAACACAAATAAATTTGATAGACAAAAACATCGCTTGTAAAATAATGTTTAGCAAGGCTATAGATATTCATAATAGTAAATATGACAAATCGAGACCACGTCTCTTCGAGATGTATAGTATGTATGACTGTATTAGAAACAGGTATTACCGCTTCAATGGTCATTTATAATATTTTTTAAATATAATTTAATTACAAACAAAATGTGTTCTAATTATTTCACATATTGACCTGAGAGCATGCAGCATTACGTAATGCTGCAAGTGGAGCATATCTGCCCAGTGCGGCCGAAACACAGGCCGCTGCAGCAGTTCCAGCATAAGGGCCAACGCGTCAGATATTAGAGCGCTGGAACTGCCATCGCTCTCGCGATCCAACGCTTTCACCAGGAACGTGTATTGCTCTTCCGACATCTGGCGCCACATATCCAAGAGTACGCACACTATTCTTCTCTGAAATGCAACATTTTTAATTTAAATTATTTTATAAGTAGCATTTCGAGATTTTTGAGGTCTTTTTAATCATAAATAACCTTTCATCATCATCAGCCGAAAGACGTCCACTGCTAGACATAGGCCTCTCCCAAAAATCTCCTTTACTGATGGTTAATTATACTGGTGTATACAATTTTTTTTTAAAAAAATACATCCTTGTTAATAAACAGAAAAAATACTGAAAAATAAAAAAAAAAAAATTTTATTTGACGAAGCGACGTGAGTACTTTTCTCATGATAGGTAATGAACAATGGCGGTAGGTAAGGAACATGTGGCGCTAGTCAAGATAATATCATATACATACACTGCACCAAATAGTAGTAGTGTTCATCTCCCTATAATATAAGAAGTATCAAGTGTGATTACCACAGTAATTTCAACTTCATCTTGAAATTTCTCCTTTATCGTATAATCAATATATATATTGTATATATATATATATATATAAAGTAAGACCTAAAATTTGTTTAAAACTAGATTGCAAGTTCGATCTGCTACTTACCACAAGAGGATCATCGGCAACACTGACTCCGTCTTTCGCCTTCGCTCTGTCTTTCAACATTGTCGTTGTTGTCTTCAGCACGGTGGGGAGCAGGCGACGCGCGAACTCTCCTCTGTCCGCCTCCACTGCACCGACATCGTCACGAGACAGTAAGGACACCACCTCACCCATAGTCTCCACGCATAGCTCCACCTAATTCAGTTATTACCATAATTACTTGTGAAACGCGCTATTGATTTTGATTTATTGTTCCGGCTATATTACTAAAGAACGATGACCACTAGCGGAGTTTGCAATTTTCTTTTTTTTTAATTACTAGTTAACCCTGTTTTCGTTTTTAGGCGGTGTAAAGTGACAAAGAAGCCGTGAATAGTAAAGCGTGCTTGCCCAGAATACATTGGGTCACATGTTGATATCCGGAATACAGCGTTGCTTTAATAGTAGTGGATTTAAAACATGCGGGTGGTAGCTGGCCAGGCAGGTGCAAAAAAACTCTACAATTAACCGAACTCCTTAACATGTTGCTTCGGAATCAAATTAGGGAGTTCTACGCTACAAAGTATTCTGCGCTTAGCCGTTGCATCATGGAGACAGTCCATATTAATATTTGATTGAAAAAAAATCCAACAATAAAGTATTCTCTACTATGTGTCATCATCATCATTATCAGCTGATAGACGTCTACTACTGGACATAGGCCTCTCCCAAAGATCTCCACATCGATCGATCCTGCGCTGCCCGCATCCAGCTGCTTCTTTGCTATGTGTAATAAAGTATGAATGATACTTTAATGCACTGAGGAAGAATTGAAACTTAAAATGAAGGTAAACAGGAGCCTTTATATATGTAAATATGAATTTAGAAGATTTAACCAAGAGGTAGTTATATTAAATGTTAGTTAAATAATTAATAAATGATTTATACACATTATATACAAGTAAACAATTTTTATATGCTTTTTGCATAATATAAAAAGCAAAGCATTTATTAGTTATAATGAAAGCACTAACCTTGTCTTGCCCTTAATCGGCTGCACGAAAACATAGGTTTAATAAATAAATGGATTTCACTTAATACAATAGTGTTTTTTTCATTTTAGTAAAATAATACAATAGCTATTTAAAAATATATTCGTTATATTTACCATTTCGTTGAATTACAATTCCTTCTCTGCAGCTGCTCCAATTTATTTAGTAATCAGTATAAAATGACAAAATACACAAACCTTTCACACACAAGCGTTAGTTATTTATAATGGAGTCCCATGAGATCCTACCTAGCTTTACAGAAAATTTGGAAGACTTACTCTGCCGCCAAATATTAGAGTGCAACAGAAATTCTGTTCAGGTTTTAGGGGCGTTGTTACTAGTGAAATTATTGTGATAACAATATTTAACACCTCATGTCTGAAAGCGACGAACACATTATTGATGCTCCACAATGCAGTGAATATCATCTTAACAAGACGCATTATTGTACGTAGGTGGATCGTACCATCAGGTGAACTACCCGCTATCATCGATTTAGCGAATAAAAAATCTAAAATTATTAAATCATTAATGGTACAGTACCATTTTCAAAAATAACTATGGTAGTCATTGGTAGTCATATGGCTTATACATACATAACCTTATGTTCACACGTTTCCAATCAGTGTTTATCTAAGAGATTTCGCTACAGTCCCACGAATCATAAATCTAAAAGACATACAGAGGGAGAAGCCTTCAAAGATATTCTGGCTGTAAAAGTAATGTTTACTTGCCGCTACATAAGTGTTATGCAAAAATGGTGGTACCACCTAAGCAAAGGAAAACTGAAACAGTCAACACCATGATTTGTTGACTGTTAGTCGATCTTCTACGGATCTGTCTAGTGTGAGAAAAATAATGAGCTCTCATGTACGAGCTACATACTTACGGTTCAGAAAAGTACCGTATTATCAAAGTCCGTGGCGATGAAATGATTGTCTGCGAAAATATTTATGTGGTGTACTTACATTATCGCTGGAAGGTTTTTATGGGGACCGTCCAGGTATGTTACATGTAAACTTAATTTAGTTAAGGGAATTACCATTTTAGGTAGGCGTTAATCGTTATATGGTCCAGTGTTAGCGTAAAAGCTAATAATTTTTTATTTAATTTCACTAAGTTATAAGACGGGCAAGACTTTCACCTGATGATACGTAATATACCACTAAAACTGCACCATATTATGCTCATGCTTTGGGACACGAGATGTTACCTCCTTACGCCACTATTTTCACTAATCACAGCATCCTTTTAGCTAGAATATAGTAGTTACACTACCTGTTAGGCAGCGGGAATAAGAGCTGGGGTGTTACCTACCTAAACGGTCAACATATATATGTCTTCCGCCAGTTAAAAAATACGGTGAACTCATTGAATGAAGATTCTGTCAGTTTCGTCGGCTGCGGTGTAAATCAATACAGTACACATTACATGGAGTGGACACGGAGGTCATTGGGCGGGGCGTGGCTGGGACTGGCGTGCTCGCGATACGTACTATGTGGGCGTGGTGCGTGTGCTCGCGCAGGCGCGTCGCATCCGCGCCGAGCAGCCGCGCCGCCTTGCCCGCCGAGCGCGACTTGTGCGCCGCCTCGCGCTCGCACTGCCACACGCACGCACGCTACCGCTAACGGCTCGACACCGCGCCCTTTGCCGAGTTAACAGTGATACCTTCGACTTTACGGAACTTACGAACCACTACGCGGTAATATATATATATATATTAACATTGACTAAACTCAATCATAATTTTTAAATAACAATGCAAGGCCGTTATGTTATAATCATTATCAGCCTTATGAAAAGAATCGACCTGTTTATGGCGAAATTGAATGTTCCAGCTTTCTAAGTACATTAAATTTGAAAAAGTAACTTCTCCATTTGTAAGTCCGAAAAGTACTTAGAATGTTTACAGTATAAATCAGTGTTTACTCGGCAATTTTCGAAGAGTAAAAAAATGCAATAACATTTTTTACTCTTCACAGCGACGGGTTATCGATAGAAGCGAACGGTAACGTTAATAAGAGCCAAGCGTAATAAATGTTGCCTCGGTAGTATTTAAGTTTAAATCTTTTTAACATTAAGAACAAGTTATGTGAATAAAAATTATAAATTAATTATTAACGGTTGGCTCTTTACATGCACAAACTGGCAACTGTCATAGGACGTAAAGATGACAGTTGGCGAATGTAGTACACTCGGTTGCATGTCAAATGCGACATGAGGCCTAAGTTAGGTATGTCACACTCGACACGCAACTGACTGTACATGCAACATTAAGAGATTTGCACACAACTCAGCTTCAAAGCGGACATCGAAAGCTCGCTTTCAACTTTTTATTAATATTTTAATAACTCGCTTAAATCACAAAAAAAATGCACTTAAAGTTAAAATGTGTCGTGTCTTTGTTTTCATGTATAGATACTGATGTGTTTTTGAAGATATCTAGAAGAAATAAATAAGAAAAATATATTAAACGTACAAAGTTGCTTTTATTTCGTCCAGATGTAAATGGTTAATAATATAAAAAAAAATTTTTGTTTTTGTGTAATTGTATATACCACATATAACATATAGGACAGGACATTTACCATAAACAAACAATACACATGGAAGTTTGGTTAGTAATATAGTGGATATCACACACGCACACACACAAACAGTGACAATTAGAACTTTAACAACACCTAATTTTAGGAACTAAGAAAATTAAGCCCATCCATTTACACAGTGACATGAGACTTTTTGAATAAACAAAAAAATTAAAAAAATCATGTACCTTTAATATATTTTTTAATATTAAAACTTCTGAGCAAAAAAAAAATTTTTTTTTCTTCAATAAATTAAGCAACGTGACGGGGACGATGGTAAGTGATACGCCCGTCCATAAAGTGGTGCTAGTTAGGATAACATACACAGCACTACGTTGTGGTCGCCGTTTTAGACATAAAATGTTAGGTTCGTTACCACAGTAATTTCACTAGCTACGACACCTTTCAAACAAGAACAAACTAATGTTTGCACACTAATCTGGCGGCGGTAGTTATTTAGACTGTCACCGGCAACAGAGACCAACCACCAGAGATGTGCATCAACTTGGAGATTTTGATCTACTTAACGCAGACCATCTACTCATGGTGATTAACTTTATTTCTGCCCTACACACATAGATGCCAACATACATGCTACACACATATAAATATATATAGGTATATATTGTACAAGTATTGTGCTTCGATCGTGTATATATTTCGATATAAGTTAGGTCACGACTTGTGTGCATACCTCACGATGCGTGTGCGACGTGGGTGCGGAATTATAATTGTGAGGAATGAATTTGATACGTACAGGTGCACCTAGGTCTTAATTTCGGCCTAGAACTGTACTACATTATTTATAATTATTTACCAATTCCATTCATATTGTTAGTACGACTAGATTTTCGATTAGTACGTCTTTCGATGGTCTATGTTGTCAAAGAACCAGTTTGACTATGGCATGGGATATTATTTATATTTTGTGATAATTAGTATATTATATTATTTTTTTACTGAAATGATATTTGAAAAGTTAGTATACTTCCTCTTTGGATAATGCACATTAATTTATTTTCCTCGTTATAAGATACCTATATTTGTAACCGAAATTTGGAGATAAATCTATAATAGACATATGAAATGATCCCTTCGGACTCCATTTTGGTATAAATAAAAATGGTGAAGCAATGATCTCTGTTATAAACATTTAATAGTTAACTATTCAAACCTTCAAATGAACAGATCCATTATTCACGGTTTATGTTAGTGACAATAACATCAATAGTTAGTTTAAACAATTACATAGAACCATCAAACAATACAGAATGAAACTTTTGGATTAAATTTGTACTATTATTGTAAATTGTAACATTAGGTACTAGTTATAAGATTTGCACGCTTTTAAACAGAATATGTGAAACTCTAATTATATGAACATCTTATTGAAAACCATATCCTTGCAAATAAAAGATTTATTTATATTTATATTTCTTTATTTATATTTGAGAAGTGAGTGAGTGTATTAATAATCATAAAATAAATTCCTCTAATTTAAGTTTCAGGTTCTTTGAGAGATCCGGTCGGAAAGATACCTTACCTGTTGCTTCTAAAATGTGCTATTTCTTGTTAAATTATTTCCCAGGTGGTTCCCGTAACAGTGGCTCGTCGTATAATATTATATAAGGCCTAAAGTATTCTAGGCGAGCATATTTCACTAACAATGGGCTCATTTTTATTTAACTCTATAGGTTTCTTTCTATAATAATTGCCGACCGTGTCATTAAAATCTGATATTGTATAATGACCTCACAATATACAAAAGAGTATTGCCTTGACCCGTATACAGTCTATTCCAAAAGTTTCACGTGTGTAATGATTTCCGGTCATAAAACAACACGAAGGCGACATTAATGGTACATCATGCATCCGCATGCGTGCTTACCTCGTTACCAGCGACCGCGAACGACTGCCAGCGGCTCCCGCTCTAATATAGTCGAGTTTCGGGAGAGATTATATAGTTATTAAATCTTTAATTAGTTTTTACTGATTGACACTAGCCTAAACAAACAATTAGAAAAATATTTTATTTATATATATATCTCTCGCAAAAGCTCGCCCGAAACTTAACCGCTTGAGAATCCAGTGCATGTGCGTACATACCATCACAGGTGACTTGTTTAACGGACGGACACAATATTAATTCCACATTGTAGGTGGCGCATGTTATGTATTAACCATGAATGTTATATTATGAATGCTGTTGATATGATCAATAGATGTGATAGTGAATATATTTTTAATGGATAAAAATGTATTAAGCTCATATCGTAAAACTTCTGTGTAGTGTAGTGCAGTTTTTTAAGCTAACGTTAATTATAAGATTGATGTTATATGTTTAACAATTGCTTGTCTTTATATTTGTTGAATTGTACCTTACATAAATACAGCAGGGTACGTATTGCGCCTACATAAATAAGAAAATTCTACGTAACTGTTTAAGTGTTTCGAGTAAATGATATATATATTTATTGTGTGATGTGTGTGGGGAAAGTACCTCAGCGGAGGCACGCAATAGGGCGCGTAGTGTGGCGGCAAGGTGTGGCACGAGCCGCGCACGCGCAGCAGGTTCACGCCCCAACGGCCCGCGTGATAACTCCAGCAGTGCAAGCAGCCGCTGCTTGCTGAGCCGGCCCAGCGGGAGCGCGTCCAGCGCGCGCACGCAGTACGCACTGCACATCATGATTGGTCATATTCCCATTCAATTACACAGCACAGCATAATAACACTTTATTTGGCATAAACAAATAACTGGCTGACTTAAGTGGATACAGGATTATTTACAGTAATTTCTCTAACCTGAGTTCAACTTCCGGGAATATTTTAATGGCATGAGGTATTGCGTGCGGCAGGTACTTGAGTGCTGAACCCTGACACGTGAGAGCGTGGTCCCCACAACGCATCAGCCAGACCAACGCTTCTAGAAGCTCCTAGAAAATATACATTATTTTTTTTTCGTATTATAAACAAACATGATAAATAATCTCATAAACAGAAAATTATAAACTTTATATAGTAACGCTTACAGATTATTGTTTCTGTGACACTGTGATTAAGAGGTTATGTTTTAACAGAGATTCTATTTCGGCGCCACATGTGGATTTTGAGTACATTATTTTAAAAAAAAATGCTTGGCGACATCAACGTCCCTTGCGTACGACTTACTTCCAGTTGATAGCATACTGGGTCTTCGCTGCGGTGGCGCGTGGCAAGCGTCGCCCGCAACTGCCAACTGCGCACCACCAGCCGCAGTAGGCTCTCCAGGCACTTCATGCATAACAGCAATCGCTTCAGCGCTGCCTCGCCGCAATCCGCAGCGCGCACCGCCCACGTCATCACAGATATTAACTTTCTGCAAGTGAAATTAAAAGTGCAATCTATATTTTAATGCATTTATAATTGATTTTAATTGATTTACTGCAGGTAATTGAAATAAAATGCAAAAAGCATGTTTTTTTTAATTCTATTATTATTATACTAACTCGTATGCCAGAGCGTCACAGAAGCTCTCGTCGATGTAAACATGCAGCACCGGCTGAAAGTGCTGGTACTTGTGATCCGCGAGCAGTGAGATCACGCGCAATAAGCAGTCCAGCACTAGCACGCCGTAGCTCTGCTCAGAATAGCCATCCTGTTGTTCTTCAACCTATATTTTATTAACATTTTTTATAATTACCAACAAAATGATAACGTCAAGGTCTCTAACACATGACTGTCTGTTGTACCAGAATCCGCCTATTGTACTTCTACCAAAAGTATATATACATTCTACTTCTGTTTGCCCATATTCAACAGAGGAGATCAACAGGGTGAAAATAAGATGATGTTGAAGAGAACCAAAAATCATTATTAAGTAAAACTAACCTAATAAAAAACAAAAAGCCGGATAGATTTTTTTTAGGTAATCTATTCTGCCTTCACAAAAATTTAGATTGTTTAAGTAATGTTCAGCACCGCTCTCTTTGCATATGTGGATTAAAATAACATACCTGTGTGAGTATACAGAACAGCGCGTCGAGTATGTCCTGGAGAAATTTAACAAGCTCCTCGCTAGGCACGAGCAACAGCCGTTCGAGTGCCGTGCGCAGCGCACCCGACTCGTGGTAAGTGCTCCACTTCAGCACACCGAGGATCTCCTCTGACCGTATATGCGGGGAGATTCGTTAATTAATATACAAAGTCACAAAGTTCTTGTACACTACACTAGATAAGTCGTGGTGGTAATTAGTCGAACTTTTAACTTTATAATAATAACACGATTCTTCGAATAGAGTATACCTTATGTTATATGTAGACACATTACATACGTAAAATAATAAATAAAATATATTATAATAAATACAACGAATCAGCTTAATAATACCATTACTGGAACACCAATCTTTCTTTAACAAGCAGAGATATTTCTAACTACACGGGCGAAGAGTGAGAGAGTACCAATCCGTTTGCTTACAGGATTTTCCTTCACCGGAAGCTAAGTCCAGACGGGATTGAACCCGTGACTTCTTGATACTAATAAGACGATCGTAAGCGAATGCCAAAGTACAGAAATTTGTGTGTCCATATTAAAAATATGTACCTCGTTGTGTAAGTTTGGTAGAGCAAAGTTTTGTGGCGACAGTGAGTGAGTCGCGGTAGACCAGCGATAGGGGACTTTTCGTAATTCCTTTTTCCGCCCCGGTGGGGAGTTCGTCCCTTTTAGACGGCAGATCGAGGCAGACCGCAGCCGCTTCTGTCTCCACTTCACTATTTGATTTCTTGTCAATCTGTTCATTGAACAATGTTGTTATAGTTATTTTATAGGTTAAGAAAAGAGTTTTTTTCTTTATTCGATAAAGCCATGAGATGATAAAATACTGATACTGATGAAAAACGGTTTTAAACCACATTAAATACAGAACTTTTTGTTAACCATCTCAAAATGATCTTTTCAATGTTCCCTCTTTTGTGACTCGAGGACTTCTCCCAAAAAAGAGAGTTAAGCCTTTTCCTGAAATCCCAAGCTCAGTTTACTCAGTTTAGCATACAGTCCGACTCAAGAAATATCAAGGCTATAAATAATTAAGAAATAGATACCTTATAAACACAGAGGTTGTGCTGCATGTCGGGTGTAGTGGTGCCCTCCTTTTGCATAAGCCGAAGGTACGAGAGCGCAAAGTGCTTCTCCGTTCGGTCCTTCGCTTCGTTAGAGCTACGGTGCCGGCATAGGAATACAATATGAGCCTCCTTGAAGTCCTCGATATTGAGGCACACCTGGTTACAATAGCATTAAGACTTGTTATAGGTTGACAAAACGCTGATAGATCTTTGTAATCAATAGATCAGTGATAAAAGACATTTGAGAGCAAGGATTTTCTAACAAATCACGCCTGTCCTTTTTCGGACGTGTTGTCACTTTGTAGTTAAAAAAGTTAGGCTCGAAAAGTTCATTGTTATTAAACATGCTAGTACAGTTTTTTAAATATACCTTAAATACTTCCTGCCACCGTGGTCGATCTTCGTGGTAGTACACCAACGACGTGTATTCATCCACCAAAGGCAAATTGGCACCTATCGAGATGACGCCCTGAAATAATTAAACCATTGTATAATGCGTCTCAACAATCTCCGTCTTCAGTGAGACGGAAGCTAACAGAGTGTACTTACCGGCACTAGACGGCCGCGAGGGTCAACCACGCGCGCCGCGAGTTCGATGTTCCTCTCGGAGGATTTACCGCCGCCGCGTGAGTATGAGCCGCAACACAGCGTCACATACAGGTCGTTGCGCGCGTCGCCTGGCAGGATCACCTCCGGGAAGCCCATCTTGCGCGCGATGCCACGGGGGCTGACCACTAAGTGGGGGTTCTCTTCACTTACCTGCAAAAATATACATCAAATTTCAAGACTTTTTTCATACTTACGAACATACATTAATATTATTTATATTTTTGTATTTGTATGTATTGTTTATAACTTATTATTTATTACTCCCGCTTTCAACAATTCTGTCACCCAGGGCTGGCTGGTAGAGAATGTTATCCAGGCATTAAGTCCACCCTCTGTACAGATTATTAAAAATATAATAAATAAATAAACATATGTGAAGACAAAATGTAGAATATAAGTGTTAATTACCTTTTTCAAATCTCCTTCTATAAGCTGCAGCGACACCCATAGTCCCAATGGGTTCTTTGTATCCTTTAGCTCGCGATTTGATATCACCTTCTTCAGTAACGTGTCCATATTATCCTTCTCGCAGCTGACAATACATTTCACAAAATAAATTAAAAAAATATTGGTAGGAGATTTCTGTTTCTGGAGATCATCTAGCTACGTTGACCCCGAACAGATTTCCGCCTAAACTACTACAATTTAGTAGCGGTGGCTTGGTTGCTAACCTAACCAATGGTGAATTCAAGAGGAAGCTGCCTAGGCCAGATTAATATGGCTGCTCTAGGTGAGGTCCATGAGCTCATTTAATATATGCCGGTGGGCTGCGGTGTCAGGCTTGTACTGCCCTTTGCAACCGTGGTATAGTCGAGGAAGGAGAAAATTATCGTTATTACGATTTTCCGCTCTCCTTACCCTCTGCGACTAACCGATGCCTCACCACTGACGCAGTGGCAGTGTTTTATTGGGTAAAAATTTCGCATAACCTTGTCTATCCAGAAAAAGAATATCTTTTAAAAATTGCTCCTCGACACAAAAAATACGACTGCAGCTCCAACTTCTGCCGCCAAATAGTAGTCCAAACATTATTGTGCTGCGATTTAAAAGACGACAGTTTTTACGTTTTATGTCTCAAGGAGACATATATTTATGGGTATGTATGGGTATATAGTTATGGGTCATACTATTGTGGGGATATATGACGTACCACCAGTTTAAGGTCTTGCACATTTCATCGTTTTGACGAATAAAAACACACACCTGGCAGTTTGTCTTGCATCATAGATACCTAAAACACGAAGATGGTTATGATGTGTTTAGAATCCGCTTGGTTCCCCAAAAAACTCATATCATTAATCTGCTGCCATAACAGCGCCGTCGCTATCCGGGTGCCTACATATGAGAGTATATTTATCTACTACTATATCTTCAAACTCATTGTACAACACCGTGTGAAATTATTTATGATCAAGTGTTAGCATATTCTACTATGACGTACATAATATACTACATATATATGGGCGCTACATGCTGCTGCCTTTTACCGTATCTATATTTACCATGATTTGATGACTTGTAATTGACAGTTCCTTTATGTAGACACTTGTTATTTCCGCAAAAAATCAATACGATTAAGGACAAAATTATTTATTAAGACTTTTAGTTTAAATAAATCGTAATTTTATATTGTTTTTGTAATTAAAGTGTCAAAGAGATTTATATTTGTATTAATAATTTAGTAAAAATGGCTGAATGTCAGTGAGAGAGGCTCACTATTATTCTGCTTCTCGATCTGTACAGTTCTTTTTCTGTAATAAACAAATTATCTTCGGATTTTGAGTTTGTTTTTAATATGGATTTTAAGAATAATCCCGGCTAACCGATGACACATATGTATATAAACAACATACTCACGGGTAGAAGGGCACCTGTAGCTCCTTGTCGGAGCAGTCGTTGGCGAGGCAGCGCGTGACGTCAGCAGCTGCAACACCGAACGGCCGGCGCATGGGATGCCCCGACGAAGGTGTCACACTTACCGCCACTGAGCTGCGCCTACTGCTATATCAAGTATCGATAAGAAGAGCTATTATATCCCAGTGCTATTAGCTCCATAGCCTAGTGACTCAGCGTTTGCCTAGTAACACCTGGTCTATGGTGCGATTTAGTTACTGAAAGAGTTTTTATAACCCGACGGGATCTGCAGATATGACAGTCTAGCTGTTTTTCGATTTCTACAACTGAAAGCCAGAGAATTCTAGGCGAACATGGTCTACAATCGATAGCCTCATTGTCACTCAACGTCATGTAAAATTTATGCAGTGTGAATAAAATATCAAACGGGTGCCTATTCCTATAAACAGCGATTCGGGGATATTTTTCGTCCATTCTACCTAAGTGGGTAGATGGATGCATAAAATTCACGAAAGCTGTTGCTCTTGGAACATGTCAGTTTATTTTTACGATCTTAAATCGAGAGGGAATCGAACCTGTGCCTCATCGATACGTATAGTCCCTACGACTGCCTTGTAAACTGAGCTATGACTTTTTGTTTTAGTTACTAATATACAAACATACATTTTTGTAGAACTTTGTTTATAGTTACAACGAAATCATAATTCATCTGTATTTTCAAATCATCTGTTACAATTTCGTCTTCCTTTAAAAGGATATACTTTAAAGACTTGTTCAACAACATAAAAAAATTATTAATAATTAAAATTATATTAAATGTCTGTCTAACATGTGCAACTTACCAATTATCAGCGTTCTGTGCCTCCATGGAGCCTATCCTCACCACATGACACACCAAAAACACCTTTTCCTTTTTTATGTCACTGCCCAAGTCCTGCATATAAAATATTGTATTAAATTAATTATTTATTTAACACTAAGTACATAACCAAAAAAAATACTAAACGGTCTAGTAAGTAAGGACGCTAATTCTAGAATAATAAGTAAATCCAGTGATTTCATGGTAAGTGATATGCTTGCCCTTAAGTTAGGATGTTGTACAATGCAGCATTGCGCTCGTCACTTTGAAACTTTTGAAGATTTTAAGTCTCGTTATCGGTGTTTGCACACTACTGGTTGGCGGCAGAAATAGGCGATGCATTATTACCTGCCTGTCTCCGGCAACAGAGATCCCATTACCATTTAACACCAATTCGGGTGGTAGGCAAATATATGCAAAAAGTACAGTATTCCAATTTATCACACTAAGCGCAGAATGACGCTGTGTGTTACATCCTAACTGGAAATTTCCGGACTATTATAATTTTTAAAATAATGGAGCAGTTTCCACCTAGCATTAAATAAAAAAAATCAAAACACTAACAGTGAACATGAGCATCGCCGGCGCAAGGTGGTGACCAGGCCAGCGCAGCATTAGCTGCTCGGTGAGTTTCTGCCCAGCGGAGTCGTACAGCGCGAGCAGCAACTCCGCGCCGTTAGGCACGCGACACACGAAGTTGTACACGCGCACCACCACTGTATACGATCGCGCCGTACCGCTCGGCGAACCGCTCATCGAGCACGTCGGCGTACCAGATGCGGACGACGCCGCGCTATCCTGAAAGCATACTATTTGTTACTAGTCCGATGAGGACACAGGAAGTTGTAACACTTCTTTTTTCGACAAAACAACGATTCGGACATACGTAAAGTGATATACGAATGTATCCTCATAACGATATTGTGCTAGTTTAAATAATATGCACTAAATTCTCGATGCTTTTACAGGTAATAATGTTGAGTCTAATTAGATGATGATGATGATGTCTAGATGGATGTCTGGTGTGACGTGGGTGGATAAAATTAAGAATGAGTATATTAGAGCATGTCTGAAAGTTGCTCCAGTGAGAGAGAAATTGAGGAGAAAGAGGTTAGAGTGGTACGGGCCTGTTGTGCGGGGGAATGAAGGACATATAACAAAGAAAGTAATGAGAATAAACGTGGATGGTTATAAGGGTAGAGGTAGACTAAAGAAAGTGTGGATGGGTTGTGTGAAAGATAACATGTTCAAGAATAGTGTGAATTCAAATATGAGGGCAGATAGAGATATGGAAGACAGGAGGTACATACATACCGTGCTGACCCTACATAGGTGGAAAAAGGGCAGGAGGAAGAAGAAAAATGTTAAATCTAATTACCACAGTAATTTAAGTAGCTACTGCGCCGTTCAAACCGGAACACAATAATATTTACAATCTATAATATACCTACCTATACGGTATACGGAAACGGTGACCTATCAGCAGCGAACATGTCTTAATATACATTTTGGAGTTGTGTATCCAGTTGTATGTTGTAAAGAAAAATCAAGAGTACTCGCAACCGGCGAGCATGCTGGTGTGCTAGGATAATAGCAAGTGGCGAGAGATGGTCTTTGCCTACCCATTGGGAACGAGGTGTAATATATGTGTATGTATGTATCCATAACGACCAAATATTGAAATGGAATATTTGGTACATTACACGGTACTCATTGTGGTAAAGCAACACTTACCATGTTCTTGTCGAGTCGCGCATTCGCGTCGTCGTGTAATACGTTCAGTTTGTACGTGGACGTGGTCAGCGGGTCCACCAGCTGCCCGATTGGATTCCTCACAGCCAGCTCCATGCCCAAAGTCCTGACAAAATATAATCCTAAAGGTTACCACTGCCGAAAAGCGTCTACGTACCACCGCAACGCCTATTTTTGCCGCCGAATATTAGTACGCGAACATTACTACGTTTCAGTTTGAAGTCCATGCTTGATATGAATACAAGTAATCTTTTTTTATATAAATTTTTAACTTAATAAGTAATTTCTCATTACGTCTGTAATAAACAATTAATACACTAATAATATCAGTCTAAAAGTTATTTTACATTTATGCTTGACGAGATAATAAAACCTAATTACTACAATAATTTCATTACTCACAGCGCTCTTGTAATTATAATTTAGTGTCTACGCACTACATTTAAAGGATCGATAGAAAAATTCTTCGCATTCGGAATAACAAACCTGTTCCCCTTGTCGATGGTGAATATAGCGGTCCTTGTGACCTTCCGCAGCTGGTCCTGGGGCAGTGCTGCGGAGGCGGCCTGCGCTCGCAACTCCAGCAACGCGCGCATGCTCACCTCCATGAATTTGAAGTGTTCGCTATTTTTCTGAAAAGTAGTAATTTTTTCCAACACATTTTTTTTTGTTACAATGAGGCCGAAGACAGTGAAGTCTCGAATACTTCTAATTTTTTTACCTGCCGATCCTACGCAAAATATTTTAGTAGTAGAATTATAATATAGGGACGGTAACCAACAAGATGATGAACACCGATGAAGCTTCACAGCATGTGGTTACGTAATCGGAGCAAACATCTCCAATGTTAGAAAGGTAAGGTCTTAGCCAGTGTGCAACGAAGGCAATATTCACACTAGGCCCCTCTGTAGTAGCTTTCTAGACGACTACATTAATAAAGAAAATAATTATTCATATATCATCATCATATTTTCAACCGATGGACGACGTGTACTGGACAATGTCTTGTCTTGTTCATGTATCATATACAACGCTTTTATAATAAAGTAAACAATTTCTGTCCACGTACATATATGGATAAAAAAATCCAAGCGGCTCAACCTTTTTTTTGTCGAAAGGAAATCATGTTTCTAAGGGAAGTCGGGGTAGGGTTATCATAGTCATCAGTCGGAAGATATTCCATGTTGGACATAAGCGTCCCCCAAAGATCTCTTCAAGCCGATCAGTCCTGCGCTGCCCGCATCGCGGTTACCCGTTGGGTTTACATGAAATTTATATTTCTTTTAAGGTGTGCAACCTTGCTTGGACTTCTGTCTTATTGTTTTGTTTTTTATTTGGAAAAACACTAACAATGTACAGTTTCTTCCAATCTTTGAGCCATTCCCTCAGCGTCACGGCGATGTCGTGTATGACCCCGCCTCCGCCCGCCGATGCGACCACTATATCCCCGCATCTGAAACACCAGAACATTGCCACTACTTAATGCATGCGTTACATACAAAGTTAAACTTTTCAAGAGCTTATAGGGATATAGCGATTTTCATACTAATTATATTTTTTCCATGAGACTACGAAACGACCAACACCTGGTACTAAGTAATACGGTATCGTTAAGCCGCCTTAGATGTTAAGTGATGATACTCCGTCACGAATCTACAAACAAAACGTGGTGCTGAGTATTATTTAAAATCAAGTGCTACAACACCTCCTAACTAATATAAACGTATTCCCTGTAAATTCATGTAATCAGTCGGTTATTCAGTTGCAAGGGGTAAATTATACTAGTATTACAGCGGTTTCCTACACTTTTTACTTGTATTTCTATAGGTTTTACTTTATTTTTCTAAAAACAAATTCTGGAGAGATCTCCAACTTTTTATTTTTAACAGCCAATTTAAGTGCCGTCTGTTGAGGCACAGGCCTACCCTTAATGAGGGCGGTGGGCCATAGTCGTCACGTGGGCCCAAAGCGGATTGGTGACTTCACACACACCTTAGAATAAATTCTAATTCATGTGCAGGTTTCCTCGCGATGTTCTCCTTCACCGTTTGTATCTCGCTGTTTTACTAAAGTTCACAAATGTACATAACTTAAATATAAAGTCTCTATTATATTCGAACCCTCTAGTTTCGGAATAAAAGCTGCACACTAACCATTACGCCAGCGAGCTACTATCTTCTACTTGGATTGAAGTTACAAAAATATATGTAAGTGGCCGTCTGCTATGTATGATATACAGATGAAAGTTAGATATGACGCCCCTGGGATACCGATCCCTTCCTATCAGGGCTGAAGAATTTCTTGTAACTTTACATGCGACGATCGGCGGATACTCCAGGGATAGCTACAGATGTAGGTAAATAAAACATGAAGAGTTCCTCTCGCTTCAACTCGAGGAGAAAACCGAGAATAGCGAAAAGTTCTACGGCAGTTTATATTTGTATTGCACAGATTTTTTTTTTATATATTAGGGGGACCGGAAAGTAATGTCGTTTTCTTACGCTAAATACAAACACATACATTTTTAACGAGTCTTTATTTTTAATCAATGATGTATTCCCCATCATTGTCAATAACCTTTTGCCATCTAGTGAGTAAATTTTCAATCCCTGATCGATAAAAATTAATTGGTTTTTCGGCAAAATATCTAGAGATGGCATTTTGGATATCATCCAAATTTGCAAATGTTTTGCCACTTAAAAAGTGTTGCAGCGCTCGGAATAAGTGGAAATCCGATGGTGCAACATCGGGCGAATATGGTGGATGAGGCAGCACCTCCCACCCCAATTCATTAATTTTTTCTAGAGTTCGCCTTGCGCAGTGCGGTCTTGCATTGTCATGTTGGAGAATGACGCCTTTTCGGTTGACAATCGCTGGCCACTTTTCAATTAAAGATTGATTGACTCGCTGCAATTGTTCGCTGTAGAGGTCTGCAGTAACAGTTTCTCCAGGTTTCAGTAATTCAAAATGAACAATACCGCGAATACTCCACCAAACACACAAAAGCGCTTTTTTGGGGTGTAAACCTGGCTTAGCAGTACTCCGAGGGATTTCATTTGGAGAGAGCCACTGCCTTTTGCGTTTTGGGTTATCATACAGGACCCATTTCTCATCTCCTGTGATCAAGCGATCAAAAAACGCTTCTGTGTTGTGTCGTTGAAGCAATAAGTTGCATGTGATTGATCGGTTAGCCTTATTCTGTTCGGACAGATTATGCGGGACCCAAACACCTGCTCTGCTTACTTTTCCAATCTGCTTCAAATGTTCTTGGATGGTCGACCAAGGTTTGTTGAGACTGTTTGACAATTCCTCGATCGTCTGACACGGATTTGCTTCCACTTCCGCCCTTAACACGTCGTTGTCTAACGCTGATGGTCTTCCTGATCGATACGAGTCGGAAAGATCAAAATTACCCGATTTGAACCTGGAAAACCACCTTTGGCATTTACGAATGTCCAGTGCATTTGGATAAACATCGCAAATGTTTTTGGTAGCAACTGTTGCGTTATTTCCCTTGCGAAACTCAAAGAGCATGCAATGCCGGATGTGTACCTCTTCTGGTATTTGGCTGGCCATTTTACCCAAAATTACAAAAAAAAAAATGTAATTCAATTGTCTATAAGTAAAGAAATCACTATAACCTCACAATGTCTTTGGTACGCCTCTGAACAAAACAATGAGCTGACAAATGACAATCAAGTATTGGCATGCGCAGAAACGACATTACTTTCCGGTCCCCCTATTACAATGAAATGACGAAACGAGGAAGACGTTCACCTGTTGGTTATTAATACGCCCGCCAATAACGTAACAGTCGCGTGAGATGTGAGTCTCATTACTCTAGTAATTACACTAGCTACACCGAACTTTTAACAGGAACACAGTAACATTTGCACAGTGTTGTTTGTCGGTTACAATAAGCGCTGCGGTGGTATCTAGACAGTCTCCGGTAAGAGATCTACCACTAGTAAAAATGTGCAGTAGAATTATACTTTCCCTGTGCTCACTTTTATTATCGCTACTTACAACTATCAGACGTATACACTGGTGGCGGATATCCTATTCTTTTGTTCTAACATTCCTCCCATCCTGACAAAGCGGTACCCTTTTGTCATTTATTATGCGGACGGCAAATCACGGGAACATACCGTCTTCCATATTCCCATTTATGACCGATGCGAGCGAGTAACTAATTGAATAAACTAGTCCTACGTTTAACTACCTACGCTTCGACTTCACTTAGTATATTAATTTTAAATTTTATTCATATTAATAAAAAAAAAATTGTTTACTATAACAAACAGAAGCGAAGAAATAAAAAATGATATTGTTGTGATATATCTTATAAGTTTACATTGAATTGAAACGTTTCCAGATCAAGCAAAAATACTAGTTATTTTACTAATTACTCAGTAATATTTATAAATATAATATAAGGTTGGCAAATATCTCCCTTCCGCCTTTTTGTCTTTCGAATTTCGCGGCTATGTACAAAGCGCTACAGAGCTCGTATCTGGCAATACTATACATAATTTGAAAGGTCTTGACATAACCTACAAAACGACGCTATACATAATTACTATTTTGGATATTGCGTTCAACAGTTATAGACTAGTAAACATGGAGTTCACTAACGCCGAAATTCGCGCTATTTTAAAGTTTTCCTTCGTTAAAGGCAAATCCGCTAGAGAAACGTTCTGTGAGATTAATGGTGTTTTGGGGGATGGTACTCTATCACTTCGAACCGCGGAGGAATGGTTTCGACGATTCAGAGCCGGTGAAAACGACACCATGGATAAGCCAGCCGGCGGAAGACCTGTGACGACAAATACCGATCAAAGTCACCATCCGCTTCAAGAATGGGTCGAGTTCGTTCCGTTTCAGCAGCATATCGCAGGCGTTGATTCGGTCCAGAAGGTTTTTTTGCGTCAAATCATGCGGCACCCAAACATCAAGCTTTTTTTTGTATCCAGCCTTCTGCAGATGGTTTAAAATGGTTTGGTGACTAACTCCCATCTCCTGGGCGATGTCACGAGATGCCACATGCCGGTCTAACTCGATATGTAGTCCATGATTTGATCGGTATTTGTCGTCACAGGTCTTCCGCCGGCTGGCTTATCCATGGTGTCGTTTTCACCGGCTCTGAATCGTCGAAACCATTCCTCCGCGGTTCGAAGTGATAGAGTACCATCCCCCAAAACACCATTAATCTCACGGAACGTTTCTCTAGCGGATTTGCCTTTAACGAAGGAAAACTTTAAAATAGCGCGAATTTCGGCGTTAGTGAACTCGATGTTTACACGTCTATAACTGTTGAACGCAATATCCAAACTAATTATGCATAGCGTCGTTTTGTAGGTTATGTCAAGACCTTTCAAATTATGTATAGTATTGCCAGATACGAGCTCTGTAGCGCTTTGTACATAGCCGCGAAATTCAAAAGACAAAAAGGCGGAAGGGAGATATTTGACAACATAATATATAATATTTTATTTTATAATAAAACTTTGTCTTGGTAGTCTCTAAACATTTCAGCTCAACGTTTAACGGGACACTGAATTTAATCAGTTTTGTTCAATAAAATATTATTCGCATTCCCATCGTCAAGGAGTAATAAGGGCAATCAATATCTATGCAAATTTTTGGGTTTTCATGAATTCATTTAGGAACGTACTGAACTGGATAGTTTAGATCCCATAAAGACCTTGTAATATTCTTTTCATGCATATTATGGCTACCTGACGGAGAATAATAAATTTCAAGAAAATACACGAAGTATGAGTAACAGGGTGCAACGTTTGATATATTTTCAAGATATTTTTGTCTTCAATTAAGTAAAGAGACGAGCGGGACATTCGCCTGATGGTAAGTAATACGCCTGTCCATAGCAAAGTAGCGCTAGTTAATAGATTAAATGCTGCAACACATTGCGATCATCGCATGAGATATAAAATGAATTTAAGTTGCATACTGCAACATAGTAATGTTTACACACTACTGTTTAGGTTTAGCGGCAGAAATAACCGCTGCTAATACTTAGACGGTCTCCGGCAGAAAAGACCACCAGTAGATAAATAGATGATTGGTTATAACATGAAATTGCCAAGGTCTCTATTTAATTTCTATGAATGTTTATACGTCGTATTGCATCATTTATTGGTGATAGGTCTCTACAGCCGGAGACCGTTGAGGTACTGCCGCAACTTTTATTCCTCATCATCATCAGCCGATAGACGTCCATTACTGGACACTGGCCTCTCCCAAACATTTCCACATCGATTGATCCTTCGATGCAGTCAGCATGGTCTCCGGCAACGTCGGGCAGTAGAGGGTGTCGTTTGTAGGGGTCATATAGGAGAATTTGGCCCATTTCTCACCACGCTGGCCCAATACGAGTTGACGGGGGCGAGAGCCTCGTATGTTGATTAGCCGGGTGCAACACGAGCAGGTGAGGCCTCTTATACCCTTTATTAACCCAACTCCTATTGACACCGCTAAACAATAGTGTGCAAACATTACCCTGTTCCAGGTTAAAGGGAGTTGTAGCTAGTTAACTTACTGAAGTAACGAGGTGTAAAATATGTCTCAAGGCGATGAGCGCAATGTGCGCTGTGTAAATGCTAACTGGCGCTACGTTGTTATGGGCTTGTACCTACCATCAAGTGAGAGTCTCGCCAGTCGAATAATAATGAAAATAAAATTAGATTTCCTCTCTGCAGTCGATTAAAAAAAATGTAAACATTAAATATACAAATGCGACAATACTGTTTGTATTGGACGCCCGGATGCGCTCCGAGGGTATTAGAGATAATCTCTAACGATAAGGTCCTCACAGCGGTGTCCGTGTTCAGTGTTTATATAATAAAAAAAAATGCGAGTTGAGCTATAAGCATGTTTGATCTATCGCTGTTAATGTGCAAAGTTAGAAAAAAATAAAAAAATATGTGAGAACAGTGTTCAATCACTAAAGCAACATACTATTTATTATATGATACAGATCATCGAATATACCAGACAGACCATTTTTCTCAACATTGAGGCAACAGCTTTCATTTCACTTGATTTACGTTATAATAATGCCGTAGTAACTTACCGGCCTAATGGTTACAGCGTGCGGCCTTCATTCCGAAGGTCGCGGGTTGGAATCTCGGCAAGTGCCGATGAGTTTAAATATTTAGGTTATATACATTTGTGAACTTTAGTAACAACAGTGAGATACAAACGGTGAAGGAAAACATCGCGAGGAAAGCTGCACATGAATTTATTCTAAGCTGTGTGTGAAGTCACCAATCCACATGGGGCCCGCGTGGTGACTTTGGCCCTGTGCCCCAACAGTGGGGACGTAAATTGGCTGTTATGGATGAATTATGGAATGCGGTAGACGGTTAACCCTGCTAGTCCAGAATACTCCGGTTTTCAAATTTAAACAGGCGGAACACAGCGATCCTGTCATGACGGTAGATTTACAATACGCAAGAAATAACTAGTCTGCCGGAATCGAAAAAACTACCACCATCCAGACTGTTCAGAAACCTGTGCCACAAGGTAAGTGGTTTGCCACTATGCCAAAAGCTATTACATGATTGTTGACGTTCACCTGATGGTAATTAAGTTAACGTGGCGCTAGTAGCGATAGTGTATACTGCAGCACAATGTTCTAGACGCCTCGAGACATGATGCTAAGTCTTGCTACCCCTGTAATTTCACTAGCTATAACTCTTTTATTACTGGACCACAGTAAAGTCTGCACACTATTGCTTTGCAATAGGTTGCTTCTGACAAACTCCTAAGTTGCGGTGATACCTATACCTAGACGGTGTCCGCAACGAAAACCTATCACCAGTAAATTGTTACCATACTGCACCACATAGTTATCAGATGTATCAATTATTATTCTTTTAAAGATAAAAGTATAATCATCTTTACTATCAAAAAAATACTATTCATTTGAATCCTATTACATAAAATACATTTGAATGACAAACGTTATCCTTTTTCCTGCCGAGCCTTTATCGATACAGCATCCCCCTCCTTAACGAGCATCATTACTCCCCCTCGCTCTCTCCTGATAAGAGAGACGCTCAAAAATCGACAAAAGATAAATAGCCCTCACATAATATAAAGGGGGGGGCGGAGTCCGTTCACGTTCCGATATCGCCTGCTGGTTATTACCGGGAGCTATTTCCTTACAAATTGGCGCGACATGCTCGAAATAACAACGTTGTCACATTTATCCACCCCCACCTGTGTATATTATATAATGCTCTGGTGTTGCATTGTCTGACTGTACTGCTAGGAAATCAAACCACTAAAGTATTACTTTTACATTATTCTATTTTAGTTCATTGCCAGGATGGTAGCTGCATCCTTCATGAATGAATCCCAAATGCACAGATGGGAGGTCTCTGTTACCGGAGACCGTCTAAGTACCTAACACCAGCTCTGTAGTGCCGGGCTATTAAGAATAGGACTACGGTATTCCCTGCCTGTCGTATTGGACGACTGAAAGGGTTCTCGGGATCGTGAGCCTTGATGGTGGGAGCCCACCGAAGAGATTTTAGTGGGTAGAAACCCCACATAACCTTGTCTTCCCCCCAGAAGCAGGGTATCTTTTAAGATTTCCGCCGCGATAAAAAAGTACGATATATCGCAGCGCCTATTTCTATAGCAAAATCGTATTTTGATCCGTTTTGAAGAGCGCTGTATCTAATGAAATTACTTAAGTAACGAGTATCAACATCTTACGTCTCAGGCGATGAGCGCAATGTGGTGCAGGATATATAATTCTTACTAGCGCCAAGTTATAGGCAGGCGGTACCATTGCCATCAGGTTAACGTTCGTCTCGTTTTATCGTTTTTTTTTTTTTCTCAATTAAACGACGAGACAAGTGGGACTATCACCTGGTGGTAAGTCATACACCCGCCCATAACAATGCGACGCTAGTTAAGATGACATATACAGCAGCACTTTGCAATCGTCGCTTGTCACAAAGGAAATTGCGTCCCGTTACTCCAGTAATTACACTAGCCACAGCGCTCTTCCAACCGGAATACCGGACATTGCTTAACTGATTAAAAAAAATCCCGAATATACCGACGAATAAGTAACATCGATTACTTTCCGCCGGAAATCAATTGCTGTTTAATAAAATGATGTCCAGCAAATCCCACTTTATATCTCATTTAAATGTATTTTACGAGAGAAGACCAAGAGTATCAGCAGCTGCTATTTCTACTGTGAAATAGTAGTGTGCAAACATTACTGTGCTCCGGTTTGAATGCCATTATGAAGCTAGCGAAATTACTGAGGTAACGATTTTTTTATCCTACGAAGCGACCGCACTATTGAAACATTTACCTAATAGTAAATGATACGCTTGCTCTTCCAACGTGGCACACATTAGGATGTTATACACAGCACCACATTATGCTGGTCTTGAAGACATGTCGTTGCCTTTGTGGTGTCATGGTGAGGTGATCGTGTTAGCGATGACATAAAGTAATAATTTCCATAGTTTGCGCACATGCATCGCGTTGGTCAATGGGTTCAAAACCCAGCGGTTAACTGATAATGTTTCAATCAGTCGGACGACGGTCGGGTCGGAGCGCGATTATCAATAAGGTCGTCGGCCCGGTCAATTGGCGGCCTCGTATGCGTTGACAAATGTAAGGTCATGAGTTCGATTCTCGTGTGAATTGAGTGAATTGGAGCAATGGGATGTTAATAAAATTAAAAACTCCTAAATATATTTCCACTTTATTAGTTACAACGAATAGATATTTAATAATAATTATCAGTAACATCTTCTCAAAAAAAAAACAATACAATTTTTTTTGTTTATAGATACCTTGATGGCTCAGTTCGTAAGGAGATCGAACGTAATAAACATTTCGAAGAAGCAGGTTCGATTCCAAACCGAGCTTGAGCTATCGGTGAAAGAAAACATCAAGAGGAAACCAACATCAGCCATATCTCAATTAGCTAGTAATGTAGATTAAAAGCCTTGACTCTCTTTGTGAGAGAACATTGCCTTTGTTCCTTTTTATTTCATATACTTCTGAACCAGCAGAAGCGAACTGAATGGAACTATGATTGACTTATAGCTGATGTAAGAGACATGTAGTATATTTACAAAAAGACTGAATTAAATAGATAATTTCTTTATATATATAAATTTGAATGATTGCTCACCTATCGACGATACATTCTCTAATGACGACGTAAGACTTCGGGAAGGCACCGCTGCAGTCCTTGCGCAGACTCGTGCCCCAGTACCAGTCCTTGGTCTCCCTGTGCAGGTGTACCAGCTCGCCGACCTCCAGTTGAAGGTGTGCTGGTGACCTGCTCGTGTAGTTGTAGACCGCTGAAAAGAGAAACAGTACGATATAAAGCATTCTTAAATTTAAGAAGATTAAAGGTAGATACTGCACAGACGTCGCATCTTAGAGATTGATAACAATAGGAGATTTTAAGTAAATGTATGTAACTTTTTTTAAATATTTTCGTCCTTCTGTCTGTTTGTTACGTAATATCACTGCAACATCTGGAACAATTTTGACAAGACTTGATTTGACTGTAGACTCTTCACATAGATAGATAGTAAGCTGAGAGCCACTAGTCTTAAAGAGTGCAAGATCCCATTTTTCGGAATACTTTACCAGATAGTTTAGTCCAACCGTTAATGGACTGCCACAGCTGGATCTAAACCTCATGTTGAGATTATAATGATAACTATAGTTATAAAGCATAACTACTCTTAATATGTGGAAAAAATAGTTTAAATTAATATCATTGATCACTCCGATTATATTACACTATGTTTTGGATTATTTATTTGTATATCTGTCCTCGTGTTGTTACATTACATCCTCGTACCAGTGAACGCTTAAGAGTCTTTTTTTTTATTTGACAAACTCAGGAGACGGACAAGACATTCACCTGATGGTAAGTGAAACGAGGGGCCCATAACGTTACGCTATTTAGGATGATACATTTAAAACCAGATTGTTATCGTCGCCTTGAGATATAAGATGTTGAATCTCATTACTACAGTAATTTCTTTACCCGCAGGCAGTTCTAGACCCGAGGGCAGGTACTTGAGCTGTATTGATATCAATACAGTAACTGGTAACACAGACTTGCCATAGTTGTTACTAAACTGGAACAGAGTGGTATTGATCATAGAATATGTATCACATATAATCACAACTTACTATGATCCTCTTTCTTGTGATCTTTACAGTGAATCTCCGTCCCAACTTCGTGCTATATCTTTGTAAGGTTAGAAGGAAGTTTTTTCGTTAATATATAGATAGAAGTAGAATTGAGCTGGGTTTGCGTTTCCGTCCGTCACAAAGCATGCCGTTAGCCTTACGCGAAGCACACGAGCTAATTACATATAAAATGCTTCGCCATAAAAACGTAGTGTACAGTGGGCGACATCCGTTGCGTCAGGCATTGTAATTGTTTGCTAAGTGCATACGTAACCGAATATCGTATCGTTTTCATCGTATAAATATTCAATGCAATGGTTAACATATTTTATAGTATACTTTTAATTTTTGGTATCATCATCATCGTCATCGTTAGCTCAAACAGCGCTCTCTCAATAAACGCTTCGTAGCCCGATCAGATAAACGCTATTCGTACAGTTTGTTTTAAAAGGTAATCTACAGAATGATACACTGCCTTCATTATGTTTGAATTTAATTATAACATGAACAAATATAATTAGTTTAATATGATCCATTTTAAACTTAACAATGCGCATAATACCAATTGCAGATATACCGCAATGCCTAATAAAGGCTCAGCACCAATTTAGACTTAACACAATAAAGCGACCAAAATCGCTCGGCAGGGTGTTCTCGTATGGCCATTACACCAGCGAGCTATTAGATTACTCTTATTTTACACATGATCATACCGAATGGACACCATTAGTAGCACATGGTAAATAATACGCCTGCCAATTGCTGACACTTATAGAGATTGTGTACACTACACCACATTGTCTTCGTCGTCTTGAGATATATAATGTGAAATACAGTTACTCCAATAATTGTACTAGCTATTACGACCTGTAAAACAGGACACTACTCTTTAACTGCAGAAGTAGGAGGTATGGCAGTACCTGGATAGTCTCCGGCTATTGAGGCCAGTAAATGGATTCTAGACAGTTTTCCACAGTAATAAACTTCTACGTAATACCCGACTAGTTAGGATGTTCATAATGCACCACATTCCGGCGTGATTGAAACATAAGATAGTCTCGCCATCACATTCATTTCACTGGCTAAGTAACCTAAATAAAACACCGCTTTACTATAACGCTCAAGACATCCATCAAGGACTAAGATATACATGAACCGACCCACCTCCTGTACAACTACCGTGTTGCTGATAAGGGTTCGTTTTTGTCAAAATATCCTACAGAAATAAATCAAATATGTTTCCTAATACCTTTAACGCTTTTAAACAGTATCCGCAGGAGTAAATCACAGGTTCTTCAAATTGATATATTAACGCACAATTTTCACTATAAATTATGCTACACGTACAACGTATACTACACTATAGTACATTATGAAATAAATCTCTATGTTCTCACATTAGTTTATATTTACTTTAACCCATTGTACTAATTCCCGGTGATGACATATACAATAAGTATTATAAAAAAATATTTACTGGTTACGTCTCATTCTTATACAATTTGATGAAAGAGCGGCGTGATTTACGTGACTGAAGTCATACTCATAACATAGTGCAAATGACTACAAACTAAGAAAAGAATCACCATCCATAGCTTTGTGAATATGTATAAGAAATTATCACTTAAGTATCTCTACACGATATATCTGGGACCATAGAGCCTGGGGACGTGAAATTGGGTAGGAATATTCCGTTTGCCGAATGTAGGCCTGCTATGAACAGATTTTACAAAACACTCTCCCCAAAACGAGTTGCGGGATGATACGGCCGGCCGAGCGGGTAGAGGGGTTTAAAAAACAGCTAGTACTACCCAATTCTGTAATATTTTTCAGATCAGTTCAATTACAAATAAAATTCACTTTAGTATCAGTTCAAAGAAACATTTCAATGATTTTTTATTCTCAACGACGAGGCGACTGAGGGGTTATCTGACAACATGATGGTAGTTAAGATGATACACGCTCCGTTGTGCTCGTCGCCTTAAGAAAAGATGTTAAATTTTGATATTTCCGTAATTTCTCTACCAAAACGCCTTTCAAACCAGAACTCGATTAATGTTTACACACTACTGGTAGCAGGAACAACAGCAGCCGTGGCACCTACACGGTTTCCGGCAACAGAGACCTAACATCAATACAGCCGGAAGTAAACATATGTTTGCATTATTTTTTCCGGTGGAACCTACACATGGCCACCGTCTAATATGATTACTGGGGTAACAAGACTCAAGTATCAAAGTGACGGGAACAATGTGGTGCTGTACGAGATATATTATCTTAAGTAACGCCACGTTGACATGAATAGAAGTATCGTTTACCATCGGGTATTATAATAAAATCCTTTTTTGATCTCCTACAACATATAATATAAAGAAAGGATTTCTTAAAGAAATTTCTATAAAAGGATACTTTACATCAGTTATGCGGGTTAACGGATTTTATCAAGAATTCTTTTTGAAGTGACATTTCTTTTAGACCCGTGGGAATTAGATTTTTACAACGATAAAGAAAAAACGATTAATATAAATATATATATATATATATAGAGAGAGAGAGAGAGAGAGAGAGAGAGAGAGAGAGAGAGAGAGAGAGAGAGAGAGAGAGATAGAGAGAGAGAGAGAGAGAGAGAGAGAGAGGGATAGACGCGTTGAAAGCTGTAGTACATTACATGACTTCTATTAATGAGAAATTGTAGATCAATCATTCCCTCTCGTCATTTACTTTCTCGAAATCTTCTCTTTTCGTTCTTAAAATTGACGTTATTTCTATATATACAGGAATGTCTATATAGAAATTCCTGTGTCCAACAGTGGACGTCTATTGGCTGTTGATGATGATGATGATACAGGAATATGGTCTGCTGACAAAAGATGTTTTATTTGGCGTGCCAAGCAAAAATTATCATGAATCCCATTTATATTGTAGGTGACATTAAAAATTGCGAAATTTGTGAACGGAAACGGACATTGAATAAAACCAGAACTTCTTTTTCCTTTTACATAAAACGAGCGTTTTATCTTCGAAACAATTTTAGTGGTGGTGGAGAAAATAATTTATTGTAGCAAAAACTGCGCGTCTTAGATATGCAAAATGAAAAGCGCAGATTAAAATAGTAATTTATTGCGGCGGCCGGCGGGTCCTGGATTACTGCTGTGATTGATATCGCGGGAGAGGTTTTCCTGCATAATTATATCCTGATTTTATTCATTGCTGCACTCACCAAGACATGAGAAGCGACGGAACACTTCTGGATATGATCTAGGTAATCAACACCGCAGTCCCATAGTCTCAAGCTAGAAAGAATAGGACTAAGGTAAATCCGTCTGTTTTAGAAGTTTACTTAAATGGTCTATGGTTTTTGCAAATTCGATTTGTTTCCATATCTGTCGGAACAGCGAAGGCGCCAACGAAGACCTGGCTCTACCATGGAACATAATAACTCAAAGTATAAAGAGGCACTAGTGCATTCCATAGATAAATGCAAAAGCAGAGTGTCTTTAGATAATTTCCACTACGACACAATAAAAAATGTTACCACAAGAGCAGTTCATTCCGCTGTGAAATAAAAAGTTATAGCTAGTGAAATATAAGGTTTTGAGATTTAACATATTTCCTAAAGGGATGAGTGCATCATGGTATATGATCCCATGTAGCGTCATATTATTATGAACAAAAGTACTATCAGTCAAGAGTCGACCAATAAACGCCCTCCGTCAAATGTGTGGTTAAATATAGCAAAAACTTAAAGGACCTCACTAAAGCTTAAATGGATGTTAAACAACTAATTAATCTACACGACACATTTAATAAAGCATACAGAAGCAGCTGGAAAACAATTAAGAAACAGTTATATTCCTAAATTTAGCTTATTTCGTTGTGGGGACGATGGAATTTTAACTGGTTGGTATAGGGTAGTTAGTTTCTCGCTGGAGTTGTTAAAGAAAAAAAATTTTTTTTTGTATGATGTGTCAAAAACTCTTCAAGACTAGTGAACCAATTTAGATGGGACTTGTTTGTATCATCATCCGATAGACGCCCATTGCCGAACATAGGTCTTTCCAAAAGATCTCCACCCCAATAGGTCCTATACTGCCTGTATCCAACGAATTCCCACTACCTTCACCATATCATCAGTCCACTTTAAAGTGCTACAGCACCAAATATATGGTAAAAAAATTTAAATTTAAAATGCTTTACAATAGTATTATTACAAATATTATTGTTTTTTTTATAAGGAAAATCAAATTCATCTTCATTCGCAATGCCCCAAATGATTCACACATATTTAGACCATGAGAGCTCTAATAACTTAAAGCGTTTGAAAGAGACTACTTTAATCCCCCTGTTTTTAAAAATAAACAAAAAGGTGAGAATCCCGTACCCCTCGCAACAAAGTATGCCCGGTAATTAGGGTTGCCAACTCTAACAAAAAGAAAAACCCTAAAAATTTGTTCGTTTTTTGGTGTTGAGAATGAAATAAAAACTTTAATATTACTTAATTTTAATTTGACTAATATTAGACTAAGGGCTCCCGCACAACAACTCACAGGACTCAAGCCAACCTCACCAGCTCGTGGTGCAGCCTGCTAATCAACAAACGGGGCTCTGGCTCCCACCAACTCGCATTGGGTCATTGTGATGGGAAATGGCCCAAATTCCCCTATATGAACCCTTATATACGACACCTCCTAGTGTCCAGCGGTACCGGAGCCCATACTGACCGTATGTAGAGATCTTTGGTGGAGGTCTATGTCCAGTAGTGGTCGACTATAGGCTGAATATGATGATGACTATTTGAGTATATAGGTAAATATCTTCATCATCATTGCAACTGATGAACGTCCACTGCTGGACACGGGACGCTCATAAGTATAATTTTAGAATACCGGAGAAATAATTGCGTGCTTGGAGGTCGGGAAGTTAACCTTTATAACTGGAATATTCCCGGAAATTTGGGTGGGTTGGAAGCCCTAACTATAACCCACACACAGACGTAGTATATAAGAGGCGTCAATTAATATGACACAATGCGGCGGAATGCGCGCGCGCACAGACCTACACTATCGCGCGTTGAATGCTTATTGGATGTATAGAGAAGATATGTATAGAAGCGGCACATGCAATAAGACCAGCTTCTGAGACATGATAGCCAACCGTTCGGACACCACCATCGCTTCTATTTCCGCCGCCTAACAATACTGCAAAGATTACTGTTCCGGTTTAAAGGGTGCTTTAGCTAGTGAAATAACCGAAGTACAGAGGCTATATATGTCTTAAATTTTTACATGTCGGTAGGTCTGTTGCCGGAGATCTTCATAGTATGTAGTTCTACCTTTAAACAGTAGTGTACAAACATTGCTGTGTTCCGGTTTAAAGGGCGTTGTAGTTACTTTTATTACAGGGGTAACGAGACTTAAAGTCTTATGGCTGAGGCGACGAGCACAATATGGTATTGACATCCTAACTAGCATCCGCCGCGTTGTAGTAGGCAGGTGTATCACTTACTATCAGGTGATGGTCCGACTGGTCTATTCGCTAATTTAAATAAAAATTATTATAATTAGATTTTATATACACAAATAAGATTAGCAGGACGTTTGGGTTATGAAATAAAAATCTCTTAATAATATTTTGAAAAAGCTTTATCTTTACGAAGGGGTAGATAATATTTGACATATAAAAAAAAATCATAGATATAAAATTATGGTGTAGATGATCTGGTTAGTCTCACGAGATACTACATTACCAAACACTGTAAGACCTTCCTTCTTCCTTCCATTTTCCCAACTCTTGCATGTCCCAGTATCAGCCGTCAAATCTGAATTCACGCTCTTCTTACACGAGTCATCTTTCACACAATCCATCCACACTTTCTTCGGTCCTCCTCTACCCTTATAACTATCCACGTTCATTCTCATTACTTTCTCTGTTATATGCCCTTCATCCCTCCGCACAACATGCCCGCACCACGCTAACCTCTTGCTCCTCAATATCTGTCTCACTGGAGCGACTTTCAACCAAACACTAAGCCAAATCTAATAAATAAGTAACTCTACGGCGGAACCCGACACACCAGAGCACCGGGCATACGACACCAATGCTTGTACAATATAATATGGAGTATAATAATACTCCATATTATATAGTATATACATTATGGATGCAGGTAATAAGGATGTTACACTGCCGCATCTGGTGCTGCTGTTATCTGTACCATACGCTACCGGATAACATTTTTACAGCTCTATTTTTTTTAAAGGAAAAGATAAAAATGGTTCACATTAGTCCCACGGTATACAGAGGGCTTGATGATTAAGTGTATCTTGTCAAAGTTTACTGATGATAGGTCCTTTATATGTTTTTGTAGAGGAACTTCATTGGGGATGGTATGAATTGGTTTTTATGTAACTTAAAACAGACAACTATAGATGTATTCATATAATTTACTGGATAAAACGCGTGTTTATATAGTTTCCTTATCCTTTTATTCCCCTCTTTGTGGTGATCTTCAGCGCGCGGCATACTAGAGCCCCACACATAGACTATATTTTTTTTAAATTAACAAGGTCAGCGCTTGATCACGATCCAACCTAATGTAAAGAGATGATGTGATCTCTGGTGGAAGGTACACTGACTCATTAACAGCCTATATAATCTTTTCTTGAAGACACCCACATCGTATTTTTACGGGAACACCGACACCAGAGAGTTGGTCCAATCCTTAATCCTAATTCCCTAAATATCTTTGATCGTAAACTGGGGGTGCCCATAACATAATAATGGTGACTCGCCATGCGTGTAAGGTCGTCCGGTGATAAAAAGGACATGTATGTTTACAGGTGGTAGGTCTCTTTTGCCGGAGACTGTATACCTGGGTATATTTCTACCGCCAAATAGTAGTGTGCAAACATTACAATATCCCGGTTTGAAAGGCGCTGCAGGTAGTGTAATTACTGGGGTAACAAGTTTAAATATCTTGTCTCAGGCGACGAACGCAATATGCAGTGCATACCATCTTAACTAACATTACGTTGTTATGGATGGGCGTATTACTTACCATCAGGTGAACGTGCCTCTCATCTTGTCGTTTAATTACATAAAAAAATGATGGAGGTATGGTATTGTATACAATATATATCAAGTAGACTAGTCTCCTTTTTGTATATTAGTTCTGAATATACAGAAAACATATGGAAAGGTGGGACCTTTCCCACTTCCATATATTTTCCTCTCCTATAGTTCATTACTTTATTCTTCTCTCTTTTGTTCTTTGTACTCGAATTGATAAAAAAATTGTCGATCAACCGCTCCCTGTTTAATATATCATTACCTTACAAATTAACTAAAATACAAAGTATCACCTTCTACCGCGTGTGAAGCCCACGAATTAGTTCATAAACCACCCTAACAACAAACTGCTTCTGCAATATTTACAACACCTTGCCGAGAAAGCTGTTTCAGATATAAGATATACGAGAGATTTTCTCGTTGGTCCAGCTTTTATTTTAATTCGTAGTAGTCGCAGTAACAGCATTCTAAGTTAAGAGGTCTTTGTGAGTATCACGTACGGAGGCGCGTCGACGGAGTGCTTAATTTCGTTAATTGTGTCGCCCAACGGTATTTATATCGGAGGGTCGCTGCCGACCCACGGGCGGACAAATTACGGACCGTAAAGCCTTTGTCAGGGCCCAGCGTGTTCAGTGAACACAAAATATATATAAAAAAATTAAATGAAATGGATATACTGGCAATCGGTCTCTGCTGCCGGAGACGTATGTACCACCGCAGCACCTGTTTCAGCTGACAGTACTGTGCAAACGTAACCGTGTTCCGGTTTAAATGGTGCCGTAGCTAATGAAATTACTGGAGAAATATATAAATATCTTATGTATCAAGGCAATGAGTACAACATAGTGTTGTTTGTATACAATCCTAACTAGGGCCACGTTGTTATTGACAAGCGCATCACTTACCATCAGATAAATGTTTAACTCATCTCATCATTTTGTTTAATAAAAAAAAACAAGATTTTCAATTTAATATTTCAAAAATTTTCAATCTCTCTGGTTTTATTACCTGGTGATAAAAATATCGGGAAGATATTATGACTAATATATAATAACACTGTAACCAACGTGTTCATCTATGCTCGTACAATTGGTAACTGGTGGTAGGTCTTTGTTGCTGGTGGCGTAAGTAGGTACCACCGCAGCTCCTATATCTGCCACCAAACGGTAGTATGCAAATATTTACACACCACTGTATAATAGTGAAACAATAGTATAACTATGTTCCGGTTTAAAAGGCGCTATAGCTAGTGAAATTATTGGTGTAACGAGATTTAATGTCTTAAACGAGATATTTTGCTGGTATGTACGGCATATTTTTATTAAAATACTGTATTAAAAAAAAATAATAAGGGCTAAATATCCTACTCAGGTTTCCTCAAGGAGCTACAGAATATAGTTCTGCAATGGTGTGAAATGTTTTCTACGAGGTAAGCGATGAGGTTGCGATATGCCTTTAGTAGTGCGGCCGTCTATAGATTTTTTTTATAATCCTACAAAACGATGACACGAAAAGGACGTTCACCTGAAGGTAAGTGATACGTCTACCCATAATAACCATTACATACATAAAGCTAATTAGAATGGTTACATAGCACCACATTGTGCTCTTCGCCTGAATAGATGTTGGGTCTCGTTACCCTAATAATTACACTACCTACAGCGCGCTACAAACCGGAACAGTAATATTTGCAAATCACCTTTCGGCGGCAGGAATAGTAGTAGTAAATAAGCAGTAGGTTTCGCGGATTATATAAAGTAAATATACAGATCTGAAGAATGACACCGGAAGCTGAAGTTAAGCCTGCATACCATCGCGTTTCGCGCTTCCCTAAATTCGCACCAGCATTATGCGCGTGGCCCCATTCCCCACCTGAGGAAGTCCAATTGCGAGCTATGCTGTCCTCACATAGAACGATGCCGGCGTGGTACGAACCGAACCCAGACCTTCGATATATATATATGTATATGTAAATAGATTGGGTTATAATAAAACATTACGTACGTCGGACGACGTATGAGGATAGAATGATGGAATCGTTCACCTGATCGTAAGTGATATGCCCCCCCATAACAACGTGGAGCTATCTAGAATAATATTCATAACACCGCACTTCGCTAGTCACCTTGAGACATAATATGGCAAGCCTCGATACCCAAGTAATTACATTAGCTACAACGCCTTTCAAACCGGAACACAATAATATTAGGCGCTGCGGTGGTATCTACCTAAATGCTTCCAGAAACGGAGACCTACCACGAGTAAGTTATCCAAAGCGGCGTTACATGATTGTGATAAAGGAGCCTAAAACAAAATGGCGCTAGTGAATATGATGGCTCGTCGCCTTCAAACTATTATTATAAATATTATGATATTGTCTTATTCTAAATAATTCACTTGTTACAACTACCTTCATTTCAGACCAGAGTTATATTTGCACATTACTGTTTGTCAGCTGCAATAGGAACTGCGATGGTATCCAGCTGATCTCCGGCAATAGAGACCTACCACCGGTAATGCCACCATTATTTAGAACTTTTGTCCCTAAAATTGCATGCTCGTAAGGAATGAGGATAAAGTATTAAATTTGAGTATTTCACGGTACTGTTGTTATTCTGCAAACACCAACTTTCACATCCCACGCAATCAACTTATTACTGGTAAACCAGTTTGGACACCACTTGCCATCATTTTTACATCTCCCTCACATTCGCAATGTTTGATCAATCGTGCAATGGCTAAAACTAACCAGATAAAAGCGGCAGTAAATGGCTCATCATCGTTACCACTATACGACTGCACTAGGAAAGAGGAGTGGCGACGTGTTGTGTGACCACGACCACTCTGTCAAGAGTGATACCGACGAAGAAGAAGAAGAATAATGGCTAAGTTAATAAAATACTGATGGTAGGTCTCTGCTGCCGAAGACCGTCTAGCTACCACCACAGTTTCTGTTTCTGCCGCCAAACACTAGTTTGAAAACATTACCATGTTCCCGTTCAAAGGATATTGTAGCTGGTGAAATTACCGAGGTAACGAGACTTAATTCAAGCCTAATGTCCATAAGCACAATTTAGTGCAGTATATATCATCCTAACTAGCCACGTTATACGCAAATGTATCACCTAATATCAATTATCTGTCGTGTGACATGTAGTCTCGGGATACTTAGAATAGGACTAAGGTAAGCCATGCTAGACGTAGAAGGCGACTAAGAGTCTTCGGATTCTCGGGCTTTGAAGGTTAAGGCCTTTATTGCCTACTAAGCGAGCCCGAGGTCGACAGACGAGGTGGTCTCATTCATGTCGTAATATAGCGAGGGTGCCGACGTTTGCAAATCTTAGGAGTTCCCGAGAAGCCGAGAGGGGTTTTAGTGGATACAAATACCACATAACCTTGTGTTACTTCCAGAAGCAGGGTATCTTTCAGAAGATTCCCCCCACAACGAAAAAAAACTGTGTTCCCTACAGCGAGTATTTCTGCCACATATCATTACTGAGGAAACTACTGTATTCCAGTTTTAACATATTATTATAACCTGTCACCTATTTTCTTTGAAGACCCATTTATAAACATGAAAGTAAATTGATAGCAAAAACTGAACGTCTATTCTTAGTATATCCTTAAAAGTACAAGTTAGGTTCAAGTACAAGATCTGGAATAGGAAAGTTGAGTAGAAAAGCGATAGCTATAACTCTTTATAGACAGATACGTATAGAAAAAAAACTATAAAGAATAATCAGCAACATTCCTTGGCCACGACCTCGATATTAAGAGTGAATGGCACACGACTTTGCTGATGGTAGGCCACTGTTGCCAAATACCATCTATGTAGGTATCACAGCTCATATTTCCAAATACCAGTATACAAACATTACTGTGTTCTGGATTGAAAGATGGTGGAGCTAGCAAAGTTACTAAAGCAATGAGACTGGTCTTTTGTGCAGTGTATATCATACTAACCAGCACCACGTTGTTATGGGCAGGCCGCTTCACTACCATCGGGTGTGTCTTCCATCTCATCGCTTCGTTGAATAAAAAAGCGATCATCAGTTCCGCCAGTTTAGGAGTAACGACGCTTAAATCAGATTTTATTCAAAGAAGCGTCGAGACGAGCGGGACATTCACCTGATGGTAAATGATACGCCTGCCCATAATAACGTGGCGCTAGTTCGGATGATATATACTGCACCTAATTTCCTTCATCGTCAAGACACATAGGATATTATGTCGCGCTATCCCACTATTACATGATTAGCCCTACTATAACACTAGCTGCAACGCCCGTCAAACCGGTATATTATCGCAATGTTTGGCGGCGGAAGTAGGAGCTGCGATGGTACCTGCCTAGATAGTCTCTTGCAACAGAGTTCTCACCACCAGTGAAAGACTTACATACTAATTCTTTAATATCGTCTTAGTTAACTCAGTAGTTTAAATATACCATATATCATAGACAGCCGACAGACGTTCACTGATGAACATAGGCCTCCTCCAAATTTCCCGCAACGATCGGTCCTCCGCCGCCCGCATAGTCAGGCCCCAGAGACCGTCGTTTTTAGGTATTCATAAGGGGATTTTGGGCCACTTCCCTCGACGGTGACCCAATGCGGGTTGGTGGGAGCCAGAGCTACATATAATTATTAGCAGATTGCACCACGAGTAACAGGTTGGCTTTGGTCCCGTGAATCGTGCGGGACCCCTGACACCCCCTAGCAGAAGTACAAGTGGCTTAACTGGTTATGTATGTGTTTATTTATAATTTTTGTAATATCGACGATTGAACGACGAACCGGAAACGCTTTGTTTATCAACAACTACTACTATAGTTTTGTTATAAAGAATATATCCTCAAGTTGATTTATTACTTGTTTTGTTGCAGTTGGTTTTAGTCGGTTAGCCGCAAACGAGCGAAGCGGTGTACATCCTGCCGATTACATGAGGAAAGGTAACAGGAAACGTGATGGTACTGTCCGCTGAACGTCACGCGACGAACAAGGCTGTGACCAAATGCGCACAAAGCTGCCACCACACTGGTCTCACGGTCCATTTCGCGTCACCTAACGATGTTCACGGATTCCCCCTTACACTCTAAATTGACAATGATGAATTCACTGAGGGATACACCGATGACACAGTGAGGAATTCGTGTCACAGGATGTGGTAGCGATAGCTTGGATACGATTTTTTTTATACGAAAACGAAAGCGAATCATTCAGTTAATGTAGTGTACCTGCCCATAACATGACGCTGGGTAACTAGGTAGAATCATATACACCACACCTCATTGCTAGTTTCCTTCATACATTACAAGTTAGGTGTCAATACTCCAGGAATTTTACTAGATACAGCACCCTTCAAATTGGAACACAGTAATGTTTGCACTCTACTGATGGCTACTCAGATAGAAACTGTGATGGTACCTAGACGATCACTGGTATCAGTAACCAACCAACGGTATATCTATTATAAAGATTTTCATCACAAAATAAATTTACATTCACACATCCTGATGACTTACTATAACATTAACTTAGTCACCAAATTAAATGAATACAAAATAACTTGATTTTGCAAAGGGCTGACTATACTTTTTATAAACAATTACGATTATTATTTTTATTATATAACCTAGTGTTTACTTAAAACCTCATCTGGTAAGTAGAGATATAATCTAGGTGATACAGATCAGTAGTCTAAAAGAAGCCTATTCCTTCTACTTAAACTCCTGTCCTTCCTTTCTTATTACCAAAAAGACAGTACCTTTTTTCAAGGTCATGTAGCATAATAACTTTGAAAAATTTGCAAATTGTAACAGTTTTTTTAACAATGGAGCAATAATTGTCTAAATCGTTTTAGCGTCATCGTCAATTAAATAAGATGCAGCCCACCAGATGGCAATAGCAAATAAATCTTCATAAGGTATTTCCTCATTTAAAGCTGGGCGCAAGGCCCTGTACTTGACCCCAAAAGTGTGCTCTATTACGACAGATGTACAACACACTGACTGTAGTTATAAGCAGCATTTATTAGAGGCTAACTATAATTGGTATATATATATATATATATATACTTGGTAAGAATGATTGAAAAAATCAGTGCAGGTCGACCTGTGAGGAACAGTGTGATAAGGAAGCGGTGCGGTGTGGTTGAAGATGTAGTGACAAGGATAGAGAAAGGGATGCTTAGATGGTTCGGCCATGTCGAAAGAATGGATGAAAGAAGATTAACGAAAGAAATATACAAGGTAAGAATGATTGGAAAAATCGGTGCAGGCCGACCTAGACGGATATATTCCGATCAAATCTGAGATGTCCTAAAGAAAGGCCGGGTCAAAAGCACTCGCAACCGACGAGCGTGCATGAAGACGCTTATGAAAGTGGAGGAAGCGAGAGAGGTGTGCCAGGATCCTAATTCTTGATGTAGACAGGGCTGCAAGCTACAGCGGCTCTTACAGCTCATCTGACACTGGGCTCGTGGACCCGGATCCACGGCATGAAAATGTGCCAGGATAGTAGCAGGTGGAGAGAGGTGGTCTCTGCCTACCCCACTAGGAACGAGGCATGATATATATGTATATGTATGTATACTTGCTGTTCCCCATCTACTTTGCTAACTGTAATATAGAATTAGGCTTGAAATTGTCACTTTTTTTACAACTCCCTTTGGGGAAGGAATTTCGCAAAATCCATTCTTAGCTGACTTCTAAATGGTTGAAGCAATACTCTATCAAATTTTGCGTATTTATCACTAACGGTTTCAGAGATCTTGTGATGACCCTATGGATATGTAGCATTTATACATTTTATTTATTACACCGATGTTCTACATTTCTGTCTCCCATGGTAGACTAACAGAGAATGCCATCTAGGCATTAAGTATCCCCATTGTGTCATTTATCCAGAAGTTTCATAGGTGAGAGTAAATACAATAAGATTTTATATTTGTTAATGTGTAATGCAAAAGTTATACTGACAGGTACTATTTAGTTCTTTTTTTACAAGTATTAACACAATTAGCTGTAACAACTTTTACAGTGTTATCAAACTTCGAGTTGTTAAGCCCAGAAATCAAGATCTAAAGGATATTTAGTGCACATTAAAATATTATCATAAAAATATGTTGAACTATATAATAGTTGATCTAGTCCAGCTAAATTTTGAATGTAGGTAACACAAAGAGAAATTGATGTCTGTCATAGATAGTTACTGAATAAAACACCAACTTATATCCAAATATGCATAAGCATAGCATTTAATAACTGCAATATTTAATAAAAAAAAGTCACACATCCGTTGTATGATTGATAGTAAGAGAGACTGAAGCTAGAGCATGCACAATGTTCATTGAACTGTGTGTAAAAAAAATGAATTCATTTTCTTCAATTAATTACATTGTCAATATAACACTGCTGTATCAGTTAGGTTCATATTATTAATATTCTTATACAGTCAGGCAAATAATTCCAACTTAGACAGGATAGGAAACTTTAAAAACAGTTGAATGGAGATTTGGAAAGAATTTATAACCAAACTGCCTTCTAATTGGTTCCCAAATGACACTAAACTTCAATAAATTAAGCCATGATTGCTAAATTTGCCATACTGACTTCAAGATTCAAGTGAAAAAAAACATTGCTAGGAAAACCGCATGTTGATAAAACAATAATTTTCATTGAAATATATAAACAAAATGCACTTCACAAGCATGGGTTTAAATAGCCTTCTTTTGTTATGAGAGTGTCCTGAGCCCTAACATTGTGGATATTAAAAAAGCTGCATATTATTTTTTATATTAATCTTAATTCTGTCAGCTTTAAGAGCAACAAAACATTTAAAATTTACACAATACTACTGAGCTAAATTCATAATAACATATCTATTGCTTACAAGGCCAGCAGTTTAACAGTACATTTTGTATACTGTTAAGCAAAACAATGTGATTATTTTTTTTTAGATAAACTACATTTAGATTAACTCAATTATTCTAACAGGCTTTAAAAAAATACAATTGACTATTTATTCCAACTGGAATGAATTTTTTTGGTGAAATTTTCATTAACATGTTTAATACTTAGCATCTAAGTATTTACATGAAGTAGACTGTAATGAATTTAACACCTATGAAAGAACTAAATTGATCACAATGAAAAACCTTTTGAAAAACGTACTATTAAAAATTTATGATATATTAACATGTTCCATGAGTGCAAAATAAGGAATTAATATCAATAATAATTATGAACTTCATTACTACAACATTTTTCTATACTTATGTTACTGTTGCCATATAATTTATGGCTTATCAATACGTATTTAATCATACATCAAGGGGAGTGGTCAAATAATTCATTAAAGATAAAAAGTTGTTTCATAAAATCATAACAATAGAATAGTTCCATCCTGCTAGAAACCAGGATGGAACTGATAGTCGCGCGGGGAATGAGACAATGTTTATATTTATCTAAACTCCGCGGGAGGGAAGTCCTACCAACGATTAGGAAACTCAAAAATTACTCTTATTTTACTAAACACAAACATAGAAAAATTTTAAAATAAATCACTCACCGACAGCATAACATACTTCATTTTCGAGTTTTTTCCACACAGTCATTTTATATCACACCGATTTATTTAAAATTTTTAATAAAATACTGGGATCGTCATTTTTATCTCACTGAAAACTTTGTCAAAACACGATGTCTATGGACATCGGTAGTGCGGCAAGTGACGGTTTATAGCGTGACCGTTTCGCACTGTCTATGGATACCGATTTTTTTAATCTGTTACAGTTGTATAATTTATTATGTTAATATTTAACTAACTATTACAACCTTATTATCAAAACTGGTAAAATAACACGTAGAGACTTTATAAAATATAAATTTATTTTTCTTGTAATATAATAAAACAAAACATGTTTTGATCCTAGATTAGAAATTCGAGCGCTTTTAAGGAACAAAAGAAAATTTATATCAAAATAGCCACTTTACTTATGGATCCTTGTATAAATTCAGAAGTCGCATTGTTCGCACACGACATTATAAATAAAAAAAGAACTTACTTAATTTCTGACTTTTTCGAAAAGAATTAACTTTGTTATTTTTAAATTATTAGCACTTCATCCGTCACGTAGTCACTTAATTGTTCTGCAGGTTACTCGGAACAAGAGACAAGAATGCATTTTTGTTCTTACCGTTATTTCTTGATGTAAGCAGTGTCAATAATTATATCGATTATTTTAGCAAACTTTATTTTTTTATATATAATACGTATTACTAATCAAAGTTATACTATTATTAATGAAATATAAAAAACACACAGACTTATTTAAAATAATGAAAAGATATGTTTACAGTTGTTCGAGTTAATAAAATTTAATGCTGATAGGTCTTACCGTGAGACCGTGTAGATGGGTACCACCGCAGCGCTTATTTCTGCCACCAAAAAGTACTGTGGGAAAGTTACTGTATTCCGGTTTAAAGAGCGCTGTAACTAGTGAAATTACTGGAGTAACGAGAGTTAACATCTTATGTTTTAGGACGACGAACGCAATGTGGTACTTTGTATAACATCATGACGACCGCCACGTTGTTATGAGCAAGCGTATTACTTACCATCAGTTGAACATCCTGCTGGTCATATCGCTCAATTGAATCAAAAAAAAATATTAAATTAAAGTTTAGTTTAGACAATGATTACTTTCTAAAATCATTACAGTTATTTCAGCCACAATTCATATAAAATGTTACGCTAAATGACTTGGTAAACACAACGTTACAAGCAAGTTTTAAACGGTTTGTATTTGAGTTTGCGCCGTAATTACTACAGTCTGGTGTTCAGCGGTAACTAATTATTTAACTTTTAATATTTAACTCGCAAACAGGTAACAAGACTTGTGAAATCAGTAATTCTAAAACTTTATTTATATACGAGATTGAATTGGTATATTAAGCATTTCATATGTTATGTAATTCTAACTAATAAAAATATTTATCGATTGTAAGTAATGATAACATTTGAAAAGATAAAAAAAACAGTTAATTTTTTAAAATTTGTTGTAGATATGTGTATGTGTGTGTATACTTGGTGTTAGGAGATAGCTTCCGAAAACGAAGACAGACGATAGTACTAATGAAACCTTTGATGATGGGCAGTATTAATAACGCTCCACCAGGTTAGTACAGCTTAATGAAATGATAGTAGTGGTAAAGTAATGAATTTTTTATGAAACTAAGTATATATAATTAGAGTATTTATTTCATTCTTTACACTGACATCATTCTTTTTTAAACATTACTGAAGACTACATATAGAAGTAATGTTTTATACAAGAAGATTAAAGTTACTGTTTGAATTTTTTTTTATACATTTAAGTGACGCGAAAAGCGGGACGTTCACCTGATGGCAAGTGATACACTACAATAAATTGCGCTCGTCACCTGACGAGATATTGAGTCTAGTTGCCCCAGTGAATACCCCAGCTACAGCGCCTTTCAGTCCAGAACACAATAATGTTTGTCGGCTGAAATAGGAGCCGCGGTGGTACCTAGACGGTTTGTGGCAAAAGAGACCGTTTTTCTTTGATTTGGGGGGAAATCCTCGGAAGATACCGTGCTTCTGGGGGGAAGTCAAGGTTATATGAGATTCTTACTCACTAAAACCCCCTCAGTGGTCTACATCAGTGCATTCGGAGAGGCTTCGGGATCTCTTATAGAACGCACCGGTGTTTGCACTTTGTATTACACGTCTTTGAGGAGGAGCCTAACCCTCCTAAGCACCATCGCTGAGCCATACGCTGTCCCACGCAGGTTCGCTTGTTAAGCGATAAGGGCCCTAACCTCCAAGGCCCGCGAAACACCTAGACCCTTTTAGTCGCCTTCTACGATAGGCAAGGCTTACCTAAGTCCTATTCTTACTACTGGCAACAGGGACCTTTCATCAGTTTTGTTTGTATCATCTGAGATCATATCGCTTTCAATGATATAGAAAAGGGTTAATGGAATTTCTTGAAGAGATAACTTTAACAGCGATACTAATTAAGAAACTATATGTTTTATCGTTTTCATGGAAATAACAAAATTTGAATATATGAATGAAAACGTATAGTAAATAATATTAACTTTGATCTAACTAGATAACTAAGATTGTGTTTACTTTATACTTATTACAATAATAGCAAAACTATTTTCAAATTATTATGCTAATGCACTATACAAGGCGCTGCACAAGTTAAATAGAACATGCAAATCTATGATAAGTTTTTTAGCCGTCGCCATTATTTTAAGCTAAAACAGAATATAGTATGTATCACATTCAAATAGAATTTGAAATTCTTGGCTCTTGCTCAATATGTTAATATCAGTTGAAATATGCTCGAAGTATTGCCCAAATGCATCGTTAACGTTTATAAGCAACTCCTGGACACACGAATACACTCCGACTTTATGCCGCTATAACAAACATAATAGAAAATGTATTTTGTGTTTGCTCCTCCTACAATGTAATTGTTAATAATAAATTAATATAGTCCTAATTCCAGTGCACAGCTGGTTAACGGCTTTGCTCATAGATCATACTAGCTGTTGCCCGCCCGCTTAGCTAGCCGTAACATATAATTAGACTTGAAATGTCTTTCTATATTAACCGTTGCTACATCAACCGTATATATAATATCAAACAAAAATGTTTATAAAAATCAAATACCAATCTTTGAAATTCAATAAATAGCCTATAACCATCTATTAATAATTCCGTATCGAGTGCTCATGTTGCCGTGCCGACGCGGTCACTTCACGGAATTGGCGAACAAAGAAAACCCATTTCGATTATATATATAATATGTCGGAGATTAGAGGACGCAACGTCATATTTTATTCGATTGGGGGTATTCCGATATAGTAGTGGGTAACACTGAGGTTGATTTGTTAAATATCAATGTAATTTCGAGGAAGGTTAAAAAGAGAAACACGGAGCGGAAGCGGACACTCTTTCGGAGAACAGGTGGCGGTGAACAGGAGTATAGCCGACCGTACTACTTAGTCGCTGTATAATCGGTTTGTTGAATTAAGGACCTATCGGGTATTATGTCTTAATATCCACAATACTTGAAGATCGGAGGGACGAACAACGTCCACATTCAACCTCCCTCTCTTCGTTATATAGAAGTTATTCATGAAATCGCCAAAAACCTTTTCATTTCGCATTGTTTATGCGGTTGCTATAATGACGGCTGCAGAAAGTCCTTTGTGGTCTAATTACATATTACGGCGGGCAAAGCGCACAAAGTACAACGTATTCATGTGTTTTTTTTTTGTTAAACTTTTTCGACGTCACAAAAAGAAGTTTTACTTAAAATGCCTAGGTACTCATGAAAAGTGAGGTACTTATTGTATCAATTTCAGTGTATATATGTTAATATTTATATATATGAAAGCAAATATAAATATCTTCTTTTTATACATTTGTTGGTAGGGGCTTCTTTCGATTTGGTTTTGATCGGATTACATTTCTGCGTCACATTGCACAGGCGTCGATAACACCTGAGCGCTGGCGAACTGCCAGACTACATGTATCTCCGTTCCAGCAGCTCCGAAGGGCACACCAGCGGAATAAATGATCGAGGAATTGTTATAAAAAAAAGGTAAATATCATGTAAGTGTTTTATTTATTCAGTACACCGCGAAGTAACTACAAAGTTATTCAGGTTGATAGAACTTTTCTAAGGGTGGAAACAAATGATATAAATCTTGGATGTATAGAGTTTAGTTTTTGCTATGAAAGGGAGATGAGTAAAAGAAAATAAGCTAATCTTACCAATGGTACATCTCACCGCATCTCATCTTTTCACACTAGATGTTTGGCGGTAGAAATAGGCGCTGCGGTGTTATCTACCTAGATGGTCACCGGCGAGACATACCACCAGTAAAAGACTATGTATTCAGGCGACGAGCGTAATATGGAGCTGTGTATATTATCCTTACTAGCGCCACATTGTTATAGGTAAGCGTATCAATTACCATCAGGTAAACGTATTCCTCGTCCCGTCGCTTCGTCGAAAAAAAAACATGCTGTATATTTTGGAAGTTTTGTTTGCTTTCATTGGGGCAGGATTCAAACACAGATAAAGGAGGTAGTTTGTGATTGATGATAGAGAAACAAATTTATATAGGAGATTCGTTTGCTTAAGTCTTCCACCATCAGTTCAGGAATTAAATATAACATCAGCATCCAGGCAATCATCTTACAGAAGATTGGTTAATATTTAACATACTTGAAACTAGTAGATTAGCAAGACGTTAATTTGATGGTAATTGATACGCCTGCCTATTAAATAAGTGATGATAGTGAGAATGATACACATAACACCACATTGTGCTCGTCGTCTTGAGTAATAATATGTAAAGTCTAATTACCTTAGTAATTTTATTACCTTTAAACGCCCTTCTAACCTGAATACAATATAGCCAGTCTGGCAACAGAGACTTACCACCAGTTAAATGTCCAATCTCTGTTGCCGGAGACCGTCTGATCGACACACAGTCCTGTGCTAACGTTACCATGTTCAGGTTTGAAGGGCCTTCTATCTAGTGAAATAACCGGGTTAATAAGACAACATTTTATTTTTCAAGGCGAAGAGCAAAATGTGGTGTATATCATTCTTACTAGCGCCATTTTGTTTTAGGCAAGTGTATTACTAAGAGCCCGCTGACGATACTGCTTACAGTGGACCTTGTGAAAAAGCTTCAAGTTGCACAGAGAGCATTGGAAAAGGGAATCAGTCCAAAGATTCCAAAAGATTCTAGCGTCAAGTGGCCATGGGCAGGACACTTCGCTCGAAGGAATGTCAACCAATGATCCGACGACGTGGTGAAGGTTGTGGGAAGCATCTGGATGCGGGCAGCGGAGGATCGATCGATGTGGAGATCTTCGGGAGAGGCTGATGATGGTGATTACTATGAGATAAATGTCGATTTGAATGTTGTACATTATTAATAGACAATGATACCCTAAATGGCCAGGCGAGCTGGTGGTGAATGAGAAATGGAGCTTTATGGCAGTGTTACCTGAATAGGCGTTTGTGTAAAAATCCTTGTTTATCGCTGAATTTCAGGCCGGTCATGAGAACAAACGTCTGCGTAATGAACCGGGGGTGGACTGAAGAGGATAGGGAGTAGGGGGTAGGGGTGGCAAGTCCGCTCAATCAGATAAGTTTTGTTGCGAAACCATTTCTTGAGATGATTACGTACTTTTCAATATTGTCTAAAATCGAAACGTTAATAACTTACCTGGTGGAAAGTTTCTATTGTTGAAGATTGTCTAGATAAAGAATAATGTATTAAACATAACCGCGTTCCGGTTTGAGACACTGTAGCTACTGAAATTACTGGGGTATCGAAAGTAGTAGGTTTCTGTGGTCCGTCTTGGTGGGCACCACCGCAGCGGCTATACCTGCCGCCAAAGAGAACTGTGCAAACATTACTTTATTCCGGTTTGAAAGACGCTGTAGCTAGTGTAATTGAGGTAACGAGGATTAACATCTTGTCTTAAGATGCCAAGCAATGATGAGGTGTATACCCTCACCAGCGCCACGTTGTTATGGGCGGGCGTGTCACTTACCATTTTGAATCGATGGACGTCCGCAGCCTTCCATGGGTCTCTGGTAATGTATCCCACAGAACATTAATCGCGTGTTTATTATACACAAATTACAAAATTACATATAAATAAGATATACTTTTTTTAGCTTTGTGCTTAGAAAAATTGATTCAGGTCCTTGTTCTTCATGAGAACAACAAAGGAACGGAACAAACTTGCCGGCATCGGTGTGTCGAAAAAAGAGTGAATAGGGCGTTAAAAAGAAAAATAAAATATTAGCTTAGCTTAAAATAAGCACTATGCTGTCCTGTGCCAACAAAGACTCAAAGGACTGTCTGGAAAAGCATTTTTGGGAAACTAGAAGGCAGACATACTCAAGGAAAATCATCTACCACACGGATGGAAACTTTTAGGAAGGTGGTGGTATACATCGTGCGGTCCACTGTACTTATGACCCCGTTCAATGGAGACTGCTCGTGCGTTGTCACGACACTCAGCAGTGAAGGATTAACGAAGAAGAAGACTGTTACTATGTTAACGTTATAGACCACTCAAAATCAGGTGCAAACGTGGTCCTTGCCGATTAAAAATAAGACCATGATATGTATGTGAGGTCTTATCGCATTGACAGCCATCTTTTCCAGGTAATCCACCAGAAAAGATGATCTCATGGTAAAGGTGCCTACTAGTGCTACACCATTGCTGTAATCCGACATTCAAGATGTAGGAGTCGGAATATTCTGGTCGAGATTAACCATCCACAGTCCCATTGTCATTTATCACGAGATATAGACTCTAAAGACCATGAAAACACCTTAATATCCTCACTAGTGGAACCCGGACCTTCTGTTGCAGTGAGGAGTCAAGGCTATTCCTTAATCACACTGATCTTATAAATCTGTAGTTCTTGGAACCCATCGGTTTCTTTAGGATGTTTCCCTTTATTGGAAGCTATAGCTGATTAGGAATCGAACCCGCTCTCATCGAGGCTTACAACGCGTTAACTGCGTTACAAGCTAAGCCATCACGACTTCAGTATTATTAAACGATACATACAAAAATCTTTTTTTTTATTTAATTAAGTGACGAGACAAGCGGGACGTTCACTTTGATGTTGAGTGATAGGACTGCCTATAACAACGTGGCAATAAGATTTTATTCACTGTACCGCATTGTGCTCGTCACTTTGAGATATAAGCCCTCCTTCGTGATATAGACATAACTATATCACGAGCTATAGCGCCCTTTAAACCGGATCACAGTCACATCTGCACAGTACTGTCTGTCGGCTGAAATATTTGCTGCGGTGGTACCTAGACCTACATAATATAAGGTTGGCAAATATCTCCCTTCCGCCTTTTTGTCTTTTGAATTTCGCGGCTATGTACAAAGCGCTACAGAGCTCGTATCTGGCAATACTATACATAATTTGAAAGGTCTTGACATAACCTATAAAACGACGCTATGCATAATTAGTATGCATAGTTTGGATATTGCGTTCAACAGTTATAGACGTGTAAACATGGAGTTCACTAACGCCGAAATTCGCGCTATTTTAAAGTTTTCCTTCGTTAAAGGCAAATCCGCTAGAGAAACGTTCCGTGAGATTAATGGTGTTTTGGGGGATGGTACTCTATCACTTCGAACCGCGGAGGAAGGGTTTCGACGATTCAGAGCCGGTGAAAACGACACCATGGATAAGCCAGCCGGCGGAAGACCTGTGACGACAAATACCGATCAAATCATGGACTACATCGAGTTAGACCGGCATGTGGCATCTCGTGACATCGCCCAGGAGATGGGAGTTAGTCACCAAACCATTTTAAACCATCTGCAGAAGGCTGGATACAAAAAAAGCTTGATGTTTGGGTGCCGCATGATTTGACGCAAAAAAACCTTCTGGACCGAATCAACGCCTGCGATATGCTGCTGAAACGGAACGAACTCGACCCATTCTTGAAGCGGATGGTGACTGGCGACGAAAAATGGATCACATACGACAATATCAAGCAAAAACAGTCGTGGTCGAGCGGCCAAGCCGGATTGACGGCCTGGAAGGTTTTGCTGTGTGTTTGGTGGGATTGGAAGGGAATCATCCACTATGAGCTGCTCCCATATGGCCAGACGCTTAATTCTACCATCTACTGCGAAGAACTGGACCGCTTGAAGCAGGCGATCGACCAGAAGCGTCCAGAATTTGCCAACAGGAAGGGTGTAGTGTTCCACCAGGACAACACCAGACCACACACTTCGTTGATGACTCGTCAGAAGCTACGGGAGCTCGGATGGGAGGTTTTATCGCATCCACCATATAGCCCGGACATAGCGCCAAGTGATTACCACCTGTTCCTGTCCATGGTGAACGCGCTTGGTGGTGTAAAGTTGAACTCAAAAGAGGCTTGTGTAAAGTAGCTGTCCGAGTTCTTCGCAAATAAGGAGGGGGGCTTCTACGAGGGAGGTATTATGAAGTTGCCGTCTAGATGGAAACAGATTATCGAACAAAACGGCGCATATTTGAACTAAATCCGATCACTGTAACACTTTTTATAAAGCATTGAATAAAGAGCAAAAAAACGGAAGGGAGATATTCGCCAAACTAATATATATAATTCCCATTTGATCGTTGAAGTGAGTTGAAAGTGATTGGCTTAATTCGCGTAACTTGTGCTTAGCACTAGTTAAGGCTAATTGCTCGTAACTTATGTTCCACTTGCAATAACTTAAATGGAATTAATAGGCAATTTTAGCGTGCGTGGCGCGGCCCGATGGGTTCAGCGATTGCGTTAAAGGCCGTTCATTAGCGGAAATTATTGCTACACGTGTGATGAAATCAAATCTATTCGGAATGTTGTACATGTAGTGTATATACGAGTATGTACTTGGCCTATTCCGTGTCTCTATTCCTGCGACACCTATCATCGCTTTACACTACTATCACTTAAAATCTAGTGAGGTTGACATCTAAATTCTGATGATGTAAGCACTTGAAAGCAATAGCGAGTCTACCAGCTTATTTAATACTGGACTCGTGGAGCCGGATCCACAACCTGTTAATTTGACATCTATTTTCAATCCATTATATATACAAAAAAAATATATTTTTTTGTCAGTTAAGCAATGTGACGAGCGAGACGTTCACCTGATTATAAGTGATACGCCTGCTCATAACAATATAGCGTTAGTTAGAATGATAAACACAGCACCACATTGTGCTCGTCGTCTTGAGACATAGGATGTTAAGTCCCTTTACCCCAGTCTCCAGTCTCCGGCAGAAGATACATATCACCAGCTAAATGTTAAGTGGTAAAGCTGTTCCATAGCTAGTGTTCCGTGGCCGTCCGAAGAATTGTTTTATGATATTCCATCTTCCCAAGAGTGACGGTATCGAAAATCGGGAGTAAAGTAGATCCTGACGAAACCACAGAAACAGCGGCGGGAGTCTTTTCAACAGTTATCATTAATCATTCTCACAAATTGAAAGGGCTTGCGTCATTTACCAAAAAAAAAAACAGCTTTTACATCTTAAGGTTCCTGGAGTTCGAAGTTAGAGTAATGATGATGGAGGGAAAACGATTGAATAACAAAAAAAAAGGAATGTAATTAATAATACTTTGAAGCTGAAGAAAAATACATGCAAAATACTTTCATTGATTATTTTCGATAAGGACAAAGCTCGACTACTTCTCTACCATCCGAAAGTACTATATACTCCTTACTAGATAACCAATGAGGCTCCAGACACCATGAGACTGTGGACATCTGGAAGTAGATGCAGCATTATGGCCAAATGACCACTAAAAGTATTGGTGTAGAAGGCAACAGGAAACTGCAAATTTTCAATGAGAGCTATTATAAAATCTTAAACTAGAACATGATGATGATGATGATGACTACGACTACTCCAACAAGAGTGTGAATCGTACGTCTCGTCTCTTCTTTAAATAAAAAAAAAAAAAAAATGGCTCTTTTATGAACTTTTGCGTTAATAAACAAGTAGAGCAGTAGTCATATATTAAAGTGGAGATACGAGCAGACAGACAATATAAATCATATGTACGAAAGAGCTGAAGATGGAGGTCTACTTATCTGAACAGTTGTTTCCACTGCCTCATTACACGCCCTTGTTTTCTCTGGCGTCTGTTATCTTTTGGATAAACAATATTTATGTGAAGTCTACTTTTTTTTTCTATTTAATTAAGCGACGAGACGGCTAGTACATTTACCTGATAGTAAGTTATACGCCTGAAGGTAGTTCCGATAAAATATACGCCCAACAACTCACAGGATCCAAGCAAACCTCACGAGCTTGAGGTGCACCCTGCTAATCAACAAACGAGGATCTGGTTTCCACCAACCCGCATTGAGCCAGCGTGGTGGGAAATGGCTTAAATTCCCCCATATGCATCCCTGACCGATTAATATGGGAATCTTTGGGGGAGGTTTATGTCCAACCGTCTATCGGCTGATGATCATGATACTGTGAAACATTATGCTCGTCGTCTTCAAATATAAGACATTTCTTTACCTCAATACTTACACATAACGCCTTTCAAACCGGAACACAGTACCACGGTGTCCGGCAACAGAGAGTAATGATATTACTTGAGTAACGATGACCACTCGTGCTGCACTGTATAATAATGTAACACAATACGATCGTAACTATTGCCAGTTGTATCTTATCACTCACAATTAGGTGACATTCAGCTATGAACAGATGAAGTATAATATTAACTTTAGTACGTTTACTTCGGTTATCTTATTACGAGACATTATTACTCCAACGACAAAAGCGTTGTGTTTTTTTTTCTATAATCTCATTTGGTTCGCCGCAGAGCGGGACAAATCTTATTAACTTAATGAGTCGCTTTCACGATATTTCGCTTTTATGTATCTTACTTAATCCCAACTTATGTTATTTGTTGACACGAATTCACTTGATATATATCTGCTGATTGAATTCTGTATTTGTTGATACTTTTGCTGGTGGTAGGTACCCAGACCTGTAGTCTCGGGCTAGTAAGAATAGGACTAAGGTAAGCCTTGCCTGTCGTAGAAGCCGACTGAAAGGGTTTAGGAGTTTCGCGGGCTATGAGAGTGGGGTACTTTACTAGCGAACCTGCGTAGGACAGCGTATGGCCCGGCAATGGTGCCTAGGAGAGCTAGGCTCCTTCTCAGAGAGGTGTACCACAAAGTATAGAGGGGCACTGGAGCGTTCTATAAGTTCCCGGAGCCTCTTCGAATGCACTGATGCATTCTAACTTACGTCACGTTATTATAAGCAGGCATATCACTTACCACCAGGTGAATTGCCGGTTCATCTCGTCGCTTAGTTAAAAAAAAACCAACGAAGTACAATTCCAAATGTTAAAATTATAAGAAGTAATAATCGTAAATCAAAACATAATACGGGACAAAATTTTAACCCTTGTACAGTTAACTAAAAATTTACCCTTTGAGGGTAATTTAACACTTTGCACCAAAGCCCTGATTGCGCTACAAAGAGATCCTGCAAAGGATTAATTTATAACTTGCTTTTGATCCTTTATAGTCAAAAAGTATCTTTATTTAATATTGTTATTTTCTATGGATCCGCTTTAGGCAAAGAGTCTCGTTACCGCAGTAATATCTGTAGTTACAACGTTCTTTAAACCTACTGTTTGGTGGTGTAAACAGGAGCTGCAGTGGTAACGACACGGTTTCCGGCGAGAGAGACCAACGGTTACTGAGCTGTTGTTCTGTAGATTTTTTTTTATACAGTTAAGGGATGAGAAGAGCAAGACGTTTACCTGATGGTAAACGATACATCTGCTCAAAACAAAATGGCGCTAGTTAGGATGATATTTACTGCACCACTGCGCTGTTCGCCTGAGACATAAGTTGTAAAGTCTCGATACTCTAGTAATGAAATTGGCTGCAGAGCCTTCTAACTGGAATACAGTATGAATTGCTCACTACAGCTTATCAACTGCATTACTGTTTACGGTCTCTTAGAACAGATTCCTACCACCTCATTACTAAACATATGATAACAGCTTCGATAAGAGAGGAATAAGTATTGAGAGAGATAAAAATTTCTTTTGTATCCTGGAAGATGAAGTTGTGAACAATTTCCGGATGCCCACACATTACACAGATATTTCTAAAATGCCTGCAATCATTAAATTTTTCCACCCCACTATTCCCAGTGTTAGAGAGAGATATTGATAGAATGTTTGTTCAGCGGATGAAAGGATATCCAATGGTTTCTTTAATCCTAATTTAAGGGGTGTGTCTGAAGGAAGCTGTTGTTACGTCTTCGAACAGTGAGCCTGTTATTAGTCCACAGCCCTTACACAGTTTCTGTTTATAGCACTCCCACAATCGCCGACTTATATTTTGATTAATAGAGTAATGAGCGGAAGACCTAGTGTTGGCCAGGCACCCCACCGGATGGCCCGCCGATCTGGTGAAGGTTGCGAGAAGCAACTGGATGCAGGCAGCGCAGGATCGATCGATGTGGGGACTTTTGAGGGAGGCCTGTGTCCAGCGGTGGAAGTGTGTCGGTTAATAATGACGATGATGATGAGCAGTAGGTTGTTCTTGGACAAGCACGTCTCGTGAGAACGTATATAACTTTATAGGTTAAGTTATGTAAGGATTAAGTATAGCCCTCTAAGTTGTTTAAATTCACAATTAATTGTAAGGTTTATTTTATTACGAAGCCGAGACGAGCTGGACATTCACCGCCGGTTTCCGTTAACAAAGACCTGACTCCATAATTGGTAGAAATACTACATAGCCTAACTTTCTGTCAAAACCACTGTTCAATTAACTGCGGTAACAACACTTAAAAACTTACGTCTTAAGCCGTCGAGCACATGTGATGCCGTCATAGTGGGGTGAACTTCTCACTTCTTATGTTGCTACCTTTAATAAAGAAACAACTAAAACCAAAATTAAGTAATATTTTTTTATTATAACAATATATATATGTCGGAGATTGGAGGATACAACGTCACATTTTAAACGACTGCGGGTATTTGGATATAGTAGCGGGCAACACTGAAGATGATTTGTTAAATGTAAACGTCATTTCGAGGAAGTATAAAAGGAGGAACCCGGTGCGGAAGCGAACACACCCCTTTCTCCTTTTTCCTCATAGCACTATCCTACTCTTCAACCTTTCCACATCCAATATCCTCTCATCTTATCCACTTTATCTACATATATATGTATATATCTAATTTATATCGTTTTAGCTCGCGGATACCGGATCCGCGAGCCCTGAGTCCGATGAAGCCGCTATAGTTGTCAATAAAACTGCGGCTAGAACATCATAAAAAAAAAAAGGAGCGAACACTTGCTCGCAGGACAGACTGCGGTGAACGCCAGTATAGCGGACCATACAACTTTTGTCGTTGTTGCTTAGTAATCTGTTGTTGTATTATAAACCTCTCAAGTATTATTTAATCGATACTGAATGAAGATCGGAGAGAAGAAGAACGCCCGCATACTATCAATCTATCTTCGTTATATATATAAGGTTGGCAAATATCTCCGCCTTTTTGTCTTTTGAATTTCGCGGCTATGTACAAAGCGCTACAGAGCTCGTATCTGGCAATACTATACATAATTTGAAAGGTCTTGACATAACCTACAAAACGACGCTATGCATAATTAGTTTGGATATTGCGTTCAACAGTTATAGACGTGTAAACATTGAGTTCACTAACGCCGAAAACGCACTATTTTAAAGTTTTCCTTCGTTAAAGGCAAATCCGCTAGAGAAACGTTCCGTGAGATTAATGGTGTTTTGGGGGATGGTACTCTATCACTTCGAACCGCGGAGGAATGGTTTCGACGATTCAGAGCCGGTGAAAACGACACGATGGATCAGCTAGCCGGCGGAAGACCTGTGACGACAAATACCGATCAAATCATGGACTACATCGAGTTAGACCGGCATGTGGCATCTCGTGACATCGCCCAGGAGATGGGAGTTAGTCACCAAACCATTTTAAACCATCTGCAGAAGGCTGGATACAAAAAAAAGCTTGATGTTTGGGTGCCGCATGATTTGACGCAAAAAAACCTTCTGGACCGAATCAACGCCTGCGATATGCTGCTGAAACGGAACGAACTCGACCCATTCTTGAAGCGGATGGTGACTGGCGACGAAAAATGGATCACATACGACAATATCAAGCGAAAACGGTCGTGGTCGAAGGCCGGTGAATCGTCCCAAACAGTGGCCTAGCCGGGATTGACGGCCAGGAAGGTTTTGCTGTGTGTTTGGTGGGATTGGAAGGGAATCATCCACTATGAACTGCTCCCATATGGCCAGACGCTTAATTATACCATCTACTGCGAACAACTGGACCGCTTAAAGCAGGCGATCGACCAGAAGCGTCCAGAATTGGCCAACAGGAAGGGTGTAGTGTTCCACCAGGACAACGCCAGACCACACACTTCGTTGATGACTCGTCAGAAGCTACGGGAGCTCGGATGGGAGGTTTTATCGCATCCACCATATAGCCCGGACATAGCGCCAAGTGATTACCACCTGTTCCTGTCCATGGTGAACGCCCTTGGTGGTGTAAAGTTGAACTCAAAAGAGGCTTGTGAAAAGTGGCTGTCCGAGTTCTTCGCAAATAAGGAGGGGGGCTTCTACGAGGGAGGTATTATGAAGTTGCCGTCTAGATGGAAACAGATTATCGAACAAAACGGCGCATATTTGAACTAAATCCGATCACTGTAACACTTTTTATAAAGCATTGAATAAAGAGCAAAAAAGCGGAAGGGAGATATTTGACAACCTTATATATAGATAAATGCATATTAATTACGCTAAAATTTCTATTCCTGTTTAAGGAATTTCCGGACCCATTTTTAAAGAGACATTTATTGGAAATATCCCCAATCTCTTCAGGTAAGTATTTCCATACCTTCACTGCATTAAGACTAAAAGTATAATAATAATTATTATTATAACAAATCTAATGAAAACAAATGTTCAGCATGTAATATTAGTTTTCGGGATTTCCGCTGAAGCTCGTGCAGCTTGTTTTAAAAGCTATTATGAGATCCTGTCTGAAGTTATATTGGCGTGCGGAGACTGCAATCAAACTGATTCGATGTGGAATCAGCATTTTGGAGCCCGGCCAGAAGCATCTCAATATTTGGAGCCAGAGAGTTTCTTTTGATGCTAAGTAGACCCTTGTATGGAACCGTTTAAGTTGGTGACCACGGTCATGGTTATTTCAGCAGCCAATATCCACGAGCATTATTTAGTTCTGAAAGAAATTAAAATATTATTCTACTACTATTTACTGGTGTTATTGTTGTAGTATTAGTTATTTACTGGTGGTAGTGTCTCTGTTGCTGGAGACCGTCTAGGTACCACCGCAGCGTCTATAGCAGCCGACGAACATTGCAAATATTCTGTATGCAAATATTCCCGTGTTCCGATTTGAAGGGTGCTGTAGCTAGTGAAGTTACTGGGGTAACGAGACTCGACATCATATGTCTCAGGCGACGAGTGCAAATTGGAGCTGTGTATAAAATACTAGCGCCGCGTTGTTATGAGCAGTCGTTACACTTGCCGTCAGGTGAACATCCCGCTAGTCTGGTGATTTCGTTGAATAAAAAAATGAGCAGTAAATTTTCTTTAAGTTAAATCACATAATTAACCTACATTAGCGGTACGAGGGGAGTAATGCTTAAGAGGTTAAGGCTTAACGTGAGCTGAATTTCGGTAGAATTGCGGGCGGAGTACGTTTGAGTAGTAATTGCCCACTAACTCACCTACTTTCCTACAGCAACATCCACCTGATATTAGCCGACTATTACTATTCACGAGTATATTTTCGTGGAAGGCAGTTTTAAAACAAAATTCAAAATTACACAATCTTTCCCCTTATCTCTCCCCTCTATAACACTATCCATCTCCTCAACCCTTTTGCATCCAATATTTCCTCGCCTTTCTCCTCCCTTTTACATACAACTTTTTCTACATGTATATACTTACTTTTTGTGTTTTGGTTCAGCTCGCAGCCCTGAGTCTGATCGAGCTGCGAGTTATCCATGAAACTTGCGGCGGAAACTTCATCATCATGTAAAAACACAATTCCTAGTCTCCATTAATGGTCTTTTTTTTTCAAGGAAGTGATGATGCAGGATGTTCACCTGATGGTGGAGCGATACGCCTGTCCGGTAACGTGGTGGTAATTAGAATGGTACACGTTCTACGGCATTCCGCCCGTCACTCTGAGAGATATGTTAAGTATCTATACCTTAGTAATTTCACTAACTACAACGCCTTTCAAACTGGAACACAGTAATGTTTACACAGTACCGTTTGTCAGCTGCAATGGGCACTGCGGGTGGTACCAGACAATGACCTACCAACAGCATAAATGAAATATCAAAGTATTACTACTATACAGTAATGTAATATTTATATATTACAGCAAAAATCACAAATAACTGTCATATTTAATAAGACGGTCTAGTCCGCTAGTCATTTTCGCCGCTAAACAGTACTATGCAAACATTACTATATCCGGTTTGTAGGGCGTTGTAGCTAGTAAAATTATTGCGGTAACGAGACAACGTATCATGTTTCAAAGTAGGTTGTATATCATTCTAACTAGCGCCATGTTATGAGCTAGCGTATCTAATCATCATCATCATCATTAGCAGATAGACGTCCACTGCTGGTCATAGGCCTTCCCCAAACATCCCCACATCATCACACCAGGGGCCGTTGTAGGGGTTCATATAGGAGGATTTGGGCCATCGTCGCCTAAGGCTCGTGTGTTGATCAACAGGATACACCACGAGCTGGTGAGGTTGGCTTGAGTCCCCTGAGTTGTCGTTTAGGACCTCTAACTAAATATATAAATACATATATAATACAGTATAAAAGTGAAATAATCCCGCAAAAGATCTAGAATTTACCATCAATAGAAATCCAGCAAATAAAGTTAGTACTTAAATGGAAAATGTTAGTACATATTAATAAAGTTAAATCATTAAGCGAGATCAAAATAGACCACTTGATGCTGCAGGTGGCTAGTTACCGGACCCTTCAACTTAACGGTCAGACCTTCAGTAACAATTTAACTTGAACTTAACGAATATTAACTTTTATTAGTAGCTTATATTACGTTGTATTTGGTACTTAACGGTGCTTACAATAAAGACGACGTTTTTTTTTACTCAGTACAGTGTAGTGTACTTCAGTGTAGTGTAGTCTAATCATGAAATGCTTTAATTCTTCATTATAATTAAGTGAAAGAAAAAGGTAAATAAGCAAGCTTCTCTGCTGGTAGTGTCTTTATTACCAGAGACCGTCTAGTTAGGTACCACCGCAGCTCCTATTTCCGTCGCCAAACAGTAATGTGCAAACATTGTTGTGTTCCGGATTGAAGGGAGTTGTAGCTAGTGAAATTACTGGAGTAACAAGACAACATCATATGTCTCAAGGCGACAACCTTAATATGATGTAGTGTATAACGTCCTAACTAGCGCCACGTTGTTATAGACAGGCGTGTCACTTACCATCAGGTGAACGTCTCCCTCGTCTCATTGCTTCATTGAATAATAAAAGAAGCTTAACCTTAAAAAAGTTTTTTTTTTCTGTAAATCTGTGAAAAAAAGTAAATTCATGACAAGAAGATGTACATACGAGAAAGGGAATACTAAAATTTAATATATTTTTTACGCTCTCTTCGTTGAATATACCACCCCGCAACTTCCATTGGGGATGGAATTTTGTAAAATCCATTCTTAGCTGACCTCTAAACGGCAGAAGCAATATCTCTACCTAATTTTAAGTATTTATATCTAATAAAATAGGAGATCGGGTGATATGTCAATGAATCTCTGGATAACTTCTATATACAGTAGATCTTCCCCACCCGTTTTGCTGACCGTAACACCCTCACATCCTCTTATGGTGGTAATTTATTTATATATAAATAGATATAAAATATAAGCTTTATTACTTTCTTGTTAGTTTTCAAAGTGCCATTTAATGAAAATATTTTGTGTCAGTACGTCGATACAGGCAATAAGTCTCTGTTGCCCGAGACAATCTAGATAGATACTACCACAGCTCCTATTTCAGACGACATACAGTATACTACTGTGTTCCGGTTTGAAGCTATTGAAATTACCTAAGTAACACGATAGCATATGACATCCTAAGGTGGCGTGGTTCTTCAAAGAATAGTAGCGAAATGGTTTTTTGAAGAAACAGAAACTTAAGTAGAGCAAAAAAACACATTGCTGAAAACAATATATGTTCAGGTTTCCGTCAGAGCGGAAACGTTACAAAGGGAACTAGCTAAATGGATTATTAACCCAGAAAAAAAGTAGAACTGGACAGTAAAATAACAGTATAAATAAGTTTTGTCTATCTAGACTTTTGTAATAGAAACTAAACTAGGATAAAATCCTGTTTAGTACCCCCATATGAAATCCTACAAACGACGGCTCTTGGTGCCCGGTGATGAGGGAGGCACAGGAGCGATCGATGTGGGGGTATTTGGGGGAGGCCTATGTCCAGAAGTGCACGTTTATCGGCTGATAATGATGATAATTTATGTGATCATATACATCGGTGCTTCACCACTGTCCCACTAACCATAACCGTATACAAGCGATATTAAAATAACTGAATTGTTGTTTTATTCGACAAAACTATAAGACGAGTGCGACGGTCACCTGATAGTAAGTGATACGCCTGTCCATAACAAAGTAGCGCTAGTTAGGTTGTTATACACCTCACCACATTGTATTCATCGCCGGGAGATATAAGATGTTCCGACTTATTACCCCAGTAATGACTCGAACTACAGCGCCCTTATAACTGGAACACAGTAATGTTTTTTTTATTTAATGAAGATGAGGCGAGTGGGACGATTATCTGATGGTAAGTGTAACGCATACCCTTTTTTTTTTTTTTTTGGTTTCGCGGGGGAAATCTTCGAAAAGATACTCTGCCTCCTGAGGGGAAGTCAGAGTTATGTGGAGAATTTTACCCACTAAAACCCCCTCGGTGGTCACCTTCGGCGTTTGGCGAGGTCACAGGATCTCCGTTCGGAACACAACCGCGGCCTCGCTAACGCTATGTTGGGATAGCTCGTCCCGGGGTCTGCTTATACAGACCCTACCAGCCTCGTGAGTATTACTTCAATGACCGGAGACCACGTCCAGCCATTGTCCTCCTCAGGGTCGTTTAGAAGGCGATGAGAACCCTCATTCTGATCGCCAACAACCACAGAGGCCCCTTTATGGGAACACCATTCACCGGTGCGACGTGTTGACGCACGGTAGTGCCACGACGGTTTCTTCTCCGAGCGAGATGTGTCCTCTCTCTAGCCCGCTCGGCAGCCTCCTTTTGAAGTAATACCCTTAACAACTTGACGCTAGTTAGGTAGTCATACACTGCACCCTACAGTCGCCTTGAGACATGATGTTAAGTCAGTAATTTTATTAGCTACAACTCCCTTCAATCCGTAACATAACATTGTTTGCATACTGCTATTTGTCTGCTGTCATAGGCGCTGCAGTAGTATCTACCTAGACGGTCTCCGGCAGCAGAGACACTATCACCAGTAGTGTTACCTACTGTTACTGTAATTGTTCAAGTACCCACAATATTTCACAGTAATGTAATAAATATTCTAGAATACCATTATGTTAGGTAAGTAGTACTCCAGAGCTGTTTGCTGTGTTTTCTCAGGAGTGTCGACTTTATAGAACCGGCAGTAAAATATAAACGTTGAAACTTCCCATAAAAACATTCCACTATCGGCATACACACACACACACACACACGCACACACACACACACACACAAACACATATAAGTAATCTAGATTATCTTTTACCTATTACACGTATACACTCAAACACTGTAGAGATGTTGATTTTGCCGTTTAGAAGGAACTAAGACTGGTTTTTATAAAACTACTAAAAGAGTTGCAAGCATCTTACAGCCAGGCAAACGAGCGTGGAGCAGCTAGTATGTGATAAAAACAGTATTGTTGGTCAACATACATTACTATAATTAAATAAAAAACGATGTAGATGTAGACAGATTAATCTTGTGAACAACTTGAAATATTAAAGCGAAAGACCAGTTAGGTGTATATAGGACACATCGGCGGTGTTATCATGTATACTGAGAACGATTAAGTTTAGCAAATGCCTCATTATATATATATATATATATATATCATCAGTCGATACACGTCCACTGCTGGGTATGGGTCTCTCCCAAAGATCTCCACATCGATCGTTCTGGTGTATATATACCACAACTGTGGGTGGCTTAGTTAATACAAGAAGGTATGCAGTCAGGCCTGTAGTCAAGGACTTTTAAGAATAGGTCTAAGTTATCTCCTGCCTGTCGTACAAGGCGACTAAAAGTGTCTTCGGAGTCGAGAGCTCAATAATCGAGCCGTAGAAGCCAAATGCATGGTGGTTCTTGTATTTGCAGCTTTGTCCATCCGTGTGATGTTTTAGCCAGGATCCAGGACGGCACCGGTGCGTTTCATAGGGTTTTAGTGAGTAGAAGTCTCACTTGCCTACTTGGTGTCTTCCTCCTAGAAGTAAGGTATCTTTTAAGTAGATTTCCCCTGCGATAAAAAAGGAGGATATGCAGTGCTTATTTGCTTATATGAACCACACGCCTCACATATACACCACACCAGCTGTTAAGCAAATTCCCTATCAAATGTTTGAGTTTTTACGTCTAATAGTTTCGATGGTGTCGTGATGAGGATATAGATTTCTGGATATCTCTTATAAATTTCTGTCGGCGATCGAGGATCTGGTGAGAATCGCGGGAACCCACTGGATGCAAGCAATATGGGACCGATCGAAGTAGATATACTCAGGGGAGATATGTCCAGCAGTGGACTTCTATCAGCTGATGATGATATATTTCTTAGCAGCGTTTGTACGATTGTCGTTTTAACTGATGGTGTGCAAGATACATAATATAAGTCGCACACATTGTTCCTGTTCAAGACATAGAATTGTTTCTGCCGCTTCCTTTGTGTTCGCGTTTTTTCTTTTTTAATATTTTCAATTGAAACAATGCTTTTTATACTATACAAGCATTTTAATATCCAGTCAAGTAATATTTTTATGTATGTACTTAAAAAACCGCGACCTTGTACCGGAAGACGCGGCGTTGGCAGGCTCCCACTAGGTGGTTCGACAATCTAGTAAAAAGCGCTGGAATGAGGAAGCAGCTGGATGCGAGCACCGCAGCATCGATCGATTTAAAGATCTTTGGGAGAGACCTCTTCTCAGCACCATCATCATTCGATGCCCTCCTCAAACTAAAGTTTGGCGATCAGAAAATTCTTGCAATATACCAAAAGATCACCCTGATACAGTTTCTTTCCTGTTAAAGCAAAATCAAGATAATAATCAATATCAACAATCTGAACTTCACTTTGCAGAAGACACCATGTTGATGAGGAAGAGCATTGATGTCTTTCCATCGCATGCAACTTTACTGGTGGTAGGTCTCTGTTGCCGGAGACCGCCCAGGTATGTACCAACGCAGCCCCTACTACCGCCGCCAAACAGTAGTGTGCAAACATTACTGTGTTCCACTTTTAAGGGTGCTGTAGGGAGTTAAATTACTGGGGTAACGAGATCTAGACCTAGCTTCTTATGCCTGAAAACCAAGAGTGCAAAGCGGGCTTTGTAAAGTATAGCCTAAGTAGCACCACGTTGCTATGGTTGGGCGTATCACTTACCTTCAGCTGAACGCTCTACTCGTCTAGTCACGTCGTAGAATAAAATAAAATCTAGAAAACGAGAGACAATAAGGCCGTGGAAAGTTAAGCATACTGAGACTACTCCAGCTCGCCTGTATCAATAGCCGAAACACATCGATGCTATAATTCCAGTAGATTAACTGCATGAAAGTAATAGGACTACCACTAATTAAACTTCATGATATGTGGCTCCGGAATCGAATCAGGGATTTCAGTGTTTTTAAAAAGTCACTTAGCCACTGCACCTTTACTTACTTGTACTGTATCCAAAAAGGTATAAAGTTTTAAAATAAAATATTCAGTGGCAGGGATAGAGTTCCATTATAGTGGAAGTAGTACATTTATAACTGTACATCCCTCGTATATCAGGGGAGGAGCAGAAATTTATTGTTATGTACACATGCGCACGCTGCAGCGTCAGTGACGGATCAGGATTCAATTTCACACGCGACTGGCCGCGCCGGCGTCCTTGACGGATCGTTTTGATGCCGTGCTTCGATGTACGTCCATTGATAACGTGTCTCTGATGCCGGAGACCGGAAGTATCTACCACCGGAGTTCAAACTGCATCCGATAAACAGTAGTGTGTAAACATTATGTTCTGGTTTATAAGGTGCGCTAGCTGTCGAGTACTAGGGTAACCAGACTAGATGTGTTTCTGTGTACATCATCATAACTACAGCCACATTGTTAATAGTTGATATATTACCTTCATGTGTGTTCTTACCTTTGTGGTTTTGTATATTATTTACTGGTGGTAAGTCTCTGTTGCCGGAGACAGTCTACTTGGGTACCAAGGCAACACCTATCAGTCTGAAGAGATCTGTAATTAGTATAATTAATGGGGTAATGAGGATATCCGCAGGAGAATTAAGGTTACCGACATAGTCCAAAAGATTACTAGCCTCAAATGACAATGGGTAGGTCACATCGCTCGAAGGACTGACAGCCGATGTGGCACTAAGGTCCTCGAATGGCGACCGCGTACCGGTAGACGTAGTGTCGGCAGGCCCTCCACCAGGTCCGACGATCTGGTGAAGGTAGCGGGAAGCAGCTTGATGCGGGCAGCGCAGGATCGATCGATGTGGAGATCTTTGGGAGAGACCTATGCCCAGCAGTGTACGTCTATCGGCTGATAATGAAGATGATGAAGAGTCTCATCTTATGTATCAGGCGACGAACGCAATAAGATGCAGTATATATCATCCTAACTAGCGCCATGCTGTTATGGGTATTGCTTACCGTCAGGTAAACATCCTACACCTCTCCTCGCTTAACTGGACAATAGAGAACCAATACCAAGACTAGAAGTATTTAAGCAAGACCAAGACTAAGACTGAACAGACAAAACCAAGACAAACACCAAGATTCTCCAAGTCTTGCTTATCACTAAACTACAACATAGATAATTTTGTGAGGACTGGGCTGTTCACATTAAGTTAATTTAAAGATTAAGTTAAATACCCGCCGTTCACTTTAAAAAAAATGCTAATGACCTTTTTGATTAATGTACTGATGTATGTGTAGGATCTATCGTCAAACAATAACGAGGATATATCACTATATTCCTGTTTGAAGGACGTAGTTGTAGCAAGTGAAACTTTTTCAGGACCCTTATTATTTTCATTTCTGACAATGATTGAGTCTGATTCCCGAAACCCCGTAACCTAATACAAAAGCTATTCATATATAAATGTAGAGATATGAGGGTACATATAAAAAAAACATTTCATTTGTATATTCAGAAATAAATAAAAGTATTTTAAACAATTCTTCTGGTGGTAGGTCTCTTTAATCGAACACCTAGGTACACCACCGCAGCTCCTACTGCAGCCGACAAACAGTACTGTGCAAATATACTGTGTTTAGGTTTGAAGGAACGGTGTCCTAACTGGAGAAATTACTGAGGTAACAATATTCAACATATTATGTTTCAGACAACGAGAGCAAAGTGGTGCAGTGTATGTCTTGGTAACTGGCGCCACGTTGTTATGAGTAGGCGTACCACTTAACACCAGATGAATGTCCCGCTCATATCGTCTCAATTGAATAAAAAAAATGTAGAAAGAAATAAGAACTAAATTAGACCTAAGTATAATAAAAGCTACATAAAGCGACTAATACATGTAATATACTTAGAATATAATCTTTCAGGAATGTGAATTGGGTGAGGGTGGTTTACCCTAACTGTCTTTGCGCGCAAGTGTAACGTTTCAAGTATCAGTTTACAGAGATGTGGGCAAAGTGAGCGGGAGGTCGCGAGGTCGGGCTCGCTCAATTACGTGGTCAAATAGTTGGCCACTTGATACGAGCAGGTATAAAATCGCATCGTCCATAGAGGTCAGACATTTGGAAATAAAATGCAGAAAGAGGGTCTAAAGATTTTACGCGTGTGTTCGTGTATCCGTGACGACGTAGCTTTAAAATGAGACATACAAAATGTGTAATTTTTTTTATACTAAATAAATCTATTAAAATACACTTATTTCAGACTCAAGATTCATATAAGTACACTGAAAAAAAAAACTATACTAATTAGTAACCAAAAAATAAAAAAAATCTCAACCGGTCTAGACAGCAATGTTCAATAACAGTTCATAGGTATGGCTATAGTGTAACCTCATTACTAGTTCCTGAACTATCAAGTTACTACACCTGCCAATCCTGATGATGAACGATGCGATGAGGTACCACAGTCCACTTTAGTGGTGGTGTGAGTGACTGAGAGACTAGAGAGTGGTGTTTTATCCAACGCCACAAGCAGTAAGATCACATTCAGACACTGATTCCAATCGGAATTTTCGCCTTCAATCAAATGAAAAGCTTAGGGCTTAAAGTTATTATATTAATATTTATACTATTACTAATATTGAAAACACTCTACTGTACAACGCGATTTGCCGGACGGTTACGTGATGGTACGTGATACGTAACAACGTGGCGCTAATTATGGTGACATATATATCACATCCCGCTCGTCTCCTGATGAGACATGATGAGATGTTGAATCCTGTTACTCCAGTAATTACACTATCTGTAGCGCCTTTCAAACCGGAAAACAGTAATGATTATACCGGTCTGGTGTTCTGCTGCATTAGACGCTGCTGCGGTACCTAGACGATCTTCGCCAAAAGAAATCCACCACTAGTACCATAACCAAAGCTTTCCATATTATTACAGGTTAAATAAGAAACATATGTTCACTTTATTACCAAACCTTGCTCTGTGGGGAAGGGGTTCTCTTACTCCGTCTAGAAGTCTAGAAACAGAGATATATGTACAGAAAATTTGGGAACAGATTGGATGTTTACAAGATCTGTAATATCAATATGTAAATCTGTATATTTGTAATAGTTGAGGTGATAGCTAGTAGGTTGCGAGGGTAGGCTTGTACTGCCTATCAGAGTGCTGGTTTTTTTCTGTTTCATTTATTTTTAAAGAAAGCAAAAGAATGAACGTGGATGGTTATAAGGGTAGAGAAAGACCGAAGAAAGTGTATGAATTGTATGAAAGATGACATGTGTACACACAGCGTACAGTGTGAATTCAGATATGACGGCTGGTAGAGGGACATGGAAGAGAAGTACGTACTGCGCCACATAGTTGGGAAAGGGGCAGGAGGTAGAAGACTTATTTTTTGAGACAGAAAAAAAATATCTTCATTACCTGATGGTAAATGATGAAGCATGTCCATATCAACGATATTCACGAAATCGGATTGTACTCGTCGCTTTTTAAACATTTGATATTAGTTTGGCAAATATGGGAGATATTTGCCAAACTTCATCCGTTTTTTTGCTCTTTATTCAATGCTTTATAAAAAGTGTTACAGTGATCGGATTTAGTTCAAATATGCGCCGTTTTGTTCGATAATCTGTTTCCATCTAGACGGCAACTTCATAATACCTCCCTCGTAGAAGCCCCCCTCCTTATTTGCGAAGAACTCGGACAGCCACTTTTCACAAGCCTCTTTTGAGTTCAACTTTACACCACCAAGGGCGTTCACCATGGACAGGAACAGGTGGTAATCACTTGGCGCTATGTCCGGGCTATATGGCGGATGCGATAAAACCTCCCATCCGAGCTCCCGTAGCTTCTGACGAGTCATCAACAAAGTGTGTGGTCTGGCGTTGTACTGGTGGAACATTACACCCTTCCTGTTGGCCAATTCTGGACGCTTCTGGTCGATCGCCTGCTTCAAGCGGTCCAGTTGTTCGCAGTAGATGGTAGAATTAAGCGTCTGGCCATATGGGAGCAGCTCATAGTGGATGATTCCCTTCCAATCCCACCAAACACACAGCAAAACCTTCCTGGCCGTCAATCCCGGCTTGGCCGCTCGACCACGACCGTTTTCGCTTGATATTGTCGTATGTGATCCATTTTTCGTCGCCAGTCACCATCCGCTTCAAGAATGGGTCGAGTTCGTTCCGTTTCAGCAGCATATCGCAGGCGTTGATTCGGTCCAGAAGGTTTTTTTGCGTCAAATCATGCGGCACCCAAACATCAAGCTTTTTTTTGTATCCAGCCTTCTGCAGATGGTTTAAAATGGTTTGGTGACTAACTCCCATCTCCTGGGCGATGTCACGAGATGCCACATGCCGGTCTAACTCGATGTAGTCCATGATTTGATCGGTATTTGTCGTCACAGGTCTTCCGCCGGCTGGCTTATCCATGGTGTCGTTTTCACCGGCTCTGAATCGTCGAAACCATTCCTCCGCGGTTCGAAGTGATAGAATACCATCCCCCAAAACACCTTTAATCTCACGAAAGTTTCTCTAGCGGATTTGCCTTTAACGAAGGAAAACTTTAAAATAGCGCGAATTTCGGCGTTAGTGAACTCCATGTTTACACGTCTATAACTGTTGAACGCAATATCCAAACTAATTATGCATAGCGTCGTTTTGTAGGTTATGTCAAGACCTTTCAAATTATGTATAGTATTGCCCGATACGAGCTCTGTAGCGCTTTGTACATAGCCGCGAAACTGAAAAGACAAAAAGGCGGAAGGGAGATATTTTTCAACCTTATATTAAGTCTCGATACCTCAGTAATTTCACTAGCTACAACACCCTTTAAGCCGGAACACAGTTAACCGACAACTGTTTGTCCACCTCAATATGAGCTGGGGTGGTATCTAGACGTTTTCAACAAAGATCTATCACTAGTAACAAGAGAGTTTTGAAGCCATACCGATGAATTCATACCCTCGCTACCGGAAGTACGTTAAAGTATAATGAAGCGTAAGCAGTCCAGTCTAAACAAACTGGAGATGTGGATCCAGTCATTAGCGGAATGAGGTTCATTGTGACTCATGAGCCGTGGCGCACAATGCCCGCGCCGCGCTGTTAGAAAGCAACAGTTGTACTAATGCCACAGTGAAACACAGTAAAGTAAAATAACAGTTATTTTAAAACTATGCTGAAAGGTTAAAAAAGATTCTATTTTTCATAGAATTTGCCTTTATTTATTGTATTATGGTCTATATTTTATGTAACGACCAAACGCTTACCTGCACGATGCTAAGGGAATGATTCTGTTTCAGGCTCTTCTCCCCAGAAGTAAACGACAGTCTTCACTAGTTAAGAGAGGAGTGAGTGAAATAAGGAATGGAATGCAGAACGATAGAGAAGCGAAGAGTGGAAGAAGAATAGAGTATGAACGAGGGGAAAGAATGAATGACGATAATTAGTAGACATAAAAATGTAATGAAGATGATAAAGAAATAATAATAATGATAGTAAAAATTGTGAAAATGGTAAATGATCAAATGGAAAAATAAAAGGCCCTTACCTACAAACCGCAGAGGGCAATTTGAAAAAAACAACCCTTACCTAATGGTAAGACCCACCCACAACATGACGCTAGTTAAGATTTTATTACACATCACCATAATGTATTCGCTTTAAGATATATAATGTTAAGCCTCCTTACTTCTATTGCTTTTTAAGCACTGCTGGTACTTCTCCAGAGCCCTTCTGCATACCACCGCATCTCCTATTTCTGCTACTGTCGTAATTTAACATCTTATATCTCAAGGCGACGAGCAGAAGGTGTACAGCATCTTAATTAGTGCCAAGTTATTGAGCAGGAGTATTGCTTACTTTTCAGGTGAAGTCCCGTTTTGTTAATACTTCGGAAAAACAATTGCTACAGCGCCATTCAAACCAGAACACAGTATTGTTTGCTACCATCACTAAATATATATTTTTTTCTCTTACTAATAATATCAATTAATATATTATAGTGAGTGTTCCCCGTCCGCTTTGCTATCCGTAACACCCCCGATAGCCCTTTTTGTAGGTAATTTCTTCCGACAAAAACAATATTCTTACCAAATCTGAAATTTCTAAGTCTTACGGCTCCAGAGATATGGTGGTGACCATCTACGTACATGGTAATCTCTTATATATATAGATATGTGTTATATATTGGTTTTATTCGAATAAGCTGTTTGCCACCGTCAGAGTATCGTCCTGTTTTAAAAAGATTAACTTAGAAACATTTTGAACTTTTTAGAATTAAGTTATGTAAAGTAAAATCTGTCTTCCTATACATACAGGGTGGATTTACTTCTACAATATCTCGACGTCCCCAGGTCTCGGTTGATTCAGTGACCAATTTATAACCCCATTGTCAGCGTACAGCGCTTGCCGACTACGCTACAGAAGTTTTCATATAAAATTCACATTTTTTATTTCGATAATAAATATTACATTCTGAAATAAAAACCTGTTTCAAGTCCTAACTATCTCTCTTTATAATTATATATAGTATATATATGACAAATTTCAACTCTAGTTTTATATTACGGCCAGCAAAGTGGACGGGTAATAGATAGTATATATATATATACTATACTATATACTATCTGTTCCCCGTCCACTTTGCTGGCCGTAACATAAAATTAGAGTTGAAATTTGTCTGAAATATTCTTTGAAAGCAAACGCAACCGCAAATGATTTTCTTTAACATTATTTCGTTGCTATAGCAACCGCATAAACAACAGGAAACGAAAATGTCTATAAAAGACAATTAGAAGTTATGACGGATCTATGAAATACAAAAATAAATAACCTATAATCATATACAAATCAACCCGCGTCGAATGCTCATGTTGTCATGTCGATATGGTCACTTGTTTTCACGTGATTGGCGAAAAAAATCCATTTTCATTATATATATATTAAATGCGGTGTATTATATAAGAATACAAGCTGTCCCTTGCCTGCTTTGCTGGTCGTAACATCATCAGAAAGAAAGGGTCAGAAAGTTGTAGTCAACAACATTATTAGTAGAATAAAGTAATATTCGTAAATTAGAAGATACGAATAGGATGTCTTGCAATGATATCATCATCATCATTATCATCAGCTGATAGACGTCTACTGCTGGACAATAGGCCTTCTTTTAAGATCTCCACATCGATCAGTCCCGCGTTGCTCGCATCCAGTGGGTTCCCGTGATTCTCACCAGATCGTCGGTCCACCTTCTGGGAGGGGAGGCCTACCAAGACGTAGTGTCTACCGGTACGAGGACGCCACTAGAGGACCTTTCTGTTCCATCAGCCATCGGCTCTTCGAGCAATATGACCTGCCCACTTCCACTTAAGTCTAGCATTCTTTTCAACTATATCGGTGACCTTAGCTCTTCTGCAAATCTCCACATTTCTGATTCCATCGCAATGAGATACCAATTGAAAATATATCTTAAAAGAAATCGAAGCTAGTAAGTGGAGATACTTAAAAATAATGGATCCGCTGATTTTTGGCGGTCGGATTAGCTTCAAGTGTGAACAAATAAATCTAGCAGAAAGCTTTAGATTTCCGTATCCGATATAATGTGATAGAATGAAAACTGATCACTTGCGCTGTGCTCAAGTGAATAACTATTAAAAAAGAAAACTAATTACAAAGTATCAAATTGGACAATAACAAAGTGAATGGCGCGCTTGGCAGCATGCCAAGTACCGTCAACAACTAAAGCGCGCCCGCCGCGTCTACTTGACACTAACTTAAAAGATTTCCTTTTAATAAACTTAATTACTAAATGTTCTATTTTATTGTTAATTTCGGTTTAATTACCTTTTTTTCTATGAAGCGTGTAAATGGTTCCGCCCAATATCTTACGGAACCCAAATTAACCACACCTCCTTATAAACAACAGAAGAGACTGACTGCCCACCAACCCGCACTGGGTCAGCGTGGTGGGGCTAAGGTCCAATTCGTACTCAATGAGGATCCTTGAAACCTATGCCCAGCAGTGGACCACGTTGTTACCCGGCTGATAAGAAGAGAAGGAAATGAAGCAAACAAATTTGCGTTTTTTTTAGCCTACGACGAGACTAGCAGGACGTACACCTGATAGTAAGCGATACGCACGCCAAAAAGTGGCGCTAGTTAGGTTATTATACGCAATACCACATTGCGCTCGCCAAGACACTCAGGATGTTCACTCTTGATATCCCAGCAATTTGAGTAGCTAGCTAGCACCCTTCCAATTGGAATACAGTAATGTTAGCACACTATTGTTCAGCGCCATATATAGAAGCTTCACCACCACTGCCGCCATTAAAGCAATTATAGTAAGTAAATTATGTCTATAGCGCAGCGGTATAAAGGTTGTCTTTCTAACAGTCTGCGGTTCGATCCGGGGCTGAGACAAATTTTTAATGATAACAAAGATCCTTCATGATGTAAACCTGTATCATATGATATGACTGATACTGTGATGATTGATGTAAATGATTCTATACTCAAGGTCCAAATTTGACAAGAACTCAACATCATCATCTCAAACATTGGACGTCCACTGTTACACATAGACCTTTTAGAGTTACAAGAAATAGTTCTAAGAAGTAAATCAACATGAAGATACATTGAACTATCATTAGAATATTTTAGTACTTATAAAAGAGTCAGATGTAGATCAGATGATAATTATGTTAATCTATTCTGATGGATCCCACCTTTGGTTTCCATTGTCTCCTAACTAAGAAATTAAAATTAGATATTAACGTACTGACGTTAGACATAAATAAACAAATTAGAAGGTCTCCAGCAGTAGAGTGAATAACCTTTTCGAGGTTATTGGAAATTTGGAGGCTTTGTCAAGGGGATATAGAAATAGAGAAAAAAGGAAAAAAGAAATACAAATTTTCGGTCCACTGTCGAACATAGATATAACAAGACAAGATAATACACAGGTAGCACGGCAATGGCACCCGGTTGATCATCATCATTATTTTTCAACCTTGAGTCAAACACTAGAATATTTGTCTCCCACGTCGATTACTTCAGCTATACGTTGTAGTACTGATCAGGTGGGTTCGGTGTTTATGATACTTTCTGACCTTCGTGATACTAAAAAATATTATGATAATTAATCCGCCGGCAATGACATTATCGTGGGAGGTGTCACCCGCTGATGCTCTTCAATTAAAACTTTCCGGCCACCGCACCCTGTAACGCATCCACCACTCTGATACATAATTACAAATTTATAATTGCGAGACCTTCGTCAGAACAGCTATCAAGGTCTTCCGGGAGGGCAGCGGCTGATTAATTTTCAAGTTCATTGCATATCTGGTGTTAAAATATTTTTTTAAATGTCCAAATTCCAGGATCTAGATAAATGAGGAAATTTTGATATCTACCAAGCTATTTCCTTTTGGGTTGTTTTGATTAGCATGTTAAGGTTCACCACGAGTTACATCCGTTGACTAATATATTACAACGTCTGCTAGAAACAGAAATTCCAGAACCAATTCCTCATTGTCTCCATATTTCCTCATTTTTCTCAAAGTGGATAACATGAATTTAAAAATAAGTATTTTAACCTTTAAATCTATGAAATAAAGAATTATTAAATTTGCGTCTGTAGACCTTTAAGCGTTACGATTGATAAGAATACCTGTAACTTGTAATTGATAATCCAGGTTAACTAATATCTAGGACCTAAGTTAAGATCAAGACAAGAGGAAGAGAGTCAAGTCATAAAGTGAGCGTATTTTTCACTTAAAGGTCGGCAACACAGCGGCGACCGCTCTGGTGTTGCAACTGGCCACGGGAATCAGTAATCGCTTTCCACTTGAACTCTTCGCTCGGGTGTCCACCCTTCCTATAAATTATATAAAATCTTTTCGTTATTTATAATTTTTAAATTATGCTGAGACGTTGTGTACTTATTACTCGTTATTACCTACCCGTCTAGCACTGCGACCTCAAATGAATTTATTACTTGTTTTAATTGATTAGGTATTATAAAATTATTATCGTTATAATTTGAATGATCAATATAGTTTAATATAATATTAGATAAAGTTGATCCTGTTTCTACTTCTTATACATCGTCATCATCGGGACTGTAGATGACCTCGCCCATCAGTTCTGCGCCGCCATCATTACATTCATGCTTCTCACTTCAATTCATGTCTGTCTTATTAGTAGACGCGACATTTTTTTTTTTCGAAGGTATTATAAATCTGCCTTAATACCTCATATCCTCAAACCCTTCTCCAGTCAAGATACCTAATAACCTGCCACGTTAGACACGCCCGGCTGACGAGTTTTAAACTCCACCGAGCGGTAAACCCTTTTCAAGAAAAGGCTTCGCTTGCGAAGTGAATGGCGGACTGACACAGCCTCATGCAGAACTCAAAGTGATACGCTGAAAATAGTTTAAGGTCGATTACGTACTTACTAAAGACTTACATTTGATTTTCACATGTTAAGTTAAAGTTACTAAGTATCCGTTTAGTAATTTTGTTTGTGGTAAAAAATTACTGGTGGTAGGTCTCAGTTACCGGAGACCATCAAGGTAGGTACCTACTGAATGCTTTTTACGCCAAACAGTGGCATGCTAACACTATTGTGTTCTGTATTGAAGGGTGCTGTAGCTAGTGAATTTACTGGGCTAGTAAGAGTTCGAAGATCAGATCATAATCCAGATTCAAGCGGGCTGTAGTCTTTACACCGTCGGCTAATGCAGCAATTTATATAAGTAGAAGTCGCTTATATGGTGAATCTCTATATAGGAGTAAATGACTGAATGTTTGTTCTTTAGTTGGTACACCTGCTCATAGCAACCATTTAGTACAGTTTTATTTTATTTTATTTATATCCTCAAGGTTAACATTTCACAACGATCTCATCTGACGTTAATAGGTGATGTGATCTGTAGTGGTAAGGCACACTAACCTAGTTAGGTTGATATACGCTTTAGCACATTGCGCTTGACGCGTTGAAAAATGTATGAGTTAGACCATGTTAAGTTTCGTCACTCCAGTAATTTAACTGACTATAAAGTCCTTCAAACCGGAACACAGTAATGCCTGCACACTACTATTTATTTGCTGCTATTGGAGCTGCGGTGGTACTTGGAGGGATTTCAGCAGCAGAGACCTTTTTTTTTTTTTTTTTTTTTCTCTCGCGGGGGAAATCTTCTTAAAAGATACCTTGCTTCTGGGGGGAAGACAAGGTTATGTGGGGCTTCTACCCACTAAAACCCCCTCGGTGGTCTCCCTCAGTGCATTAGGAGGGGCTCCGGGATCTCCTACGGAACGCACCGGCGCCCCCCTGCACTCTCGATTAAACATTCCACGGAAGGGCCAAAGCCCTCCTAGACCCCACGCTTTGCTACGGCAAATACAGGACCACAATGTATTTGCCGTCCTCCTAAGGCTCGCTTATTAAGCTCTGAGGGCCCCCACCCTCAAAGCCTACGAAACCGAGGACCCTTTTAGTCGCCTTGTACGACAGGCAGAGAATACCTTAGTCCTATTCTTAATGGCCCGGCACTACAGGGCTGACGGGTTGGGGCGTCCGTTGCCATCGCCCCGACGTCCTCGTCTATGGACGGGGTCGGCCCTCTCCCGACTTCGCTCGGCGGACTCCTTCTGCATCATAACGGTTTCACAGAAGGAAACCAACGCTATCCACCCATTTTTCTTTGCCAGTGCAGTTGATATCGCTACTGGCAAAGAAAGGTCATGCCCGATTTTGTGGATGAGAATTTTCCGTTCAGGCTCCCACGTAGGGCATTCTGCGAGCGTATGCTGAGCGGAATCCAGCTCTCCACCACAATGGTGGCATTGCGTGGTTGGTTCACGTCCAATCCTATTCAGGTACTCACCAAAACACCCGTGTCCTGTGAGTACCTGAGTCAGCCTGAAGGTGACATGCGCCACTCCGCCCGATCTAAGCCAGGATTCGAGGTTCGGCAGAAAAGCGCTTACTATACGCTGCCGTGAGTTCCGCGGCTCAGCAAGCCGCTCTCTCCACACCTCCAGAGCGCGGCGGCGCTCATGCCTGTGCACTTCCACCAAATCCAGGGGTTCGGCTTCTTCTCGATTAGAACGTAGAAGCGTATAAATCCGCGCGTCCCTTTCCGCCAGAATGTCCAGAGGTGGGAACCGGGCCAGGATAGTGGCCGCCTCAAACAATATCGTCCGATATCCCCGTGCGATACGAATGGCTATCTTCCGCTGCAGACTGTTGACTTTAGCCCGGCAACGTCGGCTGCCCGTCAACCGATCTGACCAAACCGGAGCGCCATAGAGAGCCATCGATCGCACAACACCCGAATAGAGGCGGCGGACTCCTTCCCCGGGTCAGCAGCAGAGACCTACCATCGTGTATGTGTATTGCCCCATATTTTTTTCTATTGTTATAAAAAAAATATATATAATAATTCCTATAGGAATAATATGATTTAGAATGGTAATAAAGCAACGCGTGTGGAATGGGAATTTTTTTTATATCCACAGCGAAAAGCCGATTGTAACTTTATTATGCTCTTCGCGGGCTTATTACGTGTGCACCTTGCGAACGATTAGCGATAGTGAGAATCATGTCTATAAGTTACTTTAATTCTAGCCTTTCGTAAGATTATTGATTTACTCACAAGACCCAAGCCAACCTCATCTGCTCGTGGTTCTAATCATCAAACGAGGCTCTAGCTCCCAACCCGCATTCAGACAGCATGGTGGGAAATGGCCCAAATTGCCCCCATATTAAAACCTTCTACCTTACAAACAACGGGCCCTAGTGGTCAGTGGTACTGGAGACCATGCTGACTGGATTGGACTTTGGGAACAGAATATGTGCAGTAGAAGGCGTCTATCAGCTGATGATGATGATGATTGTCGAGGTGACTGACAACATTTGGTATGATATCGCCTGCGACCTCAAGCAGTGATTCTCTGCTGAATTTATGACCCATGTACCTGAAGTAAAAAGACAAAGAGTAGAGAGAGATTTACTGGTCGCGCCTATTGCAGCCGACAAACAATAATGTGCAAATATTATTGTGTTCCGGTTTGAAGGGTGTTCAATCGGCTTGTTATCTAGCAAAATTATTGGAGTAACGAGACTTAACATCTAATTTCTAGAGGCGACGAGCGCAATACCGTTTTAAGTAGCGCTGAGTTATGGACGGGCGTATCACTTAACATCAAGTAACCATGGCGTACATGTCATCGCTTTGTAGAATAAAAAAAGAACAAACATCCGGTTTTTTAATCATATATACAAGATCATCTTATAGGCGACTATTTATAAAATTGCTGTAATAGTCGACGGTGTAAAGCCAGCTTGCCGCACTGTTCATAACGTGGAACAAGTATAATTATGATGGTTTATAAACTGACCTCTAAGCTCTTACAACCCCTGTAATTTTTACAGCGCCCTGCAAACCGGAGCACCATAATGTTAACACGCGACCGTTTGGGGTATAGAAATGTACACTGTGTCTATCTACATTTTGTATATCTACCTAAATGTCAAAAGAGACCTATCAGCAGTAAACTATCATCTGTCAGTTTGTATTCATCATCATGAGATGATAGACGTTTACTGGTGGACATAGGCCTCTCTGAAAGATCTCCACATACAGTCAGCATTCATATGGGAGGATTTGGGCCATTTACAACCACGCTGGCCCAACGAGATTTCGCAGCTTGCTTTACCCAAGATACTAAAGTATATATCAATATACTAAATATACGCGCTTTATATTTGACTAACGGAATCGTCATCAGGTGAAAGACACCCACTGCTGGATATAAACCTCCGCTTACTATAATTACCATCATTATCAGCCAAAGACGTCCATTGCTGGACATGGGCCTCCTCAAAAATTCTCCACATCGATCGGTTTTGCGCTGCCCGAAATCAGCGGCTTCCCGCGACATTCGTTTATAGGGGTTCTTATAGACGGATTTGAGCCATCTCACCCTACGCTGGCGCAATGCAGGTTGGTGGGAACCAGAGCTTCTTTTGTTGATTGGCAGGCTGCACCACGAGCAGGTGAGTTTGGCTTGGAACTCGTGAGTTGTTGTACGAGACCCCTCACACCTCTTTGTGTTAATTTTTTTTTTTTATAAAATACATCTAAGAGGCAAACGAGCAAGACGGGTCACCTGATGGTAAGTGATTCACCGCCGCCCACAGTCACCAGCGACGCCAGTGCGTAGCCTATCCTTCAGGTAAGAATATGCTCTTTTCTTGAATAACCCAATGTCGCAGTTGTTGGGGAAGACCGCTGATGGCAACGAATTCCAGAGACTTACTGTGCGTGGCAGAAAACTGTTTTTAAAACGCATTGTAGTGGAACGCCAACCATACAGATGGTGCGGATGATAGTTCCGGCGAGACGATCGGTTGCGAAAATCAGCGGCTTCTATTAAATCGAACAACTCCTCAGAACACTCCCCATTGTAAATTCTGTAAAGTATGCATAGGGAAGATAGATCCCTACGCAGTGCCAAAGGATCTAGCCGATCGGCAAGTTCATTGCGAATTGTGCATTCATCATCAATATTGTATTATTAGTGATGAATGCACGAACATCGTTATCGCCAATTGGTGCAATAGCCGTAATAAGCCCGCCCAGTCGTCCCCTGCGCTGGAGCCGCTCGCAATGAATACGATTTTCTCTTTAATTACCGAGCGGTAACGATGGATTGTGTGGAAAATTAGATTTGGAATGGAAATAGCGTCCAAACATAATAATATCACATACACTTTTTTTTTATTCCACTATACCACGGTACCAGTAAGATATTCACTATTACCGGTGGTAGGTCTTCGTATCACCACAGCGCCTATTGCAGCCCATAATCAGTACTGTGCAAACGTTAATGTGTCCCATTTTGAAGGGAGCTGTAGTGTACTGAAACTACTGTGGTAACGAGGTGATATGTTATGTCTCAAGGCTAGTATATATATGTATGTATGTAATAATACGACGGAACGAGCGAGAAGTTCACCTGATGGTAAGTGATATGCCTGACCATAACAAGATGGCGCTAGCTAAGGTGGTATCAATGCACCACAATGCGCTGTTATATGAGATGTTACTTCAATAATTTCACTAGCTGCAACTCCTTTTAAACTGGAACACAGTAATCTCCGCACAGTACTGTTTATAGGCTGCAATATGATGTATTAAGATTCCTGCCTAGAAGGTCTATTATTAGGCGAAATTAATGTTAATTCTACCATCATGTTATATGTGAAAATCTAGATTTTTTTTGTTTTTTAGATAAACAATAGCAACAGAGTGAGAACACAAAGAGCGCGTGTAACGACCCATATTCAGATCTAACGCAACCGCGCTAAGCGGTCTCATTATAAAAATGGTCTCTGCCCTCAAGCTTAATAATGCAGCTTTCATGAGACCTGCGCTAACTTCCGGTATGTTTATTTCAAAGAGAGAAGAGAAGAGAGGATATAAAAGATCATGGATTCAATCTATTAGTAACGATTTAAAGAAGATGAACACAACAATTGAAGCTACATAATGTAGTCGAACGCTACAAGGAGGTCAGACTAAATAAATTGAGAAGTAACCAGGAGTAAGAGGAAAGAGAAAAGAGGTTTTTTTATAGGAGAAGATCAGATCATTCACCTGATGATATATGATATGCCTGCCCATAACAACATAGTACAAGTTAGGATGGAATTCACAGCACCACATAGCTCTCGTCGCCTTGAGGCATAAGATGTTAAGTGTGGAATAACAATAACTATAGCGTCCTTCATACTGGAACACAGTAATGTTTGCGCACTACTATTTGGCAGTATAAATAAGCGCTGCTATGATACCAACCTGGATGATCTCCTACAACAGAGACCTACCAACAGTTTCAGATATTAGTTTGGCAAATATCTCCCTTCCGCTTTTTTGCTCTTTATTCAATGCTTTATAAAAAGTGTTACAGTGATCGGATTTAGTTCAAATATGCGCCGTTTTGTTCGATAATCTGTTTCCATCTAGACGGCAACTTCATAATACCTCCCTCGTAGAAGCCCCCCTCCTTATTTGCGAAGAACTCGGACAGCCACTTTTCACAAGCCTCTTTTGAGTTCAACTTTACACCACCAAGGGCGTTCACCACGGACAGGAACAGGTGGTAATCACTTGGCGCTATGTCCGGGCTATATGGTAGATGCGATAAAACCTCCCATCCGAGCTCCCGTAGCTTCTGACGAGTCATCAACGAAGTGTGTGGTCTGGCGTTGTCCTGGTGGAACACTACACCCTTCCTGTTGGCCAATTCTGGACGCTTCTGGTCGATCGCCTGCTTCAAGCGGTCCAGTTGTTCGCAGTAGATGGTAGAATTAAGCGTCTGGCCATATGGGAGCAGCTCATAGTGGATGATTCCCTTCCAATCCCACCAAACACACAGCAAAACCTTCCAGGCCGTCAATCCGGCTTGGCCGCTCGACCACGACTGTTTTTGCTTGATATTGTCGTATGTGATCCATTTTTCGTCGCCAGTCACCATCCGCTTCAAGAATGGGTCGAGTTCGTTCCGTTTCAGCAGCATATCGCAGGCGTTGATTCGGTCCAGAAGGTTTTTTTGCGTCAAATCATGCGGCACCCAAACATCAAGCTTTTTTTTGTATCCAGCCTTCTGCAGATGGTTTAAGATGGTTTGGTGACTAACTCCCATCTCCTGGGCGATGTCACGAGATGCCACATGCCGGTCTAACTCGATGTAGTCCATGATTTGATCGGTATTTGTCGTCACAGGTCTACCGCCGGCTGGCTTATCCATGGTGTCGTTTTCACCGGCTCTGAATCGTCGAAACCCTTCCTCCGCGGTTCGAAGTGATAGAGTACCATCCCCCAAAACACCATTAATCTCACGGAACGTTTCTCTAGCGGATTTGCCTTTAACGAAGGAAAACTTTAAAATAGCGCGAATTTCGGCGTTAGTGAACTCCATGTTTACACGTCTATAACTGTTGAACGCAATATCCAAACTATGCATACTAATTATGCATAGCGTCGTTTTATAGGTTATGTCAAGACCTTTCAAATTATGTATAGTATTGCCAGATACGAGCTCTGTAGCGCTTTGTACATAGCCGCGAAATTCGAAAGACAAAAAGGCGGAAGGGAGATATTTGCTAACCTGATATATCTAACCCGTGATAAGTTATAATATATGATACATACAAAGATGTTTACAAAACGTTCCAGTGTTTCCTTCCAGGTGTGACGTGGGGATCTTTAACAGAAGAGTGAATAGGCTACTTCTAGACTAGTTCGCTTTACCACCAAACACTACACCGCCTCTTACCGTCAGGTGAGATAGTCAAGCGCTAGTCTATACAAAAAGAATATCAACTTTTTCATTGATCCCTTTTTTATCTAACCATTTTTTTTATTCGTTTACTTGATTGTAAGTAAGTAAGACTGCCTATAACTTGATGCTAGTTAGGGTGACATACACTGCACTGTGTAGTTACCACAGTAACGTTTGCACAGTACTGTGTCGGCTGCAGTAGAAGCTGCGATGGCATCTAGACGGCACTCGGCAACAGAGACCTACCTACCTTCCTCCAGTTGTATGTATACATCATTTTAAATCTGTATGTTTTGTTGTATACAAATATACATTTAATGTAATGTATGTGTACCTTCGGGATGTAAATGTATGTAAATATTTACAGTTTGTATATATTAGAGCGTGCCGTATCACTCCTCGTGTTATTGCAGACGGCGGCTGAGCTACACCCGTGCTAATGGATGCGAAATCATTTCAAAACATCACCCACTTTTTTTTCTGTATACACTGTAACGTACAAAACATAAAAAAAACATCACACTACTCTCATTATGAGTGAGATAGAGTATATATCTGATGGTAACAAAACATTTAAAAAAAAACAGAGTTCACACGCGGTAGAAGTTAAAACAGTTATCTTGTTAAGATATAAATTTGACTGGTGGTAAGTCTCTCTTGCCGGAGATCGTGTAGGTAGGTACCACTGGTAGTCCTGTAGTCTAGGACTAGTAAGAATAGGATTAAGATAAGCCCTGCCTGTCGGAGATGGCGACTAGAAATATTTTTGGGTTCGTGGACTTCGAACGTGGAGGCTTTCATTGTCCGCCAAACGAGCCCGGGGTGAACGACAAGAATGAGGTAGTCTACTGTATGGCGAACCAATGCGGGGGTACCGAAGAAGGCTATAGTTCTCGTTGGGACGCGCTCTAGGCGTCCTGTGGGAGATCTGGGGGACTCCTGCACGCAGTGATGATAACCACCGAGGGGATTTTAGTAGGTAAAAATCCCATATAAGATAGTCTTCCCGCTAAAAGCAGAGTACGTTTTTAGATTTCCCCATAATATAATAATAAAAAAAGTAAGTACTACCGCTGCGCTTATTTCTGCCGCCAAGCATTACTATGTTCTGGTTTGAAGGGCAATTTAGCTAGTGAAATTACCGTGGTAACGAGACTTAACATCGTATGTCGCAGGGACGAGCGTATTGTGGTGCTGTGTATACTATTTAATGCTGTGTATACTAGTTGAACGTCCCGCCCGTCTCGTCGCTTTGTTAAATAAGAAAAATCATATAAGGAAAGAGATTACGGATTAGATCACGGAGCATTAAATATAGAGAGAGATAGAGAGAGAGAGAGAGAGCGAATGCTCAACAATTTTGAATTAATTGAAGTAAATACGATGAAAGAGACAGACAAACGGAACACCTAACGTTTCAGAATAGAAATTGTTTGATTGAATATATAAGTAATACTCTGTTCGATCTATAGGAAGGTTGGTTAGGTTACATTGGTTGGTTGGTTCAGCCCGCCGTACCGATCGGACGTCCCATGCGTCCGCTTCCAGTGCGCGATTCAACTACGCCCGCTCAGTTCGACTCGCCCGTACTCGGGCGTGCCACAACGCCGCTCAGGCGGCCACCATTTGCGCTCGCGTGCGCCAGTGCAGTGTAGTGCAGTGATTATAGTGTACGAGAACGCGAAAACTGCCGGAGCCTGGTTCCGGCACTGTAAGTAGCTAGTTTTTTTTTAATCGCCTCAGAGGCGAGGTTATTACATAGAGTCTGTCGCATTAGGCGACGGCTAGGCCCCCTGCTCAAATAGGTACACAACCCCCCGCCGCACGGCGGGGCGGCTGCTCACAAAATGGCGTCCGTGCAAATGGACGCCTCAATGACACAATTTGCGTGCTTTGCACGCAAACAGTTCCCCGAGGTCTGGGAATAATTCACCAACTCGGCCTCTACCCTTCCCACGCGTTCCGTGAGCTTTGACACGGACAGCCCGGCCTCTCCGGACCCGACCCCCGCGACTCGAGCGCATAACAAGGCGAGGGGCCCCATGGCGGGGCCTTCCAAGCCCGAGCTTCCCGCCTCCTCCGAATCCGACTCGGAGGGCACCGCTAGCGGCAGCGACATGGAGGTGGACCGTCCACCCTGCAAGACCACCGACGAAGAGGGCTTCACCCTCTACGTCAAGAAGCGCAAAGGCGCTTCAAAGCGGCCCTCCGAGTCAAACTCGGACCGCTCCTCGCCGCCCAGCACGCCGGCAAAGAAGGCTGCGCCTCTTGCGCACCCCCCCAGCACTTCGGCCCCGCCCGAAAAACGCGGCCCGAAGCCGCCTCCCCCGATTGTCCTCCAGGACAAGACCAAATGGAACGACGTTTCCAGATGGTTCGCGGACCACAAAATCGCATGCCCCAAAGCGCAGAACACCGCGCAGGGTATCCGCATCAACCTAGCAACGGTTGACGACTTCCGGGCTGCCACCAGGCACCTGCGGAACGCCGGACTCGGCTTCCACACCTTCGCTCTCCCCGAGGAGAAGCACCTCCGCGTTGTCATACGCGGAATTCCAACGGAGATCGACATCTCCGAGGTCGTCGACGACCTAAAAAGACAAAACTTCCCTGTGCTGGAAGCCCGTCGCATGACTAGCATGCGAACAAAGGCCGCACTCCCACTCATCCTGACAAGTCTCGAACTCTCTCCGGAGGGTAAAAATATTTTCGGAATCACCCGCCTGTGCAACCTCACCAGCGTAAGCGTTGAGGTCCCGCACAAAAAAGGCATCATCGGCCAATGCCACCGATGCCAACTCTACGGCCATTCGGCCCAAATTGTTTCGCCAGCCCGAGGTGCTTAAATGCACCGGGGACCACGGGACGAAGGAGTGCTCCGGCACCGCGGAAGCGACGAACCCCCCGAGCTGCGTCCTGTGCAAAGCCGAGGGGCACCCCGCGAATTATCGCGGGTGCACCAAAGCCCCGCGCAGGCAAACCGGGGCCGCCCAACGGCGCACCACCGCCCCCACAAAGACTGCACCGCAACCATCAGCCTCGTCTAGGCCACCGCCCGCACTGCAGGCCGTTCCGCCGGCGGTGTCGGCGTGGAGCAAACCGCTCCCCAAGCCGAAAGCCGCCGAAGCTCCCAAAGCCGCCCCTTCGTCGGGGCCGCTGAAACCACAGGCTACTTCCAGCCAAACACCTCCGACTACAGAGCTCGAAAATATTCTCGCCTATATCCAAAAGGTGAGCATGCGAGACATTCTCCTCTTAGGAGAAAAACTGCGAGCCGCGAAAAGCTCGCATGATAGGTTGAGGGCCTTTTTTTTTTTTTTTTTTTGATATCGGTGGTGGAAATGCTGTTACCGCATACCCAGCGTCCTTTTCAAGGGGGGGGACGCCGGGTTATGTGGGGCTCGGGGCCACTGAGATGTTGTGCGTGACCCCCATACCCAGTAAAACCACTACCGCTTGTCCCGCCATACGCATACTGGAGACGCCCGGGTTTCAGTCAAGCAACTCTCCGGGCGCCTCCGCGTATAAAACTCCTCCTGGTGGGTGCCCGCGGGGAGCAAAGGCACCCACCTGCCGTCCCGTACCGGCCCCTTGCGGGACCGGCACGTGGAGGCCCCCCGATCCCACAGACGACCGCGCGCGCCCAAGACGGAGCGCACGCCCGGCCGCCGCCCTCCCGTGAAGGAATTGGGCGGCGGCCGGGCCATCGACGAGGGAGGGGGGACAAAAACCAAGACTCCCCCGGGGGACGGACCCCCAGGGGAAACACGACAAAAGGCCCAAAGGGCCACGCCTAATGGCCCGAAGGCCCCTTCACACCGTGCCCGGCTAGGGGCCCGTCGCTCACGGCGGCAGGAAGCGGACGGCGTGGTTCTGCCGCCGCGCTTTCCCGCCGGCCCGCCGCCGCCTGCAAGGTGCGGCAACGGCGTCGGCCTCCCTCGTGCGCTCGGCGGCCTCCTTCTGACGCATCACTGCGCCGCAGAAAGAGGCCACCGCCTTCCAAGACCTCTCGCTGCTCAACATACGATCGATTACAGTCGGCAGCGAGAGGTCACTGCCGACTTGCACGACGAGGGAGTGGCGTTGCGGCCCCCATGCCGGGCACTCCGCCAGAGTGTGGTGCGCCGTGCCAATCGGCGCACCACACTCGACGCATTCTTGCGTCATCTCTCTACGAGCCACCTGGTGCAGGTACTTGCCGAAACATCCATGGCCTGTCAGCACCTGCACCAGGTGGAGCGTCAAGACCCCGTACCGCCGGCTCATCCACCGGGACAGGTGGGGCCTGATGGCCTCCATCGTGTCCCGGCCGGCGGCAGGGCTACCTAACTCCGTCTCCCACCGCCGGATCAGGGCGTCATGGGCAACGCGCCTGATCCGGCGGACCGTGGCCGGGTCCGGCCGACGCTCTCCGGCATCCCGCAGGAAGAGGTACACTTCCGCGAGCGACTGCGCCTGTAGATGCCAAGGCGCATCGCCCACGAGAAGCGTACCCGCCGTCCAAGGTTGAGGGCCTGCATCGAGCACGCCGACACTCTTGCCGCACTCGAACAACCCTTCGTCTAGCCACCGCCTTGGACTCTGTCCGTGACCTTTGGTGTTCCATCTTATTCAAACGTTATGGAGATACACAAGGTCTTAGGAAGAATCAAACCCCGCTCTCTGACTGTCGCGTACTTCAACGCTGACAGCATCCGCTCTCAAAAGGAGGAAATAAGCCTGTTTCTCAGGAACCACGACGTCGACGTCATGCTCATTCAGGAAACGTTTCTCAAACCGTTCCACCGCGACCCGAAAATTGCAAACTACAACATCATCCGCCACGACAGGCTGACCGCCCCAGGAGGCGGCACACTCATTTACTTCAAGCGGTCCTTGCACTGCGTACCACTTGTTAGTCCAACCCTCGCCAAAATAGAAGTCTCGGCGTGTAAAATCTCCCTCAACGGTCATCAACCGATCGTCCTAGCGTCCGTCTATCTGTCCCCGACAAAAGAATTGCGAGAAACAGACATAAGAACCCTTCTCGACCTAGGCCCGGCTGTTATCCTCGCTGGCGATCTCAACAGCAGGCATAGCACCTGGGACCCGAACAAGTCAAACCGGAATGGTAAAATCCTCTCCAATCTCGCGAATAAGCTCAAGTTTAACATTGTAGCTCCGTAAACCCCGACGCGGTACCCTACCGTCGCGTCTCCCAACCCATCTACATTAGACATTGCGTTGTTCAACAATGTCACCATCCCGCTGCACTCGATCGAGACCATAGACGATTTCAGATCAGACCACCGCCCGGTTCTTATGAAGCTGGGCCGGCCCGCTGGTGAGGTCCCTCTGACCAAAACCATCGTCAACTGGCGCAGCCTCGAGGTCAAACTCAAGGCCGCGAACCCCCAGCATCTAGACGGAATCCCCGATACGATCGACTCGCTCGGCGCTGCAAACCGAGCGATCGACTCGTTAACAAAGCACATCGCCGCAGCCGTCGAGGAGTAATCGAGAACGGTGCCCGAGTCGGACTACCTGCTCGGGTCCTTCCCGGCGGATATACGTCGGCTGATAAGAGCGAAAAACGCCACAATGAGACTCTACTCACGATACAGATCCGAGGAACTCAGGATAAAACTGCGCCGCCTTCAAAGGCAGGTAAAAGAGCGCATATCCGATCTCAGATCCGACAGATGGGACAACCTGCTTTGCGACTTAGAGCCTTCGAGCGCCAACTTTTGGCGTTTGGCTCGCAGTCTCAAAGCGGAGAACATGGCCCGCATGCCTCCCCTTGTAACGAGCGATGGTTCCTCCCTTGCGTCGGAGGATGCCGAAAAAGCGGATTGTCTCGCCGACAGTCTAGAGAGCCAATGCACTCCCTCTACCGCACCAGTGGACCCCGATCAACTTAAGTTGGTCGAGGACGAGGTGCGCCGTAGGGCAACTCTCCCACCAGAGGGTCCTCCACTAAAACCGGTCTCCCCCGGTGAGGTCGTTGACATCATAAAGAGGCTGCAAACCAGATCAGCCCCGGGACCCGACAACATCTCCAATAGAGTTGTGAAAGGTCTCCCGCCCCCGATCGTCGGCCTGCTAGTGGCCATATTCAACGCTCTGCTAGCCGACTGCTCCTTCCCAGACGCCTGGAAAGAGGCCGTAGTGATAGGTATTCCGAAGCCCGGAAAGCCGAGGAACCTACCCAACAGCTACCGTCCGATCAGCCTACTGAACACCTTGGGCAAACTGTACGAGCGCATCATCCTAGAGCGTCTGTGCCATTTCACCGCAGAGAACAACCTCCTCCCCGACGAACAGTTCGGTTTCAGGAGCAACCACTCATGCGTTCACCAAGTGCACCGACTGACCGAGCACATACTAGTCGGTCTGGAGCACAAATTTACGATCGACACCTGTGCCGTCCTATTCGATGTTGCCAAGGCGTTTTACAAAGTCTGGCACGAAGGCTTGTTATACAAGCTTTACACACACAAAGTGCCAGACCGTCTAGTCACCGTCATTCGAGACTTCCTCTCGAATCGTTCATTCCGCTTTCGCGCCGAGTACGCTCTCTTCTTGCCCCGGCCGATTAAAGCCGGCGTCCCCCAAGGCTCTTGCCTCTCCCCGCTACTCTTCTCGCTCTACACGAGCGACATACCTAGGGACCCCTTTGTCAGGATGGCCCTTTTCGCGGACGACACCGCTCTCTAACACTCCGGCAGATATCCGATATATCCGATTATAACGATGCGCCTTCAGAACGCGACCACCCGCCTAGGCGAGTGGTTCCGGACGTGGCGAATCGACGTAAACCCGGAGAAAAGTGAAGCCATTCACTTCACCCACCGAAAGCCATCGACGCTTGTCAAGTTGGCGAAAAAACGCGGCCATGAACTCGGTCAAATCTCTCTCTTCGGCCAGTCCATCCCATGGAAGAAATCGGTCAAATACCTCGGCGTCACGCTCGACTCCAGACTTAATTTCATCGCCCACATCCGTGAGGCTAGAAAGAAAGCGGCCCACGCACTGGGCAAGCTATAACCCCTGCTGTGTAAGAAGAGTAAGCTCTCTCTCAGACACAAGCTTCACCTTTACAAGGTATGCGTAAGACCTATAATGTCTTACGCAAGCGTTGTCTTCGCCCATTCGTCCGAAGACCGTCTCAAACCTCTACAGACCCTCCAGAACCGTTTCACCCGCACCGCGACTGGTTCCGAATGGTACCAGCGCAATGTGGACATCCACAGCGACCTTAAACTTCCAATGATCAAGGAGCACTTCAGAGAGTGCTCCGTGACCTACTTCGCCAAGGCGGCAACTCATCCCAACCCTCTGGTGGCCAGCGCGGCCAACTACGAGCTACCTCCGAATCCCAGGACGAAAAAGCGCAGACCGCGGCACGCGCTTATTCCGACATCCCAAGGGGTCCCGCAAACCACACACACGCCCACAGTCACCGACAGCACCGACGTCACCACACACACTTCGGACACTACCAACACGCTCCGAATATCAGCATCACGCCGCCCTCGCTTCAGAACGCGGCGCCGCAGTTACTCACACACCGCGTACACTAAGTACACCCGCGATCGTGGGCGGTCCTCGCCGCCCAGAGATTCCGATACAGGCGAAGGTAGTCAGGGAACGGGCCCGCGCCCGGCCTCGACGACCGAGTAGAATCGCCTGATAAAGCACAACAAGAACCAGACACACACAATCATCCGCCAGAGAGCTACATCCCGCGTAGCGCATTTTAGTTTATAGAAACTCAGGCCGTGGATCCGGGTCCACGAGCCCAGTGTCAGATGAGCTGTAAGAGCCGCTGTAGCTTGCAGCCCTGTCTACAACAAGAATATAGTGATCTATAGGAAAACTTCATAGAAAATTAAACTTCTCTTTCTTAATCTCTCTATCCTTGTCTTACTCTTTTTCATTCCTTAAAACCTATTTCATACCGGCTTAAAAGAAATTATATTTCAAAGGTATAACTTGGCTAGTTGGTAATCGTTAAACGGTTGAACCGAGGCTCTAAATCTTTAAATAATCATCATCAGCCGATAGACGACTACTGTTGGACATAGATCTCACCTACAGATTCACAAAAGGATTTATATGGGGATTTGGGCCATTTCCTACTGCACTGGCTCAATGCGGGTTGGTGTTAGCCAAAGCCTCGTTCGTTGATCAGCAGGTTGCACCACGAGCTGGTGAAGTTGGCTTAGGTCCTGTGGTTGTTGTGCGGGAATCGTTACATCCCTTTCAATAATTTTTTTTTTTTTTTTTATATTGTCACGCTTTTTTCCCAGTAGGGATAGGCAGAGGTGAATAAACCACCCACGTTTCGCCAGATGTGGTCAGATTAGGTCCCATGTAACAGGGGGCGAGCCTGTTGCCACTTTATTGGGACCACCCCACACACACACACAAAGATGATATCAGTGTGCGGGTTTCCTCACGATGTTTTCCTTCACCGCTTTTGTATCTCGCTGTTGTAACTAAAGTTCACAAATGTACATAACTTAAATGTTAAGTCATTGGTACATGCCGAGGTTTGAACCCGCGACCTCAGGAATGAAAGTCGCACGCTCTAACCATTAGGCCAGCGAGCTACTGCCTTTCAATAATACAAAATCCAAATTCAAATTGGTTCAGCTGTTTCAGTACTACGACTAGATTGTCTGTATAATTTTTTTTTTGTAGTTTTAAAATAAACTATTTTAGCAACTAATGAAATCTAGTCTAGTATCTAAGATCTGATACTTGGGATAAAGTGTATTGTGCGTTGCGTGGAGTTCGTGCCGTATCTCCATCTGGAGCTGTTCCTCTACACTTTTATAGCGTTTATTAATCTGGAATGAAGAGACCGAAGCAACCCTTCTGAAATACATCGCCTTAGTAATGTAATGGTTAGGTCTCTGTTGCCGGAGACCGTCTAGGTAATTACCATTGCAGTACCTATTTTAACCGCCAAACAGCAGTGTGCAAACATTATCGTGTTACGGTTTGAAGGGCGCCGTAGCTAGTATAATTACTGGGGTACCGAGTCTCAACATATGTCTTAGGCGACGAGCATAATGTAGTGTTGTTTTATAACATCGTCGCTCAATAAAATAAAAAATAAAAAATCGCTTGCTGTATTGAACACAGTACTCTGCTTTGATATCTTGGTAAAGCAAGAACAAGATCAAGACTTAAGCAATTTTGGTTTTGGTATTGACTTTGTTCATTCGGTCTTGGTGTTGGCCTTATATAAAATTGGTCTCGGTCTTACTTTTTCGCAAGGCGAAGACCTAAACTTCATCAATATATCTAGCAGTTTGTGTTGTGGTAAGTTTTTATCGAAACCACGTGCTCAGCCATTATGTATTTTTTTCCCTAACTGTACCTGCTGCGATTTGTTAAGCAGCAACCTTGATAACTGTCTACTTAAGAATCTCTTCTTTTAACCTGTCTCATGTTTTTTTTCCTTAATCCTTGTGCGTTGCTAATTGCTAATTAAGCCATTTTGTTTTGCTTTGGCTGCTGTCCTTGCCACTTCTAGACCGTAATCCAGAAAGATCTTTCTTTTGGTGCCGTCCCGCATGATTTGCTCTATTTATTCTCTTGTAACTAACTGATCCATTCTGTTTTCACATTTGATTCTTGCTAGTGCATTGTCAGGTAAATCTTTGAGTTTGGAGTCAAAACATAACCTGAAAACTTTTATGGTACAATGTTTAACATATTTATATTATATCAGGTTTCTTTTTTACTCTTTTGGTATCACACCGTCGTAAAAGTTGAGTGGTAATCATCAATTCAAATCGTCGCTGTTACTACTTGTTCTCATGAAACGGTACCATGACGTAAAGCAGTTGCATCGTAAAGCCCCGCCGTCCCATTCCCAAAATTGCTTATTCCACTCGTGGGCCGTCTCCTGAGGGACCGTTGCGGCTGATATCTTCTGTCACACCGCCGTCAAAAGTTCATTACATATTCATAGTAACGCAGTGAAAAGAGCTTCAAATTTCCAGCTCCACGGGCTATATGTATCTCGGCGGAGAGAAAAAGGTAAAGTACGCGCCCTCAATTTTTTTTTGTGAATGTGGACTCTGTTTTGTTAAAACTTCTGAGAAAGAAAGCAAAAGTTTTTAAAAACTAATGAACTGCATTTTTAAATAATTTAAATAGCCCACTTAATATTCTCACAGCTGGGATTTGGGACCTTCATTTAATACAAGAAAACAATGGATATTTAATCATCACCGCTTTTATGCTTCATCGTTTAACCGTTTACAATGTCCAAAATTTCTTCATTAACAGTCAATTTACGTCCCCACTGTTGGGGCATAGGTCTACCCTTAATAGAGGGCAATAGGCCACAGTCACCACGCGGCCCCAATGCGGATTGGTGACTTCACACACACCTTAGAATAAATTCTAATTCATGTGCAGCTTTCCTCGCGATGTTTTCCTTCATTGTTTGTATTTCGCTGTTGTAACTAAAGTTCATAGATGTACATAACATAAATATTAAAGTAATTCATACACAAATCATACATGACGAGATTCGAATCCGCGACTTACGGAATGAAGGCCGCACGCTCTAACCATTAGGCCAGCGAGCGACATCGTCCAAAATTTGATATATACCAGTCGCCTATTTTCAGTATACCTTCGCTGTGCCTATCGCAGTCGACTAACACAAGTGTGCAAATATTACTATATTTAAGTTTGGAAGATGCTATAGCTAGTGTTATTACTGCAGTAACGAAACTTAACGTTGTATGTTTCAAGGGGACTACGACAATGTAGTGCTGTGTATCTTATCCTAGAGCTACGTTGTTACGGGCGGGCGTATCACTTACCACCAGATGGACGATGCGCTGATCTCACCGCTTGGTCAGTTAAAAAAAAAAAATTAAAAATTAATCTGTTTTAATTTCTTTAACTAAACGCTTTTGTACCCGAAGAGGCACGGGTTCGATCCTCACTGAACATGAGCTCAGTACGTTGCGACGGAGTCCCAGAAGGGGAAGCTTGAGTGGGTCGTTTGGGTTAGGTATTATGTTACAAATATTGTGTGGAAAAAAAAAACGAAAACGAAAAAGAATAAACGCATGCGGATAGGGGTGCCTCGTTTGTGTTTAACAGTCCTCGGGTTCGTCTGCGAGGGTTGTGACCCCTGGCCCTTCCTTTGTCTTTGACGCTAATGTTCTCCCGCAGAAGACACGCCCGCACCCTTTGTGCAAATTTTGATATAGTTTAGAACATTCCGTGACCTGTTTTTCTTCTAGAAAATATAGAATAAAATTAGGATTACATTAGGTTAGGTTATTCAGGGCATCTAACTATAAAGATCACTTATATGATAATGAGTACTTTTAAATGTAGTGTATAATTAATTTGTTTTCTTCCATGCTGTGTCGTTACGCTAGTAATATCATTATCTACAGACCCCTTTAATCCGGAGTACTGTAATATTTGCATCGTACTATTTATCGGCAGAAATTGGAGCAGAAGCGGTTCTTAGATAGTGTCCGTCAACCTACAAGAGTCTAAATTAGACCAACATACATACATACATATATATCACGCCTCGTTCCCAGCGGGGTAGGCAGAGACTACCTCTCTCCACCTGCTACGATCCTGGCACACCTCTCTCGCTTCCTCCACTTTCATAAGCGTCTTCATGCACGCTTTATAACGCTAATTAGACCAACAGTAGTATTAATTATCCACTTAGTTATAACTCACCAACATATGGTGCTGGCGGATGTAAATTTCTACAAAGTCCAATCAAACTCCTGGAGAATAGTTGTCGACATGTTGTGTTAATATCTTAATTAACACATTACACCCCAAAGCTTCAACAACAAAGCGAGCAATTAACCGATTCCGTTGTGATTGCGTTCCCTCCTTTCAAAGGGCTACCATGCTTCGTTGGAGACCGGTGTTGGTATACTTATAGCGGCGTATGAAGGTTTATTAAATAATTGAGAACGTGCTAGAGAATAATAGCTGTGCGATACATAGATCGCCCAGGTTCAATTTCCAATGAGCACAAACATCTAATCGAAGAAGAAAACGATAGGAATCCAGCGTGCTTGAAAAATCAAAGTTTTGAATATATACGACATTCTTCGACTTGATTTTTGATCATAAAGATGATTAGATTGACTTACCTTGACATATAGATCTCATGTCTCGTGACTACAACAATTTCAATAGCTACAGTACCCTACAAGTGTTAACATAGTAACATGTGCACAGTGTGGTGCGCCGATTGACACGGCGCACCACACTCTGGCGGAATGCCCGGCATGGGGGCCGCAGCGCCACGCCCTCGTCGCGCAAGTCGGCAGTGACCTCTCGCTGCCGACTGTAATCGATCGTATGTTGAGCAGCGAGAGGTCTTGGAAGGCGGTGGCCTCCTTCTGCGGCGCAGTGATGCGTCAGAAGGAGGCCGCCGAGCGCACGAGGGAGGCCGACGCCTCTGCCGCATCATGCAGGCGGCGGCGGGCCGGCGGGAGAGCGCGGCGGCAGAACCACGCCGTCCGCTTCCTCCCGCCGTGAGCGATGGGCCCCCAGCCGGGCACGGTGTGAGGGGGCGTTCGGGCCGTTAAGCGTGGCCCTTTGGGCCTTTTGTCGTGTTTCCCCTGGGAGTGCGTCCCCCGGGGGAGTCTTGGTTTTTGTCCCCCCCTCCCTCGTCGAAGTGGGGGGGGAGTCTGGAGGGAGGAGGCCGCCGCCCAATTCCTTCACGGGAAGGCGGCGGCCGGGCATGCGCTCCGTCGTGGGCGCGCGCGGTCGTCTGTGGGGTCGGGGGGCCCCAACGTGCCGGTCCCGCGAGGGGCCGGTACGGGACGGCAGGTGGGTGCCTTTGCTCCCCGCGGGCACCCACCAGGAGGAGTTTTATACGAGGAGGCGCCCGGAGAATTGCTTGGCTGAAACCCGGGCGTCTCCAGTATGCGTATTGCGGGACAAGCGGTGGTGGTTTTAGTGGGTATGGGGGTCACGCACAACATCTCAGTGGCCCCGAGCCCCACATAACCCGGCGTCCCCCCCCCCTGAAAAGGTAGCTGGGTATGCGGTAACAGCATTTCCACCACCGATATCAAAAAAAAAAAAAAAAGTAACATGTGCACAGTACTGTTTGTCGGCTGCAGTACAAGCTGCGGTGGCACCAGGACGGCTTCCGGTAACAGAAACCCGTCTACCTTCTTCCAAATCGTACCTAACGACGCGGCGCTAGTTAGGATGTTATATACAGCTTCACATTGCGCTCGTCGTATTGAGACATAGGATGATGTCACGTTACTACAATAATTTCACTAGCTACAACGCCCTACAAACATGAACGAGAAACATCTGCAGACTGCTTCTTATCACCAGTTATAAGAGCTGCGGTAGTACCTAAGTATCCTGCAGCGAAGACCACCAAGTGTCGATCTTTAATCACACCATGATACACAGTTTGATGTAAACAATTACTAGAGGAAATTAACGCAAAGATAAATGAAGGGAAGAAATTAATCGGATGTTTTCTCGAAGCTTCTTTGTACGTTAGGTGGATTGCACTGGAGCTGGAGAGCTGCCAGAATACACCTTGGCGCGGCCGTAACGAGGAGTTTAAACGGCTCCATGATATTCAATGTCCCTGACAAAGGCTTTGGTAAGCTGAATTTTAACTCCAACTTACATAATAGACAGATATGTATCAAATATGTCATCACATTTTTAAAACAAGAATTTTCTTATCATCCTATTAGACAAAGACATCTGGTAGTAAATCGCCTGCCAACAAGAACGTGGCGCTAGTTAAAATGATATACACAGCACTACAGTGTGCTCGTAATCTTGAATATCTAAGTCTCGTTACCTCAAAAATGTCATTCGTTCCAATGTCCTTCAAACCGGAACAGGAATAAGAGCTGCCAACCGACCTATACGAACTTCGGGCACATCAACCAGCGCAAATTCTTTATTAGAAAAGGCGAAAAATATTTTTTTTCTTTAATGTTGTTGACTGCTTGACTGTTTGACTACTGGATATGATCTGATGGTCGTGGTCTTCTGCTGTTAAGGTAGTACTTGCGGTAGTAAACAGACCCTGAGACGGGCTATTCCGTAGCGTGTCATCTCACGTGGGTCAGGTCATCATTCCACAAAATACTCTTTTTTAGTTTCTGTCCAGTAGTTCACAGCGGTTCGTTTAATGTCGTCTGTATTCTTCATTAAACCAGGGTCGCCATTCCAGTACATGTGACCAAACGTCCATGGATTCTATGGGCTATGTGCCCGGTTCTTTGTCACCTTTGGCCCACATAGCCTCGTAATGAAGTACACAAAACAAACAAAAAAGTCGTCGAAATGGTTTCAATTTTACACAAAAAAAATTTGAACAACAGCCATGATAAAGTGCTGTTTGTTAATTGAAACATTATTGCAGTAGCTGTTTCCGGTCCGCTTTGCTGGCAGTAATAAAAAATTAGACATGAAATTTGTCTGAAACATTCCTTGAGAGCAACTGCAATCGCAAATGTCTTTCTATAGAAACGGTTACTATAGCGACCGCGTAAACAATCCCAAATGAAAATGTTTATGAAAGCTAAATACAAATAAAATGATGACGGATCTATGAAATTCAAAAAATAATTAGCCTATAACCATCCACAGATCATACCGCGTCGAATGCTCATATTCCCCTATCGATACGTTCACTAGTTTTCAAGTGATTAGTAAACAAACAAAACCTCTATTCATTATATATATCAGGTGTTCCTCACTCGCCTTGCTAGTCGTAACATTTCCGCAACTCCCTTTGGGGAAGGGATTTTGTAAAATCCATTATTAGCTGACCTTTTAGTAGCTCGCTGGCCTAATGGTTAGAGCGTGCGGCTTTCATTCCGAAGGTCGCGGGTTCGAACCTCGGCATGTACCAATGACTTTAATATTTAAGTTATGTACATTTGTGAACTTTAGTTACAACAGCGAGATACAAAACGGTGAAGGAAAACATCGTAAGTAAACCTGCACATGACTTAGAATTTATTCTAAGGTATGTGTGAAGTCACCAATCCGCATTGGGCCAGCGTGGTGACTATGGCCCAATCGCCCTCATATTGAGGGTAGGCCTGTGCCCCAGCAGTGGGGACGTAAATGGGCTGTTTGAGCTGACCTTTTAGCGGCAGTAGCAACATCTCTAGCAAACGTTTGAGTGTTTACGTCTAATAGTTACGGAGATCTTGTGATGAGTCAAAAAATATCTGGATATCTCTTATATATATATAGGGAATAGTGTAAAGTGTGTAGTGTATAACCTATTCACAGCAGTGGATGTCTAACAGCTGACGAAACGAACCTATCTAACTGCAAACCTAATAAAAACAAACGTAAGAACATAATTTTCTTTATTTATATAAGGTTGGCAAATATCTCCCTTCCGCCATATTGTCTTTTGAATTTCGCGGCTATGTACAAAGCGCTACAGAGCTCGTATCTGGCAATACTATACATAATTTGAAAGGTCTTGACATAACCTACAAAACGACGCTATGCATAATTAGTTTGGATATTGCGTTCAATAGTTATAGACGTGTAAACATTGAGTTCACTAACGCCGAAATTCGCGCTATTTTAAAGTTTTCCTTCGTTAAAGGCAAATCCGCTAGAGAAACGTTCCGTGAGATTAATGGTGTTTTGGGGGATGGTACTCTATCACTTCGAACCGCGGAGGAATGGTTTCGACGATTCAGAGCCGGTGAAAACGACACCATGGATAAGCCAGCCGGCGGAAGACCTGTGACGACAAATACCGATCAAATCATGGACTACATCGAGTTAGACCGGCATGTGGCATTTCGTGACATCGCCCAGGAGATGGGAGTTAGTCACCAAACCATTTTAAAATATCTGCAGAAGGCTGGATACAAAAAAAAGTTTGATGTTTGGGTGCAGCATGATTTGACGCAAAAAAACCTTCTGGACCGAATCAACGCCTGCGATATGCTGCTGAAACGGAACGAACTCGACCCATTCTTGAAGCGGATGGTGACTGGCCACGAAAAATGGATCACATACGACAATATCAAGCGAAAACGGTCGTGGTCGAGCGGCCAAGCCGGGATTGACGGCCAGGAAGGTTTTGCTGTGTGTTTGGTGGGATTGGAAGGGAATCATCCACTATGAGCTGCTCCCATATGGCCAGACGCTTAATTATACCATCTACTGCGAACAACTGGACCGCTTGAAGCAGGCGATCAACCAGAAGCGTCCAGAATTGGCCAACAGGAAGGGTGTAGTGTTCCACCAGGACAACGCCAGACCACACACTTCGTTGATGACTCGTCAGAAGCTACGGGAGCTCGGATGGGAGGTTTTATCGCATCCACCATATAGCCCGGACATAGCGCCAAGTGATTACCACCTGTTCCTGTCCATGGTGAACGCCCTTGGTGGTGTAAAGTTGAACTCAAAAGAGGCTTGTGAAAAGTGGCTGTCCGAGTTCTTCGCAAATAAGGAGGGGGGCTTCTACGAGGGAGGTATTATGAAGTTGCCGTCTAGATGGAAACAGATTATCGAACAAAACGGCGCATATTTGAACTAAATCCGATCACTGTAACACTTTTTATAAAGCATTGAATAAAGAGCAAAAAAGCGAAAGGGAGATATTTGCTAAATTAATATGTAAATGTAGATAGAAAATATATTAGCTGTTTAAGTGTTAACATGGAAATTTATCTCGCATCAAATGGTCCAGCTCAAATGAAGACAAAGTACTGTTAAACATCCACAATCTGTTTAGCGGGCGGCCTGGCCCCGCCTCAACCAATTGTGGTCTGCGTGAGACGCGAACTAATTGAGGTGACAAATAGTTTTGTATTAAGCAGCACTGATAAATGTCTAGTATTACTGCCTCTCTGCAGACTGCTGTAATTTACTGTTAGGACTCTACTAGGACATTATCAATACGTCGCCTATTTTATGAACTATATTGCCGGAGACCGTCTAGGTAGGTACCACCGCGGCGCCTACGTCTACCAACAAACAGCAGTGTGCAAACATTACTTTGTTCTGCTTTGGAGGATGCTGTAGTTAGAGAACTTACTAGACTAGACTTCCTATTTCTCAAGGCGAAGAGCCCAATCTAATGCTGTGTATAAAACCAGAACTAACGCGTTTTTCATTTACCGTAGGTTGACGGTAAGTGATACAGCACCTACAACAACGTGACGCTAATTAGAATAATCCAGCATCATATTGCGCTCGTAGTCTCAAACAAAAGATGTAGAGTCTCGTCTCCATAGCAATTACACTAGCTACAACGCCTTTCAAACGAGATCACAGTAATATTTGTACACCTCCGTAGACGATCTCACGTAACAGAGACCTGTCACCAGTAAATGTGTTTATGAGAAGGAGAATCACTTATCATCAGGTAAACGTCCACCTCGTCTTATCAGTTCCTTGAATAGAAAAAATTATTAGAATCGAGCGTTAGTTTATTTCATCCATATTACTTCTTACACTTATATATATAATTTATATATATATATATATAAATATACACCCTGCTAATCAACAAACGAGGCTCTGATTCCCACCAACCAGAATTTGGCATGGTGGGAGAAAATATATATATTTTTTTTATTAAATATATAATATAAACATACAGACACATACAATCGTAGCACCCAAAAATGCGTATACAAGTTCAGTACCGCTAAGGAACATTTTATTTTATATGTACGTCTGGTAAAGAGCGTTGTTAACTGCGACACAGTCATTTAGTTAACTACTGCAGTTAGCAACATACACATGTACTATGTAAATGTTTGTGTGCTTATTTAAATAAATACCATTAATAATACAATAGATTAATAGATATTAAATATAAATTAATTAAAGTAATGTTTGTAGTTGGATGTTCGCATGTTTGCGAATCACTTGCCTCAGCGCTTCGGGCTTTTAGTTTAATTGCACGCGGCGGGGAAGTCCCGCAGTGGCGCGGACGGCCGACCAGCTCGGCGCCGGCTGTTTGCGGAGACCACCTCGCGAGGACCAAACGGACCATTTAACCACCCTCACTACGAAAACAATTAAGCATCGTTCTTGCTAATTTATTAAACAAATTACAGCGTGGAAGCATTTACAACTGAAAATTCTGTGTAATCGTTAATTTTAATGAACGTTGCTATGATACGATCGGCCGAGAGGGTAGCATTGTTGGTGGAGGTCGTCTTGTTACCCCAGTAATTAAACTAGCTATAGCGCTCTTCAAACCAGACCAAAGTAATGGTTGCAAAAAACTGTTTGGCGGCAGCAGCAGGAGCAGCGGTCGTACTTAGACGGTCCCCGGCAACAGATACCTACTACCAGACTACTCAATGGAAATTATCATCCATTATTCAGGACGAAATGTTTCAGCTCGTCCTTCATAATGGAACAGCGAAGTGAAGGATTGCAACAGTCTGCAAGGGACAGTGTTTCCAACCAACCATGCTCCGTCGAATGCTTAAGATCACATGGAAGCAGTACGTCTCCATGCTAAAGTTCTTAAGGGGGCCAATTGCAAAGGTAGGCTGATGACAACCATTATACAAAGAAAATTTATATTTTTCGGACACCTTCAAGAATTATTGCTTTATTAGTTCTCGAAGTTGATCCTGAAGGACAAAGTTTTTATTATGTCCTCCAGGTTCCGTACAACCTAAGTATATAGTTAAGATTTTACATATTTACAGTGTTTATTTGCGTGTGGTTGGAGAAAAGGGTTAATGCTAAACAAAGAAGAGATAAATTGTGTCAAAAATGATTATCGTCATCATCATCATCGTTTCAATTGTTGGATATTCAATACTGGACATAAATCTCTTGTAATGTGTACCAAAAAGCACGGTCCTGCGCTGTTTGAGTCCAGTGGCTCCCAGCGATTTTTTTATGTTTTCTGCCCACCTAGTGGGCCGTGCGCCAAAGATGATATTCGTTTAAAATTAAGACCGAGTTAATGTCTGATAAAAGAGGAATAGAAGAACACGTGTTAGTAGACTAGAAATACAGCGGGAATGGAGAAGAAAAATTATGACTTTTATATAACGATGTGCGCAAAGCGTTTGACAACTTAATTAGAAGCTCAATATATTTTCTTAATTTTAACGGAAGTCAATTTTACAACATAACGAGTAAGAAGCACTTTATTACTTAGCAATTAAAATATATAAGAGATCGAAGTAAGTAGTTTTATGAACCGGAAAGACGGGCAGAGCTTCCGGCCGTGCAACACTGACATCGCCGCGAACGGAACTCATTAAAGTAAATCTTCTTAAAAGATTAAGACGCGTTCCCATACCGCTTCCGTACCATATAGTAGTACATAGTAATAGTATATATACTAGTAGTGCCTGGTAACTGTTGGCGCGTTTATCTTAATTTACTTATGATACATTTTCTTACGAAGAGACGAGACAACAACTTGAAGCTAGTTAGGATTGTTTACATAGTACCATATTGTACTCGTCGCTGCAGACGTAACGTGTTGTCTCGTTATCCCAGTAATTTCACTAGATACACTGACCTTCAAACCGGAACAGTAAAGTTTGTACAGTACTATTTGTCGGCTGCGATAGGCGCTGTGATGGTAAATACCTAGACAGTCTCCGGCAAAAGGAACCACATAATGGAAGTAGTAGCCAGAGTAGAATAATTTGACTGCGCTACGATTAAAAAGCATGTCATGGAACAAGTTCCTCTCGAGCTTAAATTATCAGTAGGAGATAAAATGTGAGGGATGTTTGCACTCTATCTTGACAGAGTCCAAATCATTTCGAGTAGCTATGAAAGAGTTGGTAGGGGTGTAAGGATTCCCGCACAACAACTCACGGGTTCTGACCCACCCCCACCCGCTCCTGGTGCAGTCTGATAATCAATGAACGAGGCTCTGGCTCCCACCAACCCTCATTGAGCCAGCGTGGTGGGAATGAGCCCAAATCCCCCCATATGAACCCTTACAAACGACGCGGACATGACAGGATGCGAACAGCGCGGGATCGATCTATCTGGAGATTTTTGGTGGAGGCATAGGTGCAGCAGTGGACGTCTATCCGCTGATGATGAGAAAGAGTATAGAACGAAGGGAGGATTTCAACAGATTGTTTAATTATCCCTAATTAAAATTCGTAAGGTGTAGTTAGGATGTTTACACATCATCACATGTAGTCCGCTGTAGCTCGTGTGTAGTAAGAATTAAAGGTAATAACTCCAATAAAAGGCAGAAGTTTTTATTATTTTTTTTAGTAAATTTTCTATAACATCGTTAAGTAAATTTACTACTGGTGTTAGATCTCTGTGGCCGTTGACCTAGGTCACACACACAGCAATTTCCTAACGTTACTGTGTTTCGGTTTGCAGGGCGCTGTAATTAGTGAATGTAAAGAGATAACCGTACTTAATATCTCACGTCTTAAAGCAACGATCACAACACGGTGCAGTGTATATTATCCTAACTAGTTCCACGTTATATCCAGGAGTATATACCATCAGCTGAAATCCTCGCTCGTCTAGCTTCGTACGCAACGAAATTTACGCCAACCTTTTTTACAGTGAAATTTCGCAATGGTAAAGCACATCACACAAAGGTCGAAACCTCTTTTCGGTGTGCCGTAACATACGTTAACAGTGCCCTGATGAAAAAAAAACATTTTTTTTTCACCACACGTGCTCGTTTCAATGAACCTGAACAAAGGTTTTGTTTCATGCCTCACAGTCCGTGTTGTTTTATAACAGCAAACAGTGGACCTTGTGTTGAAATCTGAAAGGGAAATATGAAATCCCATTTATAGGAACAATCATTATATATCTCGCCTGACACAGAAGATGTTAAGTCTCGTTACCCCAGTAATTACCCTAGGTACAAAGCCCTTCAATAGTGAACACAGTAATATTTGCACGTTCGGCTGTAATAGAAGCTGCGGTGGTACCTAGACGGTCTGCAGCTTTAGACCTACCAACAGTTAAAATCTATCCGAGTATGTGAGCTTTGGCTTCTGCTTATGGAAAAGCGTTATACTTAGAATCTAAATCTAGAATCTATTTCTTAGAATCGAAATCTAGTCAAGAAATAAATGCTAGTGATACTTCCTTGACCACGGATTTAGATAAGATTCGTTATTTAACGTCTTGCCAAGGCAGATGTCACAGAGTATTATTCTACTCCTGATTTATTGTACCAGCGAGATCACCACGTTAAGATTTATCTACTCTCCCTTCCTCAAGGAAATGCGTCAGCTTCATTATGAGATTAGCTCATTCCTGGCGCAGTAGCTAAGGATTCCCTTAATACACAAAAGCTATATAGTTCATTTCCTTGTTTGGTTTAGTTCGTGAGCAGAGTTTCTTTGTAATCCGCTTAAAATGTTAATTTCGCTTGTTTTTTCGTTTAAACATTACCGGATGTATCACGCGGCTGTGAAATTTCCTATCTAGCAACACGCTGAACGGCGTAGCACCCTCGTGACTAATTAGACCGGAAATCGTATGTGACGCGAGAGGGTACATTAACGTTTCAGCGGGACATGCGTTGAATATTTAACCTTAAAAGTTTCGGGGTTAAAAACTACCGTTTAAATATTTAATTTTCGCGCTTACCCTTTTATTTTAAAAGGGAAACAAAAAGTGATTTTTTATGTCCTATTTAAAGAAGACGATGGAAGCTGAGATAGATAACAAATTACTGTTATACTATTTATGGGGTGTTAGGGGTGCCTGCTAGATGTGCACGCTGATAATCAACAAATGAGGCTCTGGATCCCAGCAATCCACGTTGGGCCAGCGTAGTGGGAATTGGCTCAAATTCCTCCAAACGAACCACCTCTACAAACGATGGCGCCTGGTGTCTGCAGGTTACGAGAAGCCGCTAAGCGCAGGCAACACAGGACCAATGTTATATCCAGCAGTGGACGTCTATTAACTGATGATGATGATGATTTTTGTCTGTGGTTTTCGTTTAAACATCGCGGTCACTGTTGCTACAGACCGTCTGGATATTTTTGAACCTTAATGAAGTTAAAATTCACAGGTGTCGCTTTAATCTCTAACTTCATTATCCTGTCGTGTACAGCTTCATACTCCATTACACCGTTCCTCAGATTTTTGGAATAAGGTAAACAACTCCATTTCCGCTTTTTTCCCTCTGTATGCCCCGGACGCGACGCGGCGCCGGTCTTCCAATCTGGGTATTAAGTCTAGGCAAAAAAAGTTAAGGATAAATGGAAGACGCTTTCCAACAATGACACCACATATAAAGTTATTACATAATATTAAATATCTTTATCTATTAAATGACCCGATGAGAAGGGTTAGACGTTCCCCTGATGGTAAGTGGTACACCTACCCATAACAACGTGGCGCTAGTTAGGATGATACACTGCACCACATTGTGCTCGTAGCTTTGATACATGAAATGTTAAGTCTCGTTACCTAGGTAATTTCACCAGTTACAACGCACTTCAAACCGGAACACAGTAATGTCGGCACACTGCTGATTATTGGTTGTAGTAGGAGCTGCGGTGGTACTTAGGCTCTCGGGCAATAGAGAGCTACTGCCAATAATTTGTTTTTTCATCGTATTAAACATCAACAAGTAGCATTATCATAAGGTATATTTTAAAAACTTAAGTATATCCAAATAATAATAAATTTACGTAAAATATACAAAATTAAATTTGAGATTAGTCTGAAATATACCTTGAGTGCAACCGCAACCGTCAATGACTTTCTATAGCAACCACAAACATTATTAAAAGAAAATGTTTATAAAAGTTAATAAGCAATAAAATGATGAAGGATCTATGACATGTCTACAAGTCATTCCGCGTCGCGTGCTATGTTCCTGTGTCTATGCGCTCACTAGTTTTCACGTGATTGGCGAACAGACGTAATCTATTTTAATATAATTGGTCTTTATCTATGAAATAGCCGTTCCGCAGTGCCGGCCATTTCAGATCAAAATAATTTTTGTTTGGCTGAGAATTCTAATTTAAAATTAATTTTATTTTATAAAACATGGAATTCTTTTTTCAAAAGCAATCATTTGTTTATTGATTAGTGTTACATTCTCATCTGATTTTAATCTTTTGCGTCATCATGGAGACGTTAAAAATCCGAGTAATTATAGAATATGAGCACCGTCGTGGCATCAACGCGGCACAAACGGCACGAGCAGCATAAGCGGCACGTAACATCAACGATGTTCACGGCTAACTACAATCCGTATCCGTCACATCTCCAACCAGCATCGGCCTATCGCTCGTCTCCGCTGCTCCTGCACGACTACGCGCGAGCTCATACTGCACAGCAGACGGTCTCCAAGTTGCAAGAACTGGGGTTAGAAACTCCCCGTCATCCGCCCTACTCACCAGACATTGCGCCTACAGACTACTACTTTTTCCAGAATTTGGATAAGTTCTTGGCGGAAAAAAAATTCAATACCCGAGAGACGGTACAAAATGCCTTTGAAGAATTTATTGCCTCCCGTCCAGCTGATTTCTTCAACAAGTGCATCAGTAAACTGCCACTGCGTTGCCAAAGGTGCATTGATTGCATGGCTGATTACTTCCATTAATACAAATAAAAAATTCATGAAAAAAAAATCGTTACAATTTTTTCATACAAAACGACAATTTCATAAGTAAAGATCTAATATATAAGTATATAACTTGTAAATGTATCTTATATAATACTAAGGAACTAGGTGTTTCACTTACCAAACACAACACACACACATATATATATATATATATATATATATAGACAGTAGCTAGCTGGCATAATGGTGAGAGCGTGCGGCTTACATTCCGAAGGTCGCGGGTTCGAATCTCGGCATGTACCGATGCTTAATATATAAGTTATGTACATTTGTGAACTTTAGTTACAACAGCGAGATACAAACGGTGAAGGAAAACATCGCGAGGAAACCTGCACATGAATTAGAATTTATTCTAAGCTGTGTGTGAAGTTACCAATCCGCGTTGGGCCAGCGCGGTGACTGTGGCCCATCGCCGTCATATTGAGGGTAGGCCTGTGCTCCAACAGTGGGGACGTTAATAGGCTGTTGATGAAATATATAAAGATACGGAAGTTTAAGATATATACATTTTAAAATTTTTAATGGGGGTGACGACGTATATAAAGCGGATGTTCAGATAGATTAGGCGGAATTTTCTTTATTTGGTAATAACACATCCGTTTTGAATATATAATAATTGCATCTCGGACGCACCGCTGCAGCGGTACGTCGCAGTAAAGCGCCTGCTCTCCCCAGCGGGCGGGCGGGCGCCGCGCTGCAGCGCTCGCAGCGCTCGCCGCGTCAGCCCCGCGGCTGCTCGTTTGCTCCGCACACTAATGACTCTCACGCCAGTTGACACAGAAACTTTTCCGTTTGTGTTCGCCGCTGTCAAACTGTAAACTTTGCTTCTGAATAGGTAACAAGCACTGATAATGCTTAGCTGTAATGCTACTATTAGTACTTCTGCTGTAACCTAAGCCCAGCGGTGGACGTCTATCGGCGGATGATTACAACCTAAAATAGAAGTTTTCGAAACACCAACACTATAAATACGATAGCACAATCCTTGTCTGACATCGGGCAACTATTTGCAATCGTACAGTTTTCCGGTTTGAAGGAGGTTGTAGATAGTGAAGTTATTGCATTAATGAGACTGGATATCTTATGTGTCAACACAACCAGCGGAAAGACATGATATATATAAATGTTATAATTAAGACAACATGATTTCCGGTATGTGTAACATATTCAACCAAGCTTAAGCCCAGCAGTGGGCTACCGTGGACTGATGAAAAAAATCAATTCTTTTCATTGTATTGTTGTGTAAAATATCTGCTGTAACTATAAGCATTAGAAAAGATCATCCGTTCATTCTTCATCCCCATCAGCCGACAGTCGCCCACTGCTGGACATCCATCCCTTTTATATATATTTTTTATATAGAGTTTAAGTATGTAATTATTTATTTGATACTATATCTTAAATATGAATTTGTATATTATTAACATTATATAGAAAGCTTCATTAATAACATCAAAAGCTTCAGTCTTCTCAGTAAACATACCCTTTACTTCCATGAACACAATCATCATCACTCTCAACCGGAACATGCCCTAGGCCGGAAATAGATATAAAATATCTAGATGTGAATATGTATTAGACACCCTTTATAGTCGAAATCGGGTTCCAAGGGTTTTACATAAACGAAACGTAATTTTTGTGTAAGATGAAATCTAATAATAGACCTTATCTAATTAACATAAGTTGTTATTTAAAACTTAAGATGTTTTTTTAGCTTTACTTTTTTTAATGTTTTTTTTTAAATAATTACTTACTCAAGTATGTTTAAGTAATTTGTGTTAATAATTATTTATTATACTTGATGTTTAATGAATTTTGTCTGTGACTTGTTAAATTTCGATTGAGGAAATGATGTCAAGTTAACTCACTTAACCCTCTGCTAAGTTTTTAAATAGGTACTTTGTAGCGATAGAAACAAAAACTGTATAAGATTTTTCAAGTATCATAACTTAGCTGTTTGGATCTGGAGTATTAGTATTTTGAATATAGGGTCTCATGCCTAAAATAGTTTGGGAATCACTGTATTACATAGTCGTATTCGTAACTTTAGAATGTATGAAGTTATTATCTCGTCGCTTCGTATTATAATATAGATAAAAAAATCACTATGGCACAATTCACTCACACAGACATGCAGCTTACTTAACCATTAGCATGCATATGATTGTTTCAATACAGTAACCGCGACTTAGCTGAACCAAGTTGGCAGAGCGCCGACGTTGGCATATTTTGAAATAAAATTACCGAATCTTCCGTCAAGGGAATTGAAATGTATGCAGTTTGGGAAGCTCTGACATTTTAGTACATAAGGTAAGTAATCAAAGACAACTTTACTGGTGGTAGGTCTCTGTTGCTACAAACCGTCTAGGTACCACCGCAGCTCCTATTGCAGCCGACAAACAGTACTGTGCGAACATTACTGTAATCCGGTTTGAAGGACCAATAACTATTTATTACTGGTGGTAATGTCTCTGTTGCTACAAACCGTCTAGGTACCACCGCAGCTCCTATTGCAGCCGACAAACAGTACTGTGCGAACATTACTGTAATCCGGTTTGAAGGACCAATAACTATTTATTACTGGTGGTAATGTCTCTGTTGCTACAAACCGTCTAGGTACCACCGCAGCTCCTATTGCAGCCGACAAACAGTACTGTGCGAACATTACTGTAATCCGGTTTGAAGGACCAATAACTATTTATTACTGGTGGTAATGTCTCTGTTGCTACAAACCGTCTAGGTACCACCGCAGCTCCTATTGCAGCCGACAAACAGTACTGTGCGAACATTACTGTAATCCGGTTTGAAGGACCAATAACTATTTATTACTGGTGGTAATGTCTCTGTTGCTACAAACCGTCTAGGTACCACCGCAGCTCCTATTGCAGCCGACAAACAGTACTGTGCGAACATTACTGTAATCCGGTTTGAAGGACCAATAACTATTTATTACTGGTGGTAATGTCTCTGTTGCTACAAACCGTCTAGGTACCACCGCAGCTCCTATTGCAGCCGACAAACAGTACTGTGCGAACATTACTGTAATCCGGTTTGAAGGACCAATAACTATTTATTACTGGTGGTAATGTCTCTGTTGCTACAAACCGTCTAGGTACCACCGCAGCTCCTATTGCAGCCGACAAACAGTACTGTGCGAACATTACTGTAATCCGGTTTGAAGGACCAATAACTATTTATTACTGGTGGTAATGTCTCTGTTGCTACAAACCGTCTAGGTACCACCGCAGCTCCTATTGCAGCCGACAAACAGTACTGTGCGAACATTACTGTAATCCGGTTTGAAGGACCAATAACTATTTATTACTGGTGGTAATGTCTCTGTTGCTACAAACCGTCTAGGTACCACCGCAGCTCCTATTGCAGCCGACAAACAGTACTGTGCGAACATTACTGTAATCCGGTTTGAAGGACCAATAACTATTTATTACTGGTGGTAATGTCTCTGTTGCTACAAACCGTCTAGGTACCACCGCAGCTCCTATTGCAGCCGACAAACAGTACTGTGCGAACATTACTGTAATCCGGTTTGAAGGACCAATAACTATTTATTACTGGTGGTAATGTCTCTGTTGCTACAAACCGTCTAGGTACCACCGCAGCTCCTATTGCAGCCGACAAACAGTACTGTGCGAACATTACTGTAATCCGGTTTGAAGGACCAATAACTATTTATTACTGGTGGTAATGTCTCTGTTGCTACAAACCGTCTAGGTACCACCGCAGCTCCTATTGCAGCCGACAAACAGTACTGTGCGAACATTACTGTAATCCGGTTTGAAGGACCAATAACTATTTATTACTGGTGGTAGGTCTCTGTTGCTACAAACCGTCTAGGTACCACCGCAGCTCCTATTGCAGCCGACAAACAGTACTGTGCGAACATTACTGTAATCCGGTTTGAAGGACCAATAACTATTTATTACTGGTGGTAATGTCTCTGTTGCTACAAACCGTCTAGGTACCACCGCAGCTCCTATTGCAGCCGACAAACAGTACTGTGCGAACATTACTGTAATCCGGTTTGAAGGACCAATAACTATTTATTACTGGTGGTAATGTCTCTGTTGCTACAAACCGTCTAGGTACCACCGCAGCTCCTATTGCAGCCGACAAACAGTACTGTGCGAACATTACTGTAATCCGGTTTGAAGGACCAATAACTATTTATTACTGGTGGTAATGTCTCTGTTGCTACAAACCGTCTAGGTACCACCGCAGCTCCTATTGCAGCCGACAAACAGTACTGTGCGAACATTACTGTAATCCGGTTTGAAGGACCAATAACTATTTATTACTGGTGGTAATGTCTCTGTTGCTACAAACCGTCTAGGTACCACCGCAGCTCCTATTGCAGCCGACAAACAGTACTGTGCGAACATTACTGTAATCCGGTTTGAAGGACCAATAACTATTTATTACTGGTGGTAATGTCTCTGTTGCTACAAACCGTCTAGGTACCACCGCAGCTCCTATTGCAGCCGACAAACAGTACTGTGCGAACATTACTGTAATCCGGTTTGAAGGACCAATAACTATTTATTACTGGTGGTAATGTCTCTGTTGCTACAAACCGTCTAGGTACCACCGCAGCTCCTATTGCAGCCGACAAACAGTACTGTGCGAACATTACTGTAATCCGGTTTGAAGGACCAATAACTATTTATTACTGGTGGTAATGTCTCTGTTGCTACAAACCGTCTAGGTACCACCGCAGCTCCTATTGCAGCCGACAAACAGTACTGTGCGAACATTACTGTAATCCGGTTTGAAGGACCAATAACTATTTATTACTGGTGGTAATGTCTCTGTTGCTACAAACCGTCTAGGTACCACCGCAGCTCCTATTGCAGCCGACAAACAGTACTGTGCGAACATTACTGTAATCCGGTTTGAAGGACCAATAACTATTTATTACTGGTGGTAATGTCTCTGTTGCTACAAACCGTCTAGGTACCACCGCAGCTCCTATTGCAGCCGACAAACAGTACTGTGCGAACATTACTGTAATCCGGTTTGAAGGACCAATAACTATTTATTACTGGTGGTAATGTCTCTGTTGCTACAAACCGTCTAGGTACCACCGCAGCTCCTATTGCAGCCGACAAACAGTACTGTGCGAACATTACTGTAATCCGGTTTGAAGGACCAATAACTATTTATTACTGGTGGTAATGTCTCTGTTGCTACAAACCGTCTAGGTACCACCGCAGCTCCTATTGCAGCCGACAAACAGTACTGTGCGAACATTACTGTAATCCGGTTTGAAGGACCAATAACTATTTATTACTGGTGGTAATGTCTCTGTTGCTACAAACCGTCTAGGTACCACCGCAGCTCCTATTGCAGCCGACAAACAGTACTGTGCGAACATTACTGTAATCCGGTTTGAAGGACCAATAACTATTTATTACTGGTGGTAATGTCTCTGTTGCTACAAACCGTCTAGGTACCACCGCAGCTCCTATTGCAGCCGACAAACAGTACTGTGCGAACATTACTGTAATCCGGTTTGAAGGACCAATAACTATTTATTACTGGTGGTAATGTCTCTGTTGCTACAAACCGTCTAGGTACCACCGCAGCTCCTATTGCAGCCGACAAACAGTACTGTGCGAACATTACTGTAATCCGGTTTGAAGGACCAATAACTATTTATTACTGGTGGTAATGTCTCTGTTGCTACAAACCGTCTAGGTACCACCGCAGCTCCTATTGCAGCCGACAAACAGTACTGTGCGAACATTACTGTAATCCGGTTTGAAGGACCAATAACTATTTATTACTGGTGGTAATGTCTCTGTTGCTACAAACCGTCTAGGTACCACCGCAGCTCCTATTGCAGCCGACAAACAGTACTGTGCGAACATTACTGTAATCCGGTTTGAAGGACCAATAACTATTTATTACTGGTGGTAATGTCTCTGTTGCTACAAACCGTCTAGGTACCACCGCAGCTCCTATTGCAGCCGACAAACAGTACTGTGCGAACATTACTGTAATCCGGTTTGAAGGACCAATAACTATTTATTACTGGTGGTAATGTCTCTGTTGCTACAAACCGTCTAGGTACCACCGCAGCTCCTATTGCAGCCGACAAACAGTACTGTGCGAACATTACTGTAATCCGGTTTGAAGGACCAATAACTATTTATTACTGGTGGTAATGTCTCTGTTGCTACAAACCGTCTAGGTACCACCGCAGCTCCTATTGCAGCCGACAAACAGTACTGTGCGAACATTACTGTAATCCGGTTTGAAGGACCAATAACTATTTATTACTGGTGGTAATGTCTCTGTTGCTACAAACCGTCTAGGTACCACCGCAGCTCCTATTGCAGCCGACAAACAGTACTGTGCGAACATTACTGTAATCCGGTTTGAAGGACCAATAACTATTTATTACTGGTGGTAATGTCTCTGTTGCTACAAACCGTCTAGGTACCACCGCAGCTCCTATTGCAGCCGACAAACAGTACTGTGCGAACATTACTGTAATCCGGTTTGAAGGACCAATAACTATTTATTACTGGTGGTAATGTCTCTGTTGCTACAAACCGTCTAGGTACCACCGCAGCTCCTATTGCAGCCGACAAACAGTACTGTGCGAACATTACTGTAATCCGGTTTGAAGGACCAATAACTATTTATTACTGGTGGTAATGTCTCTGTTGCTACAAACCGTCTAGGTACCACCGCAGCTCCTATTGCAGCCGACAAACAGTACTGTGCGAACATTACTGTAATCCGGTTTGAAGGACCAATAACTATTTATTACTGGTGGTAATGTCTCTGTTGCTACAAACCGTCTAGGTACCACCGCAGCTCCTATTGCAGCCGACAAACAGTACTGTGCGAACATTACTGTAATCCGGTTTGAAGGACCAATAACTATTTATTACTGGTGGTAATGTCTCTGTTGCTACAAACCGTCTAGGTACCACCGCAGCTCCTATTGCAGCCGACAAACAGTACTGTGCGAACATTACTGTAATCCGGTTTGAAGGACCAATAACTATTTATTACTGGTGGTAATGTCTCTGTTGCTACAAACCGTCTAGGTACCACCGCAGCTCCTATTGCAGCCGACAAACAGTACTGTGCGAACATTACTGTAATCCGGTTTGAAGGACCAATAACTATTTATTACTGGTGGTAATGTCTCTGTTGCTACAAACCGTCTAGGTACCACCGCAGCTCCTATTGCAGCCGACAAACAGTACTGTGCGAACATTACTGTAATCCGGTTTGAAGGACCAATAACTATTTATTACTGGTGGTAGGTCTCTGTTGCTACAGACCGTCTAGGTACCACCGCAGCTCCTATTGCAGCCGACAAACAGTACTGTGCGAACATTACTGTAATCCGGTTTGAAGGACCAATAACTATTTATTACTGGTGGTAATGTCTCTGTTGCTACAAACCGTCTAGGTACCACCGCAGCTCCTATTGCAGCCGACAAACAGTACTGTGCGAACATTACTGTAATCCGGTTTGAAGGACCAATAACTATTTATTACTGGTGGTAGGTCTCTGTTGCTACAAACCGTCTAGGTACCACCGCAGCTCCTATTGCAGCCGACAAACAGTACTGTGCGAACATTACTGTAATCCGGTTTGAAGGACCAATAACTATTTATTACTGGTGGTAATGTCTCTGTTGCTACAAACCGTCTAGGTACCACCGCAGCTCCTATTGCAGCCGACAAACAGTACTGTGCGAACATTACTGTAATCCGGTTTGAAGGACCAATAACTATTTATTACTGGTGGTAATGTCTCTGTTGCTACAAACCGTCTAGGTACCACCGCAGCTCCTATTGCAGCCGACAAACAGTACTGTGCGAACATTACTGTAATCCGGTTTGAAGGACCAATAACTATTTATTACTGGTGGTAATGTCTCTGTTGCTACAAACCGTCTAGGTACCACCGCAGCTCCTATTGCAGCCGACAAACAGTACTGTGCGAACATTACTGTAATCCGGTTTGAAGGACCAATAACTATTTATTACTGGTGGTAGGTCTCTGTTGCTACAGACCGTCTAGGTACCACCGCAGCTCCTATTGCAGCCGTCGGACAGTACTGTGTTCTTATTTGATGGAGGCTACAGCTAGTGTAATTACTGGGGTAACGACATCAACATGTTACGTCTCAGGAGAAGAGCGCAATGTGGTGCAGTATATACTATTCTAACTAGCGCCACGTCAAACAGGTGATCATCACGCTCGTTTCATTTCTCAATTAAATATATATATCTGTTATTTGTGAGGGTCTAAGGGTTCCTGCACAACAACTCACGGGATCCGAGCAAACCTCATCAGCTCGTGGTGCAGCCTGCTAACCAACAAACGAGGCTCTGGCACTAATCCGAATTGGACTACCGTGGCCCAAATCCCTTCATATGAATCCCTACCCAATCGATTTGGGAATCTTTGGGGGAGACCTATATCTAGTAGTGGATGTCTATCCGCTGACTATGATAATGATGATATTTGAAATATACAAGAATATATTCCAAAAATTAAATATGGCGGACACAATCTCACAGAAATCTCCATCAAATGATTGTTTGATTGTGGAGTCCTGAATATACCAAAAAATTAAGATAAACTCCTCAGGTTGTGGACTGTAGCCAGCGATAAGATAATAATATTTAAGAAAAAGGTAATAATGTTTGTTTTTATTCGAGCGAGATGTTCACTTATTTATAAGTGATATATAAAAACGTGTATTGTAGTTTGTGGTGCGTGATATATATGTATGTATGTCTAGTGTGGTTGGAATGATATACACAAAATCACATTGTGCTCGTTGCTGTGAGACATTAGATATTGAGTCTCGTTATCCCAGTAATATCATTAGGTACAGCGCCATACAAAACACAGTAATGCCTGCACACTACTGTTTGTTGACTGCAATGGGTGCTGCGATGGTACCTCTCCAAACAGTCTCCAGCAACAGAGACCTACGACCCAGTGAAAATATTTATTGTAGTAGATTCGCACGGGCGTTAGCTGAACACTATTTTACAAAATGGTACCGGAATCGAAATACGGACATGTTACGAGATCAGCCACTGCTGAATGAAGGTCCAGCCTCCAAATAGACCAGGTATTACTGTGTCATTTTAAACTTTTCATGTATAGTATTATATTACTGCCGCATGAAACCGACTGTATACAAATTGCTTAAAAACCAGCCGCAGAATGAAGCGCAATTGAAATGATCACCAGTTCCAAAAGATATTAAGTCACAACAATCGTTATTTGATTTTAGACTTTATATCAATGACATTAAAGTGGATTTTTCGTTAGCTTTGGATAGAATGGTGAATGCAAACAGACGTAGGAATTAAGTTCACGAGTATATGTGTTGACTGTACCGACGGTTGACTGACAACAATGTGGTGGTGGTCTCCCCTTTGAAATTGAACCGAAACTCCACTTTTAATATCACGGATGTTTGGATTCACAACTGATCGAATGTACTCGGCAACATCGACGCACGAGACGTCATTGAAATGAGATTTAACGATGGGCCGAATGATAAGGGCGGCAATAAACGTCTGTTATAGGTCATGTTGCAGCCTACAACTTCCAGATATATTTGTCCTGTTTTTCCTTGATATTATTCTTCATATCCTATTATTTACTCCATTTGCGTATTCGTTATTTATCCTTAATTATATCTATGCTTTTACTTATGCCGTCTTATTAAATACCATAACTTACAATACACATATATAAAGTAAATTGCTAAAATTAAGTGATAGAGGATATTAACATCAGGAGATTAACATCCGAAGGTCCTTGAGGCCGCGTACCGGTAGACCTAGTGTTGGGAATACCCTCACAAGGTGGACTGACGATCTGGTCGATGTGGTGATCTTTGGGCGAAACCTACGTCCAGCAGTGGACGTCTATCGGCCGATGGTAATGATGATATATAAGGTAATAAATACTTGTTGTAATTGTTGTTACATATTTTAAGGTCATATTTAAGAGACCTATTTCTAATTAATCTACTTTTAATAGCTTGTGTTTCTCTATTAGTTTTAACCCTGTCTCCTGCGAAGATCATATCTTTTAATGAAACTCCGCTATTCCTTCCGGTAATACTTTTCAGTAGAAAGCTGAACTGACAGTTAAGGCGACGAGTGCAGAAGAAGATTTAACTGATTACTGTAGTGGTGATAAGTTAAATGTTCAAAATTCTTCGTTCATATTAACAATAATTCTTTACTTCCTTCCATTTGTATGATATCCTACTTTAAATAACATGGAGATGAAACATGTCCTCATCCTCCACACGAGTAGGTTCAGAGTTAATTGTTAAAGTTAATTAGATGGTTTAAGATAAGAGACGTTAAGGTAGAAATCTTATCTTCTGATACAAAATAGAGGATATTGTTTACTTAAGTTTTTAAGGTGTAGTTTCTGATGCGGTCAGGTTATTTTTAGGTGCTAAAGTCCTCAATAGATAGGAGTAATGGGGAAAGTAACCGGAAAAAGAGGATCGGTCGTAGCAACAAGGCTGGAAGACATCAAGGAGTGGACTAAGACTAAGAGTGAGCAGCTGATCCACCAAGCGCGCGATAGTAATGGATACGTAGAACTGGCGTCCATTCTTCATGAATTGAAGGGGCACAAAAGGAAGAAGAAAAGGTGTTAAAGCCCTGGAATGGTGATCCTCACTAGGTGAACAAAGGATATATAAGGAATCGCTAGAAGCCAATGGATTCAAAAAGATCTGTCTAGCAGTGTTCGGCCATTGATTAAAATTATCATGATGAAAGCTTTTTATTGTGGAGCCTCTTCATCCATAGGTTGTTCTTCAAAATGTTTGTACATTTAAGCTAATAAATAAAAAAAAAAATTATTGTTTGTGACAAAATCTTGTAGTGGATTCATCATTCGTTAATCACCAGCTCATCACTTCATCTACCACATCTCCAAGTTCTTCCTTTGCTTTGACATGGTAAAGTTTCCTACACATGAGAAGTGATGTCAAGCATGAGCTCGTCTCCAAGCACCAAATAGATTATTACTAAACAAAACGATAAAAGATCATCCCAATCAAAGCCTTGGACTGCTGATGACCAGCACCAGTTATTTTTCCTTATTTGACAAAGTGATCAAACGAACAACATTAACCTGATGGTAAAAGATACCCTTACCCATAACAACGTGGCGCTAGTCAGGATGGTATACACAGCATTGAGTTCGTCACCACACATAAAATATTAAGTCTCATCACGAGAATTTTACCAGCTGTAGGACCCTTCAAACCGGAACACAGTTATATTTGCACACTACTGATGGTCGGCTGCCATAGGAGATGTGTTGGTACATAGACAGTCTCCGGCAACAGAGACATATCACCAGTTGTTCAAGTTCCTCAAATGATTAACAGCATCCAACATCATCAGGGTATAGAGAAGAATTACATCTTTATTGTTATGCCAAGTCTATAGTCAGTTAGAAACTAGTCGACTCTTGCTGTCTCCAAATCAAGCTTGGCCATGTGTTCAGCTTCTTTATATTAAATATTTAGTCTCTATTAACCTTTTCTTAACCTGTATTTAACTATCATCTTTTATAGTTAAAAAAACCTAAAGTCAGATACTTGCTCGCTTGAAGATCGGCAGCGAAAGTTTTAAATTTATTTTCTTGGTTAAAAGGATTCAACCGTTAGAGAAGTTTAAGTGCGTCCATTTTATTCTTCACGTTCAAATGAGTGTCCAATGCAGGCTCGAGCTGGTCACCGATCAATGGAACTCTTTAAGTTTTCACTTTGCCCCAGTTAGTGCAGATGCTGCAGCTTCGATCTCTTTTTAACTACATAATAAGCAGTAATTACTTTTTATCATAGTGCTATTAGGTAAGAATACTGGTGGTAGGTCGCTATTGCTCCAGGCAGTCTAGGTACCACAGCAGCGCCTATTGCAGTCGACAAACAGTACTGTGCAAACATTACCGTGTTCCTGTTTGAAACGCGCTGTGGCTAGTGCAATTGTGGTAGTAACGAGAGTCGACATCTTATGTCTCAGACGATGTAATGTGGTGCGATATATATTATTCTAAATAGCACCACGTAGTTATGAGCAGGTGTATCACTTACCATCAGGTGAATGTCCCCCTCGTCTTGTAGTTTAGTTAATTAAAAAAAAAAAAACAAGTGTTTTTAGTTTAATTAACAATACTTTATATTTTTAAATATTACTTTCATGGTTCAAAGAAATTCGCAGACGGAGCTGACTCCATACATGCAAGTTAAATATCAAGTTAAGGAGTTAAGTGCTTCATGTGATGAAAACTTATAGAATGATGCTGTGAATAAATTTTATCATTAATATATCACTGTGGGATCTTTGATGGAAGCTTGAGTCCAGCAGTGGACAACTACTGACTGATAATATATCCCAAAACTTCTGGACCTTTATTCTAAACATTTACTGCTGACAGGTCTCTGATATCGGAAACCGTCTTAGTATGTACTACCACAGCTCTTATTACAGCGGACTAACAGTATGTATACATAGCTATGTTCCGGTTTGAAGGGTGCTGTAACGAAAACTACTGGATACTTAATAATTAAATTCTCAAGGAGATGAGCGCAATGTGGTGCTGTGTATATCATTCGAACTAGCATCGCATTATAGACAAGCTTATTACTTACCATCAGGTAAAAGTCGGAGTGTTCGCGTTGCTTGGTTGGAAAAAAAAATTGATGATCAAAACGTTACTTGATAGCCCTTAGCTCTTATTCCACATATAACCTCGTCTCCATGATAAATCCTCTTCCTAAAGTTGGATTCCTCATGTCTAAGGGTTGCGACGACCTCCATCCATCACTTTTGTCCTTACGTTGTTACGACATCTCGTCCTATTTCCGGTTGCACGGACATGTGGATGTAGTATATATATATGAATATAGTTCTTGTTCCGTTAGACTGAAGAAATTGTGTATGGATTGTGTGAAAAACGTGTGAGAAGAGTATGAGTTCAGATATGACGTCTGATAGAGGGATATGGAAGAGAAGTACACACTGTGCGGATCCCAAATAGCTGATGAAAGGGCAGGAGGAAGAAGACATATCGTTCTTGTTCCGGTAAAATTTTATTTTATGTATGAGTTATGTATGGCGCCCGCGTACCGTTGGGAGACCTCCTACAAAGTAGACCGACGATCTGGTAGAATCGCCGGAACCCACTGGATGCGAGCAACGACGAACCGATCGATGTGAAGATCTTTGGGAGAGGCTTATGTCCAGCTGTGGACGTCTATCGGCTGATGATGATGATGATGATGAATGTAATTTGTAAGCTCAACATAAAAATAAATATGTATCATGTATTCAAATACGGATTCGTTATATTATCATGTAGCAGTATAGGCTAAATTGCTGAATGAGGACAGCACGGGACCGATTAGTGTCGAGGTAATTCTAGGAGACCTAAGTCCTGTTGTGGACGTACGTCGGCTAATGATGGTTAGTTTTGGACAATAATGTTATTGATCAATGCCCCTGTGACGTAGTGGCTGACCGCCTTCCATCTCACACGGAGGTCTTCGGCTCGACTTCTAAAGTATTTTAGCTACCATCAGGAGCAATACCAACGCTCCTTTAAATGGTCATTTTTGGACGGGTTCTGTTAACTCTCTCAACCCTCGTTGTTTCCTATCATCATCATCATCATCATCATTATTATTTTAATTTCTTCACAGCTTCTTTTCTAGCCGCCCAAAAGTGCGGAAACGTTACAACATTCTGGTGCGAAGGGCGTTGTAGCTGTAACTACTGGAGTAAAGAGCCAACATCTTATGTCTATAGCGACTAGCATATTGAGGTGCAGTGTATATCATCCTAACTAGCGCCACGTAGGCGTATCACCTACCATTAGGTGATTGTCCCGCTCGTCTAGTCGCTTCGTTGTATAAAAAAAATAGAAATATATTAACTAAGTGCTGGATGTTAGTTAAAACAAACACACGTACCGATATTGAATTAACCAGCATATGAATAGACAGTGCTGTGAGCTATTAAACTAATTACATTACAACTTTTTCATTTTATATCAATTTGATCGAGTACGTAAAAAACAGTGATGTATTTTTCAAATAATATTTTTTCAGTGTGAAAACAAAAATTCAGCGATTCCGCCAATTCAGCAATACTTCCGTATGTCCGTTCTTTTAATAACTGATAGGAGCCAAAGCCTCGTCTATTATTATCAGGGTTCACCACGAGCTGGTGATCCTGGCTTGGATCCCATGAGTTGTACGGAACCCCTTACAACCCTGATATTGATAGTTCTATCGATATAAAATTTTCATTGCTGGTTTCCCTGTCACGAGACTACAGCGCGCAAGCGATACTGCGATCCGGTTTGAAGTAGCTGCAACTAGTGTAATTACTGGAGTAACGAGACATCTTATGACTATACCGATAAGCTTGAAGGCTTAAAAATTCCTACCAGATATAATTAATTGAGTGAAAATCCTTTTGAGGGATGAGATACACAATAATCCCTGCGCCCGTTCAGAACATAAATAATTCATTTAATGTTCAGTGTTGCCAACATTCATAATTTCACGATTCAGCCGAAAAAGCCTCAATGTTTGAGAAAAAGGCTTTAACTTTTTAAATTTTTAAAGAACTAATTAAACCAATTTTATGATTCCTAAGAGGCAGGAATAATTTTTCATCACATTTAAGTTCTTTTGCCGATGGTAAGTGATACACCTGTCTATAACAACCTGGCGCTATTTAGTATAATGTAAACAACAACAACCCTGCACTCTGGTAAAACATCCCACGGAAGGGCAAAGCCCTCCTTAGCACCCACCCTCAAAGCCCACGAAACCGAGGACCCTTTTAGTCGCCTTGTACGACAGGCAGGGAATACCTTAGTCATATTCTTAAGAGACTGAGACTACAGGTCTGACTGCGGCGGAACCTAGACGGTCTATAGCAACAGAGACCTACCAGTTTAAACCTAGCGGATTCATTGCAACAGATTATGACTTTCTGCCTGTCTCCTCGATTCTACTTAAGTGTTTACAAGTTATTTTATAAACAAGTTGTTACTTAGCAAGTAGTTATAGTAACAAAATAACCGTGTAATAAATCGTGCAGTTGTCTCCGGCGCCCGATGTCTTGCGTAGCCGGCGCTGGTCCATTGCCAACGGAACCCACACGAAAGATTTAAAATTTATATTGTAAAATTTATTTTCTTACCGAACTCATAACAATACCTTCTCGAAACTTCTAGATGTAGGTCATCATTGAAGGTATCCTAATGTTTTTGCTACCTTACTCAATAAAGAGGGTATGTTAAGTTTGTCTGATTTATAGATTGATTTTGTTTATATCAGCAGTACTCCTTACTTAAGATATATTGTGGCTTATGACACAACTTCACTTAATAATAGGTGACAATAAAGTGTTTTGTACGGGTTCCCGCATAACGACTCGCGACACTCAAGCCAACCTCACCTGCTCGTGGTGCAGCCTGCTAATCAACGACCGAGGCTCTGACTCCCACCAACCCGCATTGGGCCAGCGTGGTTGGAAATGGCCCAAATCCCCCCATGTGAACCCTTAATGATCGACGGTGCCGGAGACCATGATAATTGCAGGCCTTGACCGATCGATGTGGTGTTTTTTGAGGAAGGCCAATGTCCAGCAGCGGACGACTATCGGCCGATGATGATGAATGTGATGTGGTCAATAGTAGTAACGGGTTGGACAGATAGCTCAAAAGGCTGACAGGTAAAGGGGCACCAAGGTCTTTGATTGTTGACCTCGTAGCAGAAGATGCAGTGTTAGCAGGCCCCCCACAAGGTGACACGACGATCTGGTGAAGTTTGCGGGAAGTAGCTTAATGCTCGCAGCGCAGGATCAATCGATGTGGATATCTCTGGGGGAGGCCTATGTCTAGCAGTGGATGTCTGTCTGGCTGATAATGATGATGATTATAGATGACAATGAGGGTTAAGAGAGTAAACAGGACTCGCCGAAAAAATTACTATTTAAAGGAATGTTGGTATAGCTGATGATGGTAGCCAAAATACTTTAGAAGTCGAGCTGGAGACCTCCGTGTGAGAAGGAAGGCGGTCAGCCACTACGTCACAGGGGCATTGATCGATAACATTATAGTCCAAAACAACCCATCATTAGCCAACGTACGTCCATGACTGGACTTAGATCTCCTAGTATTATCTCGAATCTAATCGGGCCTGTGCTGCTCTCAACCATCAATATTGCCTATACTACTACATGTTAATACAACGAATACATAATACATATATTTATTTTTTAGATTAATTTGAGCTTAAAGAATACATAACTCATCATCAACATCATCAGCCAATAGTCGTCCACTGCTGGACATAAGCCTGCCCCAAATATCATAACATAGATCGGTCCTGCACTGCCCGCATCGTAAGGCTTCAAAAGCCGTCATTTATTAAGTCATGTGAGACAATTTGGGCCACTTCCCACCTCGCTAGCCCACTACTGGTTAGTGGGACACTAAATATTTTTAAACTTAGGATAACATGTAACTTTTCCCAGTTAATATAACGTACATAAAATGTAGAATAATAAATTGAAACTAAAAACTACTCTTTCAGAACACACTGCTGTATATTGGGATATAAAGAAACGGCGCTTCCGGCTGCTGAATGAATATTCACTGAGACCGTTTCCTGTAGCTCGTGTTCCGATGTTTAAATACATTGTGAAATCACCTTTATATGTACTTCGTGTAGTACCTAATTGCTTGGAGCTTTTATGGACTTTACAATTGTACCTTTTGTGAGCTTTCTTATTAACACTTTTAAATGGGCAAATGACTAACTAATGGCAAATATTAAGTTGGGGAAAAAGTGTTTTCGCGATATAGTATGTATGAACTTGTAATAAAATCTCTTTGCTGCGATACTGTTTGTATCTGCTGCTGGTTTTGGTATCGTTGAAAGTTTAAATTTTAAAGAACCCAATTCCAAATTCAAATTAGGAAAATGTCTGATTTTCATTTGTTTTTCGTACTGAGTCAAGTTGAGTGAATCTAATGAAGAAGTTCGATACATTTTAAAATGTTTACTACAAAAAAGATAAAAAAATTAAACCAGCCATCAACGCAAGCCGCAAAAAAATTAGATATTTATGGAGCTAGTGCAATGTGCAGTGTGCAGTGTCTGTGAGAGTAGCACAAATTTGGTTTTCAATCCGGAAATTTCGTTGTAAAAATGCACGTCGCTCTGGTCTCCCTATTACGGATAAAATGGATGCCATTTTTGAAAAAGTGGAGCAAGATCGGCATATTAGTTGTTACGACGTAGCTGAAGAACTGGGAATTGACCACAAAACATGTTAGGCGCATTCCAAAAAAACTGGGTACATAAAAAAGCGTGATATTTGGGTACCTCACGAGCTTACTGAAAGAAACCTAATAATGAACCGTGTACTCGTTTGTGATTCTTTATTACGACGCAATGAGACCGAACCATTTTTGAAGAAGCTGATAACTGGTGATGAAAAGTGGATCACGTACGACAAGAACGTGCGAAAAAGGTCGTGATCAAAGGCCGGTCAGGCTTCTGCCGGTCAGACTGTGGCGAAACCCGGGTTAACTCGCAACAAGGTGATGCTATGAGTGTGTGTGGTGGGATTGGAAGGGCATTATTCATTATGAGCTGTTACCACCAGGTAAGACTATTGATTTTGAACTCTACTGTGAACAACTGATGAGATCAAAGCAAGAAGTTGAGAGAAAGCGGCCGGAATTAATCAACAGAAGGTGTGTGGTTTTTTATCATAATGCTAGACTTCACACATCTTTAGCCACTCAGCAAAAATTAAGAGAGTTTGGCTGGGAGTGGGAGGCGTTAGTGCATCCGCCGTATAGTCCTCACCGCCACCTTGCACCTTCAGATTTCCACCTGTTTCGGTCTCTTCAGAATTCTCTAGGCAGTGTCAGGTTAACATCACATGAGGACTGCCAAAACCACTTGTCGCGGTATATTGATTAGAAGTCCTAAAATTTCTATTGCAAAGAGATTATGTCCCTACCTACAAGACGGTAAAAAGTTATCAAACAAAATGGTACCTGCATACTTTAGTTAAATGTAAATTAGTTATATTAAATTATGTTTTGAATTTTCTTAAAAAATGCGAAGAAACTTTTTCCCCAACCTAATAATACATCTCACCATAACAACAAATCCCTAGTTAGGATGATGTACACAACACCAATCTGCTCCTTACCTTGGGACTTAAGATGTCATCTCAGTAATCTCTAATAATAAATTCGTATCTTTAATAATAATCTATATACATATATATAAGATATTTTATTCCTTCTAGAGACTTCACATCATATGTGTGGAACCATAAGGCTTGGAGACTTGAAATTGGTGGTAATATTCCTTTTGCCGGATATAGGGCCGCTGAGAACGGATTTAAGGAAACGTTACTCCGAAAAGGGGTTGCAGGGGTGTTACAGCCAACGAAGCGAGCAAGGAGCTAGGCGGATCTCTTATCACACTGTACGACTTATGAATGCGCCACGCTAGTATTACTACTAGCTATGTTAATAAATAAAAAATAATATAAACTAAAAATAAATAAAAAAATCATGTAAGATCATTCATTATCATGATTTCATCCTGAGGCCGTAGTAGATGAAGAAAATATATATAAATAGTAAATGATTACGAACAGGAATTCTGCTCAGTTTATATGAGATAGCGTTTTCGTGTATCCCGTATGATTTAGACAAATTATCCTTTCACTGCTGCTCAGATAGAAATGTAGCCTGATGATATATGAAGGCTACACTTATTTACTACATCATGAACTGCTCGCTTGTAAGATAAAAGCATTTTATATTATACACATTTCCATAAAAAAGCTTAGATGATTTATCATGACACACAACAACTGAAAGAGATAACTTTGATTATGATGCGCATGAGATTTAGAAAATATACATGTTTTAAAATTGGTGGATATGATAGTTATGATGATGAGGGGGGTAAGGAGTCCCGCACATCAACTCATGGGACCGAAGCCAACCTCACCAGCTCGCGGTGCACCCTGCTAATCAATAAACGAGGCTCTGGCTCCCACCAACCCGAATTGAACGAGCGTGGTGGTAAATAATCCAAATCCTCCAATATGACCATATACAAACGAAGGTCACGGGAAGCGGTTTGGGAGAGGTCTTTGTCCAGCAGTGGGTGTCTATTTTCTGATGATGATGAAGAGACGAGCAAGATGTTCATCTGATTAAAATGTGGCACCTGTTAGTATGATGTACACTGCGCCAAATTGAGTTCGTAATCTTGAGAGATAAGAAGCTAAGTCTAGTAATTTACTAGCTACAGCGCCAGTCAAACTGGAACACAGTATTCTTCGCACACCACTGGTGGTACCACCGAAGCTCTTATAGCAGCCGAAAAACAGCACTGTGATAAAGTTTGAAGGGCGTTTTTATTCTATTAAGCGACGAGACGAGCAAGACGATCACCTGATGGTTAGCGATCCGCATACCTATATCAACATGAAGCTAGTTAAGATCACCGCATTGCGCTCGTCCCCTTGAGACATAAGATGTCTCGTTACCCCAGTAAATTCGTTAGCAACAACGCCCTTCAAACCGGAACACAGTAACGTTTGCACAGTACTATTTGTCGGCTGCAGCAGGCCCTGCGGTGGCACCTTGGCGGTCTCCGGCAACGGAGAACTATCAGCAGTAGTCATGAGTTTAGTTTATTCCTTCATCCTTAATTCATCGTGAGTTTTGTATCATGCTTGATGATATCCTTTAATATCACATTTTGCTGAGTAAACAATAGCGGTTCGATCAGCTCCAAATGGTTTCATTTTATATTTCCGGTTTTATGGGCAATACAGTTTTATATTCCTTATCCAATTACTTTCATTCCTTATGAATACTACTGCGAGCATTCGCTTGTAAAATTGCGAAGTTAAGTTACACAGACACCTCCCCACGTCCGTTTCCATATACCTAATATCATCATCAGCTGACAAACGTCCATCTCTATTTCCTATCTTTATAATTCATCTTTCTCTTCTCCCATTCTATTCCTCCTACTACACTTTCTCCTCTTTCTTACCATTCTGTTGTCTTTCGCTTATAGGTCGCGCTTGAAATGAGAGTGACAGCCTCTATTTTTATCTATCCTTATACTATTACATTTAATTTCTTTCTTCTAGTACATTTATTTATGTTTTACGTTTTTTAGTACCATTATTCTATACATTTTTCCATATTCTACATATTTATTTATTTACTTATTCTACTACATTTTTTATTTCCTTGATAAACGTCCACTGCTGGACATATCTCCCAAATATCTTCATATCGATTGGTCGACAGTTAGTATTGCCACCGGTACCGCCGGGCACTAGGAGCCGTCGTTTGTCAACTTATTTAAGCAAATTAATATCCTAAAAAAAGAAATTTTAGGATATCAAGGGTGTATCCTGAAAATTTCCTTTTGTGTATATATGTGTGTCTGTCTCATTGTAGCCTACAAAGGAACCGACTTTGATTTGGATACATAGGTAGTAGAGAAATTGGATCAGGTTATTCACCAGCTACTTTATATTTAATTAGTGATATTTTTCGGATTCTAGTTTAACCATCAATATCATCATTATCATCACCCGCAACACAGTTGAACATAGGTCTCTACATAAATCGAAACTGCGCTGCTCGCATCCAACTGCTTTCTGCAACCTTCACCCGTTCGTCGGACCATCCGGTGGGGAGTGGGCCAACGCTGCATAGTTTTATCGTAAATCTTTAAATATAACCAGCACGCTATCATTTTAAAATTACTAAGCACCTAAACATTTCAATTAAACAGTGTAAGTAGGAACAAATCAATTTCAAGTTTTTATCCCAACTTTTAAACATGTACCTAAATTGAGCACCTCTTCTAAAACAATGCTCGTAATCACTTCTTTCTCTGGCACTGATTAATACATTCTTTTAATTTAACAAAGAGATTTTTCTGTGTGAAACTTGATTAAAAACCCACAACCTATAGCTATTGGTCTTATGTAAGAAATCTAACTGTTCATAAGTTTGCGAACAACTGACAAAGTGCTGAGTGGAACTGCATCAAACTTGATCAAAAGGTTTCCATCCAGCATCTGAATGGTTTCAAATCTTTTCGATTAACTCGAATAGAGACGAGAGTTATTTTTACAGCGACTGGAAACTGGATAGTGAAATCCATTCCGAACGATCGTATCGATACATCGATTTCGATATCCATACGGAGTCCATTCGATTCGGGGTTAAGGTTAACTATTACAATTATTTATCTATTGTTTTGTTAGTACTTACGTCTTTTATCTTTATCGCTGGTTTCTTCAAATCAATCAGGCTAGTAACTACCCTTGTACGGTAAATATGAAGCCAGAACAGTATTATTGTGTTCCGGTGGTCAAGATATGAGGGCCAGAGTATTCTAGAAGAGCGCACTCACTATGCATGGCCTCATTATCGATTTAAACAATGTCGAAATTGGGATCATGTTGATCATCATCATTAGCCGATAGACGTCCATTGCTGGATATAAGCGAACATTAAAGATTCTCCATGTTTGTAGGGGTTCATATGGGGGGATATGAGCCATTTTCCACCATCCTGGATCAATGCAGGTTGGTGTGAGCTAGAGTCTTGTTTCTTGAATAGAAGGGTGTACTGCGAGCAGGTGAGGTTGGCTTAGATCCCGTGAGCTGATCTTCGGTAGCCCTTACACCCCTCAAGTTGATCACTGTTGATAAAACTTAACAACTTTATCGTCGTCCCCTTTATCGTCTTGGACTCCTGTACAATTTTACTCCAAGCGTTGCGTTCTTGCCTTCTTTTTTCCAACCATTAGGTTATTCAATTGTTCAAAGGATTTCTTCTTTACCATATTTTATTTGGCCTACTTCTTAAACTTCTGCTGATCAGTTATGTCTCTGTATCATTTCCTATCATATATCTTGTCTATCTTAGTCCTACAATGGTGTTAACCAGTTTTAATTTGGCAGTACTTTCTAGTATGTTACAATAATTTATTTCTATCAAAGCACAGAGATTATTGAAGATCTGTTGGAAGGGCAGAAAATCATTATAAACACGTCTATATGTTAATAAAAACGCTATTATGGAAATAAAAGATTAATAATTTTTTATTTTAATGTATACATATATATAAAGGAGATATCCAGAGATTTGTTGACCCATCACGAGATTTCTGAAGCTCTTAGACATTAACATTTAAACTTAGGGAGACATTGCTTCTGCCGTTTCGAGGTCAGTTAAGAATGGATTTTACAAAATTCCTTTCTCCAAAGGAAGTTGCAGGGCTGTTAATAATAGGTAGGGAGAAGATGCAAGGAGAGGAGAGAGAGGAGGAGAGGATATTTCTGACAAATTTTAGGTCTAAATTCCAAATCTAATTCTATATTGCAGCCAGCAAAGCGGGCGGGACACAAGTACTATTTTATAATCTTTTGTCTTAGGATTATTTTATTAATATCATGATACATCTTTAAATTAAAAAATATGTTATTTTCATATAGCACTGATATATACTTACGAAATGAAACAAATTAACAGCGAATATATAACAATAGTTAACTATCATCATCATCAGGCGATAGACCTCCACTGCTGGACCTACTTCCCCCAAAGATCTTCACATGCATCGGTCCCGCGTTGCTCTCATCCAGTATATATCACTGTATCGCATATTTAGTTATCTATATATAACAGTATAATGACAACTTAATAAAAATATCACAATAACAAATCCAAATAAAGGTCTCTAACCACATGACCATATCCTTCTGGTAAAGTATGTGAGGATTCAAACCGACACTCTGATCTTATTGCTGGATACGTATTTGGATATATTTGGCGAACCGCCATCAAACCAGCTGCATTAAACGATTTCGCATTGTAGATATATGGAACGGTCTCATAATTTAGTTTTAACATATCTGCATAACATATGGGAAGTACTTCAGCGACGCGTTTAAAGAGAATCCTGAATAAATTGTTGAATCCAGTGGCTCCATCATCTTTTGATGTGCTCCGTCCACCTCGTCCTGTTTAGTGAACATGTATTTGATTATTGCCTATAGATATCCTCTGCTTGTTGTTTCCTTCAATGTTTGTGGACCGAAGCCTGAATACCTTTTTCGCTTTTATTTTACTTTTACTCTCCTTTTTCATCATCTCCTTCCACTCTCTTCTTCTTTATACCGTTCGTTTCTCTTTCATTCTACATTACAGTTGTTTCTTTTATTTAGATTTCTTTTAAACGAGAGATACAGTCCTTTTTTTAATTATTTTCATTATTATAACTATTACATCTGTTCTTATTCTACTTTCAACTCTGTTGTCTATGTCTATTTCTTAATGTCACAATTATTGTTTCTTTTATTTTTTTCTTTGGTTTTTGTTATGAAAGACCTTAAACTTTTAAGAAGTATTGGATGATTATGGGCTTCCGTTACCAGATAGGTAATAGTACTACTATATGTCTATCTATCCTCTGTCTTATCTTGATATCTGTGTCCGCTCATTAGGCTCCATTTACAGAGCAGGTAGCAAATTAGATGAAGCAAGATTTGCTCCTTTGCTGGGTCAGAGAAAGATCAGGGATTAAGTCTCTGTTGCCGGGGACCGTATTGGTACAATGGGAGACAATGGGTGTAGTGTATGCCATCCTAACTAGCGCTGAGTTGTTATGAACAAGCGTATCACTTAGTATCAGGTTTCGCTGGTCTCGTCGCTTTTTAAAATAAAAAAGTGTGTGAATATTACCGTGTTCGGGATTGGAGAGAGTTATGGCTGATTAATGACTTAACGTCTTGTGTCTAAAGGCTACGAGCACAATTTGGTGGTAGTGTAATCATCGTGCTGTGTGCGATTTTGTATTATGTTATACGTTACGTATAAGTTACGTATAATTAATAAGGTTATTACTTCCATAAGAAGAATATACTAGATAACTATGACATGTGTATCCGTCAAAGTAGTTTCTTCTTCTTCTTAAAGTGCGTCCCTAAGTAGTGAAGGTTTAGCCAGGTCAAAGGAGTTTAATTGCTTAATAATATATCACAAACATACATATTATTATAATTATTTTTTTTATAATAGTACTATATTTTTAAAGAAGCTTTAAAATCCTCTCAATATGAACCTCTACAGACGACTCGTAGTATCTGGCGGTTTTAGTACCTAGTTCAATCGATTTGGATATCTTTGGGAGAGGCTTATTTCCAGGAATGGATGTCTGAAGGCTAATGATTATGGTATACACGTCACAATCACAAAGTTTTTGTTGCGCTCTTATTAACTCAAGTAAGAATAATATAGAAATGTATAAGATAAGTTAGTTGTATTGTTATCACTTAAGCGACTTACACCTCAAGTGTACGGCACATAAATTGTAACTTACCGCCACCCGGGCGCCCGGACCCGCCGCGGCCAGCTTAAGGGGAGGATAATGGAGGGCTGCTACCGACGTAAAGAGGGACATCAATAATATCTATTCACTTTTGTCTGCGTGAACAAGAAACGAATGTCACCCTTAATCAATCGGCAAGGGAAAGAGACGGGTACATGTGTTTTTATTCAACGGAAACAAGGAACAGGATTATTACATTTATATCATTCGATGATTGATGAGACCTTTGAGATGATAACAACGTGGCTTTAATTAGGATGATATACACAGAACCACATATGTTTAGTCTAGTTATCTCAGTAATTACATTAGCTACAACACATTTTAATCGTGTACACAGTTGTAAAGGGTGTCTGGCGGCATATTTGTATTTTAAAAAACGAATATCTCAATAAGTTACAAACAGTGCGGAGGTGCAGTGAAGGTGGTGTCATTAGAATCACCGATCGTGCGGTTTTCGTAGTCACGATGTCGCAGTGGTGCAGTGGTGCAGTGGTGCAGTGGTGCAGTGGTGCAGTGGTGCAGTGGTGCAGTGGTGCAGTGGTGCAGTGGTGCAGTGGTGCAGTGGTGCAGTGGTGCAGTGGTGCAGTGGGGCAGTGGTGCAGTGGTGCAGTGGTGCAGTGGTGCAGTGGTGCAGTGGTCGGGTGAGCATCGGGCGTTCGCTATTGAAGCATTCTTCAAGAGTAACGATTCTTACGTACTCGCTCGCCGACAGTTTTGTTCACATTTCAATATTCGACGGATAGGCGATGGGCCGAGTGTGAATTTAATTCGTTCGTGGGTGGAGAGGTTCCGCGCAACTGCTTCGGCTATGAACACACCGCGGCCAGGACCTAATCGATCGTCAAGGACCCCCGAAAACATTGAACTGGTTGAACGCAGTTTACGTGAAAATGCACGACTTTCGATACGGAAAAGGGCAGCTTCACTGGGACTTTCAAGAGCATGCGTGCATGAAATTTTGAAAAAAGATATGAAGTTTCAACCTTTTAAAATTCAAATAATTCAAGAATTGAAAAAAAAATGACTTTGCGTCACGCAAATATTTTTGTGAAACCATGTTGGAGCGTTTTCGCACTGTGAATTCCATTTTTTGGAGCGAAGAGGCTCATTTTCATTTAAACGGACACGTAAACAAGAACAACACACCAAATTGCCGTTACTGGGCTCTAAGAACTCGCAATCCTCGAATGAAGCACCAAAAACCATTACATTGCCCAAGGGTAACTGTTTGGTGCGCTTTATCCACGAATGAGATAGTCGGACCAATTTTTTTTGAAAATGCACGGGGCCAAGCGACGAATGTCAATGGTGAGAATTATCGGCTCATGATTTCGAATTTCTTTTTGCCGAACCTGCGAGCTCATTCATCATTCTCATCACACACGTGGTTTCAACAGGATGCGGTACAGGTGCGACCGCACACACGGCCAGAGCTTCGATGGATTTGTTGCGAGAAAATCTCCCTCAAAAACTGATTAGTCGCTTTGGGGACATCCTGTGGCCACCGAGGTCACCCGACCTGAATCCAATGGATTTTTTTTTGTGCGGCTACCTCAAAGAGAGTTTACGCCAACAATCCGCGAACTGTTGTGGACTTAAAAGAAAATATTCGGCGAGAAATCAGCGCAATTGAACCAAGTTTACTGCAGCGTGTGGCACGGAATACGAGGCTCCGTTTCGAACAGTGTGTGTGTGTGCAACAGGATGGAAGACATTTGGATGACATTATCTTTAAAAAATAAAATCCGCATTTGTACTCTATTTTTTAATACTTTTAGTAAAATTATATGGTAAACATATTATTTTTTATTTAAATTTGAAAACATAAATCTGCCACCAGACACCCTGTATTTGCAGATTTTTTTTATTCTAGGAAACGATAACGTAGACGGGATCTTCATCTGATAGTAATACGCCTGTCAATAACAACGTGGCGCTAGTTAGGATGATATACACAGCACTACTATGCTATGCTATACTATGTTATCTCAGTAATTACATATATGCTATGTTATCTCAGTAATTACAGTAGCTACAAAGACCTTTAAACAGGAACACAATACTGTTTGCATACATTTTTTATTCTAGGAAACGATAAGGCGCCCAGACCTTCAGCTGAAAGTAATACGCCAGTCAATAACAACGTGGCGATAGCTAGGATGATATACACAGCATCATTTAGTGCTTGAACCTTGTGACATACGTTTAATCTTATTACCCGAGTAATTTCACTAGTTGCAGTGCCTTTCAAACCGGAACGTAGTCCGTTTCCACACTTTTTTTATTCCAGAATGCGATGAGGCGAGAGCGTTCCGCTGATAGTAGATTTTTTGGTAACACTAAGTTATCTTAAGTACAAGCAAGGGATGACTAGTAGAGGATAACTTAAAAATCTTAACGGATAACTTGAAAAATTAAATTACTTTGTTCGGTTAAGCGTAAAATTGGCAAGTCCTTAACTTCAATTACTTTTGAACGACGAACTTGATCGCGACTGACTCTTGATGGCGCGACGTACTTAGTATATTTAACGCTTACACATTATATAACTAACCAGTCGTTGAGATGTCTCGTCGTGTCTTATTACAGCAGAAAAGAACATTAGTCTTTAATAAAAAAAAAAAAAAAACAGAAAATCTCTTAATACATAGTAAATTTGAGCTATGCTGGATTAAGAGATGGAAAATGGCAGTAGAAACAAACTAAGCTAAGCTGTCACTTTATACCGCAGCTCCTGTTGCAGCCAACAAACAGTACTGTGCAAACATTACCGTGTTACGGTTTGAAGGGTGCTGCAGCTAGTGAAATTACTGTGGTAACGCGATCACAATATCTCATATATTAGAGATTTCTTAATGTCTACCATCATCATCAGCCGATAGGCGTCCACTGCTCGACATAGGCTTAACCCAAAAAACCCCTCGATTGTAGGGGTTCATATAGAAGAGATTTGGCCAATCTCCCACCAGGCTGACCTAAGGCGGTTTGGAAAAAAAGTCTATGCAATTTAAAAAAAATAGCGCAATGTAAGAATTCTTATACCCCTGCCCCCACTTGGGAATGAGGTTAAGAAGAAAATGTGTTACACTTAAACATGCAAATTATGCTGAGAATTTTCATGACAAGCGGCACCGCGGTACGCTGCAGCTCTACACTAACCGTGTGACGAGCAAACAAGTCCTAGTTATCTATTATTATGATCTGGTGGTAGGTCTCTTGCCGGAGACCGTCTGGGTACCACCGCAGCGCCTAATGCAGGTGACAAACAGTACCGTGCTAATATTACTGTAATCCGGTATGAATGGTACTGTACCTAATGAAATTATTAAGGTAATGTAACTTAAATATGTCTGCGCAATGTGGTCCTGTGTATATTATCCTAACTGGTCTCACAACTGGTCTTGATATATTTGGTACATCGCTACGCTAATTCTAAACCGAGACTTTCTTGCTCGATTATTCTAAATCATGATATAATTCTTGTTCAGTATGGAATCAATAATTGCACTTTTTTTTTATTTTTATAGATTTCTATAGTACATCACAAATTTTCGTTATTGACTTCCTTAGTGAAAATATTGGTATGTTGTACACATCTTTAATAATCAGATGCATCAGAATTTGTGATCACTATAAGATAAGTGTAAATAGTTTAATGCTTATGCTATAATGTTAATGGGAAGTGTAGTATTTAGTATTAGACGAATTTTTTTCTCTCTTAGTGAAGTAAAAAAATGTGTCTATTCACAGAGAATCAATGTTAAAAAAATTAAACCTTCTCGTATTATTGCACTGCTTTATTACAAAAGCATAAGTCTCCGAACCAGTACATCATATCAAATATTTATTATTGACTGGCTCAGTCTGGCCCCGACTTATACGCAGATTCTTGGCTCGGTTCCTGTGCTATAAGTTATGGAGTTTAGTTGGTGGAAGGGTTTCGAATTTACTTAACTAGCTACCACCTTCATATTTTCTGTCGCTACTACAGCTTCTTTATCTTACGGCTGTCAATACATGACAGCTAGATTATAATTAACTAACACACTTGATTAGCAACAGCCTCACTATCACTTACCATCAAAGATTAAAGTTTTAACCCTTCAGCTTCGATATTACTTCTATCATAAGTGAAACCTTAAGTTATTTAATGTATAAATAAGTTATAGCCAAGGATTGGAATAATCTGAAGTCGTCAGAGTTTCTATTTAACTATGCAGTAGAAATCTTTAAGAATAGAGTTAGGCTACTTCTAGACTAGTGCGCTTCACCATTAAAGCCTACATCGTCGCTTACCATAGTAGGTCCATACTCAAGTGATATTCATCATTAAAATAAAAACTAAATATTTATCCTAACAAAAATCATTAAATACAGACTCTCTTCAATAAGTTATACCTAGTTTGAACCAAAAATGTACGCGTGGAATTGGAAAGCTTTGGTCTTCGGTTTAGTAAAAACAAAAGCTCCGCAGTGGAAAGCGGAAGCTCCGTCGCGTGTATTCAGCCGTCAGCTAAGAGAAACTTATGGATTCGTTAGTGACAAGCCTTATTTAGATAAGGGCAAGTAGACACTGCAGCGGCGGACATGCGGACGAAAAGACATATAGATGATTACGTAATATTTTTTAAAAGAAACGGATAATTTATACTTACTTGATCAGAGAAACCTAGACAGGAACTTTACTGCTGGTGGCAATCTGTTGCTACAGACCATCTAGGTACCACCGCAGCGCCTATTGCAGCCGACAGACAGTACTGTGCGAACATTACTGTATTCTAGTTTGAAGGGCGCTGTCGCTAGTGTAGTTATTGAGGTAACAAGAACTAAAATCTCACGTCTCAAGGCGAAAAGCACAATGTACTAAAGTGTATATCATCCGACCTTCACCACGTTGTTATAGGTGGACATGTCACTTACCATCAGGTGAAGGTCCTATTCATCTCGTCACCTCGTAGAATTAAAAAAAGAGTATATGACTTATGGATAAGAGAGTATATTAGATCTTGACCAAAAATTTTAGATTTTAATTATATATATATATATATAGTCTATAACTTGTCTTCTTTCACATGATGTTATAGGACGATGAGGCTGTGGATGATGAGGCAAGCTCGTCCAGAATACTCCGGCTCTCGTATTGACATCCGGAACATAGCGATGCTGTTATAGCGGCTGATTATACGAGGGTAGTACGACTAGCTATATCGGAACAACCCTATTACAAACGAAAGTCCACAACATATGGTCCAGGAGTCCAACCGGAGACCTCTCTGTTATAAATGAAACCAAGCTGCTGCATTACGGAGGCTGTTAACATTAAAGAATGATAAAAACTGATAAAACTAAGTTAGGTAAACACAAGATTACATAAGTTATTACTTTAATAAACAAAATAGTAAACTTCACTACAACAAAGGGGTTGATAACATAGTGATTAATGGACTAGTTGGATGATGGTGAGGTTTCAAACGTACTACCTACACCATCATCTAGAAATACTCCTACCTGTTCCCCGCTTGCTTCGTTGGCTGTAACATCCCCGCAACCCCTACTTGGAGTAATATTTCATAAAATCCTAGCTACCCTAAAGTCAGCATAAGGAATATTCCATACAAAACTTCAAGTCTCCAGGCCTCATGGCTCCAGAGAAATGGTGATGTCTTTACAAAGGTAAAGATCTCATGTATTTAGATATATGTTTACGAGAACTTCAGTTTCCTGGACTAGTACGTCACACCATCCTCGATCTCGCTTCTACTCTCTTTTCTCTTTTTCTCCTTGCCATTTATCCTTTAAGGACAAGGCTACACCCATTGATATATGCTAAAGAAATAAGGTCTTTCTATATTTATTATATCCATTATCCCGGTAACTCGCCAGCTTAATGCTTAGAGCGTGCGGCTTTCATTCTGAAGGTCGCGGGTTCGGTACCGATGACTTCAATATTTAAGTTGAGTACTTAAGTAACAACAGCGAATACAAACGATGAAGAAAAACATCGTCTAGGAACCTGCATATGAATTGGAATTCATTCTAAGCTGTGTGTGAAGTCACCAATCCGCGTTGGGGCAGCGCGGTGACTGTCCATCCACTGACCCATCGCTCTCCTATTGAGGGTAGAGGCCTACGCTCCAGCAGCGGGGACGTAAATTGATTGTTGAAAAAAAATTATCTCTGGCCTTCCAAGGTCTGGTGATGTCGTTTATCATATTTTAATCAGGTCCACACAGCACCACCAATTTAGATAGCACGGTGATGATAATTAATAATCTAAATGATAATACTGAATGTTTAATAACTTCATTACAGTGCATTTACTTCAAAAAGCAAACGGTTAGTGTGAATGTTTGTGCTGCAGTTCAGGGAGCTGGATGCTGAGAGCGGAGTGCACTATCTGTGAAGTGTTCTCATCAAGTGTTTTATTACTTTAGCGACGGCCAACTTAAGTTTTTTTGTTCTTTTAATTTCGTACTTTGTGCTGAGTGCGGCGGCGGCTTTGAAAGGAAATAATACGATTCCCAACTATATATATAAATATATATTTTTTAATCTGTCATCGCCCGTATCTCTGAACTTGAAGGCGAAAGTCTTCGACACCACGTTGTTATGGACGTATCATATATCTTCAGGTGAACGTCTCCTCTCGTCGCTTGATTAAATAAATAATAGGTCCGGTCATGTGTACTATCGCTATATTAACTGAACGGATGTTGGTAACCTAATAACCCATAAGTTCCTCACAATCATAACCTATCACAGACATCACCTATCTACTATTATATTGTTAATCATAGGTGACTTAAACTTTCATTTTGTTGTGACGAATACTTTGATTTATTTACAAACGTTTGCGCAATCCATTACCCGTTTCGCAAGCGTAGTAGAGCTGAGCCACGTCGGCGCGCAGCTTGTTGAGACGTTAAAAAGCAATTTGTCAATTGGTAACAGACGACCTGTTACCAATTTTACAAAGGCACGATCAAAGTAATCGTTTATTATAATGGGTCACTAAAAATCAATCAATTTACATCAAATCCAATCAAATCAACAATTCAGATACTGTTATAAAAACAACAAATTTGTAGACGGACTATAGTAGTTGTAGTATCTTTTGCCGGAAGCCGTCTAGTTGGATACAGCAGCTGTTACTGCAGCGGACAAACATTTGTATGTAAGGAAATTACTGCAGTAACAAGATTTATAATATTACACCTTAAAGCTACCAAGAATAATTTAATGATTCAGGTGTTGAGAGATAAGAAGTTCGAGACAACAGCAGAATATGCAAGATATGAGAGAATAGAATAGATAGAGATGAGAATGAGTAGAAGAAAGTGATGATAAATGCAAATCACTATAAAGGCCCTGATACATCATACCTATGGGAACGATCAGAAAAAAAAGGTTCAGGTGTATCATTCTAAGCAGCACCACGTTATCTGATGGTGATATGTATGACAATATGGTAATACAGAGATACAGCAGAGCTTTCTCACTCAACTCATTACAGATTTATAACTAATATAGATTCCTAGTTTTTTTTTTTAAATAAACTTACTCTTTACAAATGGACGCTACAAACAACCGTTCAGTTTTCATATTTCACAACAAACAGTGAATGCTTTCTGTTCAAATCAAATTAAAAAGTTTCCCTGTAAAGCTGCAGTCGGCTGCAGTGTAACAACTTCACAGATCCGTAACAAAAGTTTGTTTCTGTTTTCGTTTAGAGTTAATTCACTTGATAATTAGCATTTTGATATAAATAACATTAATTATTTATCCTATAAGGTACAATAAGACAGAGGCGGTCAATGCAAGCTTTAAAGCTCTTTGACAGGAATCATAATGTATAGCTTTAATTAGATATAATAATATGAAGTCCATTTAAGTATTCATTTAATGTGTATATATATATTACTGCTTTTATCAATATTATTATATTATATTATGCTTGTATATGTCTGAATGTATATATATAAATTAGTACCCACATCAAATTTATCGGTTCTTCTTCTATATCTTTCATCCAAAGGTTGTCTAGAAGAGATCGCTGTTGGCAATAAGACTGCCCATTGCGTATTTACTGTTATATAATATTCTTTTATATTAATATATGCAATAAAGTATTTTCCATTCTATTCTATGAGGTGCACACTACATTAATAGATGGTTATAAGGGTAGAGGAAGACCGAAGAAAGTGTGTATGGATTGTGTGAAAGATGACATGTGTAAGAAGAGTGTGAATTCAGATATAACGGCTGATAGAGGGATGTGGAAGGGAAGTACGTACTGTGCCGACCACATAGCTGGGAAAAGGGCAGGAGGAAGGATTGGATTACTACATGAATGCACGACGAAGACGGCCATCAGAGAAGAGTATCAGATTGTTACGAAGCTTGCCACCAAGACTTGAAATGACCACTACCAATCTGTCAAGAGCGATAGTGATGAAGAAGAAGAACATTAATATTATGGCAGAACAATACGAGCTAGATATTCACATTATGGTGAGTGATTCGCTTACCCATAAGAAGATGCTCTTACTTCATCGTCATCATTAGCCAAAAGACGTCCACTGTTGGACATAGGCCTTTCCCAAAGATCTTGCTTGGAAGCATCCCAACACTACGTCTACCGGAATGCGTGCGTCTCTCAAGGACCTTACCGCCCCATCGGCCGTCAGTCCTTCGAGCAATATGCCTTGCCCACTGCCACTTGAATCTAGCACTCTTTTGTGCTGTTGGTGATGCTAGTGCTTCTGCGGATCTCCACATTTCCGATTCGATCGCGCAGAGAAACTCAACAATGCTGCTCTTGCTTAATACACAAGATGTTAAGCTTTGTTACCGCAGTACTTACACTAGCTACAGCGCTCTTCAAACCGGAAATCAGTAATGTAAACACAGCTCCATTTATCGCCCGCAACGGAGACGCTGCCACCGCCAATAAGTTACTAATAAACTGTATAACTTTGATAAAGTATACTTTTAAAGATAGCTCGCTAGCCTAATGGTTAGAGCGTACGGCTTTCATTCCGAAGGTCGCGGGTTCAAACCTCGGCAGGTACCAATGACTTAACATTTAAGTTATGTACATTTGTGAACTTTAGTTACAACAGCGAGATACAAAAACGGTGAAGGAAAACATCGTGAGGAAACCCGCACACTGATATCATCTTTGTGTGTGTGTACACACACACACACAAAGATGAAGGTGGTCCTAATAAAGTGGCAACAGGCTCGCCCCCTGTTACATGGGACCTAATCTGACCACATCTGGCGAAATGTGGGTGGTTTATTCACCTCCGCCTACCCCTACTGGGAAAAAGGCGTGACAATATAAAAAAAAAAAAAGTATACTTTTACTGTAACTGTTTATTTGTTTATTGAGATGATTTATATATACATACGGAGAAGGAGAGTAGCTGAAGAACGGAACAGCTTCCCGTCCTCGTGCCCCTTCATGTTTAAAGGTTGATGATCTGCGAACTTTACTGCTGGTACACATATAACATAAGGATGATAAAGATGCGGTGTCTTCAATGCTTTGTCTTCTTCGGCGACTTCAGCATCAGCCAACGGAAGAATCGATTCGTTTTGTGAACTCGAACGAGTGCTACGACAAAGCGTACCGATTCTAATGATGACGTCATGCTGTATACTTCTCTTTTCTGTTGACAACCTTTCACAACTCCTCGATTTTCTAGCTGGTAATCTGCTAGAGGACTAAGGTATCCATCATTGAATTTTAAATATGAAAACTGAAGACGTATTCCATTGAACACATGCTGCAGAGAAGAGCGAGACGTTCACCTGATGCTGTTACGGTTCCGTCCATGTTGCTGGAGACCATCTAGGGTAGGACCGCAGCGCCTGTCGCAGCCGCCACTGCTGTGTAACTATTACTGTGTTCCGTTTCGAAGTCCGCTGTAGCTAGTGATATTACTGGGGTAACAAAACATCTTATGTCTCACTCAAACACAATGTGTGTAGAGTACATCATCCTAACTACCGCCGCGGTTTGGGCAGCCGAATCAATTACCATCAGGTGTCTCGTCGTCGTCTCATGAAGGGTCGTCTCATCTCCAACACTTGACCAAGACCAAATTTGCAAGACTGAATACGCAAGACCAAGACCATGACCAGTATCAGATTACACAAGTCTTTGGTCTTGTTGTTGCTCTGCTCATCACCAGGTATATCGAAAGCTGATGATAACTGAAACTAATATGACATTTAGCCAGCAATAAGTTCAGTTTTAAGATCTTCTATGGTCTTCTTATCTTTCGTATTCGAGGATACAGAAATGAAAATCATCATCATCATTAGCCGATAGACGTCCACAAAGATCTCCACATCGACCGGAAATAAATGAAATGATATCGATGAATTATAAATTGGTCTTTATTTAACTAGGAACAAAATCTAACGTAGCACAGTGGTACAGACTATACTTAGGTCTAACAAGCATTAGTGTTAGTGTTTAAAACAATTCCTTATTGAAAATCCAAACGAAACTTCACATGTACAGTTAAAAACTAAAATTGTCAAAGTTTTAAGTTAAAGTAGAGCTTAAGTTAGCACAAGCGATAGCTATAAATGTCTAAGTTAAAATCATATACATTAAAACTGCTTTAAGTAGGTGCTAATTGTATATTTAGTCGACTACGTATAGCCTCCCAAAACTATAATAAGCCGTTTAAGTTTAACTACGTAAATCATCATCATCATCGCCCACAGATGTCCACTGTTGGACATAGCTCTCCCCAGAGATCTCCACATCGATCGCTCTACGTAAATAACTTTAAGTAAATAAACTTTACCTTATAATGATACTAATGAGCGTTGTACTAATTGTTCTTGAATTTTTTTTTTTACTGTTATTAAAATGTTAGTATTTAAACTATTACACTTAACTAGTCTGACCTTATTATCTAGACACTAAGATCTATATATTATGATATCGTTTAGTAATAATTTAGAATCGTTTATTTACGATGACCGCACGTGATAGAGGTCTATAAAGCGTTTAGGTTTATTATATACTCTTTTAATACAATTTTTTTGTAGGTTTTAATATAAAAGGGTTTAAAAATATTCAAATTATATATAACATAGTAAATACAAAGTATAAATATATGATCTTGTAACTTAATTTTTGAACCTAAAAATATTTCATACGGACAACTGTATGACTTAATACTTGTGATAAGATCTCATAACATGATTATATATATATATATAATCATGTTATGAGATCTATATATATATATGATATATGAAGAATTGACTAGAAATTAATCACATTTTTAAGTTTTAGATATATTAATCATGTATATAGTGATCATTAATGTACACATATAAACTATGAAAAATTTGATAGTAAGTTTCGTGCTGAGAAGCATGCAGTTTGTATAGTATGTTAATTGGAATATTATCTTCTGATTAACATTTGTACACTGCCGACTTCACCACGTTATTTTAATGGTATATATATAAATAACATATTACCACAAATTATAACTATGATAAACAACAACTGAGGAATCCTACATATATATATTTAATAGAAGAAGGTAACTTAATATGTTCTAAAGTACCGTTTTTAAGTTTAAAGTATAAACAAATTAACGTGGAAATCTACCAATTTCTTCGTAATTCTATACGCAAAGGAATAGGTGGTAAGTTCACCTGATGGTAAGTGATACGCCCGCACATAACCTGTCGTTAGCTATGTTGATGTACACAGAAACACGTTGTACCCGCCTTGAGATGTAAGATTCATAAGTCTCGTTACCCCAGTAATTTTATTAGCTACAACTCTCTTTCAAACTGTACCACAGTAATGTTCGCACACGTTTGTCGGCTGTTATAGTAACTGCGGTGGTGCTTATCAAGAGGGTGTTTAATTTTTAATAAAATAGGTTGTACTACTATATATTAAGTGAAGTTATACTTAAAAACAAATGTATGTATATGTATAAATCAAATAGATAGCTTAATGATTAGAAAATAAGTAAGATATTTAAGATTGAAAGAAAAAACTTAAACATTATTTTTCAATAGAAACAATATTGTCGAGTTATAACAACGGCGTCTCTGACTCTTTGAAAACATCTTCAAACAAAATTTTATAAAAAGAAAAAGAGATGTGGATAGAATGTAGTTTCCCTTTTCACAAAAACAAAAGTCTCTCTTCACCATTTGAAAGGATAGGAACTAAAAATGGTTGGAAGTGTAGCGGTCAGCGCGCGACCGCCGCCAGCACAGCCGCCGCGCCCGCAGCCGCCGCGAGTGTTCGTGTAGCCGCGGCGTTACACTCGTCCGATTCGCAGCAGAACGTGCGCGCTCCCCACCACTCTGTATCAAACGGAAGTACAGTTTCATTGCAGTACATACAGTCTAAGTTATATCTACTTAACGAAATCATCACTTTTTAAACTAGATAGTTAAGTTACTGGGGTAATGCGACATTATTTTATACCTTATGTCTCAAGATGAGAACATTGTGATGCTGTGTATATTATCCTAACTAGCGCTACGTCGTTGTTAGCAAGCGTATCACTTAACATCGGGTGATGGTACAACTCGCTTCGTTGAAGAAAACACTAGTTATTCACCACCTGTTTTGCTGACCGTAACACCTCCTTTGGGGAAGGAATTTTATTAAATTCATTCTCAGCTGACCCCTAGACGGCAGCTGCAACATCCCTACCAAATGTTTGAGTGTTTAGGTCTTTTCGTTTCGAAGATATCGTGATGAGGAAATGGATCTATGGATATCGCGTATATATATACATCCCTCCCACTAACCGACGATGGGCCAGCGTAGTGGAATATCGCCCAACTCCCCACATGAACCCAAATTAACGACGGCTGCTGTTGGCGCTGCGGGCAGTATATGATCGTTCGATGCGGCGATCTTTGGGGGTGATCTAAATGCAGCTGACGTCTACCGATTGGTGATGATGATGATGATATATATACATCATACATCAGTACATTTACCTTTTTCAGTGCAGGTTGGCACGCAGTCCCGTACGACGGTCAATTCGCTGACGTATTTCTGCAACAATTGTATTGTAAAGGTTCATGAAGTAGTTATGGGCGTCTCAGAACCCAAAGGATGTAAGCCCCGTTAGAGAAGAAAACGATTTTAATAAATTTTTCAGGCTGTATTTAAAGTTGTTTGTTTGTTTACTGGTGGTAAGGCCTCAGTTCCCAGACACTGCCTAGGTCTCACCGCAGTGCCTATCGCAGCCGATAAATATTACTGTGCGAACTTTACTGTATTCCGGTATAAAGGGTGCTATAGCTATCTTAACTAGTGGAGTAACGTGACTCAACATCATTAACACGGTATTGGTATCACCGTAAGAGAAGGAACTGCCATGACTGCCATGAATATCAGCGCTGCAGCATTAAGATATGTTGGAGTAGGAACTAGGTGAAGACCTGGTCATCATCATGACATAATACTCTTTAATTGTATTAAAGTATTGAATAGCTTTCTTCCAATATCTGAAGAGAGACCAGAAGGATAACGTTGTTACTTACAATGCAGTACTTCGCGCCGGCAGGACACTCGGCCAGTCGTGTGGCGCTTCTGTTGTTGCAAGGGGTGATGGAGCCAACCCCATCGCTGTACTGGCCGCACTGCCAGCACCTGATGCTGCCGCCGGTTGACACCAGAGCGAACAGGAAGCCCGCGGTGACGAAGATTGACGGGCTCGTCATTTTAACTGTAACAAAATTTTTGACTTGTGACACGGCAAAAAATGCCCAAAATTCAACATCCAATGCTGGCTGTGGAACTTCACCAAAGGTTTCCATAACCATCGGTCCTGTACTCCAGGTATACCACCAGATGTCTTCTAATTCAAACATATAGTTATAGTCATTATCATCATCAATCGGCAGGTGTCTACTACAAACTCGACATCTTATATGTATAACATATAAGATGTTCAGTCTCATTACCCCAATAAATTTACTAGCTACAGCACCCTTCAAACTGGAATACAGTAATGTTTGTCGGCTGCAACAGGCGCTGCGGTGGTACTTAGACGGTCTCCGGCAACAGAGACCTACCACAAGTAATAGCTATTGGTCTTTCAAACCGGATGACAGTAATGTTCGCAGAGTACTGCTTGTCCGCTGCAACAGGCATTGCGGTGGTGCCTAGACGGTCTCCGGCAATAGACACTTACCACCAGCAATAGTTGTTGATCCTTCAAACCAGATGACAGTAATGTTCGCAGAGTACTGCTTGTCCGCTGCAACAGGCATTGCGGTGGTGCCTAGACGGTCTCCGGCAATAGACACTTACCACCAGCAATAGTTGTTGATCCTTCAAACCGGATGACAGTAATGTTCGCAGAGTACTGCTTGTCCGCTGCAACAGGCATTGCGGTGGTGCCTAGACGGTCTCCGGCAATAGACACTTACCACCAGCAATAGTTGTTGATCCTTCAAACCAGATGACAGTAATGTTCGCAGAGTACTGCTTGTCCGCTGCAACAGGCATTGCGGTGGTGCCTAGACGGTCTCCGGCAATAGACACTTACCACCAGCAATAGTGGTTGATCCTTCAAACCAGATGACAGTAATGTTCGCAGAGTACTGCTTGTCCGCTGCAACAGGCATTGCGGTGGTGCCTAGACGGTCTCCGGCAATAGACACTTACCACCAGCAATAGTTGTTGATCCTTCAAACCGGATGACAGTAATGTTCGCAGAGTACTGCTTGTCCGCTGCAACAGGCATTGCGGTGGTGCCTAGACGGTCTCCGGCAATAGACACTTACCACCAGCAATAGTTGTTGATCCTTCAAACCAGATGACAGTAATGTTCGCAGAGTACTGCTTGTCCGCTGCAACAGGCATTGCGGTGGTGCCTAGACGGTCTCCGGCAATAGACACTTACCACCAGCAATAGTTGTTGATCCTTCAAACCGGATGACAGTAATGTTCGCAGAGTACTGCTTGTCCGCTGCAACAGGCATTGCGGTGGTGCCTAGACGGTCTCCGGCAATAGACACTTACCACCAGCAATAGTTGTTGATCCTTCAAACCAGATGACAGTAATGTTCGCAGAGTACTGCTTGTCCGCTGCAACAGGCATTGCGGTGGTGCCTAGACGGTCTCCGGCAATAGACACTTACCACCAGCAATAGTTGTTGATCCTTCAAACCGGATGACAGTAATGTTCGCAGAGTACTGCTTGTCCGCTGCAACAGGCATTGCGGTGGTGCCTAGACGGTCTCCGGCAATAGACACTTACCACCAGCAATAGTTGTTGATCCTTCAAACCAGATGACAGTAATGTTCGCAGAGTACTGCTTGTCCGCTGCAACAGGCATTGCGGTGGTGCCTAGACGGTCTCCGGCAATAGACACTTACCACCAGCAATAGTTGTTGATCCTTCAAACCGGATGACAGTAATGTTCGCAGAGTACTGCTTGTCCGCTGCAACAGGCATTGCGGTGGTGCCTAGACGGTCTCCGGCAATAGACACTTACCACCAGCAATAGTTGTTGATCCTTCAAACCAGATGACAGTAATGTTCGCAGAGTACTGCTTGTCCGCTGCAACAGGCATTGCGGTGGTGCCTAGACGGTCTCCGGCAATAGACACTTACCACCAGCAATAGTTGTTGATCCTTCAAACCGGATGACAGTAATGTTCGCAGAGTACTGCTTGTCCGCTGCAACAGGCATTGCGGTGGTGCCTAGACGGTCTCCGGCAATAGACACTTACCACCAGCAATAGTTGTTGATCCTTCAAACCAGATGACAGTAATGTTCGCAGAGTACTGCTTGTCCGCTGCAACAGGCATTGCGGTGGTGCCTAGACGGTCTCCGGCAATAGACACTTACCACCAGCAATAGTTGTTGATCCTTCAAACCGGATGACAGTAATGTTCGCAGAGTACTGCTTGTCCGCTGCAACAGGCATTGCGGTGGTGCCTAGACGGTCTCCGGCAATAGACACTTACCACCAGCAATAGTTGTTGATCCTTCAAACCGGATGACAGTAATGTTCGCAGAGTACTGCTTGTCCGCTGCAACAGGCATTGCGGTGGTGCCTAGACGGTCTCCGGCAATAGACACTTACCACCAGCAATAGTTGTTGATCCTTCAAACCAGATGACAGTAATGTTCGCAGAGTACTGCTTGTCCGCTGCAACAGGCATTGCGGTGGTGCCTAGACGGTCTCCGGCAATAGACACTTACCACCAGCAATAGTTGTTGATCCTTCAAACCGGATGACAGTAATGTTCGCAGAGTACTGCTTGTCCGCTGCAACAGGCATTGCGGTGGTGCCTAGACGGTCTCCGGCAATAGACACTTACCACCAGCAATAGTTGTTGATCCTTCAAACCAGATGACAGTAATGTTCGCAGAGTACTGCTTGTCCGCTGCAACAGGCATTGCGGTGGTGCCTAGACGGTCTCCGGCAATAGACACTTACCACCAGCAATAGTTGTTGATCCTTCAAACCGGATGACAGTAATGTTCGCAGAGTACTGCTTGTCCGCTGCAACAGGCATTGCGGTGGTGCCTAGACGGTCTCCGGCAATAGAGACTTACCACCAGCAATAGTTGTTGATCCTTCAAACCGGATCACAGTAATGTTCACAAACAACAGAGACCTTTAACGATGACGATGGTACTTGAAAATAATTATAAAACCTGAAAAGCTGCTGAAACAAAATTTAAATAAAGCGCGAGCTTTATCAAAAAAGCTTTAAATGCCATACAGATGTCAGCTTCCGTATTCCCGAGGATCCGTTGTGATTTAAATTCCGGACGGATTTATTGTGAAGGTGTCCGCGCGCCGGGGGTTTGTTTGTTGGGGATGAATGTGGTAAGCTTCACCATTAAATCATTATTTACCACCTTGAAGACTTTTATTATAATATATAAAAACTCATTTCGATATATTCTCTTTGGTTTATAGTCTATTACTTCACCACTGAGGTTCGAGTAATTGTACGTTTTTTTTCATCAGGGTTGAGTCAGCTGAATGGATTTCACTTCCACGCCATCAAAATGTAGTTTTTTTTTTTTTTAATTCTTTTTTCTACTACGTTTTTTTTCTTGTGGGTATGAATTTATATTCTTGTTGCTGGAGACCGCACAGCCACCCATTACAGCCAACGAGTACCGTGCAAATTTTACTATGTTCCAGTTTGAAGGGCGCTGTAGGTAATGTAATTACGGGGCTAACGAGACATCATACATATCAAGGCGACGAGATGAGTGTGGTGCTGTGTATACAATCGTAACCAGCACCACTTTGCTATCAAAATATTTGCACCCTGTATTTTTTTTAAGAAAAAGTAGTTTACTGTTATACTTCTACTTCATTAGAGTTGGCGGATCATCATCATCAGCCGATAGACGTCCACTGCTGCATATAGGCCTCCCCTAACGATCTCCAAATTTGTGGCAGTTTATATAGGGGGTTGTAGAGATAGCGAGCGTTTATACTTAAGTGATTATACTTAAGTTAAACTGTTAAGTTTATTTCTTACAAATAAATTAGTTTTTATTATATAATATATACTTTGTTTTAATTATTATTATTCGCTACCTTTTCTCAATCAATGTCATCCCTTATTTTGTGTGGATTTGTGACCTTCGGTATCGTTTCTGTACTTCTCTCCTTATAAAGGGGTGTTAAGGGTCCCGTACAACTCACGGGACTCTAGCCCACCTCACCAGCTCGTGCATTATGGGTTCCACCAACATGCATCGGGCCACCACATGACATATGTAGCACTACAGACATGAAGATTTGGAGAGGAGGTCCATGTTGATCAGTGGACTTCTATCGGCTGATGATGATGGTCCCTAAAATGTTAATATAAAATAATGTATACATAAAGTCTGCAGCATAGCCGCAGCGAACCCACCTGGATCCCCACAGATCCTCTCTGACTTCTGTTAGTGTATCAAAGTCAAGCTCGCTTTGAATAAATAACATGCACCGGAATGAGATACCTTATTCAGATTCCGTAGCAATCTATTTACGTGAAATGTTAAAACGCAATACACTTCACTGCCAAGTGAAAACGTTGTATAAAAATTTACTTAGCCATAGTTTTTCTTTTTTTTTTTTATTTCTGCTCTCTATTAAATACCCCGTGTTGCGTTGGGCCGAAGTATCTCTTCTTTTTTCTTTTTTGCTTTCATGCTTTCTATCTTTCACTCGTAACTATAACAGCCAATTTACGTTCCCACTGTTGGGCACAAACCTGCTCTCAATATGAGGACGATGGGCCATTGTCACCACGCTGACCCAATACGGATTGGTGACTTCACACACAGCTTAGAATAAATTCTAATTCATGCGCAAGTTTCCTCGCGATGTTTCCTTCACCGTTTGTATCTCGCTGCTGTAACTAAAGTTCACAAATGTACATAACTTAAATATTAAGTCATTGCTACATGCCGAGATTCGAACCCGCGACCTTCGGAATGAAGGCCGCACGCTCTAACCATCAGTCCGGCTTAAGAGGCCACTCATAACTTATCATATAAATATTTTTCCTTCCCTTTCTTCTCTCATCCATCACCTCTTATACTGCCGCTTATATTATTACTTCTTTATCCTTCTTTTATTTTTACATTGTCTCTTATTTCTATGGTTTTGTTTTACTACTTCTATTTCATTAATCTCTTTCACTAGTTCTATATACCTTTTTATTTATTATGTCCCCAATTACTTTATCCCCATATCTTAAAAGTGTGCGGACCTTTCCGTCGTCACTCATCAAATTAGACATTGTAAGTTCATAGATCGCCGAGACCATTCACAGAAGCCTGTAAACATCTGGAGACTAATTCACTTCTGGTAAGGGCTGGTATGACGTAGTTTCATTACACAAGGACGGCTATGAATGCGGAATATATTCCACCGTTTACTAGTGCTTTTACCACTGCAGCGCCTATTTCTACCCCTACAGTAATCTTACTGCGTTCCAAATAGAAGGTAGCTAGTGATATATATGTCTACGCGACAATCACTATTCGATGCTGTGTCATCATCATCAGCCGATAAACGACCCCTGCTGGACATAGGGACCTCTTCCAGAGATCTCCACGTCGAACAAACACCATCACACTATGTATATCATCATAACTAGCGCCACAGTATTATGGACATATCGTTCTCATCGAATAAAAAAAATCGAAGTTTCTCTCTAATTGAGTAAAGTATTAGGACCGATTAACTAGATCTTTGAAGGCTCGATGTTCATGGAGGTGGAACTTTTGTAAAAGGTCATCTATATATGTACAGACACATTTAATTCTAGATGCTATAGAAAAGAGCTTATTATTCATCAGCTTCGACCCCTCTAGTGTTTCAACTGTCGCCAGTGATCACTTTCCACTTGATGACCTGTTCGCTCGTTGGCTCACATTTACTACAAGAAAAGCTGTGATTCTACTGTGTTATGATTCGAAAGGAGCAGTAACTTTTTTAACTGTAGTCAAATCTGCTTTACACAGTAACGTAACAAAGAAAACAGCTTTACAATGAGCGCGCTTTATTGTTCTTAACAAAAAAAGGATCAACCAAATCGGATCACGAGATTGATCCAATTTGCATGATCCTATTTTTTTTTTGGTGAAAACCAAGGCAATTTCATACCAACAGGAAAACAGCTAACATATTTTAACACCAATGTCTTTTCCGTCTTTTCCGTTTCCTGTTTATCGCCAGTCTGTCATATAAATATATGATATCCAGATATTCATTGCATCAACACGAAATCTCCGGAACTATAAGACTTAAACACTCCTACATTCGGTAGAAATATTGCTTCTTCCGTTTAGAGGTCAGCTAAGAATGGTTTATTCAATATTCCTACCCCAAAAGCAGTTGCAGGGGTGTAACGACCAACTAGCGGGCTTGTAAGTGACAGGCGAACCACCTACAGTTCGATCACCTTTCCAGGACTAACTTTTTTTTTTTAAATAGAATGTTTAAATATAAATACAATCCCTCATTACAGGCCGGCGGTCCGGTCCGGCGAGGGCCGGTCTGGAGTGCCCGATCTCTCCATCTAAACGACGGAGTTTTCACCTCTGTACCCTCATTATAAATTATCAAAATTCTTGAATAAAACATCTCTCGTACTGTAATATTTTTTTTTACTTAGTCGTTATAAAATCCTTCAAATAATTATTAAAAAAAAAGGATATTATGTACGTACAAATTTAATTAAACATTTTAATTGGATTTTGTCACAACACCAACACGCATTGGGCAGCCGTGGTGGGAAATGGCCTAAATCCCCCCATATTAATTACTACCTGATCGATGTGGGAATCTTTGGGGGAGGCCTATGCCCAGCAGTGGTCGTGTATCAGTTACTAATGATAGCTATAACACATTGTAAGTATCGCGGAATTTTGTAAAGCAGCCACCTTGCCCTCATTACCCGAGACGTGCGGACACTTTCACCTGATGGTAAGTATCTGTATATAACAACGTGGTATTGGTTACGATGGTATAAACTGCACTACATTGCGCTCGTCACTGGGAGACATAAGATCTTAAGATCCGTTGCTACAGTCATTTCACTAGCTAAAACCCTTCAAACCGGAACACAGTATGCACATGTATGTTCGCATGTTTGTCGGTTGCAATAGGAGTTGCGCTGGACCTGACCCTAAACTACTACCTACCTAGACGCACTCCGGCGGTAAAGATCTCCCACCATTCGCTTCCAAATATAGTTGTTAATTAAATGTTTACTAGGTTAAACTTTGGTCTATTTGTATCTTACATCAACATCAGCCGATAGCCAGTCCACTGCTGGACATAGTCCTTCCCAAAAGATGCCCACATTGAATGAGGAGTATTTGGACTATTTTCCATCACGCTGGTCCAATGCGCATTGGTGGGAGCCAGAGACTTGTTTGTTGATTAGTAGGGTGTACCACGAGCTGGTGAGGTTGACTTGGATCCTGTGAGTTGTTGCAAGAACCCTTACAGCCCACCCCACACCAAGTCTTACATGGTGTTTAATAATGAGACTGCGGATAATAAAGGTATTTACTATCATTTTAAATCTGCCGGTATAACAGTACCGCTGTGTTTCTGTCTGCGTGAGAGCCGGAGTATTCTCAATAAGCATCTTCCTCATCGGTCCTGTTTCCATTTATATTATGTATGTATATATATGTACAATGTATATATATTTTAATATATTTAGCATTTTATTCTTGGGAAGAAATAACCAGAGAATAGCTACAATTTAACACAGGAGATGCTCCGGCCGGAATATATTCCGCCGCTTAAATGGCAATTCGGTGGGTTCCTCTCTTTGCTATTCATTTTTTTCAGGAGTGTTATAAATATTCAAGAGCCAGGACAAACGGTCAGCTTCCCCGGGCTGACGATTAATTGCTCGCGTAATTAAAACTATACAGTACATCGTTTTAATAACTTACAGGCGATAAAGAAACGAGCCGGACATTCGCAGCATATTATATAACATTTGCGTCCATATCAATAAATCGCTAGTTAGAAAGATGTACACTACAACAGATGCTCGTACCCTTAATATATAACATGTCTATCCCGTTACCTAATTATGTATCCTCAAATACAAAACGTAACAAGACCATAGAAGATCTTTAAAGTGAACTATTGCTGGACAAATTTCATATTAGTTTCAGTTATCATCAGCTTTTGAAATTCTTAGTGATGAGCAGATCAACAACAAGACCAAAGACTTGCACAATCTTGATATTGGTCCTCGTCTTCCATATTCAGTCTTTTACATTTTGTCATGGTTTTAATTTATACGACGAAGCGATGAGACGACTAAGAAGATCACCTGATTGTAATTGATTCGCCTGCTCATAACGCCTCGTTAGTTGGGATGATATACACTGCACATATTGTGCTTGTGTGAGACATAAGATATTGACCCCAGTAATTTGTTGCAACGCCCTTCAAACCGTAACACAGTAACGTTTGCCGGTTGCGAGAGTCTCTGCAGTGGTACCTCTCTAGATGGTTCCGGCAATAGAGAGCTACCACCATTTGTTGTTTAATACACGCTTTAACTACTGAAGTATTACTCAGGTTTTTTTTATTAAATAAAATAGTAAACTAGGTCCCACATCATAACGTGGGACCTAGTTTACTTCTTTATTACTCGTATGGGATCTTGTTTAAACGAATGCAGTCCAGGTAATAAAGCTTATTAGTCTATTAAGAAACCTATTCGCTCTTCTCCAAAGGTCTGCTAAATAATAGTGGTAGGGTGCTGTTGCTGATGCTGACCATGGTGAAGCTAAGTTCTGCTTTCAAAGTAGTCGTATGAAGAAATCACTTGTCTAAAGTATTTTTTTGTTTTCTTACTATATAAAATAGAGAGCGATTCTACCTAGGATCTAGACGCTACATTTCGATTGCCACCCCATCGGATAGATCACACAAATAATTCTTTCATTCATCTTTCTGGCATTAAACAGAATAAATTATTATATATAACAATAGTAGAATAGACGCGTTTGAGATGTGGTGCTGGAGACGGATGCTGAACGTATCCTGGACAGAGCATAACACCAGCTCTATATCCAGAGGCGCCTTCCAACCGTCCGCCTGCGTCTGCTAGAGCGTTGGGCACTGGAGTCGTTCAGTCATATTACCAGGTAATGACTTGGAGACACTTGTCGTTACTGACTAGATTGATGGTAACAGGCTACGTGAACGGAGCCCAACGCGCTGCACTGACCAGGTGTGGGAGAGCCACGAGAGCGCTGTACGTGACGCCGCACAGAGAGCATCGAATGGAAGTGATTGCTGTGACATCATTCAGAACAGGTCATCGATAAGGAGTCACGACCCTCAGCATTGAGGAACCGACTTAAAGAGAGAGAAAAAAAAATTGCAAGTTTTGTAATAATTGTAGTTATTAATGTAATTACCATTTATATACTGTGTAACGAGTATTTTTTGTTTCTTATACGTCTACATTTACTTGAAGATACTACATATATAACCTATTACATCAATATTTGTGTTTAAGAGTGGTTTGTTATCTTACTGAAATAAATAATTAACATATAAATAAACTATATGTTTTATATATTTCTGTTTTATATATATTGATAGTTTTCAAAAAGATTAATAGTATCAAGGCTTATGTATAAATACATAACGATATTTCTATTAAGACAGATTGTTAAATAATAGCTAGTATTTATTATTTTCAATGATGGTGATGCTGACATTATATAATATATAGGAGATTTATTACGTAATTATTATGAAGGTAGTACAGCATAACTTGAGGTATCCTAAAATTTCTAAACTAAATTCTGATCTCTACTGTCAACAACTGGACCGTTTGAAGATAGCAATTGACCAGAAACGGCCAGAATTGGCCAACAGGAGAGGTGTCGTGTTCCACCAGGACAACGCTAGGCCACACACGTCTACAGTGACTCGCCAGAAACTTCGGGAGCTTGGTTGGGAAGTTTTAATGCATCCGCCATACAGTCCGGACTTGGCACCAAGCGATTACCATCTTTTTCGTGCATTAAAAAATTTCTTTAGTGATAAAAAATTGGCATCTAGGGAAGATTGTGAAAATCGGCTACTAGAGTTTTTAGCAAATAGAGAGCAGGACTTCTACGAGAGAGGCATTATGAAGTTACCTTTAAAATGGCAACAAATCATAGAACAAAACGGTGCATATTTGACCCAAATCGGACAATCCGAAGCATGTTAAATAAAGTCCTGAAGTTCATATAAAAATAATGGATTTCTTTTTCCCCAACCTATTATTTGATAATATTTAATACTAAAATATTGTCGTTACTACATCGATATTTAATATACTTATCGATATTTTTATATACAGATTCATTAAATGGATAAATTACATTCTAAATTATTAAGTATATAATAAAATATTATTTACGGGTTAATATAACAAGAAAGGTTTTTTTTTAATAATTATTGAATGTACTATAAAATACGGTAGTGCTTTGGCTTCATCATAAATCAGGATTTTTTTCTTGCTTTATCTGTATACAAAAATAACTTATTATCTCTATTACATAATTTGAATTGATAAGTAAATTGTACATTTCGAAAATAGTAATAATAATAGATATATAATTAAAAAAAAATTATAGTAGAAATGGGTTTTTATTGAAGTTTATGTGGAATTGTAATTACGTAAGTATTTAACATAGATTATACAAGAAAATAAAAATTAATACAATTCATATAAATATATATTTTTACAGTAATATAGTATTTAAATAATGAAAAAAAATAAAAAAAAAATATAACATATTTTCTCAAACGACAAAGTTGGTGAAAAGTTCACAAAACTACTTCCGCCACGCGAGTACGCGTCTTTGATAAAGCTACCGCTTACCTCCGAAAGCTTACTGCCACCGCTGCCACGGAGCACCACTCGAGCCTCGCACAAAAATTGGAAAAAAAAAAGTTGCGCAAACTTCAGCACCTGTGCACCAAATGGGAAGCGTCCGCACTCCACTACGTCTGACACGCCACTGAGAAGCACTGCCGGCGCAGTCACACGACTACTATAAGCTGACCTTCGCGCCTGCTCAGCCCTGCCCCTCGCACTTCTTGTAACACGAACTGCACAAAGGGGGGAGGAGGGTCAAGTTATTCCGGTTCATTAGGGCTGCTCGTATCTGTTTGTGTCCGCTGATAGATTTCCGAGGGTCGCTTTTTGGTACAATTATTGTGTTCACATCAATAGCCAATTTCACTGACAATACGAGAATGATGATGAAGAGTTTTGATTGATCACTTCACCGCAATACGAGTGATCGCTGTGAGAAAAAGAGCATATAATAAACAATAAGCTTTTACATAAAGAAATTCTCGTAATACTAAGTATCCTTTTATATTAGACAATAGGTTAAATTAGGCTATCTAAAAATCTGTCACTAGTTAGTCATTTCATAATTTTAACAATTAATGAGCTTGAGAGAAGATCTAATTACAACTATCATAAATAAAAATAGTTTTGTTTATAAGAATTAACTATATATTAAAAAAAATATCGAATACGTAATGAAGTATACATTGTTGCGGTTTAGATATCAAATTTCCTTTTACTACTGTTACTTTATTATATATACTCGATATCGAGATCTCCGAAACTAGACGTCGACACTCAAAATTTGGTAAAGATATTGCTTCAGTCGTTTAGAGGTCAACTAAGAATGGATAATAAAAAATGCTTTACCAAAGGGAGTTGCGGAGGTGTTACCGCCGGCAACGCGGGCGGGGAACAGCTAGTATAGCTGACTATGATAATGATACCAGCTTCCTAGTAACTTCACTATCTAAAGCAGCCTTTAACTGGAACACAGCAGTATTCTTCTGATAGTTATATATATCTGATCTATCATCTCCAGCAGTAGCTTGGAATAAACATAAAACCATGTAGTAATAACTATAAATTACTATCTAGTACAGTAAGATTTACTCAATGTATAAGATCGTACAAAGATCCACCCTCTCGAATATCAATGTTCCCTGAACACAATGTTTGATCCCAAATTTGTTAATGAGGGTTAGATTTGCAAACTCCACTACCCACTTTAAATTCCTTTAACTACGACCATCTTATTTTATTAGATTATTTCTCTCTCTCTCTCTCTTTAAATATATATATATATATATTGTCTATATATATGAGATATCCGCCTATATAAAGACTCATCACGATGTATCTGTACCCATACTACTTCGATACTTGATATTTAGTAGGATATTCTCCGAAGAGTATAGAGTAGCTGTGAAAGGATTATATAAAATGCTACCCCCAAATGGGGGTTGCGGGGTGTTAAGACCAGCTAGTTGTGTTATATAATATTTTTATATATATATATCCATAAATTAATCATTTAAAAAAAATTTATTTGGACTCTGTGGAGATCTTTGGCGGAGGCCTGTATCCATCTGATGATGATGATGATGATTATTTTTTTATTTATTTATTTAATATTATTAATAACACCATATCGTGCTCGTCGCCTAAGACATAAGGACTGAGTCTGAGTCTCGTTACTTCAGTAATCACACTAGCTGCAACGCCCTTCGAGCCGGAATATAGTAATATTCGTATAGTACTGTCTGTCGACTGCACTGGGCGCTGCGGCGGTACCTACTTAGTATCCGGCATCAGGGACCTACCACCAGATGCTTGGTGGGAAAGGCAATATTTAAAAAAAATGTCCTGGAACTATTTTTACATACATACATACATACATATATATCACGCCTCGTTCCCAGCGGGGTAGGCAGAGACCACCTCTCTCCACCTGCTACGATTCTGGCACACCTGTCTCGCTTCCTCCACTTTCATAAGCGTCTTCATGCACGCTCTATTTTTTTAAATAAAATTTTTATATTATATAAACTTTTTTTTTATAAAATGTATTCTTTATCGACAAATTATTTAAAAAAGAATGTAGGTACCACCGCAGCTCCTATTACAGCCGACTAACAGTGCCGTGCAGACATTACTGTGATCCGGTTTGAAGGGCGCTGTAGATAGTGTAATTACCTAGGTAGTGACTTAACATTGTATGTGTCAAAGCGACAAACGCAATGTGGTACAGTACATCATCCTAACTAAAGTTCCGTTTTCATTTTCTCCTAAAATAGTCGTACGATAAAAAATTCGGCTGAACCATCTCGAAGGTACGAATCTATATATAGACGTAATTGTTAAACCCGACAGCACTTCCTTTCCCGGTGCGCGGCCGCGGTCGGTCTCCGCGCCGGATCCGGACGAGGTCTCGCGGCTCCGTCGCTCAGTTACATCACGCCGAATCAATCGGCTGACTCAATATTCAGCAATATTGACCTATTAGCTTATTGGCCCTCCCGGAGTGCCGCCGCCGGTCAGCCACTAGGGCGCTCTCGAGGACACCGATTGCTATATAATGCACTCCGACCACTTCAACCACTGATGACCTGTTTCAGAGCTAAGGGTTGAAACGCGGAGCTTTCACAACTCAAACCAAAATAAACCACTTCGAAATTTCAGAGTTGAAACAAAACAAATTTTTAAAGATTTAACGTACTTAGCATTCTGAAAGTCGCGGGTTCGAACCTCGGCATGTACCGATGACTTAATGTTTAAGTTATGTACATTTGTGTACTTTAGTAACAACAGCGAGATACAAACGGTGAAGGAAAACATCGCGAGGAAACCTGCACATGAATTAGAATTTATTCTAGGCTGTGTGTGACGTCACCAACCCGCATTGGGCCCGCGCGGTGACTATGGCCCATTGCCCTCATATTGAGGACAATGGAGATGTGATGTGATGTGACTTTGTCCAGCAGTGGACGTCTTCCGGCTGATTGGATGGATGGATGGATGAGGGTTAGCCTGTGCCCTAAAAGTGGGGACAAAAATTGTCAGTTGAAAAGAAGAATTGTCAACCTCACCTGCTTCTGGTGCACCCTGCTAATCATCAAACGAAGCTCTGGCTCCCATAAACCCGCATTGACCCAGTGTGGTGGAAAAAAGCCCAAATTCTCCCTCCCATATAAATCCCCTACCGATTAATGTGGAATCTTTGGGGGAGGCCAAAGTCCAGCAACGGACTACACCTGCCCTTCGATGGTAGTCAGATTGATATATACAGCACCACATTGTGCTCACCTTAGACATAATATGTCAATTATCGTTACCCCGGTACAATAGCTACAACGTCCTTTAAACCGGAACAGAGCAATGTTTGCACAGTACTGTCTGTCGGCTGCAATAAAAGCTACGGTAGTACCTACCTTAACGGTCTCCTAAAACATAGACACTACCATTTGTATTAGCTATTGGTCCTTCAAACCGGATCAAAGTAACGTTTGCACAGCTTGCTCCTATAGTAGCCGACACACGTTTGTCGGCTACTATAGGAGCTGCTGTGGTACCTAGATGTTCTCCGGCAACAGAGACACTACCAGTAAATTAATATATATACATAAAAAAAAAACAAAAAATGAATTGCTGGATCGTTGTTTATTATAAGGACCAGCATATATTTACAGTTCTGAAAGTTGGTCCTGAAGGATGATATCTCTAGGAAATGAGGATCTGATCGACAGGAGAAGAAATAGTTTGATAATATAAAGGAGTGCTTCGACATTAAGTACATTTAGTTGAAAAGAGAAGGTTTTCCTCTGTAATGAGGATCCTCGATGGAGTCCTGTGTCCAGCAGTGGGCGTTGTCCAACTGATTAGTAGAATAGAGTAATTGCAGACTGGAATTTTTTTTTCAATTTGATGGCTAAGCGTCAGTTTGTGTGAGGCTTTTCATTTATTCATGCTTATTTATTTATTCACTCATTCGCTCATTCACCTATTCACTCAATCACCCTTTCCCTCATTCGCTCATCACTTATTCGCTCATACGCTCATTCGCTTATTCTCTCATCCACTCAATCACCCATTCCCTCATTCGCTCAATCACCCGTTCCTTCATTCGCTCATATGCTCATTAGCTTATTCTCTCAACGAACATTCACCCATTCTCTCATTCACTTATTAATTCATTTTCTAACACATTCGTCAATCGCTCATTCATTCAATCAATCATTTATTTGTTTATATTTTGAGTGACAAAAATAGCAATACAATAGCAATTAAGGGTGTTCTTAACAAGTACTATATCGATATTTTAAAAAAAAAAAGTGATTCACAAATCGTACCGCTGTAATGTTCAGTGCGCTGTAAAATTATCGATAAATCGGTAAGTATCGATTGTCCGCGAGTGCCTGTACACCAAATCGCTGCAGGGGTTGTAAATCTTTTTATTGAGGGTGACGCTTTATAGATATTCCCTTTCACTTCACTAATGGATATCGGGTTTTTGATCGTTTGTATTTTTATTTATCACTTTTTTTTTAAATCCGTTGTTAAATTGCGACTGTTTTGAGCCCTTCTCGATGACGATAATAAATTGAAAGATAAAAGCTTCAAAGCATACTTCCATTCAGGTTAGATTACGGTTATCGTTATGTAAGACTGGTGGAAGGTCTCATACTGGAGAGCGTCTAAGTACCACGGCAGCTCGTGTACCATCCGCCAGATAGCAGTGTGATGCTTTACCATCATCATCCATCCAAACTAGCGCCACGTCACTATGGACGAGCTTATTCCTTTTCCGCTACTTCGTTACTTAAGTAAAAAATAAAATTATCCACCAAAACCGATTCATATCAATGTTCATTGGAAAAACCCTTTATCATCTTTAAAACCCTTCTTCCATGGTCTTACCAAGACCATCACCAGGTCATCGGTCTTTTAGAAGAAGTGCTAAAACAAAGTCGGCTGGTCAAAATTAAGTATGAAAGAATAAAATGAAAAGGTATATAGAGAAAGGGTTAATAAGTAAATAGAAAGAAAAGAAAAGAACCTAATAGCACAGCCCCACAATACCGTGGATCCAATTAAAAAAAAACTACAAAATCGATTATCCGATCGATACATCTTCATTACCGATATATTAAAGCGAGAAGTTGATCAAGTATGTAACTTCAATAACTATTTAATACTTCATTTGTGCGCACGTTTATACGTGTGCGTGTATTGTACACACGCACACGGACGTTGTATGCGGATAGGAATTTAACTAACACACACACGTGTGTAAAACAATCGATAACACAAGCTCACGCACACACACAGACAGACACGTTGGCGTTATAATAAACTTAATCAATATTTGAAGGGATAAAACCGATGTTTGTATTGAAGTTTGCCTTTAGAAACATTAAGGGTGCTTCTTAAGTATTTTAATTAAGCACCAACTTGTTTAACTTAATTCAACTGTTAAATTATTCTCTTGTAAGTTGAATTTTGATTTTACGTGTAGCTTAAGTAATTTTTGTTTAACTAATTAACGTAATTTCTTTTAACTCGACTAAGCGATAAGACAAGTAGGACGTTCATCGGAAAGTACGAGCTTGTAGCGATTTAGCGCTAGTTCGGAGGATATACACTACACTCTTTGTCAACTACAGCCACCTTCAGACCGGAAGACAGTAATTTTTGCATAGTACTGTTTGAAGGCAGCTGAGGGTTAGTCATTGTAGCCGAAGACCACAACTTCTATTACAGCCGACAGACGGTATTTACATTACTGTCTACTAGTTTGTAGCTAGTATTATTATTGAAGTGAAAATATCTGTTTGAGGAAAACACTTCTTACGTCCCAAGGCTACGTGCATGATGCGGTGTGGGTTGTATCATCCTAACTAGCGCCATAGTATATATATATATATAAGTTATGTATTGCCTTGTCCTGAAAAATAGTTACTACTTATCAATATTCCATTCATCAGGAGCAGGAGATTTCTTCTACTAGCTGTTCCCACTCGCTTTGCTGGCCGTAATATACAATATGACAGTAAATGACTCTCTATAGCAACCGTTACTATAGCAACCACATAAGTGTAAATGAAAATATTTATAAAAGTTACTTAGAAATATAATTATGAACTATCTATAAAATTCAAATAATATATAGCCTATAACCATTTACAAATTATTCAGTGTTCACGTTCACTAGTTTTCACGTGATTGGCAAACAAGGAATACATATTTATTGTATATATATATACCAGGATCAAGTTAGGTGGTCCCACGATTTGGTGAGACTCGTGAGAACCTACTGGGTGCGGGTAACACGGAACTGATCAACGTGGAGATTTTTGCAGGAGGCCTATGTCCGGCAGTGGAAGTCTATCAGATGATGATAATATATGTATATATACACAATATACAAATAAACACTACATATATGTTTTAATATGAAGGGTATTATTAAATCAAATTTGGTCGCAATGTATGAATTTCGTATACAAGCTGACGTCTAGAATATTCCCTTTATCTGACTGAGTACACCTCCGTCGGCTGGACTTTGACCCCGTGATCATTACACGGGACCCAACAATTTATCCCTGACTCAGGAGACAAGGAATGCTCAGTTATCATTACGATGATATGATAGGAATAACGTTATGAACTGGATAAACGTTAGGATATCCACGGTTCGATCCTCGGGGTATATTTGCTAGTTGTATGTCTCAGACAACCGCCAAACATTACTGTGTTCCTGTTTGAAGTGCGCTGTAGCTAGTAAAATTACTGAGGTAGCGAGACACAACATCTTACGTCTCTGGCGATGAGCGCAATGGTGCATATATAATTCTAACCATGGCTACGTTGTTATGGGCAGGCGTATCACTTACTATCAGGTGACCGTCCAGACAGTCTCGTCGCTTACTTGAATGAACAAAACTGTTTATAGAGTTTGTATGGTGGTAGAGTAAGCTCAAAGAATAAAATATCTATCCGTGCAAAGGTTCCAGGTTCGACTCCGAAGATAATAGTAAACTATTACATGACGGTAAGAATATTAGAGATATTCTTTTTATATACTTCATTTCTTTACCTTAAAAATAATTTGAGTTCAGTAACCTATTATGATACTAGGTGTTCCCCGCTCTTTTTCGTCGTTTTATCTTGCTTTAACACCCTCGCAACCCCATTTGGGGGGATAATATTTAGTAAATCATTCTTAGCTGTCTTATACTTGGCAAGAGGAAGATGCCTACCAAATTTCAAGTCTCTTCTTTGTAGATGAGGATCTCAAATATATATATTATGAGAGGCCTATCGCAAGTAGTGGGTATCTATCAGCTGATGATGATATATATATATATATATATATATAATATATGAATGACACAGTTATTTAATTATGCATATCCGAAGTAACTTAACTAATTTATAATACTAAGCGACGAGACAAGTAAGACAATCGCCTGATGGTAAGTTATACGCTTGCTATAACATGGCGTAAGTTCGTATGATAGCATCATTATATTATGTTTATCATCAGCAGCATCATTATATTATGTTTGTCGCTTTGAAATATATGTATCGTTATCACAGTAATTTCGGTAGCTACAGCGCCCTTCAAACCGGGACACAGTAATGTTTGCACAGTACTATTTTTCGGCTGCAACAGGTGCCGTGCTGGTACCTAGACAGTATCCTATACAGGCCTGTAGAGTGTTATATATAATAACACGTTATTTATTTTTTTAATTATACTTTTAAAGATTTACACTTATATTTTATTTATACCGACATTAGTTATATTTAGGTTAGATCTATAACTAGTGTATATGATCTATAACATTTTACTCCAGTTATATTGTGGTCTACTTCCAAGTGTGCTGCGGTGGAGTTCGCCAATAAAATGTCTGGCTCTTGGAAAACAAACACTTGGGGTGAAACTAGTCCATACACTTTGTATGAACGATATTTACTCTCAAAATATCCCACAGATTATAAAAGTATAAAAAAAAACACATTTTAAACAGAAAACATGAATAGATACAATCATTTCTACGCCCCGGTGGTAGGTACCACCGCAGCTCCTACTGAAGCCGATAAAAGGTACTGTGCATACACTATCGTGTTCCGGTTTGGAGGGCGCTGTAGCTAGTGAAATATTTGGAATAATCAAATCTTGTCATCCTAACATATTCTAATCGTGGACCAGCGACCACAGGATGCGAGCAACACGAGACCGATCGATGTAGAGAACTTTAGAAGATGCATATGTCCAGCAGTGGACGTCAATCGACTGATGATGATGAACTAGCGCCTGAACCTCATCACTTCGTTGGATAAAAAATAGAGATATAGATTTTTTTTTCCATAAAGCAACGAGATGTGCGGGATATCACCGGTTCATTTCCTTGACTATATGGAGTTGGGGATAGGATTCTCCTGAACCAGCCTAGGTAGCTATTACCCTCATAATACTATATATCTACCAGCATAGCGGCATCGCTATATTCCAGGTCTATATGACAGCTGGGATATTCAGGACGAGCTTGCCTCATATTCAAACCAAAATTTTGTGGTGAGGACCTCTTGTACACTTTTGTCCATAAATCATACTTTTTTTTTTCAATACTACGAGGTGAGGAGACAAACAGAACCTTCACCTGTTGGTAAGTAATACGCCTTCCTACGACAATATGGCCCTAGTTAGAATGATATACACAACATCACACTGCGCGAATAGCCTCAGACATAAGGTGTTGCCTCGATGCCTCAGTAATTTGACTAGCTACAGCGCCTTTCAAACCGGAACACAGTACTGTCTGTCGGCTGCAATAGGCTCTGCGGTGGTACCTCAACGGTCTTCAGCAACAGCGATGTATCATCAGAAAAATTAAAGGAAAATAAATAATTGATGAAATGTATACAGGGAACATAATCTCCGCTTGTGCATGTGGGGCGAGCTGATGAAATGGCTTTTATGAAGACGTCTTTCGCCAGACAGGAAGTGCGGACGGACAGACGGAAATTGCACTCGCTGGATACTTATAGCTGTCGCACTTACAATAAAGTTACAATTTTAAATGCACTGAACTGCACCAGTAGCGAGAATTTATTATATAACTTTTTCATACATATAAAGGAAATTTTTAATACAGATATTTTAATGGTGGTACGTCTCTGTCTCCGTTTCCAAAGGCTCACGAGATCCAAACCAACCTCACCAGCTCGTGGTGCACCCTGCTAATCAACAAACGAGGCTCTGGCTCCCACCAACCCGCATTGCGCCAGCGTGATAGGAAAGGGCCTAAATCACCCCATCATTCCCTACCTTGGGAATGTTTGGGGCGGGCTTATATTCAGCTTGGGGTATCTATCAGCTGATGACGAAGTCTCTGCTGCCGAAGACCGTCTAGGTACCACCGCAGCGCCAACTACAGCCGACAGACAGTACTGTGCGAACATAACTGTGATCCTGTTTGAAGAACCAATAGCTGTTAATGGTGGTAGTGTCTCAGTTGCTGGAGACTGTTCAGGTACCACCGCAGCGCCAACTACAGCCGACAGACAGTACTGTGCGAACATAACTGTGATCCTGTTTGAAGAACCAATAACTGTTAATGGTGGTAGTGTCTCAGTTGCTGGAGACTGTTCAGGTACCACCGCAGCGCCAACTACAGCCGACAGACAGTACTGTGCGAACATAACTGTGATCCTGTTTGAAGAACCAATAACTGTTAATGGTGGTAGTGTCTCAGTTGCTGGAGACTGTTCAGGTACCACCGCAGCGCCAACTACAGCCGACAGACAGTACTGTGCGAACATAACTGTGATCCTGTTTGAAGAACCAATAACTGTTAATGGTGGTAGTGTCTCAGTTGCTGGAGACTGTTCAGGTACCACCGCAGCGCCAACTACAGCCGACAGACAGTACTGTGCGAACATAACTGTGATCCTGTTTGAAGAACCAATAGCTGTTAATGGTGGTAGTGTCTCAGTTGCTGGAGACTGTTCAGGTACCACCGCAGCGCCAACTACAGCCGACAGACAGTACTGTGCGAACATAACTGTGATCCTGTTTGAAGAACCAATAACTGTTAATGGTGGTAGTGTCTCAGTTGCTGGAGACTGTTCAGGTACCACCGCAGCGCCAACTACAGCCGACAGACAGTACTGTGCGAACATAACTGTGATCCTGTTTGAAGAACCAATAGCTGTTAATGGTGGTAGTGTCTCAGTTGCTGGAGACTGTTCAGGTACCACCGCAGCGCCAACTACAGCCGACAGACAGTACTGTGCGAACATAACTGTGATCCTGTTTGAAGAACCAATAACTGTTAATGGTGGTAGTGTCTCAGTTGCTGGAGACTGTTCAGGTACCACCGCAGCGCCAACTACAGCCGACAGACAGTACTGTGCGAACATAACTGTGATCCTGTTTGAAGAACCAATAACTGTTAATGGTGGTAGTGTCTCAGTTGCTGGAGACTGTTCAGGTACCACCGCAGCGCCAACTACAGCCGACAGACAGTACTGTGCGAACATAACTGTGATCCTGTTTGAAGAACCAATAACTGTTAATGGTGGTAGTGTCTCAGTTGCTGGAGACTGTTCAGGTACCACCGCAGCGCCAACTACAGCCGACAGACAGTACTGTGCGAACATAACTGTGATCCTGTTTGAAGAACCAATAGCTGTTAATGGTGGTAGTGTCTCAGTTGCTGGAGACTGTTCAGGTACCACCGCAGCGCCAACTACAGCCGACAGACAGTACTGTGCGAACATAACTGTGATCCTGTTTGAAGAACCAATAACTGTTAATGGTGGTAGTGTCTCAGTTGCTGGAGACTGTTCAGGTACCACCGCAGCGCCAACTACAGCCGACAGACAGTACTGTGCGAACATAACTGTGATCCTGTTTGAAGAACCAATAGCTGTTAATGGTGGTAGTGTCTCAGTTGCTGGAGACTGTTCAGGTACCACCGCAGCGCCAACTACAGCCGACAGACAGTACTGTGCGAACATAACTGTGATCCTGTTTGAAGAACCAATAGCTGTTAATGGTGGTAGTGTCTCAGTTGCTGGAGACTGTTCAGGTACCACCGCAGCGCCAACTACAGCCGACAGACAGTACTGTGCGAACATAACTGTGATCCTGTTTGAAGAACCAATAGCTGTTAATGGTGGTAGTGTCTCAGTTGCTGGAGACTGTTCAGGTACCACCGCAGCGCCAACTACAGCCGACAGACAGTACTGTGCGAACATAACTGTGATCCTGTTTGAAGAACCAATAGCTGTTAATGGTGGTAGTGTCTCAGTTGCTGGAGACTGTTCAGGTACCACCGCAGCGCCAACTACAGCCGACAGACAGTACTGTGCGAACATAACTGTGATCCTGTTTGAAGAACCAATAGCTGTTAATGGTGGTAGTGTCTCAGTTGCTGGAGACTGTTCAGGTACCACCGCAGCGCCAACTACAGCCGACAGACAGTACTGTGCGAACATAACTGTGATCCTGTTTGAAGAACCAATAGCTGTTAATGGTGGTAGTGTCTCAGTTGCTGGAGACTGTTCAGGTACCACCGCAGCGCCAACTACAGCCGACAGACAGTACTGTGCGAACATAACTGTGATCCTGTTTGAAGAACCAATAGCTGTTAATGGTGGTAGTGTCTCAGTTGCTGGAGACTGTTCAGGTACCACCGCAGCGCCAACTACAGCCGACAGACAGTACTGTGCGAACATAACTGTGATCCTGTTTGAAGAACCAATAGCTGTTAATGGTGGTAGTGTCTCAGTTGCTGGAGACTGTTCAGGTACCACCGCAGCGCCAACTACAGCCGACAGACAGTACTGTGCGAACATAACTGTGATCCTGTTTGAAGAACCAATAGCTGTTAATGGTGGTAGTGTCTCAGTTGCTGGAGACTGTTCAGGTACCACCGCAGCGCCAACTACAGCCGACAGACAGTACTGTGCGAACATAACTGTGATCCTGTTTGAAGAACCAATAGCTGTTAATGGTGGTAGTGTCTCAGTTGCTGGAGACTGTTCAGGTACCACCGCAGCGCCAACTACAGCCGACAGACAGTACTGTGCGAACATAACTGTGATCCTGTTTGAAGAACCAATAGCTGTTAATGGTGGTAGTGTCTCAGTTGCTGGAGACTGTTCAGGTACCACCGCAGCGCCAACTACAGCCGACAGACAGTACTGTGCGAACATAACTGTGATCCTGTTTGAAGAACCAATAACTGTTAATGGTGGTAGTGTCTCAGTTGCTGGAGACTGTTCAGGTACCACCGCAGCGCCAACTACAGCCGACAGACAGTACTGTGCGAACATAACTGTGATCCTGTTTGAAGAACCAATAGCTGTTAATGGTGGTAGTGTCTCAGTTGCTGGAGACTGTTCAGGTACCACCGCAGCGCCAACTACAGCCGACAGACAGTACTGTGCGAACATAACTGTGATCCTGTTTGAAGAACCAATAGCTGTTAATGGTGGTAGTGTCTCAGTTGCTGGAGACTGTTCAGGTACCACCGCAGCGCCAACTACAGCCGACAGACAGTACTGTGCGAACATAACTGTGATCCTGTTTGAAGAACCAATAGCTGTTAATGGTGGTAGTGTCTCAGTTGCTGGAGACTGTTCAGGTACCACCGCAGCGCCAACTACAGCCGACAGACAGTACTGTGCGAACATAACTGTGATCCTGTTTGAAGAACCAATAGCTGTTAATGGTGGTAGTGTCTCAGTTGCTGGAGACTGTTCAGGTACCACCGCAGCGCCAACTACAGCCGACAGACAGTACTGTGCGAACATAACTGTGATCCTGTTTGAAGAACCAATAGCTGTTAATGGTGGTAGTGTCTCAGTTGCTGGAGACTGTTCAGGTACCACCGCAGCGCCAACTACAGCCGACAGACAGTACTGTGCGAACATAACTGTGATCCTGTTTGAAGAACCAATAGCTGTTAATGGTGGTAGTGTCTCAGTTGCTGGAGACTGTTCAGGTACCACCGCAGCGCCAACTACAGCCGACAGACAGTACTGTGCGAACATAACTGTGATCCTGTTTGAAGAACCAATAGCTGTTAATGGTGGTAGTGTCTCAGTTGCTGGAGACTGTTCAGGTACCACCGCAGCGCCAACTACAGCCGACAGACAGTACTGTGCGAACATAACTGTGATCCTGTTTGAAGAACCAATAGCTGTTAATGGTGGTAGTGTCTCAGTTGCTGGAGACTGTTCAGGTACCACCGCAGCGCCAACTACAGCCGACAGACAGTACTGTGCGAACATAACTGTGATCCTGTTTGAAGAACCAATAGCTGTTAATGGTGGTAGTGTCTCAGTTGCTGGAGACTGTTCAGGTACCACCGCAGCGCCAACTACAGCCGACAGACAGTACTGTGCGAACATAACTGTGATCCTGTTTGAAGAACCAATAGCTGTTAATGGTGGTAGTGTCTCAGTTGCTGGAGACTGTTCAGGTACCACCGCAGCGCCAACTACAGCCGACAGACAGTACTGTGCGAACATAACTGTGATCCTGTTTGAAGAACCAATAACTGTTAATGGTGGTAGTGTCTCAGTTGCTGGAGACTGTTCAGGTACCACCGCAGCGCGAACTACAGCCGACAGACAGTACTGTGCGAACATAACTGTGATCCTGTTTGAAGAACCAATAGCTGTTAATGGTGGTAGTGTCTCAGTTGCTGGAGACTGTTCAGGTACCACCGCAGCGCCAACTACAGCCGACAGACAGTACTGTGCGAACATAACTGTGATCCTGTTTGAAGAACCAATAGCTGTTAATGGTGGTAGTGTCTCAGTTGCTGGAGACTGTTCAGGTACCACCGCAGCGCCAACTACAGCCGACAGACAGTACTGTGCGAACATAACTGTGATCCTGTTTGAAGAACCAATAGCTGTTAATGGTGGTAGTGTCTCAGTTGCTGGAGACTGTTCAGGTACCACCGCAGCGCCAACTACAGCCGACAGACAGTACTGTGCGAACATAACTGTGATCCTGTTTGAAGAACCAATAGCTGTTAATGGTGGTAGTGTCTCAGTTGCTGGAGACTGTTCAGGTACCACCGCAGCGCCAACTACAGCCGACAGACAGTACTGTGCGAACATAACTGTGATCCTGTTTGAAGAACCAATAGCTGTTAATGGTGGTAGTGTCTCAGTTGCTGGAGACTGTTCAGGTACCACCGCAGCGCCAACTACAGCCGACAGACAGTACTGTGCGAACATAACTGTGATCCTGTTTGAAGAACCAATAGCTGTTAATGGTGGTAGTGTCTCAGTTGCTGGAGACTGTTCAGGTACCACCGCAGCGCCAACTACAGCCGACAGACAGTACTGTGCGAACATAACTGTGATCCTGTTTGAAGAACCAATAGCTGTTAATGGTGGTAGTGTCTCAGTTGCTGGAGACTGTTCAGGTACCACCGCAGCGCCAACTACAGCCGACAGACAGTACTGTGCGAACATAACTGTGATCCTGTTTGAAGAACCAATAGCTGTTAATGGTGGTAGTGTCTCAGTTGCTGGAGACTGTTCAGGTACCACCGCAGCGCCAACTACAGCCGACAGACAGTACTGTGCGAACATAACTGTGATCCTGTTTGAAGAACCAATAGCTGTTAATGGTGGTAGTGTCTCAGTTGCTGGAGACTGTTCAGGTACCACCGCAGCGCCAACTACAGCCGACAGACAGTACTGTGCGAACATAACTGTGATCCTGTTTGAAGAACCAATAGCTGTTAATGGTGGTAGTGTCTCAGTTGCTGGAGACTGTTCAGGTACCACCGCAGCGCCAACTACAGCCGACAGACAGTACTGTGCGAACATAACTGTGATCCTGTTTGAAGAACCAATAGCTGTTAATGGTGGTAGTGTCTCAGTTGCTGGAGACTGTTCAGGTACCACCGCAGCGCCAACTACAGCCGACAGACAGTACTGTGCGAACATAACTGTGATCCTGTTTGAAGAACCAATAGCTGTTAATGGTGGTAGTGTCTCAGTTGCTGGAGACTGTTCAGGTACCACCGCAGCGCCAACTACAGCCGACAGACAGTACTGTGCGAACATAACTGTGATCCTGTTTGAAGAACCAATAACTGTTAATGGTGGTAGTGTCTCAGTTGCTGGAGACTGTTCAGGTACCACCGCAGCGCCAACTACAGCCGACAGACAGTACTGTGCGAACATAACTGTGATCCTGTTTGAAGAACCAATAGCTGTTAATGGTGGTAGTGTCTCAGTTGCTGGAGACTGTTCAGGTACCACCGCAGCGCCAACTACAGCCGACAGACAGTACTGTGCGAACATAACTGTGATCCTGTTTGAAGAACCAATAGCTGTTAATGGTGGTAGTGTCTCAGTTGCTGGAGACTGTTCAGGTACCACCGCAGCGCCAACTACAGCCGACAGACAGTACTGTGCGAACATAACTGTGATCCTGTTTGAAGAACCAATAGCTGTTAATGGTGGTAGTGTCTCAGTTGCTGGAGACTGTTCAGGTACCACCGCAGCGCCAACTACAGCCGACAGACAGTACTGTGCGAACATAACTGTGATCCTGTTTGAAGAACCAATAGCTGTTAATGGTGGTAGTGTCTCAGTTGCTGGAGACTGTTCAGGTACCACCGCAGCGCCAACTACAGCCGACAGACAGTACTGTGCGAACATAACTGTGATCCTGTTTGAAGAACCAATAGCTGTTAATGGTGGTAGTGTCTCAGTTGCTGGAGACTGTTCAGGTACCACCGCAGCGCCAACTACAGCCGACAGACAGTACTGTGCGAACATAACTGTGATCCTGTTTGAAGAACCAATAGCTGTTAATGGTGGTAGTGTCTCAGTTGCTGGAGACTGTTCAGGTACCACCGCAGCGCCAACTACAGCCGACAGACAGTACTGTGCGAACATAACTGTGATCCTGTTTGAAGAACCAATAGCTGTTAATGGTGGTAGTGTCTCAGTTGCTGGAGACTGTTCAGGTACCACCGCAGCGCCAACTACAGCCGACAGACAGTACTGTGCGAACATAACTGTGATCCTGTTTGAAGAACCAATAGCTGTTAATGGTGGTAGTGTCTCAGTTGCTGGAGACTGTTCAGGTACCACCGCAGCGCCAACTACAGCCGACAGACAGTACTGTGCGAACATAACTGTGATCCTGTTTGAAGAACCAATAGCTGTTAATGGTGGTAGTGTCTCAGTTGCTGGAGACTGTTCAGGTACCACCGCAGCGCCAACTACAGCCGACAGACAGTACTGTGCGAACATAACTGTGATCCTGTTTGAAGAACCAATAGCTGTTAATGGTGGTAGTGTCTCAGTTGCTGGAGACTGTTCAGGTACCACCGCAGCGCCAACTACAGCCGACAGACAGTACTGTGCGAACATAACTGTGATCCTGTTTGAAGAACCAATAGCTGTTAATGGTGGTAGTGTCTCAGTTGCTGGAGACTGTTCAGGTACCACCGCAGCGCCAACTACAGCCGACAGACAGTACTGTGCGAACATAACTGTGATCCTGTTTGAAGAACCAATAGCTGTTAATGGTGGTAGTGTCTCAGTTGCTGGAGACTGTTCAGGTACCACCGCAGCGCCAACTACAGCCGACAGACAGTACTGTGCGAACATAACTGTGATCCTGTTTGAAGAACCAATAGCTGTTAATGGTGGTAGTGTCTCAGTTGCTGGAGACTGTTCAGGTACCACCGCAGCGCCAACTACAGCCGACAGACAGTACTGTGCGAACATAACTGTGATCCTGTTTGAAGAACCAATAACTGTTAATGGTGGTAGTGTCTCAGTTGCTGGAGACTGTTCAGGTACCACCGCAGCGCCAACTACAGCCGACAGACAGTACTGTGCGAACATAACTGTGATCCTGTTTGAAGAACCAATAGCTGTTAATGGTGGTAGTGTCTCAGTTGCTGGAGACTGTTCAGGTACCACCGCAGCGCCAACTACAGCCGACAGACAGTACTGTGCGAACATAACTGTGATCCTGTTTGAAGAACCAATAACTGTTAATGGTGGTAGTGTCTCAGTTGCTGGAGACTGTTCAGGTACCACCGCAGCGCCAACTACAGCCGACAGACAGTACTGTGCGAACATAACTGTGATCCTGTTTGAAGAACCAATAGCTGTTAATGGTGGTAGTGTCTCAGTTGCTGGAGACTGTTCAGGTACCACCGCAGCGCCAACTACAGCCGACAGACAGTACTGTGCGAACATAACTGTGATCCTGTTTGAAGAACCAATAGCTGTTAATGGTGGTAGTGTCTCAGTTGCTGGAGACTGTTCAGGTACCACCGCAGCGCCAACTACAGCCGACAGACAGTACTGTGCGAACATAACTGTGATCCTGTTTGAAGAACCAATAGCTGTTAATGGTGGTAGTGTCTCAGTTGCTGGAGACTGTTCAGGTACCACCGCAGCGCCAACTACAGCCGACAGACAGTACTGTGCGAACATAACTGTGATCCTGTTTGAAGAACCAATAGCTGTTAATGGTGGTAGTGTCTCAGTTGCTGGAGACTGTTCAGGTACCACCGCAGCGCCAACTACAGCCGACAGACAGTACTGTGCGAACATAACTGTGATCCTGTTTGAAGAACCAATAGCTGTTAATGGTGGTAGTGTCTCAGTTGCTGGAGACTGTTCAGGTACCACCGCAGCGCCAACTACAGCCGACAGACAGTACTGTGCGAACATAACTGTGATCCTGTTTGAAGAACCAATAGCTGTTAATGGTGGTAGTGTCTCAGTTGCTGGAGACTGTTCAGGTACCACCGCAGCGCCAACTACAGCCGACAGACAGTACTGTGCGAACATAACTGTGATCCTGTTTGAAGAACCAATAGCTGTTAATGGTGGTAGTGTCTCAGTTGCTGGAGACTGTTCAGGTACCACCGCAGCGCCAACTACAGCCGACAGACAGTACTGTGCGAACATAACTGTGATCCTGTTTGAAGAACCAATAGCTGTTAATGGTGGTAGTGTCTCAGTTGCTGGAGACTGTTCAGGTACCACCGCAGCGCCAACTACAGCCGACAGACAGTACTGTGCGAACATAACTGTGATCCTGTTTGAAGAACCAATAGCTGTTAATGGTGGTAGTGTCTCAGTTGCTGGAGACTGTTCAGGTACCACCGCAGCGCCAACTACAGCCGACAGACAGTACTGTGCGAACATAACTGTGATCCTGTTTGAAGAACCAATAGCTGTTAATGGTGGTAGTGTCTCAGTTGCTGGAGACTGTTCAGGTACCACCGCAGCGCCAACTACAGCCGACAGACAGTACTGTGCGAACATAACTGTGATCCTGTTTGAAGAACCAATAGCTGTTAATGGTGGTAGTGTCTCAGTTGCTGGAGACTGTTCAGGTACCACCGCAGCGCCAACTACAGCCGACAGACAGTACTGTGCGAACATAACTGTGATCCTGTTTGAAGAACCAATAGCTGTTAATGGTGGTAGTGTCTCAGTTGCTGGAGACTGTTCAGGTACCACCGCAGCGCCAACTACAGCCGACAGACAGTACTGTGCGAACATAACTGTGATCCTGTTTGAAGAACCAATAGCTGTTAATGGTGGTAGTGTCTCAGTTGCTGGAGACTGTTCAGGTACCACCGCAGCGCCAACTACAGCCGACAGACAGTACTGTGCGAACATAACTGTGATCCTGTTTGAAGAACCAATAGCTGTTAATGGTGGTAGTGTCTCAGTTGCTGGAGACTGTTCAGGTACCACCGCAGCGCCAACTACAGCCGACAGACAGTACTGTGCGAACATAACTGTGATCCTGTTTGAAGAACCAATAGCTGTTAATGGTGGTAGTGTCTCAGTTGCTGGAGACTGTTCAGGTACCACCGCAGCGCCAACTACAGCCGACAGACAGTACTGTGCGAACATAACTGTGATCCTGTTTGAAGAACCAATAACTGTTAATGGTGGTAGTGTCTCAGTTGCTGGAGACTGTTCAGGTACCACCGCAGCGCCAACTACAGCCGACAGACAGTACTGTGCGAACATAACTGTGATCCTGTTTGAAGAACCAATAGCTGTTAATGGTGGTAGTGTCTCAGTTGCTGGAGACTGTTCAGGTACCACCGCAGCGCCAACTACAGCCGACAGACAGTACTGTGCGAACATAACTGTGATCCTGTTTGAAGAACCAATAGCTGTTAATGGTGGTAGTGTCTCAGTTGCTGGAGACTGTTCAGGTACCACCGCAGCGCCAACTACAGCCGACAGACAGTACTGTGCGAACATAACTGTGATCCTGTTTGAAGAACCAATAGCTGTTAATGGTGGTAGTGTCTCAGTTGCTGGAGACTGTTCAGGTACCACCGCAGCGCCAACTACAGCCGACAGACAGTACTGTGCGAACATAACTGTGATCCTGTTTGAAGAACCAATAGCTGTTAATGGTGGTAGTGTCTCAGTTGCTGGAGACTGTTCAGGTACCACCGCAGCGCCAACTACAGCCGACAGACAGTACTGTGCGAACATAACTGTGATCCTGTTTGAAGAACCAATAGCTGTTAATGGTGGTAGTGTCTCAGTTGCTGGAGACTGTTCAGGTACCACCGCAGCGCCAACTACAGCCGACAGACAGTACTGTGCGAACATAACTGTGATCCTGTTTGAAGAACCAATAGCTGTTAATGGTGGTAGTGTCTCAGTTGCTGGAGACTGTTCAGGTACCACCGCAGCGCCAACTACAGCCGACAGACAGTACTGTGCGAACATAACTGTGATCCTGTTTGAAGAACCAATAGCTGTTAATGGTGGTAGTGTCTCAGTTGCTGGAGACTGTTCAGGTACCACCGCAGCGCCAACTACAGCCGACAGACAGTACTGTGCGAACATAACTGTGATCCTGTTTGAAGAACCAATAGCTGTTAATGGTGGTAGTGTCTCAGTTGCTGGAGACTGTTCAGGTACCACCGCAGCGCCAACTACAGCCGACAGACAGTACTGTGCGAACATAACTGTGATCCTGTTTGAAGAACCAATAGCTGTTAATGGTGGTAGTGTCTCAGTTGCTGGAGACTGTTCAGGTACCACCGCAGCGCCAACTACAGCCGACAGACAGTACTGTGCGAACATAACTGTGATCCTGTTTGAAGAACCAATAGCTGTTAATGGTGGTAGTGTCTCAGTTGCTGGAGACTGTTCAGGTACCACCGCAGCGCCAACTACAGCCGACAGACAGTACTGTGCGAACATAACTGTGATCCTGTTTGAAGAACCAATAGCTGTTAATGGTGGTAGTGTCTCAGTTGCTGGAGACTGTTCAGGTACCACCGCAGCGCCAACTACAGCCGACAGACAGTACTGTGCGAACATAACTGTGATCCTGTTTGAAGAACCAATAGCTGTTAATGGTGGTAGTGTCTCAGTTGCTGGAGACTGTTCAGGTACCACCGCAGCGCCAACTACAGCCGACAGACAGTACTGTGCGAACATAACTGTGATCCTGTTTGAAGAACCAATAGCTGTTAATGGTGGTAGTGTCTCAGTTGCTGGAGACTGTTCAGGTACCACCGCAGCGCCAACTACAGCCGACAGACAGTACTGTGCGAACATAACTGTGATCCTGTTTGAAGAACCAATAGCTGTTAATGGTGGTAGTGTCTCAGTTGCTGGAGACTGTTCAGGTACCACCGCAGCGCCAACTACAGCCGACAGACAGTACTGTGCGAACATAACTGTGATCCTGTTTGAAGAACCAATAGCTGTTAATGGTGGTAGTGTCTCAGTTGCTGGAGACTGTTCAGGTACCACCGCAGCGCCAACTACAGCCGACAGACAGTACTGTGCGAACATAACTGTGATCCTGTTTGAAGAACCAATAGCTGTTAATGGTGGTAGTGTCTCAGTTGCTGGAGACTGTTCAGGTACCACCGCAGCGCCAACTACAGCCGACAGACAGTACTGTGCGAACATAACTGTGATCCTGTTTGAAGAACCAATAGCTGTTAATGGTGGTAGTGTCTCAGTTGCTGGAGACTGTTCAGGTACCACCGCAGCGCCAACTACAGCCGACAGACAGTACTGTGCGAACATAACTGTGATCCTGTTTGAAGAACCAATAGCTGTTAATGGTGGTAGTGTCTCAGTTGCTGGAGACTGTTCAGGTACCACCGCAGCGCCAACTACAGCCGACAGACAGTACTGTGCGAACATAACTGTGATCCTGTTTGAAGAACCAATAGCTGTTAATGGTGGTAGTGTCTCAGTTGCTGGAGACTGTTCAGGTACCACCGCAGCGCCAACTACAGCCGACAGACAGTACTGTGCGAACATAACTGTGATCCTGTTTGAAGAACCAATAGCTGTTAATGGTGGTAGTGTCTCAGTTGCTGGAGACTGTTCAGGTACCACCGCAGCGCCAACTACAGCCGACAGACAGTACTGTGCGAACATAACTGTGATCCTGTTTGAAGAACCAATAGCTGTTAATGGTGGTAGTGTCTCAGTTGCTGGAGACTGTTCAGGTACCACCGCAGCGCCAACTACAGCCGACAGACAGTACTGTGCGAACATAACTGTGATCCTGTTTGAAGAACCAATAGCTGTTAATGGTGGTAGTGTCTCAGTTGCTGGAGACTGTTCAGGTACCACCGCAGCGCCAACTACAGCCGACAGACAGTACTGTGCGAACATAACTGTGATCCTGTTTGAAGAACCAATAGCTGTTAATGGTGGTAGTGTCTCAGTTGCTGGAGACTGTTCAGGTACCACCGCAGCGCCAACTACAGCCGACAGACAGTACTGTGCGAACATAACTGTGATCCTGTTTGAAGAACCAATAGCTGTTAATGGTGGTAGTGTCTCAGTTGCTGGAGACTGTTCAGGTACCACCGCAGCGCCAACTACAGCCGACAGACAGTACTGTGCGAACATAACTGTGATCCTGTTTGAAGAACCAATAGCTGTTAATGGTGGTAGTGTCTCAGTTGCTGGAGACTGTTCAGGTACCACCGCAGCGCCAACTACAGCCGACAGACAGTACTGTGCGAACATAACTGTGATCCTGTTTGAAGAACCAATAGCTGTTAATGGTGGTAGTGTCTCAGTTGCTGGAGACTGTTCAGGTACCACCGCAGCGCCAACTACAGCCGACAGACAGTACTGTGCGAACATAACTGTGATCCTGTTTGAAGAACCAATAGCTGTTAATGGTGGTAGTGTCTCAGTTGCTGGAGACTGTTCAGGTACCACCGCAGCGCCAACTACAGCCGACAGACAGTACTGTGCGAACATAACTGTGATCCTGTTTGAAGAACCAATAGCTGTTAATGGTGGTAGTGTCTCAGTTGCTGGAGACTGTTCAGGTACCACCGCAGCGCCAACTACAGCCGACAGACAGTACTGTGCGAACATAACTGTGATCCTGTTTGAAGAACCAATAGCTGTTAATGGTGGTAGTGTCTCAGTTGCTGGAGACTGTTCAGGTACCACCGCAGCGCCAACTACAGCCGACAGACAGTACTGTGCGAACATAACTGTGATCCTGTTTGAAGAACCAATAGCTGTTAATGGTGGTAGTGTCTCAGTTGCTGGAGACTGTTCAGGTACCACCGCAGCGCCAACTACAGCCGACAGACAGTACTGTGCGAACATAACTGTGATCCTGTTTGAAGAACCAATAGCTGTTAATGGTGGTAGTGTCTCAGTTGCTGGAGACTGTTCAGGTACCACCGCAGCGCCAACTACAGCCGACAGACAGTACTGTGCGAACATAACTGTGATCCTGTTTGAAGAACCAATAGCTGTTAATGGTGGTAGTGTCTCAGTTGCTGGAGACTGTTCAGGTACCACCGCAGCGCCAACTACAGCCGACAGACAGTACTGTGCGAACATAACTGTGATCCTGTTTGAAGAACCAATAGCTGTTAATGGTGGTAGTGTCTCAGTTGCTGGAGACTGTTCAGGTACCACCGCAGCGCCAACTACAGCCGACAGACAGTACTGTGCGAACATAACTGTGATCCTGTTTGAAGAACCAATAGCTGTTAATGGTGGTAGTGTCTCAGTTGCTGGAGACTGTTCAGGTACCACCGCAGCGCCAACTACAGCCGACAGACAGTACTGTGCGAACATAACTGTGATCCTGTTTGAAGAACCAATAGCTGTTAATGGTGGTAGTGTCTCAGTTGCTGGAGACTGTTCAGGTACCACCGCAGCGCCAACTACAGCCGACAGACAGTACTGTGCGAACATAACTGTGATCCTGTTTGAAGAACCAATAGCTGTTAATGGTGGTAGTGTCTCAGTTGCTGGAGACTGTTCAGGTACCACCGCAGCGCCAACTACAGCCGACAGACAGTACTGTGCGAACATAACTGTGATCCTGTTTGAAGAACCAATAGCTGTTAATGGTGGTAGTGTCTCAGTTGCTGGAGACTGTTCAGGTACCACCGCAGCGCCAACTACAGCCGACAGACAGTACTGTGCGAACATAACTGTGATCCTGTTTGAAGAACCAATAGCTGTTAATGGTGGTAGTGTCTCAGTTGCTGGAGACTGTTCAGGTACCACCGCAGCGCCAACTACAGCCGACAGACAGTACTGTGCGAACATAACTGTGATCCTGTTTGAAGAACCAATAGCTGTTAATGGTGGTAGTGTCTCAGTTGCTGGAGACTGTTCAGGTACCACCGCAGCGCCAACTACAGCCGACAGACAGTACTGTGCGAACATAACTGTGATCCTGTTTGAAGAACCAATAGCTGTTAATGGTGGTAGTGTCTCAGTTGCTGGAGACTGTTCAGGTACCACCGCAGCGCCAACTACAGCCGACAGACAGTACTGTGCGAACATAACTGTGATCCTGTTTGAAGAACCAATAGCTGTTAATGGTGGTAGTGTCTCAGTTGCTGGAGACTGTTCAGGTACCACCGCAGCGCCAACTACAGCCGACAGACAGTACTGTGCGAACATAACTGTGATCCTGTTTGAAGAACCAATAGCTGTTAATGGTGGTAGTGTCTCAGTTGCTGGAGACTGTTCAGGTACCACCGCAGCGCCAACTACAGCCGACAGACAGTACTGTGCGAACATAACTGTGATCCTGTTTGAAGAACCAATAGCTGTTAATGGTGGTAGTGTCTCAGTTGCTGGAGACTGTTCAGGTACCACCGCAGCGCCAACTACAGCCGACAGACAGTACTGTGCGAACATAACTGTGATCCTGTTTGAAGAACCAATAGCTGTTAATGGTGGTAGTGTCTCAGTTGCTGGAGACTGTTCAGGTACCACCGCAGCGCCAACTACAGCCGACAGACAGTACTGTGCGAACATAACTGTGATCCTGTTTGAAGAACCAATAGCTGTTAATGGTGGTAGTGTCTCAGTTGCTGGAGACTGTTCAGGTACCACCGCAGCGCCAACTACAGCCGACAGACAGTACTGTGCGAACATAACTGTGATCCTGTTTGAAGAACCAATAGCTGTTAATGGTGGTAGTGTCTCAGTTGCTGGAGACTGTTCAGGTACCACCGCAGCGCCAACTACAGCCGACAGACAGTACTGTGCGAACATAACTGTGATCCTGTTTGAAGAACCAATAGCTGTTAATGGTGGTAGTGTCTCAGTTGCTGGAGACTGTTCAGGTACCACCGCAGCGCCAACTACAGCCGACAGACAGTACTGTGCGAACATAACTGTGATCCTGTTTGAAGAACCAATAGCTGTTAATGGTGGTAGTGTCTCAGTTGCTGGAGACTGTTCAGGTACCACCGCAGCGCCAACTACAGCCGACAGACAGTACTGTGCGAACATAACTGTGATCCTGTTTGAAGAACCAATAGCTGTTAATGGTGGTAGTGTCTCAGTTGCTGGAGACTGTTCAGGTACCACCGCAGCGCCAACTACAGCCGACAGACAGTACTGTGCGAACATAACTGTGATCCTGTTTGAAGAACCAATAGCTGTTAATGGTGGTAGTGTCTCAGTTGCTGGAGACTGTTCAGGTACCACCGCAGCGACAACTACAGCCGACAGACAGTACTGTGCGAACATAACTGTGATCCTGTTTGAAGAACCAATAGCTGTTAATGGTGGTAGTGTCTCAGTTGCTGGAGACTGTTCAGGTACCACCGCAGCGCCAACTACAGCCGACAGACAGTACTGTGCGAACATAACTGTGATCCTGTTTGAAGAACCAATAACTGTTAATGGTGGTAGTGTCTCAGTTGCTGGAGACTGTTCAGGTACCACCGCAGCGACAACTACAGCCGACAGACAGTACTGTGCGAACATAACTGTGATCCTGTTTGAAGAACCAATAGCTGTTAATGGTGGTAGTGTCTCAGTTGCTGGAGACTGTTCAGGTACCACCGCAGCGCCAACTACAGCCGACAGACAGTACTGTGCGAACATAACTGTGATCCTGTTTGAAGAACCAATAGCTGTTAATGGTGGTAGTGTCTCAGTTGCTGGAGACTGTTCAGGTACCACCGCAGCGCCAACTACAGCCGACAGACAGTACTGTGCGAACATAACTGTGATCCTGTTTGAAGAACCAATAGCTGTTAATGGTGGTAGTGTCTCAGTTGCTGGAGACTGTTCAGGTACCACCGCAGCGCCAACTACAGCCGACAGACAGTACTGTGCGAACATAACTGTGATCCTGTTTGAAGAACCAATAGCTGTTAATGGTGGTAGTGTCTCAGTTGCTGGAGACTGTTCAGGTACCACCGCAGCGACAACTACAGCCGACAGACAGTACTGTGCGAACATAACTGTGATCCTGTTTGAAGAACCAATAGCTGTTAATGGTGGTAGTGTCTCAGTTGCTGGAGACTGTTCAGGTACCACCGCAGCGCCAACTACAGCCGACAGATAGTACTGTGCGAACATAACTGTGATCCTGTTTGAAGAACCAATAGCTGTTAATGATGGTAGTGTCTCAGTTGCTGGAGACTGTTCAGGTACCACCGCAGCGCCAACTACAGCCGACAGATAGTACTGTGCGAACATAACTGTGATCCTGTTTGAAGAACCAATAGCTGTTAATGATGGTAGTGTCTCAGTTGCTGGAGACTGTTCAGGTACCACCGCAGCGCCAACTACAGCCGACAGACAGTACTGTGCGAACATAACTGTGATCCTGTTTGAAGAACCAATAGCTGTTAATGGTGGTAGTGTCTCAGTTGCTGGAGACTGTTCAGGTACCACCGCAGCGCGAACTACAGCCGACAGACAGTACTGTGCGAACATAACTGTGATCCTGTTTGAAGAACCAATAACTGTTAATGGTGGTAGTGTCTCAGTTGCTGGAGACTGTTCAGGTACCACCGCAGCGCCAACTACAGCCGACAGACAGTACTGTGCGAACATAACTGTGATCCTGTTTGAAGAACCAATAGCTGTTAATGGTGGTAGTGTCTCAGTTGCTGGAGACTGTTCAGGTACCACCGCAGCGCCAACTACAGCCGACAGACAGTACTGTGCGAACATAACTGTGATCCTGTTTGAAGAACCAATAACTGTTAATGGTGGTAGTGTCTCAGTTGCTGGAGACTGTTCAGGTACCACCGCAGCGCCAACTACAGCCGACAGACAGTACTGTGCGAACATAACTGTGATCCTGTTTGAAGAACCAATAGCTGTTAATGGTGGTAGTGTCTCAGTTGCTGGAGACTGTTCAGGTACCACCGCAGCGCCAACTACAGCCGACAGACAGTACTGTGCGAACATAACTGTGATCCTGTTTGAAGAACCAATAGCTGTTAATGGTGGTAGTGTCTCAGTTGCTGGAGACTGTTCAGGTACCACCGCAGCGCCAACTACAGCCGACAGACAGTACTGTGCGAACATAACTGTGATCCTGTTTGAAGAACCAATAGCTGTTAATGGTGGTAGTGTCTCAGTTGCTGGAGACTGTTCAGGTACCACCGCAGCGCCAACTACAGCCGACAGACAGTACTGTGCGAACATAACTGTGATCCTGTTTGAAGAACCAATAGCTGTTAATGGTGGTAGTGTCTCAGTTGCTGGAGACTGTTCAGGTACCACCGCAGCGCCAACTACAGCCGACAGACAGTACTGTGCGAACATAACTGTGATCCTGTTTGAAGAACCAATAGCTGTTAATGGTGGTAGTGTCTCAGTTGCTGGAGACTGTTCAGGTACCACCGCAGCGCCAACTACAGCCGACAGACAGTACTGTGCGAACATAACTGTGATCCTGTTTGAAGAACCAATAGCTGTTAATGGTGGTAGTGTCTCAGTTGCTGGAGACTGTTCAGGTACCACCGCAGCGCCAACTACAGCCGACAGACAGTACTGTGCGAACATAACTGTGATCCTGTTTGAAGAACCAATAGCTGTTAATGGTGGTAGTGTCTCAGTTGCTGGAGACTGTTCAGGTACCACCGCAGCGCCAACTACAGCCGACAGACAGTACTGTGCGAACATAACTGTGATCCTGTTTGAAGAACCAATGGCTGTTAATGGTGGTAGTGTCTCAGTTGCTGGAGACTGTTCAGGTACCACCGCAGCGCCAACTACAGCCGACAGACAGTACTGTGCGAACACAACTGTGATCCTGTTTGAAGAACCAATAGCTGTTAATGGTGGTAGTGTCTCAGTTGCTGGAGACTGTTCAGGTACCACCGCCGCGCCTATTGCAGCCGACAGACAGTACTGTGTTCTGATTTGAAAGATACATTTCCTCATCACAAGATCTACGAAACTATTAGACGTAAACACTCAAACATTTGGTAGAGATACAGCTTCCGCCGTTTATAGGTCAGCTTAGAATGGATTCTACAAAGTTCCTACAGCAAAAAGGGGTTGAGAGGGTGTTACGGCCAGCAAAGCGAGCGGGAAACACTAAAATTTTACTTATATATATATATCATCCATTTCTTACAGGAGTTTTAACTAAATATATCAAGTTCGAGATAAACATAGAATTATATTTCAACTAGGGTTGTGTTGATAAGAGTTACTTTGATAGAGTACAGAATAGAAGTTTCATACACTCAAAGTTACGTGTAACAACAACAAACGGCCCGCGCGTCGGTTCACGTGAAGTATATTCCGCGCACGTTGTAGGCTCCGCAGAAAAATAGGCAATCTTTTACATGGAGGCTTGTTTTCACATTAGTGGCTGTAGTCACGTGTGTTGGGGTTGCAAGGTGGTTGAAAACTGAAAAGGGCTGGAAAGTACGTAATGACATTATTTAGGGACCACTTTAAGCAGGATTTGGTGTGGACTACGATACACTATATAACTACCTGTGCGGAGCAGTGCCTAACAGCTCGCCCCGATGTCCCTGTTTCGATTCCAGGCCGCAGTTTAAATAATCACCACGCTACTGTTCTAAATCGAGGCTCTGGCTCCCACCAACTCACATTGGCCAGCGTGGTGAGAAATGGCCCAAATCCTCCCAAATGAATCCCTATGATCTCCTAATGATCTATGATCGTGTCGGAAACTTTGGGTGACATCTATCGGCTGACGATATGAAATTCGTACCAGGATCAGACAGCTAGAGGATTCTTTAACATTATGGTGTTAAGCCTCATCGTCATTTAACACCATTTGAAATTGAGATCAATAATTAATACATTGTTACTATTGGATTTTACCCTATGAAATATTTAAAAAAAATATTGAGGGTACTATAATAGTTGATGGTAACTACAACTTGATAAGCTACGGTGTAGAGACGGAGCGCATGATCATCGGTCTGGTCTTCCGATCCAAATTTGTACAGCGTGGGGTGAAGAGAGCTATGATTGATATTCATCTAAGGGACCAGATCTGGAAGGAAGAAAATCGACGGAGAACTACAACCGGAAGTAGCAGTGAGCTGGCCATGTATGCCGTGTCAGTGAGGAAAGTTTTAGAGTGGGCACCGCGTACAAACAAGATGCATAGATGTACTGACGACGTCGTAAGAGCTGTCAGATGCAGATGTATGTGGAAAGCTGTGGACCGCATCTGGTTTAAGACATTGTGTGAGACCTATATCTAGCGGTGAATTAAGAAATGCTGATGATGACGATCAGGACAGCTTAATAATTCTGTACAGTGTAAGATGATACCAAAATATTCTTGCTTTTTATTTAACTTAGGTCACATTGGAACTTAGAGTTTAAAACTTGAGACACTTGGCCATTTGCCTACATGTTAGTTAGGCGTAATGCCAAAAGGTTTAATTGTGAACTTCTGGACGTACGAGTACGATGTCCTAGTGCTTTAACTTTATTACTATATATAAGAAATCCAAAGATTCATTGACCCATCTCTGAAAACTTGGTAGAGATATTGCTTCTGCAGGTTAGAGGTCAGCTAAGAATGGATTTTATAAAATTACTTTCGAAAGGAGTTGCGCAGGTTTTACGGCCAGCATAGCGGATGGGGAACAGCTAGTCATCGTCAGCCGATAGACATCCACAGATGGACTTAGGCCTCCTCCAAACATTCCTAATTCAGGTAAGGATTCATATGGGGGGATTGGACCATTTCCCACCTCGTAAGCCCAATGTGAGTTGGTGGGAACCAGAGTCTTGCTTGTTGATTAACAAGGTGCACCACGAGCAAGTGAAGTTAGCTTCGATCCCGTGAGCTGACGTGCGAGAACCCTTTCACACCTTATTCAGCACGGAACAGCTAGTATATACATATATATTATTATATATAGAATATCTATATTTATCTATTTTTTGATAACAGAAAAAATATAACACTTCAGTATGAAGACATTAATTCTCAATATATTCCAGTTTCTTCAAAGTTAGTGGTATTACTATCCAATCCAATCCAATCAGCCGGAAGACATTCACTGCTGGACAAAAGCCTCCCCCAAAGATTTACACTCAGACCGGTCCTGGGCCCCTCATATCCAATGGTTGCCAGTGACTTTGACCAGGTCGTCGGTCCACCTTGTGGGGGTCTGCCCACGCTACGTCTTCCGGTACGTGGCCGCCACTCGAGAACCTTTCTGCCCCTTTCTTTCTTTCTTTCTGGTATTACTATTGTTATAACAAAATACTAGAAAATAATAGTTAGTATAACCGTTTCTCCTTAATACTAAATACTTATATGTTATAAATATAGAATAATTAATGACGTTATTGTAATAACGCCGTATAAATCAGTAAAATTGGTCCCCGCCGGATAAAATCGCTACGACGACTAAACACGTCCGTTGATGGAGTGGACCCGTTGGGGACATTAATCAAAAGTTAAAAATTAGGGAGAAATATTCTGAAATGGGGTGTAAAGGGTTCCGCACAACAACCCACGGGACCTAAGTCAACTTCACCAGCTCGTTGTGTAGCCTGCTAATCAACAAACGAGGATCAGACGCCCACCACCCCGCATTGGGCTAGCGTGGTGGGAAATAGCCCAAATACCTTCATATCCTATACACACGTGGAGATCTTTGGAGAGAGGCCTATTTCCAGCAGTGGACGTCTATCGGCTATTGATGATGATGATTATGAAATACTTCATCATCATCATTATTCATGACTTGACAAACCAATGCGTTACTCTCGTTTGTACATATACAAGAAATATTGTAAATACTAATATAATGTAGGCCGGGTTCGATCCCCACTGAGCTTGACCTTCATCATCAACAGGTGATAGACGTCCACTGCTGGACATAGATCTTCCTCCAAATATTCACAACTCAAGTAAGGATTCATATGGGGAGATTTGGGCAATTTCCCACCATTCTGACCCAATGCGGGTTGGTGGGAGCCAGAGTTTTGTTTGTTGATTATCAGGGTGCACCATGAGCTGGTGAGGTTGACTTGGGCCCCGGTGAAGGAAAACATCGAGGGAAATCCGAGATATGTGACATTCACCAGTCACTATGGCTGGAGACCATTTAGGTACCACCGCAACTGATATTGCACCGGGCATTTTGTATTCCGGTTCGATGGGCGCTGTAGCTAATATAATTAATGGGGTAACAAAACTTTACATGTTTATTGCAACGAGCATAGGGCTAACCTAACTGATAACCTAATCACCACGTTATGGGCTGGCTACTTACCATCAGGTGAACGTGGAGCTCGGTTCCTCGCTTTGTGGAGTAGAAAAAAAAGTGATGAAAGTGGAATTATTCGTTAAGTTGAGAAACGAAACTAGCGCTGACACTTGAAATATGCTCAAAGGAAATCTTAAAAGCATTTCGTTTGGAAACTTAATGTTACCAAAGCAAAGGTATTTTATTTAAAGCAGAAGAGATTGCTTATTAACATCTAAGTTAAATAACTTAATATACCGCAGTTGAGCTCTTATAAAATTCAAATTTCATTGAAGGTCTAGAAGAGAACAGAGAAGAGAAGGATATAAATATATTATTCGTGGTAGTATGTTGCTACATACCGTCTAGGTGCCACCTGTCAACAAACAGTGCTGTGCGAACATTACTCTAATCCGGTTTAAAGGAGCAATAGCTAATACTAGTGATAGTGTCACTGTTAGTAGTAGAACTACTTCTGGTATTAGAACTACTGTCAAAGATTGTCTAGATAGTTACCACCGTAATTCCTGTTTAAATAAATCTATGAGACAGGTAAGATCCTATCTGATCGTAAGAACCTATAGAGATCCAGTGTTAGGATGATATACACTGCACCATTGTCCTAATAGTTTTGAGAGAAGTTATAAATTACAGCGCCTTTCATAAAGAAACGGTAGTGTTTGAATATGTCGCTGGAGACCGTCTAACTAGGTACGACCGTAGCTTCGGTGCTCCGGCTTTAAGGGCGCAGTAGCTAGTGAAATTACTAGGGTAATGAGACTATCAGCAGTGACTATCATCCTAACTAGCGCGTCCTTGTTTCAAACAGGCGTGTCTCTTCATCATCATACAATTAAACATCTAGAGGAGGATGTTAGAATAATTTATTAGACCTGATCTAGGGCTTGAATTTAGGCAATAATTTTTTTATGTAATGAACGGGACGAGCGGGTCTTTCACCTGATGATAAGTGACACGTCCACTAGTGCTAGTTAAGATGATATACACAGCACCAGGTTATGCTTGTCGCCTTCAGACTTTCTGGTTACCCCAGTAATTACACCAGCTACAGCACCCTTCAAAACGCAACACAGTAACATTTGTCGGCTACGAAAGGGGTTGCGGTGGTAACTCAATAGTTTCCGGCGACATTTACCTTCCACCAGTTGAGTAATTATACCATCAACCCCTAAATTATTTACGTATAATGATGATGTTGAAAACCACCCTTTCTTAATACGGAATGTGTGCGCTGAATGAAAACGGAAATGAAAAGTTCACCTGAAATAATTAGGCAACGGAAGTTGAAGTCGTTTTGCAATTGTATTACGTAAAGTTATCGGGTTCCGCCGGAAACTTTTCAGCTTTACCCCCCCATTTAATTTTCGAGTGGAACCTCCACTCCATACCAATGTTGTGAAAGTTTCCTAACATTAACACAATACCCATGATGCTGAATTGGTTAAGTTATTTCTTTCACTCCTTTCTATTCTATAGTATTAGTTTACGTTGTATTTTTAGCATCCCCTTATAGGAACCGCTAAATACGATGATTTCTGGTGATGGTTGGTACCGGAGGCCATGCTGAGTGTGATGGACCCAAGGCACCGGAACCAGGGCAGCACAGGGCCGATATTTGTGGAGATCTTTGGGGGATGAAGAAAACCTGATGAAACATGATATTGACTTTGAAGAGCCAGAGTAAGAAGGTAATGATATTGAGGAACATTTTTATGATATTGGGCCAACAACCACGCTGACCAACCCACATTGGGCCAACCCAATTGGGAAATGGTCCAAATCCAACTATACAAACGTTGGCCTCTAGTGCCTGGCGGTACCGGAGGATTGGCTGTACATAAGACCTATCGATGTAGAGCCCTTTGGGGGAGGCCTATGTCCAGCAGTGGACGTCTAACAGCTGATGATGAAGTTGAAATATATTCACAACTTCAATATAATGTACCGTGTTCATATATGCTGTATGTAGTTTATCTATACTTTGAAGGTAATCAGGACGATGGTAATGGAGATGTTCGTGTGACACGATTTATTTATCTACTGTACAACACTACTGTGCATGTTATGACACGATATCATGCTGAACATGCTGAGCATGCTTAGCATGCTGTATATGCAATGAAACAACTCGTGTCCACTCAGAGCTAGGTCGAGGTTAAAGAGTTTAATACACCGGTCCTCGTGACTGTAATCGTCTAAATGTACCACACGCTTAGTAGGCGACGAAGACCTTCAAAACCGATTCACCGGAAGTCCAATTTGGTCGCCTTTTACAACAATAAAGGGGTTACTTGAGAATATAGTATAGTATATTAATATAATATAGTATATTAATAAGGCACAGACTGTAGTAGTATTTCTCTGGTGGTAGACCCCTGTTGCCGGACACTGTCTAGGTAACTATTGCGGCGCCTACATCTGCAGTCAAATAGTAGTGTGTAAACATTACTTTGTTCCGGTTTGAAGGGCGTTATACCTAGTGAAAATTCTGTCGTAGCGACACTTATCATCTTATGTCTCTAGGCGATGAGCGCAATGTGGTACAGAGTTTAATATCCTAACTAGCGCCACGTTGTTATGGGCAGGGGTTTCACTCACCATCAGGTGAACATCCCTTTAATCTCTTCATTTCGTAGAATAAAAAAAAAATAATATCATTGACTGCAAATTTTCATATTAGGTAGTATCTACTTAATAGGATATCTTCCTGTGTGATGATTAAATTATATGACTATATTACATAGAAATGCTAGTAAAGGAGGCCATTATTTAAAAAGGAATATTTAAACGTACATCCTGAGCATGATTTATATCCTTACGAGATGCGTAATGTGGTTTAAGGCTTGTCAACAGGTTATTACATCTGGATGTTTGTACGGATGATATTGAACGGCCCGCACAGCGCCCGTCGACAGCTGGAACTGTATCGTGTATATTAATATCGCGGGAGACGATCGCTTTGTGGCGATATTAATTATCTAATAAGGATTAAGCTAAAATAGTTTTTACACAATTAGTATAAAGTTCTATTTGCAGTGAACTTGGAAATGGACTGAATGCTGATAGCGTACCCATTACTCCGATGAAGTTCGCGTGACTAGTCAAAAACGCAACCGTACTCATGACTCATTGACCGCCGCAATAATAACGAATGATTTTTATTTCAATCCCTTTCTAACCTCAAAAGGGAGGAAATTTACTCCCCCCTTTCTAACCTCTAAAGGGGGACAATCTCCATTCTCTGGTGATGCTAGTCATTTTGACTATCACAGCTTATTTGATACTAGATAGACCGGTTTCACGGCCTGATACTAATTATACCTTCACACTAATTTATATCTGGTGTTAAGATCATCACATAGTACTGATCGTAGCATCTTTACGACTCAGATGCTGCAGTGTCTGAAGAGTCAATCTTCAGCTCGTGAGTGTTGCCAGTGTTGTCATACGGAACCGAGACGTGGCCTCTTACAACGATGGGACCCTTACTATATCTAACAAAAATAATAACATCATCATCATCGTTATCAGCCGATAGACGTCCACAGCTGGACATAGGCCTCCTCCAAAGATCTCCACATTGATCGATTGTGCGCTGTCCGCAGCATTCACCAAATCGTCGGACCAACTGGTGAAGGGTCTGCCAACACTACGTCTACCGGTACGCGGTCGCCATTCGAGGACCTTGGTGCTTCATCGGCTGTCAGTCCTTCGAGCGATGTGTCCTGCCTAATGCCATTTGAGGCTAGCAATCCTTTGGACTATGTCGGTGACCTTAGTTCTTCTGCGGATCTCCTCATTTCTAATTCGATCATGCAGAAAACAAATTAATAATTAAGTATTAACTAATGCTAACTTTAATTAACTTAATAAAAATTTGTAATTTCCTTTATCCATTGTAAACGGAAATAACATCCATTGGCATTTGGTATCCCATATCCGGAACAAATATAAAACAATGTTAATAACGTCGAGCGTTTGTAGTGATGTAACGATATTTTTTACCGATACATCAATGTATTCAAAAATCGATATTTTAGTAGAATTAAAGTATTATTGTCTCTTAAACTATTTATAAAGAAGCAAGGATGGCTTATGTTGTGTGATAGTAAGCATGATGCGACTACATACAGAGCCTATACCGTCAGAGGTTAAACTTCCGGTTATCATTGTCCCAACATTCCATTAATCATGGACTTGTTACATCCGCCAATATATCAACTGCTGCTTCTAAACTGTCATTCTTAGAAAAAGCCCCAGTTCCCATAAGTGGGAACATTAATTGGTGTTAAAACCCGACTGAGGTAGCTCTAAACTATAAACAACAACAAATCGAGTAGCTGCTGCTGAGCTGCTGTCCACTGCTGGGCATACGCCCTCCTCATCAAAAGATTCAAAGATTCCCACATCAATCGGGTATCATATATGGAATCATATAAGGGAATCATATAGAGGGATTTGGGTCATTTCCGATCACCCTGGCCCAATGCGGGTTGATGGGAGTCAGAGCCTCGTTTGTTGATTAGCAAGCTGCACGACGAGCTGGTGAGGTTGGCTTGGGTCCCGTGAGTTGTACGGGACCCCTAACACCCCTGGATTGAACCAAGGCAGCCGAATTAAAACAGTCTTCGCACTACGCTGGACGTTAACATGATGGTATCTTTACCATACGCCTACCCATAACAATATACAGCTAGTGAAGATGATATACACAGCACCACATTGTGCTTGTCCCTATAGACAAGAAGTTACTTGTTAGTAATTTCATTAATATAGTCTATGAAATTAGTAAGTTAACAGTAATTTTTTTTTTTATATTTTGACGCCTTTTTCCCAGTAGGGGTAGACAGAGGTGAATAAACCACCCACGTTTCGCCAGATGTGGTCAGATTAGGTCCCATGTAACAGGGGACGAGCCTGTTGCCACTTTATTGGGACCACCACACACACACACGCAAAGATGATATCAGTGTGCAGGTTTCCTCGCGATGTTTTCCCTCACCGTTTGTATCTCGCTGTTGTAACTAAAGTTCACAAATGTACATAACTTAAATATTAAGTCATCGGTACATGCCGAGGTTTGAACCCGCGACCTTCGGAATGAAAGCCGCACGCTCTAACCATTAGGCCAGCGAGCTACTCAGTAACAGTAATTTTACTAGCTAAAACGCCCTTCGAACCGGAATACGTTACCACTACCGTTTGTTGACAGAAATAAGCGCTGCAGTGGTGCATAAACTATCTCCGGCAACAGAGACCTACCACTACACTAGTTAGTGTTATATGTAGTTTCGCTAGCTGTAGTGTTAAAGTTAGTAGTGTTTAAATCTTATTGTAGTTTTGTAGCTAAATAACGAATACGACGGAGAGAGGGAGTGGGAAAAAGTTTTCGGCGTCGGCGGGTCTACAATGGGTATACTTTTCCTGTTCAACCCTACATTACTTTTGTTTATTGTTTAACTTTCTCCCGTCGTCTAGTCCCACTTGGGTTATGGGGCGTGATTACTGTCTGCCAGATATCAGGTAGGTGACGCAGTGGTGTGCAATTACTGTGTTCCGGTTTGAAGGAGGTAGTAACGATAGGCAATAGTACCGCAATGTTGTAAGATCATTTTATAAGAAAAAAACTACGACGATCTCAATAGTAAGTCGATTGCTGTTTCGTTAACATATAAACAGATGAACGGAAGTTCCCACTGCTGGTACTAACGAAAATATATGTTAAGAACATCACATTTCGAAATAGAATGGAAGCTATTAAACCCCTATTTTTTGCTGAGGGATAATCCAGAAAAAAAAACAAGGTTTCGTCGCAACTGTACAAACTTCCAACTAGCCTTTCTATGCGCTCTACTTTTCAACTGCATCTGCCGCCGCAAATGGAAATATGCTAGATATATATATATATATATATATATATATGTGAAAAAATACAGTGTAAATATTTTAACTTGGCTAACAAATTATAGGATTGTTTTAAATGTACTTTAAAATAACGAATAGCGTAGCTGCAGGAGAGAGCTGCAGTATGAATGTACATTTTATCTGCGATATAGCGTTATATGAAAAGCTTTTATCGTGATTATGCGATAAAATGATGAAGTAATGTCTCCCGTGAGGAATATACAAAAGCGAAGTGAAGTACCTATATATAAATATAGGGGTGTAGAGGATCCCACATTAAGTCACGGGACCCAAGCCAATTTCACCAGCTCGTGGTGCAGCCTGCTAATCAACAAACGAGGCTCTGGCTCCCACTAACCCGCATTGGGCCAACGTGATGGGAAATGACCTAAATCCCTTTATATGGTTCCCTTATATGATACCCGATTGATGTGGGAATCTTTGGAGAAGGCCCATATCCAGCTCTGAGAATTGGCCCAAATCCCGCATATAAACCCCAACAAACGACGGCCTCTAGTGCCCGGAAATACCGGAGACCATGTTGACTGTTGAAGGTCGTAAGCAGTGCTGGACCGATTGATAAGATCTTTGGATCAGTAATTAAGATTACGTACACTGGTGGTAGATTCCTCTTGCCCAAGACTGTCTGGGTAGTAACCACTGCAGCCTCTATTTCCGCCGCTGAATAAAGTGTGTATGTTCCTGTTAAAACGCTGTAGCTAGTGAATCCTTCTTTCATACCTACAGGAAGTGAAGACCGCCGCTTTCTTCTGTTCTCTGTCCCCTGAAAGAGACTTGCAATTCATGAGAGCATCCTTATTTCTTGTTTTTACATATGTTTTTTCTATACGGTAATTCGCTGGGCTAATGGTTAAAGCGTGCGGCCTTCATTCCGAAGGTCACTGGTTCGAATCTCGGCATGTACCGATGACCTTAATATAAGGTTCTTACATATGGCGTTTTGTACGGGAGGAAAATAAATTCAATTTTTTTTTGTAAAATATATTTAATTAATCATGTATGCACCGTTGTTATATGCTGTTTTGCCATCTCATAAGTAGATTATTGATCCCTTTAGTAAAACAACCATAGAGGCGAGAATCAATCAACTCTTTGAAGGCGGTTTGGACTGCCGCGCCGGAGTTGAATTTTTTTCCTTGTAAGAAGTTGTCCAAATTCCGGAAAAATAGTAATCTGTTGGAGTAAGGTCCGAGGTCCGGGGAGCACGGTGGATGTCGCAGGCATTGCAATTGTAGCTCATCTAACTTGGTGGTTGTTTGTTGTGCAGAGTCGTGAGGCAGCAATGGCCTAGAGCGGTTGACCAATCTCGGTTGTTTAGCAGCTAGTTCTTCCTTTATGGTTTGCAGTTACTGACTATATATATCAGCCGTAATCGTTTGGCCAGATTTTAGAAAGCTGTGGTGAACGACAGCGGCGCTAGTCCACCAAACACTCACAAGTAATTTTTTCTGAGTTTCTGAGTTCAAGTAATGATTCGATTTAAAATCCCTTTATCATTGGGTCGGTTGAGCAAAGTAACGCAGCAGTCGACGCGCGTTTGCAAGTTCGATTCACTCAATTCATGAGGTACACATCGTTCAAGTTTTTTTAGTTTCCCGATTTGCTTCAAGTGGATTAATACAGTTTTGTATTAATCCACATCATTACACTTACCGCGAAAGCTGCAGCTATCCCTGAAGCGCTGTGAAATCTGATGGATCCGCTTCCACAGTAGCCTATAATTCTTCCTTTTCGACTTTTGTCTCCGGCCGTCCATGGGGTTGGTTCTGAAGGTCGAAATTTCCAGAACGAAAAAGGTGATACCAAAAACGTACCATGATTTCTTTTGCGACACCAACGCCAGCGCCGTACACATCATTAATCCTTCAAGCTGTTCCTGCAGCACTGGTACTGGTGCCGCGGTAGAACTCGTACTGTTAAATATACCGATATTTCCTGTTTTCCATTGTGCGGTAATAAGCGACGCTAAAGAAAAAAATAATGAGGAAAAAACAAATGAATGACTATTGTTCAAAACTCAAACGTATGAGCTAAATAAATGTATAAATTTGAATTTGGAATTGGTTAAGCAAAGAGGAGATATTTCAGATCAAAATGGTTAGAACGACAAAATGCCAATTTCATATGTAAGGACTTAATATTTAAGTTATGTACATTTGTGAACTTTAGTTACAGCAGCGAGATACAAACGGTGAAGGAAAACATCGTGAGGAAAGCTGCACATGAATTAGAATTTACGTGTGTGAAGTCACCAATCCGCATTGGGCCCGCGTAGTGATTATGGCCCATCGCTTTCATATCGAGGGTAGGCCTTTGCCCCAACAGTGGGGATGTAAATTAGCTGATATGATATTTTCTAATTTTTTTTATATTATACACAGCCTCATTCACACTATCACGAGTAGGCGGCTAAGGCCATTCGTTACACAACAGCACTGCATTAATTCAGCTCACGTTCCGCGCAGGTCGGCAGCGCTGTAGCGGAACAGCACATTTTCAGTTAAGCTTTCATATTTCCGGTGCTTTGCAGGTAGTCGAAATGTAACTGCTAACTTGCCAAGTTCACGTGTAAACATATATTATTCAATTAGCCGACGATACAAACTCCTCTACCTAATAGTAAGTGATCCGATAACTCAAGTTCACTACATCATCTTTCAAACTGGAACACAGTAATCATCAACATCAGGTGCCCTCTTCAAACTGAAGTTTAGCGATCAGATTGAGAAAACCAGTTCGATCCTCTGCTATTCTTGATGCACATGCTACACAGTTATGTCTGCATACTACTGTTTGAGGATCTAAGTGGAAGCTGCTGTGTTAACAAGACAAAAGATCTACCACCAGCCGCCATCAGACCATCAAACATAGCTGTAAGAATGTATCAATAATCCTTAAATAAACGTGACGAAATACGTAATATATGCACGGCACTGCAGTTATTCCCACTTGTGGGAATTGGGCTCTTCGCCCACATGAAGGACATCACTATTCTCTTAATGAATTAAAAGTATGGGCCTTTATAGCGTGACCTTGAAAATTTCAGGCACAGATTGAAAATCTTATACGATTCCTGACATCCTCGATCTCTCTCTATCATTAAAAGAACTATGTTTATTATTAGACTTTTCTGTTATAGTTGGAGTATCAGATAACTTCTTATACTATTCAACATTTAAATTGTCGTAAAAGTCGCCTAAGAATGGTGTAATACCATGGAGAAAACAACAGCTTTCTCTCCGACTGTTATCAGCATACTACTCTCGCTTACCTACAGGTCGGTCATTGCGAATACCAAATGCACATCCTTTTAATATAGTCTGTGTTCTTAGGTATGCCCACAGCTGGGCAAACTTAATAGATTTACAAACGTATCGGCAGTTAAATTACGTCTAAAGTTATAACATATAATTTGCATTTGAAATAACAAGAGGGTTGCCGGAGCGTTTTGATCACGGCAAGTTATAACATAAAGTGTACTGACTTAACGGTAAAGCTGCTTCGAACCCTGGACACCTTAAGTAACCGTAAGTTTATTCAAGTTAACTATAAGGTTACAAATATTTCAAATAATGTATTGAGATATTAATTGGCTTTACTTTGGCTGATTTAATAACAAATCTACTTCTGATGATTATGATCATGGTAAAGGGTATTCCACATTATTTATACGTCAAAAAATATGTAAGATATACATATATATATGAGTATATCTAGCGAATGAAAATAGTAATAACTCTCTTTTAGTAGTATCTAGGGTTAAAAATAATATTTGATGGAAATGCATTATTCAAAACTATATTGCTGCGAGATATTTCCGATATACTGATTGGATACTGCATCAGGTCTCCGTCAAAGTCTTAAGTCCACCTATAAATAAATCTATATGTAAGGGATATATCTAGACATACATTGGCTCGTCAGTGATCTCAGAAACTATTAGACGTGAACACTCAAAATTCGGTATAGATATTGCTTCTTGCCTTTATAGGTCAATTAAGAAAGAATTTTACAAAATTCCTTCCCCAAAGGGAGTTGCTGGGATGTTATGGCTAGCGAAGTGAATGGGGAATGGGTAGTAATACATAGAATTGTAGTCATGACGACATACATTATCATCATCATCATCATCAGCCGATAGAGGTCCACAGCTGGACATAGGCCTCTCCTAAAGATCTCCACATCGATCGGCTAATCAACAAATGAAGCTCTTGCTTCCACCAACCGAAATTGGGCAAGCGTGATGGGAAATGGCCCAAACTCTACTTATAAACGATCTGACCGATCAATGTGGAATTCTTTGGGGGGACCTATGTCCAACAGTGGACATCTATCGGCTGTATTGATCGTGTGACAGCTACAGTATTCTGGGCAGAGACGCGTTCACACGGCGTTATATATTTACTTATATATAGTAACATCATATAATATTGTTCTCATTAAATGTTTAAAGGTTTGTGTGATTTGGGGGGTGAGGGGTGGTTCAGGACATCATTTTTCTCTTAGTGTCAATCTCGAAGATAAACACTACATAATTGGTCCAAGTATAGAAAAGCGTAAGTATAGAAGTGTAGACAAAATAACAGAAACCCACCTGCGGTAAATAAATTAAATACCCTCGATTTGGTATTAAAAAAACAATTTACTGAAGATTGCGTCGTGTGTACTTAATTTCCTGCCAAAATGTTTTTTCTCCCCCCCATCCGCCGCCGGAAAGCATCTTGATAAAGCGAATTTATGAGAAACGAAATTCTTTTACCGGTTTAATTTCTGTTTGTTTACACGCAGGCGCAGTGCGGGAGATAGGAGGAGAGCTTCAACGAGAAACAACACTTGTTACATTTGACTTGAGATTATGTTTGTAACATAATCTCAAGTCAAATGTAAGATCTTTGACCATTAGATGTGGTCACATCCACCTTATATTCATACAAACTTAATTTTAATATATGTGGACCGATGATCTGGTGAGAATCGCGGGCATCACTGGATGCGAGCAAGGCGAGAGCGATCGATGTGGACATCTTTGAGGGCGAATTATGTTCAGCAGTGGACTTCTGTCGACTGATGATGACGATTATGATGATGATGATTGTATACGTTTAGACAGTAGGTATCTTATAGAGACGGTATCGCTCTTATTATACCACAAGCAGAGAGAGAGAGGGAGAGAATTGTTATTACGAATAGACATGTAAAATTAGTTTAACTGTTACGTTAAAAGGGGTGTTAGAATTTTTGCAGGGGTAGTAATTGATAAAAGTAATTTAACTTATGATTTAGACGGTTTCAAAAGTAACTATATTTTAATAACATTATCAACAGTAAACTAGTAATTTAGAAGCTGCTGAATTGTTGAAGCAACAGACGTTTACCGAGTTGAGGTTGCTCAACGCGTTGGAATGTTCACACCGGGGTGAGGCAGGCCCTCACTAATGGGATACGAACCGGAAACAAGTTCGGACGTCCGTTTGATTGCTTAATTCAGTTTGTCTGTATTGTGACACACGTCCGCAATTAGCGAACTGGGCCGTGGAGGTATTAAAGTCGCTGCTACTGGAAGTTACTAAAAGGCTCAGTAGAGTCATATGGCATGGACCTTATATATACATTTTTTTTACACAAATACTAGATGCTCTATTCTGTAATATAGAATCAGAAATTTAGTCTAGAAATATTTCTGTTATTAACACCCCCTCATCGTTTGAGGAAGGAATTTATTAATCCATTCTTAGCTGACCTCTAAACGGCAGAAGCAATATCTTAACCAAATGTTTAAGTGTTTACATATAATGGTTTCGAAGATCTCGTGATGAGAAAATGGAACTCCCGGATATATAGTATATATATAGGTAGATAAATCTATTAATGAAATTCATAACAAATTTGATATTCTATTTCTACTACCTATAGCAATAGCCAATGACATCAGTTCTTTTGTAACATCATTGGTTTTTTATACTTTGGTTGGTTGGTATTTTATTATGTGGCGAAGTAATCAAGTTTTAACTGGTGGTAGGTCTCTTACTGGAGATATCTAGGTCTAGGTTGGTACCTCTGCAGTGCCTATTGCGGCCGACAAACAGTAGTATACACACATTAATATGTTACGGTTTGTAAGGAGTTGTAGCTAATAAATTACTGGCATAACGAAACATGAGGTACCTATATCTCGATATATATATAAGCGATGAGCGTAATGTGGTGTAATATATATAATTTTAGCTAGCGCCACGTTGTTATGGTTAGACGTATTACTTACCATGTGGTGAAAGACCTGCTCTTTTTGTTGGTTCGTTGATTAAAAAAAATTAAGTGCCTTGTCTTCTACGGAACGTGGGAAAGTATACGAAAAATTTCATTATGTCTTACTCTAAGTAAGTCCTAAGTTTTTCTTGTAAACTTACTTCCTATACAGCCTTCTTGTAACACTGATCTCTAACCGTGCCTACAGGCATCCAGCCCAGCTAAAGGCTTCTAACTTACCATAGATCTAATTTTACCGTCTCTTTGATTCTGCTGCTAACAACTTGATACATAAGCATTTTGGACCATAGTAAGAATTTCTTAAATTACCCTCATTTGATAAATCTGTCGCTATAACATCCAGATTTTTAATCAAAGCGGCGAGACAAGGATCGGGCTTCAACCCATACGGGAATCATTGAAAGCTTAACTGTGAAAGTCTATCGGCTGATGAAGATGTGAATAAACTCTTTTCGTGCCATGTACTCCACTTTCCAACTCCACGGCCAACATTATCAAGCTTAAAGCAAAAGCTTCCGGTTCCAATTCCAGTGTTATATTGTGATGTACGAGGAGATAATATTGTTTATTTGATTGGAGGTTTTGAATTTATCAGGTATCAACATTGACTCATCCATTTAATTATGCTGATATAAACGCATCACGTTGTTCGGTTTCATTTCTCTGTTTGAGGCTTAAACAGATAATATGCTGTATATATATTTCTGTATTTAATGATTTTTTTATTTAACAAAGCAGCGAACCGAGCGGGATGTTCACCTGATAGTAAATCACACGCCTGGACATAGCAACGTGGCGCTAGTTAGAACGTTTTATATAGCAACACATTGTGCTCATCGCTTTGAGAGACAAGTAGTCGATTCTTTTTATTCCAGTAATTACACTAGTTAAACCGCACTTCAAACCGAAATATAGCAATGCTTGCACACTACGACGTAGCGTAAGAAAGGAGCTACGGTGGTATTCGTTCAGACGGTGTCCCGCAACAGAGACCTACCACCAGTATAGATTATCACTCTTGGACTTTTAATGGAACTGTAATTACTAGTAGTTGTCTGTTCTCGAAGACAGTTTATATAGGTACAACCGCCGGCCCTATGTCTGCTTTTTTTTAAGAGTTTTATAGCTAGTGAAAATATTGAAGTACCGACACCTATCGTCTTATGTCTGGCTACGAGCGCAATTTGGGGTTGTGTATATAATTCTAACGAACACCACATTATAAATGTCACGGTTTCAAGATTTAGCTGGTTCCTGTGGACCACCTACAGTTACATTTCTTCAATATCTCCCAATTTCAACAAAAAGTGTGACGATTAGAGCCACAGTAGAACCCTGTCAAGTCACGACTTTACCCCACCCCTCGAGCCGGCACGGTAAGTTCCTCTTAGCTTCACCGGGGGTGACCAAGCCATGACTACTGATTTCCAACGCCATGACAAAGCGCGAACCTGTTCGGGGAGAATCACAGGATCTAAGCCAGCCTCATCTGCTCGTGGTGTACCCTGTTAATCAACAAACGAGGCTCTGACTCCCACCAACTCGCATCGGGCCAGCGTGCTCCATATGAATCTCTACAAAGGTCGATTGATCGTCGGTTGACTATGAGTCGATCTTTGGGAGAGACCAATGCCCAGCTGTGGACGTCTATCAGCTGATGGTGATGATGTTAAAAAGGCCTTCTGTTACCCGCCCCCGCGACTCGTTCGTTTGATACAAAAAAAACAACTGCGGAGTTATTTTCGCGACACAGCCCTTATATTAAATAATTAATCAGCTAAAGTAAGGGAAGCTGTTGAAGTCTCCAAGCTAATTCACCTGGCGAATGTTTGAAAGCAAAATGTGTACTTTGAAGACTTGTTTCGTATTGTGAAATACTTAATATTTATACAACAAGTATTACTGGTGGTAGGTTTCTTGTAGAAAGCCGTTTAAGTAAGAATAGGATTAATGTAATTCCTTCCTGTCGTACAAGGCGACTAAAAGGGGCCTCGGGTTCGTGAGCTTTGAGGGTGGGGGCCCTCAGAACCCAATAAGCAAGCCTTAAACAAATACATGGTGGTCTTGCATTTACCTCAGCATAGCGTGGGTGTTAAGGAGTGCTTTGCCCTTCGATGGGATGTTTCAGCCAGAGTCCATGTGGGCATCAGTGCGTTCCGTAGGAGATCCCGGAGCCCCTCCTAATACACAGAGAGACCACCGAGAAAGTTCTAGTGGGTAGAAGCTCCACATAATCTGTCTTCCCCCCAGAAGCAAGGTATCTTTTTAGATAATATCCAGAGATTTATTAAAACATCGCGAGATCTCCGAAACTATCAGACGTAAACACTCAAACATTAGGTAGAGGTATTGCTTTTGCCGTTTATAGGTCAGCTAAGACTGGTTTTTCGAAAATTCCTTCTCCAAAGGGAGTTGCGGAGGTGTTAATAACAGGAAAAGATTCTTTTTTTTTTGTGATAATTTTCATATTTAATTCTATATTACAATCAGCGAAATTTTTAACTGCTTGCGACAGAATATATAAAAATGATAATAGTCAAGTTAAGTTTATTACGTGGTTTGATATCTGTTATATAAAATGGACCAACGTAACATGGTATTGTATAATATATTGTGTAATATCAAGTCTCCTGTCCGGTTACCTGGCATTGCTGTCGAGATCAGTCACACATATTCACAATGGATGCACAACTTGCAAGTAACCTACAACAACTCGAAAAGTTAATTTCCTCTCGAATAGGGGCCTACGAGGATAAGCTCTAAAAGGTGGCGAGTGAGTCTACAACATTGCATCCAGACTTCACGGCACTCTCAAAAGACTTTAACGAGTCTAAATCATTTGTAATAGCTACTCTGTCAAACAGCAAGTCAGTTGAAATTAATCTCACTAGGCCTGGATCGGCATGAAACTGCTGCGAGGAGGAAGGTTCTGTTGATACTGCATAGCATTGTTCTTGCATTGATCAACGACCAATTGAAGTTGACAGATTTTAAAACCGATTGTGTACGTGTTTGTCACAACCTTGGCGCCTCGCGGGGTAAAACTCGCCCAGTGTTAGTAAAATTTATGAATTTCGAGTCACGTCAGGCAGTATGGGACAGCGAGACTTCCTTGAAGGGCACGGGCGTCACTATTTCTGAGTTCCTTACGAAAATAAGGCATGGTGTATTTTTGTCAGCCCGGAAGCATTTTGGCGTTCAACGACGCTGGTCAGCCGATGGTAAAATAGTGTTAATTCTGCCTGATAAATCGCATTATAAAATTGAATCTACTAATGGACTACAGGTACTTGTAAATAAATACCCAATAATATGTGCTGGGATGGTAGAATCAGCAGTGCAAGGCAAGTCGTCTCCGTCTACTCCAAAACCTGCGGACGCGCAGGTGAAGACGATTACTAAAATGATCAGAAAAGGCCGGCGCTGAAATTGATGTTTTGGGATACATGGTATAACAATTTTATTATTTCTACCCCCATACCAACGCTACACAGGCGCTTAATGTTTTGCAGTTGTGTCTTGTGCTTGATCCATTTTGTTTGTTATGTTTTATTTGTCACTAATTCTCTACGCAATTTTTATGATCGGCTATTATTAGTTTACGATTTTATTGTTATTACCGGACATATCCATAAGTTAACCTAAGTTTAACTTAATATATCATTGTTCTGTTTACGAGTTACTATTTGTCAAGATGACTGTATTTGTTAGCTTCGCTTTAGTTATGGCATTGGCGTATAAACGCTCAGCCAACGACAAGTATCCATAGATTAATTTCTGACATTATCTAGTATAGAGTTGCTTATTTTACTATATATACTAAACTACACTCTTTTACTAAACAATTTTTATATTTAAGAACACATTTGTAATTCACTGTCTACACTGTTATATACTCTTATGTTAACATGCAAGTTAACTCATTGATGTCACCGCATCTACGCGCCTAAGTCTGTGTGATACATGTTAAAAATCTCTTCCAGGTTTAATGATTGATCAGTTGAGCCGGGAGTTAATTGCTAGTTTATTGATTAAGAGTAAGATTATATACATGTTTATTTGTTTTTACTTACCCTATAACAATAATAGTGTATTTTATTTAAGTATTATTATTATTACACTACCATATTTTTATGAACAATAATTTATTTAGTAATCAAAGATTTCTCTACAGCTCTTCGTCTGGTAGCAGTTTTTTGAGTGCTGATGATGGCAATGATTCGTGTACCTCAATACATTTGCACGACAAGATTTCTGCTGAACTATCCTCCTTCCCTAACAACCTACATATTGCACATGTAAATGTTCAAAGTATTCCGCGTCATTATTCAGATCTGGCATCTATTAGCAGCAAGCTCTTGACGCTTTACTGATTTCTGAATCATTTCTTAAACCATCCATTCCGTCGGTTCAATTCGCGATTCCCGGCTTTGTATTAATTCGAAACGATTAAACAGGCAAAGGTTGTGGAGGCGTAGCAATCTATTTGCGAAGCGACATCGAGTTCAGGATTGTAAGTATGTCTCCATCTCAATATTCTGAATCCTCTGAACATCTTTTAATCGAATTGACACTACTTTAGACAAAAATTTACTAGGTGTTTTTTACAGTGCCAATCTTCGTTATAATTATTTTGAATGTCTTGATGAATTGCTATGCAATCACTGTCCTTTGGCCGATCATATTGAAGTGATGGGGGATTTTAATACTTGCATGATGAAGAATGATTTCCGATCTAAGCAACTATTATCTATAGTAAGTTCTCACAATCTCAGGATATGGCCTGTTATAGCCACTCATCATTTTCCAAATTGCACTCCCTCTCTATTAGATTTGATGATGGTTTCTTTTTCTAGTAGTATTGACACTCATGGCCAAATAACGGCTTCATTTTCATACCATGACTTGATTTTCGTATCTCTCCGTGTGCGGGCTCCTAAGCGTAAGTCAGAGTTTCTATTTCTTCGCAGTTACAAAGGCATTAATATAGAGGCATTGAGACGCGATGCAGGTTAAATCTATTGAAGGCCGCTATTCAATGACTTGTATATAGACGGAAGCATTTTTGACGGAGTCGATTTTAGAGACCATCACACACCCATCAAGCTTGTCAAAATTAAACACAAGCCAGCGCCTTGGTTATCTCCTGAAATTAAGCAATGGATGGCCTGCCGCGATAAAGCTCGAAAGAGGCTAAAACGTCAACTTTCCGAGCGCAACCTAGCATCCGATAAACTATTACGTAATCGGTGCAATCATCTGTGTCGAGATGCCAAGAGACGGCCATTTTCATGAATCTCTCATTAATCGTAAATCTTCTGATGTATAGAAATTTTTGAAATCCGTAGACATAGGAAAAACATCCTCTGCGTATTGCAGCGGTCTCGATTTAAGTGCACTCAACAAACATTTTTCCACACCCTCTTTCTTAGTTGATCAGTGCCGTAAATCGGGAACTTTGCAAACGCTACTTCATCTCCCTTTGCCTCAACATTCTTCCTTTAAGTTTCAGTCAGTATCGACCAATGTAGTTCATAAAGCTATTCTATCTATTTCTTCCAAAGCTGTAGGTAGGGACAACTTGTGCTCTAAAATGCTTATCCCCATTCTCGATATATTACTTCCTTGTGTAGCGAACATAATTAACTATTCCTTACAATCTGGATCCTTTCCTAAATCCTGGAAATCCGCTAATATTATTCCTTTACTTAAAAGCAGCAATGCTTCGTCTTTGTTACATTATCGTCCTATTTCCATACTTCCTTTTCTTTCCAAAGTGTTGGAGCACATTGTTTACAAGCAACTACGAAATTTCCTCCTTTCCAGTAATATTCTTTGCAATCTTCAATCAGGCTTCCGATCAGAACATAGCAAGGTGTCTGCGTTGCTAAAAGTCACAGACGACATTCGATGGGCAATTGAAAACCAATCCCTAATCATTCTTGTACTACTTGACTTCAGTAACGCATTTAGCTGCGTGGATCTCGATCGATATCCTGCTCGATATTTTTCGATCCCATAACATTACTACTTCTGCCCTAAGGTAGTTTAATTCATATCTTCGGGGCCGTTCATAGCGCACACGTCAAAATGAATCCTCAGACTGGTTAGCTGTTGATGCTGGCGTGCCTCAGGGTGGTGTTCTCTCTTCTCTTGTTTTCTCAGTGGTTATTAACACCGTCATTTCTTTGATATCCTCAAATTTTCATCTTTACGCAGATGATTTGCAAATTTAGCATCACCGCGCACCTAGTGAAATTATTAAATCGATCTGCAATTGGATATCTCACATTGGATGGCCGGCCAATTGTCTTCAGTGAAACTGTTAAAAACCTTGGCGTTACCTTCAACTCTTTCTTAAGTTGGAATGAGCAGGTTAGCAATGTTAGCAACAAAGTTAACTTTGCATTCCATTCACTCAAATGTCTCCAATATTTTTTGCCTTAGGAAACTAAAATTTCTCTTGCCCACAGTCACATTTTAACCATTTTGGACTACGCTGATGCTTGCTACCTAGATGCCACTGAGGAGCTTCTCAATAAGCTTGAGCGTTTGCAGAATTTGTGCATCCGTTTTATTTTTGATCTCAAAAAATATGAACATGTTTCTGAGCTTCGCAAAAAGCTCAAGTGGCTCCCAATCCGTTTCCGCAGAAATACTAGATTATTGTTCCAAGCATACGAGCGTGCAAAACCATAGCAGCGTTCAAGAAATCTGTCAAAGAACACTATTTATCCTAACCGTATTAAATAAAAGAATAAATATTATATTATATTTGTATAAAGTATTATATATATGTATGTATGTATGTATATGTATTGTTTTGTATCCTGTGATATGATATATGTTTGTGTTCCTAATTCTTCTTTCCTTCTGCGGGCATACTGAAAGAGATTTCAACATGAAATAAGTAGTGCCCCTGTACTCTGTATTCTTATTGTCGTTTCTTCTAACAGCTGTGTGTACAAAATGTATAAAATAAAATAAATAACAACCCATGGGACTTTTTTTTTTTTTTTTGATATCGGTGGTGGAAATGCTGTTACCGCATACCCAGCGTCCTTTTCAAGGGGGGTACGCCGGGTTATGTGGGGCTCGGGGCCACTGAGATGTTGTGCGTGACCCCCATACCCACTAAAACCACCACCGCTTGTCCCGCAATACGCATACTGGAGACGCCCGGGTTTCAGTCAAGCAACTCTCCAGGCGCCTCCGCGTATAAAACTCCTCCTGGTGGGTGCCCGCGGGGAGCAAAGGCACCCACCTGCCGTCACGTACCGGCCCCTCGCGGGACCGGCACGTTGGGGCCCCCCGGCCCCACAGACGACCGCGCGCGCCCACGACGGAGCGCACGCCCGGCCGCCGCCTTCCCGTGAAGGAATTGGGCGGCGGCCTCCTCCCTCCAGACTCCCCCCCCTCGTCGAAGTGGGAGGGGGGGACAAAAACCAAGACCCCCAGGGGAAACACGACAAAAGGCCCAAAGGGCCAACCCATGGGACCTAAGCCAACCTCACCAGCTCGTGGTGTACCCTGCTAATCAACAAACGAAACTGTAGTTACCACCAACCCGCATTGGGCCAGCGTGGTGGGAAATGGTCCAAGTCCCGCTGCCCATATGCATCCCTACAAACGGTGGCTCATGGCTACCGACAATGTGGGCAGCGCAGAACAGATCGATGTGAGGATCTTTGGAGAGGCCTATGTCCAGCAGTGGAAATCTATCGGCAGATGTGATATTCACGGTAAGTAATACGCCTGCCCGTGACAACTGGTTAGGAGACTGCACTACACTGCGCACGTTGCCGTGAAAAAAGATGTTAGGTATTGTACAACGCCATTCTAACCGGATCACAGTACTGTTTGTTTGCGTACCTAAACAGTCCCCAGCTACCAGTGACATTTTTTATTTACAATGTAACTCAATGCACAATCGTATATATTAATTTGATATCAAATCAAAAATAGTTCATTAAGTAATATCCACATTCGGTTTGCAGGAAATCGCTATAGAACTTAACAAAAGGGTTCCGCAGCTGATACCGCACTTACTAGTTCAGTTCTGCATCACAAGTTACAACTTTATAAGTTTAAGTTTATAACTTTTGCGGGATCCGAATTTAAACGGAACTGTATACTTATTGTATGAGCTCGGTTGTTACTGACAACTAGTGATGGGAAAAGGAAGAACAAGACCTAGTTTTGGACATACTTTATCTTGTCTGTTCGGTCTTGGTCTTGCAATATATTATCTGTATCATAATATATTAAATATTTTGTTTCCGGAAGGAAAGCACATATTCAAGTTTGACAAATACTTTTGATCCAAAATCACAATGGAATTTATTCCTACAAATCTTGCACCTTTAGTCTTGGTCTTGGGGTTTGCTTCTTCGCAAGACTAACACCAATACAATAAAGATCTATCTACCATAGCCGTGACCTATCTAAGCGAAGAGGACAGTGAAGTGTTGTGTATATCATCCTAAGTAAAGCCATGTTGGTGGGAATGCCATCAGATGATCGTCCCGCTCGTCTCGTTGCTCTGAATAAAAACAAAAGCAAGCCGAGAGTTTCGTCCTGTATGGAGGTAGCGGATGTAACTACACACCAATATGACTTTTGACTACCAAATAATTAAGTTAAAATTTGCTTACCCCCATCACCCTGGAGCTATGTCCGATTAATTGAATACTTAACTAGATTTCTGCCGTCGAGTGTAAGGCAAATAGTATTCGGTGCGCGTAACCACTTGAATAGCTGATTGTAGGTTTCCGTGCGCTGGACCAGCATGTCAGTATGCATATCTAATCAAGAATCCTTTGTTTCTGGAAGGACAGCCTCGTCCTTCTCGTTTTGTACCACGGGAGTTTGGAAGACAGTGGGGTATTTTCAATATATGTCTTTTTGTCCATGACTAAGTAATCAAATGGTATATTACTGTATTACTTATAATGTTTACTGGTTCTATTTCTGCCGTCAAACAGTAATATGTAAACATTACTGTGTTCTGGTTTAAAAGGTGTAGTAGCTAGTGTTGTTACTGGGGTAACGATACTCAAGAACTTAAATCTATAGCGATGAGAACCTTGTAAGGGTATATATCATCCTAATTAGCGCCACGTTGTTATGGGCAGGCGCATCACTCAACATCAGGAGAACGTCTCGGTAGTGTCGTCGCTTGGTTAGTAAAGAAATAATACTTTTCATAATTTCTTGAATACTGTAGAATATAGTGCAGTGGTTTCCCGTTGCCTTCTGCACAACCTTCACTAGTTGGAGAGGCACTTTAAGAAGAAGAAGATAATTTCTAGTCTCACTAATCGTGATTATAACTGAAAATAAATAATGACGAGAATAACCCTAACTCCCAAGCTACCTTTATTTCGCTATAAGCTACATTTTTAAAGCTTAAAAGCTTTACGAAATTAATTAAATTCTTTCGGATGTAATTAAGATTCAAGCGGAGTTGGCGGAGTATGCAAAATTATTCCAAGATATCCATCCCACCCCTTTTGAAGAGTTCAAGTCGACGCCATTTCGCAGCAGTTAGAATTCTGTATCATTGCTCTGTTGCTCCTTTGAGCAATGCTTTACTTATAATTAAATTATAAAATTTTCGTTTTAACTTATAAATGTAATTAGTTGTCCCTGTGTAAAGCACGTGTCCCACCGCAGGCGGGAAAACCAACAGTTATCAAATATTTTCTCGCTTAAGATACGTACAGTAGATACAGATAAAATTTTATGACAAATATATATATTGATAAGTAAATGAAATATATATGATGATGTCTGTTCACACTACCACAGAAGTTCTCTCCGCACTAATGCTTAGATCAAATCAACTATGGAAGAACTCGCCAAGCTGGCACTGTTACTTTGGAAGTTTCCAACTTTTTCTTTTATTCAATTAAGTGATGAGAAGTGTGAGACGTTCATCTGATGGTAAGTGAAACGCCATATAGGATGTTATACAGCGCACCACTTTGCGCTCGTCTCCTGGGATATAAGATTTCGTTACCTTTGTAATTACACTAACTACAACGCCTTTCAAATAGGAACACAATAAAGTCTGCACAGTACTGTTTCGGCTGCAACAGGCGCTGCGGTGGTATCTAGACGGTCTCCGGCAACAGAGACACTACCACCAGTAAAAGAAACGTATGAATGTATTATGTCGACAGGTCTGAAAGAGTGGTGCGTGTAATCACCTAACCTAACCAGTCCAACACTTAAACTATAGATACTAAAGACTCGCTGCTCGTAGTTACTAACTCAACTGGTTTCTCAACAAGTGCTCAAATTCTTTCAGAAGGAAAGCGATGAAATTATCACCTACGCTTGACAATAACTGGCATCACCCTATAAGGTTATTCATCGGGAAATATTTACTAAAAAATAATCTAGAATTTATTAAATCTTGTTTAGCCTTTCCACTAATTTTACGACAGCAAATATATTTATTTATGGCAACAATAAACTCCATTAAAACCACGTGGCTGTGATCTTTATTACCGGTGTTTCATTCAGATACGGAGGGTAAGGGGCCGTTATAACGTTTTATTAAGCGATAATAGGATGAAACAGTTGCTTTGGGGTCCACCCCCCCATACTATACTACCCCTCACACCTCGCACGCCCCACTTTCATTTATATCTGCTTTACACCAAACAAATACGGGCTTCGCAGTACAGCCCTAGCTGCTCCTCGTCCGCTTTGCCGGCCATAATATAAAATTAGACTTGAAATTTGTCTGAAATATTCCTTGAGTGTGACCGCAACCGCAAATGCTTTTCTATAGCAACCGTTACTATAGCAACCGTATAAACAATATCAAATGAAAATGTTTGTAAAAGTTAATCAGAAATAAAATGATGAAGGATCTATAAAATTCAAAAAATAAATATCCTTTAACCATCGACACATCATTCCGCGTCCTATGGTCATATCCCCGCGTTCACTAGTTTTCAGGTGAGCGGCGAACGGACGTAACCCATTGTTATTATATTATATATAGATTGTACACATACTTGAACGGTATTACGAGTCGTGAGGCTGAAATGACAAAGAGCAGGATACAAAGCTCGTGGAACTGATTCAAGAGCTGGAGCTGCAACACGACACCAGAAAGTTAATAGACCTCCCCACTAACTAGATAGACTACATTAACCTGGAGACACTGGAATCAAAACGGGGATGACTGTGTTTTGAGGAATTCATTATAAGAGAACTATTTCTAGCATTGCACATCTATCAGTTGTGATGGTGATCATTACCAATGTGGTTCAAGAATCGAACTGGAAACTGTCTGGTTGCAAGCAATATCATTTTGCAGTGTGAATCATCATTTCAACCGATGGATGTCCACTGCTGGACTCAAGTCTCTTGTAACGTATTTCACAAAACACAGTCTTGCGCTGTTTGAATCCAGTGCCTCCAGGTTAATGTAGTTATCTAGCTAGTGGGAGGTCTGCCAACTTTCTGGTGTGGTGTCGTATCAGCCAGCAATTTCTTATCCTCCTTGTAGGGGTCTACCAATGCTGCACTTGCTGATGCAGGGTTGCCAGTCCAGCGCTTTAAAACTCCAACGTCCATAGGATCTACGAGCTGTAGTCCCGCGCAATGTGAATTGGTGTCATACATTATTATCTGTTGGAAACAGGAAATCCGGAGCGTTTCCGCCGGTATTATCTGTTTACAGGAATTTACACAAATGTTTCACATTTATTTACACAGCATAAATATGGTAATAAGTTTGAAATAATAGAGTGTGTAAAACTTTGAATACTGAACAAGTAGTGTGTAAACATTGCTATGGCCTGGTTTATAGAACATAGTACATTTTTTGTTTTATTTCGAGGGGGAAATCTTCGAAAAATAGTCTGCATTTGGGGGGAAGTCAGGATTATGTGAGATTCTTACTCACTGAAACACCCTTGGTGGTCTCCCTCAGTGGATTAGGACTGAGGAGTAGCCTAGCCCTCTTAGGCACTATCGCTGAGCCATACGCTGTCCCACGCAACTTCGCTTGTTGAGCGATAAGGGCCCCCACCCTCAAGGCTCGCAAAACTCTTAGACCCTTTCAGTCGCCTTCTAAGACAGGCAGCTTACCTTAGTCTTATTCTCACTAGCCCCCGACTGCAGGGCTGAAGGACTGGAGCGTCCATTACCATCACTCCGCCGTCTTCTTCCCCAAGCAGTATCAACCCTCTCTAAGAATATGTTCCGAGAGAGGGTACTATGGTACCAAGTGTAATAACAGAGAAGATTTAAATTCTGGTGTCTTGCACGAAGCGCAATGTAGTCTAGTGTATATCATCCTAACAAGCAACACATCGTAAGGGGTTAGCGTATTACTTACTGCCATCTGTTAACCGTTCCGCTCGTGTCTTCGTACCCTGGAACAGAAACCTAAACACTAAACTAGTAGTGTGCAAACATTACTAAGCTTAGGATTAGAGTATGATAGCTAATTAAATTACTATGGTAACAAGATTTAATAATTTGTGTATTAAACACGACGAGGGTTATATGATGTAGTGTATATCATTCTAATGTTCGCTTCATTATCATGAGCGTACCTCTTACCATCAAATGAATGGGCTGCGCTTCTCGTCGTTACCTCGAATAATAACAAGAACTCCGGACAGTAATATTTAGAGTGTGATAACTAGTAATATTACTGGTTTAACGGCAATTAACATGTGTATCAATAACGATGAAGGTTATATGTGATAGTATATATTATCTTAACTAGAGCTTCATTATTATAGGCCTTTCTCTTACCACCAGAATAACATGCACATGTTCTTTGGTTCTTATGTATACTACGAAGCCACGAGACGAGTAATACCTTCACCTGATGTTAAGTGATACGCTTGCCCATAACTATGTGGCGCTATTTAGGATATTATACACAGCACCATATTGCGCTCGTCACCTTGAGACATTAAGTGAAAAATAAAAATATGAATACTAAACAAGTCGTGTGCATACATTACTGAGCTTCCGTTTAGAGTAGAGACGTCTACTGCTGAACATCAGCCTCCTCCAAAGATCTCCACATCGATCTGTCTCACAGTCAGCATGACGTCCAGTACCGCCAGGCATTAGGAGTCTTGGTTTGTTGAGGTTCATATGGGGGGATTTGGGCTATTTCCCATCACGCTGGTCCAATGCGGGTTGGTGGGAGCCACAGCCTCGTCTGTTGATTAGCAGGCTGCACCATGAGCTGGTGAAGTTGGCTTAGATCCCATGAGTTGTTGTGTAGAACCCCTTAACTATAGTAGAGTATCGTAGCTAATTAAATTAGTGCAATAAAGAGATTCATCAACTTGTGTATCAAAAGGGATGATCTTGTGGTGTTGTGTATATCTTCTATAGCTTCATGATTATGTTCGTATATCCTACTATAAAATGGCTTCTCGTCGGTGAGTACAAGGTAGAAAATAGACCATAAATATTGTAGACACTTACAGTGGTGATTATGTATCTCGGTCACTTAATATTTGTTATTCACTTAAGTGATATAGAGAGCTATTAAATTGGTAACAGCGTGAGGGGTAAATAATGGCGAGGCACCTCGCGCTGTACGTCTCCGATGTAAATTACTACGGCGAGACGAACGCTGGTACCTAAATGTCTGTCGTATAAATACTTTATACGTTTAAATATTTTATTACCTCCAAAACACTTTTTTTTTATTCAATGAAGCGACGAGACGAGGTAAGTGACACGCCCGTCCATAACAACGTAGCGCTAGTTAGAATGGTACACAGCATCACATTGCATTCAACCAAGATAAAAGAATTTGTCTCGTTACCACAATAATTTCACTAGCTACAACGCCCTTCAAACCGGATAACAGTAATGTTTGTACATCACCGTTTGGTGATGTCTCTGATGTCGAAGGCCGTCTAAGTATCACTGCAACTCCTGTTTCTGCTGCAAAACAATAATACGCGAAAATTACTGTGTTCCGGGTTAAAGGGCGCTGTTGATAGTGAAGTCACTGAGATAATAAGACTCGACATCTTACGTATCTACTCGACAACCACAGTGCGATGCTGCGTATATCATCCTAATCAGCGCCTTTGTCAGAGTAACGCTGTCAGATAAATGTCTCGTAGCTTTTCACTGTAATACATTTAACTGGTTTAATTTGACTGTCCCTGTGGTGCAGTAGCCAAGCTTATATAATAGAAATCCCAGATTCGATTTCAGGGTATCATGTTTTAAAGAGTGAAAGGTGGTTGAACCAGCATTAGAATTTAGCTTCCTCATATTGTACAACGTCGCTGTGTTCCAGTTGTCAACATATTAAAGCTGGAACGATCTAATCGAGCCCAGTTCTTCGATCTTGTTAACCTGTCCAGTTCTACTTTACTGCTGTCTAGTGAAGAATCCAACCGGCAGAAACGAAAGTAAACATTGAATATAGTAAATCCCGGCATAGCTTGAACAGCATACGTTGGTGAAGCTCATCGCCAACCGTGCGTTATAACGTGATCAGCTTCCGGAAGTACTCAGTCAGATGCAACACAACTGAACGCGTTGCATTCAATGCAGCTGAGTGTGGATTATAATCCGGAAACTGTTCTCACGGTCCCAGTTACATAACACGATTGTGACGTAACGAGCCGTGGATTTTTTTTTTATATTGTAGTGTGTATTCCAGATATGACGGCTGATAGAGTGATATGAAACAGAAGTACACACTGTGCTGACCCCATGTAGCTAGGAAAAGGGCAGGAGGAAGAAGAAGAAGATCTTAACCTAAAAATTAGTATGGTTAGCATGATATACACAGCACCCTGGTATGCGCGTCGGACGTAAGATATTAAGTCTCGTTACCGCAGTAATTTCACCAGTTACAGCGTCCTTCAAACCAAAACGCAGAGAGGTTAGCACAGTACTATGTGGCGGCAGAAGCAGGCGCTGCGGTGATAACTACCTAGATAGTCTTCAGTAACAGAGGCCTACTAAAGACTGATTTATCATCTTAGGTTTCATGACAAAAAACGAAACTTGGTGCTTTTTTTATACAGACGTTCACCTGATGTTAAGTGATACGCCTGCCCATAACAACGTGACTCTAGTTAGGATAATATATACAGTTTTTATACTAGTATTTAGACTAGCTACAGCGCCCTTAAACCGGAAAACAGTAATGTATGCACAGTACTGTTTATCGGCTGCAATAGAATCTGTGGTGGTACCTAGACGGTTTCCAGCAACAGAGATCTACCATCGCTTAAAGACTGATTTATTAACTTAATGATGAGTGATGTGCCGATGATGATGATCATCCGTCCTACAGACATCCACTGCTGGACATAGATCATAATAATTCATACTGTTGTATATAGAAATTACTAATCTACAAATTGACTTCCTGTTCTCCCCGGTCCAACATTGAGTAAAAAAAGATAATATTTTAACCATCTAAAAATGATAACCTAATTAAGATATTGGCCACTGACATTTTTTTTTCTTTTACCTGTCATATTTAATCTGTAGATCCTATCAGGAAGTATCAGTGAAAGTCCATCAGTTATAAGGACTTTGGCTCCACTGAAAACTTTAAGAGTCGATTGTTGAAGTTTCCCGAATTTAAACCATTCCGACGCTCTATCGGATTTAATTTGGGGCATTAACTGTTGATGAGATCGCATTTTGGACCCCAATGGATAATTGAACCTTAACACAACGGCGAGAACTTTTTAAAAATGTATTGAATGTATTTTTTAACAATTAATATATACTATTGTATTTGCAAAATCTGAATAGTTAGATTTTACTTGCATTGAACCGAACGCACTCGTTTTGTTCAGACCTATGTCTAAAATCATCAAGATCCATAAACTTAATCAAATAACATCGTAGTCTTAATATTATATCTGGTACATGATAATCACGACGACGATACATGGACCTTACACAGCCTACTGGTCAGGAGTCCCTGAAACCAGCAGAGGCTGTCAAGGAATTGGTGTGCTGCTTTCTGCTAGAATGAACGAATGTATGACTGATTTTGGGTGTGTGAGTCCTCGACTCATGTGGGTGAGGTTGAAGGTTGGTCTTACCCGCATCTTCATTCTAGGGGTATATGCTCCACAAGATGCGGGATGGAACCGGTCTTCGAGAGCCCAAACCGAAAGGGAAGAATTTTGGCATAGTCTGAAAGATGTTCTGAATGAATGTAAGCGTAATGAAAGAATTGTAATGCTTGGAGATTTTAATGGATGGGTTGGAGTGCAGCGTGATGGATATGAAACTGTGTTAGGGAAATTCGGTGATGAAAGAGTGAATGAAAATGGAAAGAATCTGCTTGAGGTCTGCTTGGAGTGGAATCTTGTGGTAACAAACACAATGTTTGAGCACAAGAAGATCCACAGGTATACAAGAAAAGAAGGAAACCAGGAAAGTATGATTGATTTTATAATGGTCGATAAGAGATTGAGAAAGAAAGTGCTAGACACCAGGGTGTACCGTGGCACTGCCATCGACACTGATCACTTCCTGGTGTTATGTCGATTAAGGGGGATCTTTAGGCGATGGCGGCATCATGTTCGAGAACCCATTAATGTGCTAGAAAGAGTGAAAGTCGAGGTTTTACAAGATGATGAAATGAGAGAGAAGTATAAGAGTAAATTGACTGATAAGTTTGACAGATTAGAAGGAATGTGTGAGGTTGAAGAGTTATGGAAGTCGATCAGGGATGGAGTTGTGAATTTGGCCACTGATGTATGTGGTGTGAGCAAGAGAAGAAAAGGAAGTATGTTGAAGACTGTAAGTGCAAAAATTCGGAAGGCGGTGTCTGAAAAGAGGAAAGCATGGCAGGATTGGTTGGCAGCAAAAGCCAATCATAGAATGGACAAGGCAACGATAGAGGATGTACAAAATGCGAAGAATGAGTATAAAAGACGTAAAACCGTAACAAAGGAAGTGGTGGAAAGAAAGAAAATGAATGATAGAGATGAATTTGAAAGAAGGTTATCTGAGGACTTCCGGACGAACATTAAGTTTTTCTGGAAGGCCATAAGAACAGCCAGAGCTAATAAAACAAGCTCACATGGCGAAATCAGGAACCAGAATGGAAGCTTTGTGGCAGGTGAAGAATGTATCCTAAAGAGGTGGAGGAAATATTTTGAAAGTTTATTCGAGAAAGAGGATATACATGTGCCAAACCCCGGTAGGGGTCAAACTGAGAGTGGGGATGAAAGTAATATTAGTATGAAAGAGATTTTAGATGCAATGAATAGTATGAAGTTGGGTAAGGCTGCAGGATATGATAGGATTACGGTCGAGATGCTGAGAGCTGGACAGGGCGTGGTAGCTAGTCAGCTGTACTACCTTTTCAATCTTTGTTGGAAGAGCGGCAAAGTGCCAGATGACTGGTGCAAAGCCGTAATCGTTCCGGTATATAAAGGAAAAGGGTCACAGCAAGACTGTAAAAACTATCGTGGCATTAGCTTACTGAGCGTCGTCGGCAAACTGTATGCAAAGATACTGATTAAAAGAGTGATGAATGAAACTGAAGAGAAAATTTGGGATGTACAAGCAGGATTTAGAAGTGGAATGGGATGCATGGACCAGGTCTTTTCCTTACGTAGCATTACCGAAAAATGTTTGGCACATAGCCAAAAGGTCTATTGCGCTTTCGTAGATTTGGAAAAAGCCTATGACAGAGTGGTGAGGAATGAATTGTGGTCCATATTGTCTGCTTATGGGGTGAACAGAACGCTGATACGAGCATTGAAATCACTTTATGAGGGTTCTAGTGCTTGTGTCAGGATAAACGGAGCTTACTCAGACTGGTTTAACATCCAGAAGGGTGTTAGACAGGGATGTGTGGCCTCGCCGTGGCTGTTTAACCTATTTTTAGACAATTGCTTGAAAGATTTGAAAGATAGTGAGTATGGACTAAGAATGAATGAGTTGACCGTCAAGTGCCTCCTATACGCGGATGATCAAGTTTTATTGTCATCATCGGAGAGGGAGTTGCAAGCGATGGTCGACATGGTGCATGGAGCTTTAACAAGCAAAGGAATGAAAATGAATGTAAGCAAGACGAAAGTAATGGTTTTTGAAAGAGAAGAATGTATGACAAACTGTGACATTATGATTGAGGGACAAAAAGTGGAACAAGTGAAAGAATTTGTATATCTGGGTTCACAGTTTACGAGAGATGGCAAGTGTGATGGTGATATTGAAAGAAGAGTTTTAAAAGGTAATGAAATCAATGGGGCACTTCATAACTTTATGAATAGCCGGAACGTTTCACAAAGTGCACGACTGGCTGTGCATAGAGGCGTGTTGGTCCCCACACTGATGTATGGTAGTGAATGTTGGGTATGGCAGAAGAAACATGAAAGTAGGATTAATGCTGTGGAGATGAGAAGCCTGAGAAGTATAACTGGAGTGAAACGGATGGACAAAGTGAGGAACAGTGTGATAAGGAAGCGGTGCGGTGTGGTTGAAGATGTAGTGACAAGGATAGAGAAAGAGATGCTTAGATGGTTCGGCCATGTCGAAAGAATGGATGAAAGAAGATTAACGAAAGAAATATACAAGGTAAGAATGATTGGGAAAATCGGTGCAGGCCGACCTTGACGGACATACTCCGATCAAATCGGAGATGTCCTAACGAAAGGCCGGCTCAAAAGCACACGCAACCGACGAGCGTGCATGAAGACGCTTATGAAAGTTGAGGAAGCGAGAGAGGTGTGCCAGGATCGTAGCAGGTGGAGAGAGGTGGTCTCTGCCTACCCCGTTGGGAACGAGGCGTGATATATATGTATATGTATGTATGTATGATAATCACGAGATACTTAAAATAGAAGCAAAATGAGGTTTTGGATAAGAAGATATCCACATAATCGCTCCGATTATTGGAGTTCCTGGAAGACAGGATATTATTAATGATGATAATGATACGAGAATTACCAGCTGTAAAAACAAAGACGAAGAACTTTTACATCGAAACAAAAGAAGGTTTAAACTAGATAAAACTCAGCAATAAAAAGCATCTAAAAAAGAAACAGATAAAGTGACACAAATTGCTATTTATTTTATAAAGCCTTAAGACGACGAACGCAATGTGGTGCTATGTATAATATCCTAAATAACGCCACATTGATATGGACAAGCGCTTAACATTAGATGAAGGTGAAGAACATGAAGAACTGAGATGCGCACGGCGTTAATCTGAAGGTATACGATAGCCCTATAATAATGAAGCTCTAGTTAGGATAATGTATACTATCACATATAACATTAATGGCTTTGGGTTTTATAGAGTCATTTGGTTAATAGATCCAAAGACTAGTATACTACAATATCTATTTTTACCGTCAAATATAGATTTGCAGTCTTTGTCAGTATTGTCACAGGCTTCAGGGCAGTCAGGTTCAGGTTAGTTAAAGCAATTACTTGGTTAACAAGACTGAATATCTAATAACTTATTACGATAATCACAATTAGGTTTAGTGTAACTTAACTAGATTCAATTGATGTAGGTTGTTGCATCATTTACTATCAGGGAACTTTGAGTTTTACGTTTCTGCAAAGTAAAAATATTATCGAAACTTGCTAATTTGACATCTTTTGATTTTGAAAGATTCCTTAGAAGTGATTGTAATCAGCAAAGAGGATCAGATACTAAGAGTAGTTTAATTATGGAAAGTTGCAAAAATTCGCTTTCAGAGAATTCGTACGAGTTAATTTAATTACAGAGACGAATGATGGCAGTAGCTGAATTCATTTCCAAGCGCAAACACATTTTCATTAACTTTATGTCCATACAGAGTCGACACTTTTTACTTCATTCCTTTATTTGTTAAGTGCTCAAATAAAATATATCTTTCTTCACGAATTGATGCTCTAAGACCAGTTGGACTACCTGGTGCTTCATCAGCGCTCCCATGACAAACTGGCTCTAGATAGAAAGATAGTTGAGGGAAAAGATTCTTCTGTCTATAATGAACAAATGCCGCTCCCAGTTTGTCCATTTCGAACATTTTCCAGCAATCCCTCCGTCTTTACAAGACACCTTTGTCCAACAGTGGACTATCTAGGTTAAGAAGATGATGATGATAAACAAATATTTGACCTCAATTTAACACGGTAATAAGTGATGTGGCCGTAGATGTTGAACCGCGCTCATCTATCTCGTATGTTGTTAACAGGATCATAGCGGTAGATTTGAAATATGAAGGTTTTAGATACTCAGAAAATTCTAAGAAACCCTAGAACTTCCATTTAAGTCTCATTACTCTGGTAATTCCACTAGTAGCGCTCTTCAAAGAGGAACACACTTAGGCGGCAGAATTAGATTATAGACTATCCAGCTAGACGCTTTTCGTCAACGTTGACTTACTATTAATGACTTCACTAAATCCAGATATTTTTCTTTAATTCTACATCAGAGTTTAGTTAGATCAAATAGATATACTAACTCCTATAATATCTAGCATTATTTAAAACTGAAAAGCTTCATCGGCCGCCGCATAAATTATTGCCGACAGGAATTAATGTTCGCAGGGTTATTGTGGGCTATAATAACAGTTTGTTAATTTTGCAAAGTTCTGATGAAAGGGAGCTTCATCAATAATTTATCTGTGGCGATAATAATGGCCTTTGTAAATCTTTACTCTCTTCACTTATGCATAGAGGAAACTTATAATGAATTAATTGGACCCGCCTGATGCTGATGCTGTGTATAGTCATTGTGTATTTATGTCTACATTAAAATGGGCATTTAATATATATTGTAATGCTACGATTTTTTAATGGTGTTAAAGTGCATTTAGTGTTACACTATAATGGATAGCCAGATTTTTTTTAAATACAGTAATACCTTCTTCGAAGGGTGTAAGGGTATAAGGGGTGCACAACAACTCACGGGACTCAAGCTAAACTTACCTGCTCGTGGTGCGTGGTGCACCCTGCTAATCAACAAACCAGGTCCAGCGTGGTGGGAAATTGCCCCAATCCACACATGAATCCCTACTAACGACAACCCCTAATACCCGACGTGGCGCGTAGCGCATGACCAATCGAAGTGGTAATGTTTGGGGGAGGCTTTTGTACAGGTCGGAGTAGCATGCATATGAAAAAGAAAGCATATAAAAATTTCCAAGAATATTCACAAACTTTTTGTTTCTACTCTATTACGTACCATAGCTATAAGAGAAACAGCAGCCGCACCAGAAACCGCAGCGCCTATTTCTGCAGCCAAACAATGGTGTGCAAACTTATACTGTGATCTAGTTTGAACGATGTTGTAGCTATAGTAATTACTGAGGTAAGGAGATTTGTCTTATGTAATGAGAAATCTTATGTCTCATATGGAGCAAAGTGATGCAGTACATAAAATTCTAAGTTGCGCTATGTTATGATCAGGCATCACTTACCATTAAGTGAACGTCACGCTTGTCTCGTCGTTTACTGAAATGTTAAAGAAAATAAAAAATAATCTAAAATAATAAATAAAAAAGGGTGTTCTGGTGGGAGGATTCTTATTGCTAAGGATTTTACATGAAGCAAAAAGGACAGGTCCTTATTTTTTTAAATTACTGCCATAACAGCATTATTATCTTCCACCAATTAACGTATTAGAGTCCGAGTATTTTGATTGAAAATCTTAAAGGTCACCAGTATGTAAAAATCTAAGTATAATAATATTATATATATATATATATATATATAGTATAATGTAAGTCTAGTAGCATCCTAATGTAGATAAAAAAGCGTTAAATAGAAACAGAATAACGAGGCCGCCCAAAACACCTGTAATTATTTTCGAATGGGCTTCAGGCCTCTCAAATCTTCATCATAAATTAAAGCTGCAAATTTTAATTGAAAACTGGAACAAGTTTTAAAACGCCGTGTTAACATCGTGAACACCAAAGTGAAAAGTTTAGCTCGTCGGCCAACTTTAACAAACAACAATATTTTCAATTTCTCTTCAAGAAAATTGAGACTTGAGGAACAAACTTCAAATTTACCACTACCGTAGTTTAAACATCAAATTGGCAAATCGCTGGTCAGCATTACTTTATCAGTATTATTTGCCCTATGCACTTTAAAATATTCAGTAAAATCATAGTATTATGTAGACTAGACCAATCTTTATGAAATACAATCCCAAAAACTAATAACAGCTGTACTTATTGTTATAAATGATCCAGTTGGTTGTGTAGTTGAATTCACCCAGGCTGTCTTTTACTCGAGAATAGTTAAAGACGAGTATAACGATAATTAGGTGGTAGAGTTACCACCTTACACCGGCGTTAGGAAGCGATAATTAAAACATTTACATAATTCCAGGATAGTTGAAAAGACAAAGTTACCTGCCTTTGAAAAAGTAGACTCTGATCTTGAAGGTCACAATAGAATCGGTGAAGAAATTTCACTGCTGACAACTGATGTTGCCAATAGTTGGGCGTGATAAGATATAGTGCTTGAAATTAACAGTGCAAGATAAATCCAATTAGTAGTTGATAGAATTTATCTGGATAAACAAAAAGATGCTGATATTGCAGAATATGTTCCTCACCCAGCAACTTTGTTAATAACATTGTATTACATAAAAAAATAGTAGAAAAGTTTAGTTTAGACGATTCCGGTTTCATAGATAACTGAACTTCCCGACAAATAATATTGGAAGTGACCCTAATAAGCCTTTTGCAAACGAGAACGACGGTTGGCGACATACAGAACTCCACCTTAGAACACTAAATTTAATGATCACCTTAGAATAACTAAGTTGTTTTAATTTACCGGAAAAGTTCATTGAGAAGCATCGTTTCGGTACAAAATGAGACAGAGGTGGACATGAAGAGATTTTTATGTTCCTTTCATTAGTGGAACTATGTTACAAATTAGAAGATGCAATTAATGTTCGGACTTAACCGGAAATAGAAATGAATGTTAGATACATCATTTAAGTATCTAAGTGATGACACTACGGACACTAATCAATTATCTTTCAGCTAGAGCTGATCTGTACTTCATGTAGCATCTCTGAGTTCTACTAAAGGGTCAAGGCTAAATGGTTTCTCACCTGGTTCTAAAATACTACTCTGGTGGTTAGCTATACATGCTTTTTATAACTTGTACACAAAAACTAACCTATTGGCTTCTTTATACAAAACCCTTTACAATATCATAATCGTGGTAAAGTAATAGTATCCCTATTCTTGAAATTTTCGGGTTGTTATCTCCTTTCCTGTAAAAATGATAGGTAAAGATGACTGTTTAATTATTTTAATCGTGGTTCTCACTAAAACTTTTTTTATTCTTGTCTTTCTCTGTGTTGTTTAAAACTAAACTACGGATAACTCCAATTGGAACTCTACCGCATCCGAAATATTCATCTGTACATTTTTAACCAATTTTCGTATGTGCAATTTGTAAATTAATCATCGATTTACAGATATGGTGATTTAAATTAGATATACGGAAAAGACAAAATCTATAAGTTCCTTTTTTTTGTATCAACCAGTTAAATTGATGCTTTCTTATTCATAAAGTTATCCGGCAAAATACTGACAAGTGCGCTGTTCGTAACGAAAGTTTCTGCATCAAGAAAACATTAGAATGATACGTAACTTTATACTATAAGATGAGGACGGTCGAGAGAGGAAATTACCCGTTCAGCTGGATCGAGCCAACGATTCGTTTCAGATGCGGGGCAGAATGGACACGCCGTGTCTCAGTACATAGAGACGTTTTAATATCCTGATGCGAAATTAAAGTTTAGCTTCCACAAGATCTACATTTTTATTCACGGCGTATTTTATTCCAAAAACTATTTCTAAAATTGGACAATTTTCAAGAGTTATAATATATATGGATTTTTAATCCATACTTGGGCTAATGTTTGATATCAATTATTTGTAGTGTTCACAATGAGGCCCCGGATATTAAAGTATGCTCTCCCTGAATACTCTGATTCTTATATATTGGCGGCTGGTATACAATGATGCTATAAAGGAGTTCGAAAAACCCTACCACCAAGTAAACTCAAAGGCATGCATGTGATGGGCATGTGAACGAGGAATCAAAATAGGAACATCCATCACATTTCGATCTTTTATATGTATTCGTTTGCTAAAGATTTGTATATCAAAGTATGAGTATTCCATATATCTAAAGTAATTAAAAAAAAACTATTAATTACATATCACAAGTAAAGAGTTTTCGTACTTAAAATATTTCTTACTTTGTATCGAACATTAATTTTCAGCAACGAAACCTTGCTTAAAGGTCGTTTCTATTTCAGAATTACAGGTATTACTCAGAACGAAGCTATTGTCATAGTACAATATTGGCACAACTGGCAGCGTCGGCTGTCTGCCTCTGGCATATTGCCAACGCTCAGTGTTCTACTCGTATCTCCACTCTGTTGCGGTTTCTTTTTAATTTCTACCATCATTGATAGAAAACAAGAAAATTAATAAAATTTAATAAAGTCCAGGGTAGCTCAGCGATGGATGGGCTAGCTGTTTAACTACAAAATTGAAACAGGAATACCGAATGAGGAGTAATAGGGGATCTGCAGAAGAACAAAGGGCGCTCACATAACTTAGCTGATGAAGTGGCAATGTACGAGACACCAGGTAAAGATGGTATGGCCGATGGATAGATACTAGAGTGAATCTCACATATGGCAGGTCCATCGTGGGACGACCGGGTGAATCGATGAACTGGTGAAGATTGCCAGAAAGGCTCCCGCTCATCTCGTTGCTTAATTACATAAGAAAGGCTGGTGGTAACAGGTCAGTTGTGCTGTAAATAGATTAAGATGGCATCTATTCAGCAATAAATTGATTATAACCAAAAAACAAATAAAAGAAGTTATTTTGTGCCTGGAACAGTAACAGACGCTTTGAAGTCTACTTTCGATGGAATACCTTTGTAAATTTGATATGTAGATTTAATTTCTTTACTTGATCCTTAATTTCTTCTGTTCTATGTTGATTTTAGATAAGATGAAAAGCTTTAAGCTTCATGGTAACACATAATGTTTAGGCGTTGACACTACACTACATACCCCATAAGAAAAGAGATAAAGAAATGTATTAAAAAGTAGAACTAAGGATGTAAAATAAATAAAAAGTGTGTCTTACTCAATTAAGGGAAGAATGTAAAAAAGAAACGCCATGAAGAACAGATGAGAGAAACAAGAACGGTATAAAGAAGAAGAGTATGAAATAAGAGAAAGAGGAAGGTATAAAAATGAAATGTAATTAAATTAAAGAAATGAAAGCCAGGCCCACAGATATCCGAGGAAACGAGAATTGTAGAAAAAAGGACTCATCATGGCTCTAGGTTCTATCAATGATCTCTTTGACTTGGTGCATTCATTGCACCACTTTATAAATGTGAAATATTTCACGTAAATTCGAACAAAGCTGAGCTGGTACTTAAGAAATTTTCTCCAGCTCTCCTTCAAAGTGAAAATTGGTCAAGAATTTACATAATTATTCAAAAATGCCGCCTTTGAGATGTTCCGGCATTAAAGTTCTCCGACGTTTCAAAGCTAAAAATATGATTTCTCTCGATTGCTGAGATAGTTCAACTTAATTGTAGTCCATTTTCTCTTTTTGATGTTTATCCGTGATGTACAGGAAGTAATAATTCACTTTTAATTCGTACAATATTTTTATCAAAGTTAAAGTGCCGTCTCATTTAAGTCGACGTTACCGTTCCCTCTACTTACACAGTATTGGCGTCACTTTAAGTAAAACTACATCCAATAGGGTTTAAAAATAGTTTTATTATTTCAATTGATAGGGGTGTGCCAGGATCGTAGCAAGTGGAGAGAGGTAGTCTCTATCTACCCCGCTGGGAACGAGGCGTGACACATATGTATGTATGTATTGCTTACCTAATGACAAGGTATGATCTCTTCAAAATAAATTATATGTACTTAATATATCCAGAGCTGGGATTCAGAGCCTTCTTCCAGGAAAACATAGTTAAAGCCACATATCGGCGAAGTTCCGACTGGCGGAAATCGGATGTATATCTGTCGTTTGTGAGCATGTGTCAGTTTCGTCACAATGTTCATCTTCAATGGAAGTTCTAAGTCAATGAATGTCAAATCTATCCCTTTTGAGATTCAAACAGACCTAGAATACTATCATACATATATAATTTTATTAAATAAATATATAGGGAGTTAAGGGATCCCGCACAACAATTCACGGAACCAAACCTACTAATCAACGAGGCTATGGCTCCCATGAACCCGCATTAGGTCAGCGTAATAGTAAATGGCCCAAATTCTTCCTTATAAATCCCTGCAAATCACAACCCCTGGTGCCCGACGGTAACGGAGTTCATACTGACTGCGTGAGAATCAAATGCGGGCAGCGCGGCACCGATGCTTATGGGAAACCTTGGGGAAGGCCTATGTCCAGCTGTGGACGTCTATCGGCTGATGATGATGATGTTATTTATATAAACGTCAAATAGATTATACAAATAAAGATAAACAAAGCACCAGCTAGTTCTGAACGTTTGGATTGATTATATTTTCAATCGAAAGCGAAGTTTTACGAATGCGGGGAACATGTGCGGAGCCTTTGTGTACACAAAGAGAAAGTTTTCCAAACAAATCACCGTCACCGTCCCTGCTGATGGATGCTGCTGGGAACTGGATTGACAGCGTCACAGCGAACAGAGGCTAATGGAAAACACATTAATACTTTTGCTGCTTATTTGTATCATACCTTTTCTACAACAAACACAGTAAACTGGTGGTACGTATCCATTGCCGTAGACCTTGTTTGCACCGCCGCAGCTTCTTTATCTGCTAAAGAGTATTGTGCAAACATTACTGTGTTCATGTTTGAATGGCGCTGTAGCTAGTGAAATTGCTGGTGTAACGAGACATGTCCCGAGGCGACGAGTGCAATATGATGCTATGGATACCAACCTAACCAGTGCCACGCTGTTATGGGCAAGCGTATTGCTTACCATCGGTTCGCTTAATTGATTAAAAAAAAAACTCCTTGGTATATTAAATAGAGATTTATCTTGTGAATATACGCAATAATTAAATTTAAAAATGATGGATGAGGGTGGACCAGTTCGGAGAGGGTTTCCGTATAAAACAAATTAATAAAAATGTTCAGTTCTAACGAAAGAAACATCACTCTTTATTTAACTGTCATTATTCATTCTGACTGTAAATTAGGATTCATTTGCTTATATATGTTGAGGAGCAGGTTCGATAATGACTGTTTTGCGCTAGACATTGAGTCTTGTTAGTCGAATAATTACACGAGCTACAAAGCCCTTCAAACCTGAACACAGTAATGTACGCATACTGCAATTTGTCCTCTGCATTACAAGCTGCGGTGGTTCCTAGACAACAGAGACCTACCGCCATTGATATATATATATATGTATATGCTTTGAAGTTATGGCTAAAAACTATATATAAGAGATTTTAAATTTGATAAAAAATTAAGGCAACAGCGTCCTTCATACCGGAATAGTATTAGATAAACATGTATCGCCTTGGCAAGAGAAATTCCTCTGCGATTATATCTATCTACCTTTTTTAATTTATTTCTGCATTCACTAACCCGTCGGTAATAAAGAGTTAAATTTGAAATTTTGTCTGAAACATTGCTTAAGAGTAACCGGAACCGTAAATGGCTTTCTATGGCAACCATTACTATAGTAACAGCGTAAACAATACCAAATGATAATGCTCATAAAACTATGTAGGGTCTATGAAATTCAAACAATAAATATCCTACAACCATCCACAAATCATTCCGCGTCGAATGTTCATGTCCCCGCGTACATATCTCCACTAGTTTTCACGTGATTATCGAAGAAAGAAAACCAATTTTCATTATATATATAGATAACAAAGCCAAAAAGCTTTTTTTGTCTTTTTCTAATCAATTGAGCCTCCTTTTCTCCGGACAACAAATGTTTAACAAAACGTCCTGAAACTTTTAACATAAAGCCTCCGCGAAATTCATTCAACTCGGCCGTAACGCCGTGAATTTAAAATAAGGAAGTATTTTTTCCGCCGCCCAACAATTTTAATGAAGATTACCTTTTTTCTTTTCTTTTCTTTCAATTTCACTCAACTACGGGTACATGTTATCCAAATAACATTCTTTTCAACGTGGCAAGGCGTGATGTAAACTAGGTAGCTACTACCGCAGACTATATTACAGCCGAAAAACGGTACTGTGTTCCGGTTTGAAGGACTGTAGCTTATGAAATTACTGAGGTAATGCGCCTTAATATCTTTAATGGCGACGAGCACAAAGTGGTGAAATATATCATTGTGATTAGCGCCAAGTTACGGGCGGGCGTATTAATTAGACAGCGTTTTAGATAAATGGCATATCTCCTTGTGTAAGAAGTCCCAGTAGTGGGAAAATTAAACCAACATTTTATTACATATTTGAGTTAATTATCTTTCAACAAGATTCATTAAACGAAAGCCAAGAAATATTAACAACAATGATAGGGCATGGTCTCCTGCGTTTGACGTCGTATTAAATTGGAGGGAACCGCCATCTTGAAATTGTAATTAAATTATATATTTTTTTTAACAAAACGTTTATCGAAATATATTTTTAAGACAATAATATACTTAAACAAAACCTGTATTAATAATACAACATATATACCTACAAACGGATTTTTGTTACTTGTAATTAAACGATTAACGAGCGGGACGTTCACCTGATAGTAAGTGATACACCCGCCGCAACAACGTGGCGCTAGTTAGATGTTATGCACTACATCAATGCGCTCGTCGCCTGACACATAATATACTGAGTCTCCATGCCCTAATAATTTCACTTGTTACAGCGCCCTTCAAACCGGATCATAGTAATGTTTGCACGGTACTCAGCTACAATAGGAGCTGAGGTGATACCTCAACGGTCTCCATCAGAGACGTACCACCAGTAATATTTTCATACTACTGCCCAGTATGTGCACAATCTTAAATATATCAATATGAAGCTAAGCAAAGCATTTTTTTCATGTAGCGTATCTTAAAATTATGTTTGGAGCAAGTATTTACATTTTTTATGAGAAGGGATGTTTATGTAGGGTACATTAAATAAATATTGACCCTCGCCGCCCTCCCCGCGTCCGCAAAGGTCTGCCGAACCTGGGGGTCTATAAATAAATACGAATCAGGATCGTGTTTGTTTTTTTAAACATGTTAAGGTAATGGAGGTTATGGAAAGTTTTTAGACAAATTAAATAAAAAAAATGTGTTTAAGCTAATTTTAATTTAGTTTTAACTACATTAATGATTATTTACTTTATAGCAGTTTACTTATGAGGTCTAGTAGTGTATAAATACTAATATATTTATTTTAATGGTGATAGATCTCTGTTGTCGGTTCTGTAGATGTTAAGAATAGGAGTAAGGTAAGCCATGTCTTGTCGTAGAAGGCGACTAAAACGGGTTTTGAATGACCCTCATCTACAAAGCGGGCCCAAGATGAAAATGTGGTGATCTAGTTCGTGTCGCGCCAAAGCGAGGATGTCAAGTAGTGCTATCCTCAGTCCCAGGGAGGTTTTCCCTGGGACATGCTTCAGGCGTAGTATCGGAGGCACTAGTGAGTTCCGTAGCGGACTCCGGGGCCTCCTGTAACGCGCTGAAGGATGACCACTGAGGGACTTTTAGTGGATAAAAATCCGACATGACCTTGTCTTTCCCCGCAAAGAAAGTCTTTATTTTTTGTAAGTTTCCCCCACCATTCAGACCACCATTACAGTCTGGGCATGTCCCAATGCAGTATCTATTTCTACTGCCAAACAGCAGTATGTAAACATTAGTTTTCCGGTTTGAAAGACGCTGTAGCTAATGAAATTACTGCGGTAACGAGACCATCTTATGTCTCAGGCAACGAGCGCAATGTGGTACAGTATATCATCCTAACTAGAGCCGTCGTTATAGACAGGTGTTTCACTTAGGTAAACATCCCTTTCGCCTGATCGCTTGGAAAAAAAAAACTATTACCATTACATAGTGGTAGTCTTCAAACGACCATTTGGTACCTCTTGAAGGACGCTGGAGCTATAATAATTTGTTTACTAATCAGTAGTACCAACTCTATTTATTGAACTATTCATTTAAAAAGCTCTTATAACATAGACCTTATGAATAAAGTTCTTGTAAGGAACTTGCTATGGAAGTAATTTCTTGATACTTTAACTTATAAAATAGTTGTTTATGTTAACATCATAATTAATTATATAACAAAATGGCGTCTCAACTTTATACAGGGCAACACACGGAAAATAAAACGGTTGCTGTAACTCCTTCAGGAAGTTGCAAATATTTGAAACTGAATTATTAAATTTGGTTCATTCATAGTTCGCCAAACGTCAAAGCTGTCCCTTATACTAAAAGGGGTAAGCAGTGTGTAGTGACGAGATGAACGGGACGTTCACCTGATAATAAGAGATATGCCCGCCCATAACAACGTGATGCTAGTTAGGATAGTATACTCAGCGTCATATTGCGCTCGCCGCCTGAGACGCAAGATGAGTCTTGTTGTTCCAGTAATAACAGTAGCTACAACACTCGTCTAACCGGAACACAGCAATGTTTGACTACTTATTGGTGGTTGAAATAAGAGGTGAGGTGGTACCCAGACGGTGTCCGGCAAAAGAGACCTACCAGCAGTATCTAATGACGCAAGGAAACGTACTCAATGTATATATTGCTAGCGCCACGTTTTGTTGGCAGGTGTATCACTTACCACCAGTTCAATTACTTGCACGTTTCGATGCTTCAGCGAATAAAAAATTTAACCAGTGGTGAGTTGTAATGTAATTAATACCCTAAAGATGGCACTAACCTATAATTTATTATTACTTTATGATAATATCGTTTCCACCAATTAATACTATTACGTAATAACCTACCACATAAGTATACTAGCTTTGCCCACTTTGCTTGTCGTAACATCCCCGGTACTGCCTTTAGGATTTTGTAAAATTCATTCTTACCTGACCTCTAAACGGCAGAAGGAATATTTCCACCAAATTTTGAATGTTTACGTCTGATACATTCGGAGATATCGTGATGAGTCAATGAATCTCAGGATATCTCGTATATATATAGATTAAATTGGTGAATGTTTATAATGAAGCGATTTTCATCAACTCCTCGTTCAATGGTTCGTTGCTTCAATACAATACCGAATGAGACGCTGGTGTCGCGTTGAATTCTCCTCACGTCCGTCTCCAGCAGTCGCAATCACGTGGACTTGAAATGTATTTGATACAGTCACACTGATCCAATAATGGACGGCACCGTGTTGCATTATCATTTAAACTAAAATAGATACGTGTGTTGTATCTCGGGGGATGTAAAGGTTCCTCACCTGCCCGTGGTGCACCTTGCTAATCAACAAACGAAGCTCTGGCTCCCACCGCGCATTGGGCCAGGGTGGGTTATGACCCAAATCACCCCATATGAATCCTTATCCGATCGATGTGGGAATGTTTGGGTAGGCCTGTCTAGCAGTGGACGTTTATCGGCTCATGATGATGACTGTATCTTTTAGTAAACCAACCCACATTGAGCCAGCGGCCACCTGATCGATGTGGGTATATATGGGGAAGTCTATCTACAGCAGTGGACGTCAATAGACTGATGATGATCTTATTTTATATTGGTCTGTTGTAGATAGTCTCTAAATACCACCGCAAAAGTATTACTCTAGATATTTAAACAAGTAAATAATAATCAACATTTATTACGTGAAATGAAACGTCACAGATAAAAAAAAAAGGTTTTTAATAACAAAAATCACACTTAACATAAATATATGTCGGATACAGTAAAAAAATTTTTTACATACATTATACATAATGAAGATTTTTATTAACAATATTTCTTAATATCAGATGTACTGTGCGTGGCGCTAGTTAGGATGATACTCTGCACCACATTACGCTCCTCACTTAGATACAATGTTAAGTTACCTTGGTTGTTTTACTAGCTACAACGCCTTTAAAACCGGAACACGGTATGTCGGTCGACACGAATTGGAAATGCTTTAGTACCTCTTAAAGCACATATTCAAATATACTATTTAATAATATCGTATGTACTATCACATGGTACCAAGTTAAATACCAGTTCCAATCTATGATTGATTTTGGTACTTAGATTAATAAACCAAAACTAACTTTAAGTTAGGTTTGGTTTTCTGTGCTGTCAATGTAGTTCCGGTGTGACCGTCAGGTTGAATCTTTGGTGGCCGCGCACCACCGCCATCTCCAGCCTCCCCGTCGAACTCTCTAGAACCGCGTAGATGTCTCCCGCACTACAAACACAGACATGTATTTCAGGAATTGAGACCGCCATTTTGTAATCTAGATTAAGTATTCATGATAATGACGAAATAAATATTTATCACTTTGGTAGCGCAATAATTGATCGACTGCCATTTAATATGCAGATCCTGATTCAAATCCATGGCCACATGAAGCCGCAGTAAAATTTTTATGGTTATCTTGCGAAGACGTCTGGTTAGCATCCACCTTAATCTATATATAGATGATATCCAGAGATTCATGTACTCATCACGAGATCTTTGCAACTCTTAAAATTTGGTAGAAATATTGCTTCTGCAGTTTAGAGGTCAGCTAAAACTGGATTTTACAAAATACCTTCCCTAAAGGAGGTTGTGGGAGTGTTACAACCAGCAGAGCCGGTGGGGAACAGCTAGAATTAACAAACGAGAGACGGAGTACTTTGCCGTCTATGGCCATGACCCAAAGTCATGTGTGTCCTAATGTTCATGATTGTGTTTATTAGCGGTAAGTCTAGTTCCAGAGACCATGTAGGTATCACGGCTCATATTGCAGCCAAAAAATAGTACTGTGCAAACATTACTGTTACCCTGTAAAAAGGGGCGCTGTAACGAGACTTAACAATTTATGTCTCAAAGCGATGAACACAATATGGAAGTGTATATTCTGATACCACGTTGATATATCCAGATGTGTCGTATCATCAGGTGAACGTCTCGCTCTTATGGGTCGTTTGATTAAAAAGAAACTGTTGTTAAACATAGCCAATTTTAGATTTAAATGGACAGTTATTAGATGTAACGCCAGATAGATTGCTCATGGTCTCTTCATCATCACTCACCTATAGACTGGTTTTCCGTTGATACTCGTCACTATGTCGCCGGGTTGCAAACCGCCGCTGAAAGATAAAATCAATTCATCAGATATGAAGACAGTGATATTCTTCTACAGCAAGATCATATTATATTATGTCATAATTTTTAGATATTATCGTTTGCAGTCCACTGCTGGACTCTGTTTCTCCCAAGAATAGCAATGATTGGTTTCAGTAGCCTCATGAAGATAGTTGTTCTGTATAGCTAGGGAGCGTCCGATGCTACCTTTGCATGGACATCATCTTCACTCCAAGACATGTCTACTCCAACAACTGATGTGACCAGCCCATTGCCACTTCACTTTGTATACTCGGAAGGGAGATAATATATTTATACATACCATAGGTAAACACCATCACGTGAACATCCTATTCATATCTTCATCATGTCAAATAAAAAAGCGTTACTACATGCGTATGGTTATAGTTAACTCACTTGTACGCAGGTGAACCGATGATGACCTTCCAAACTATGATTCCATGTTTGATGTCAGTCGGCATCTGAAAATTATGCACACAGCTATGATCAACCTGTCTTATATATCCTTAGATATTTATGTACTAATGCATACATATTTAGATGTTTATGTATATATATATATATATAATAGGGGGACCGGAAAGTAATGTCGTTTCTGCGCATGCCAATACTTGATTGTCATTTGTCAGCTCATTGTTTTGTTCAGAGGCGTACCAAAGACATTGTGAGGTTATAGTGATTTCTTTACTTATAGACAATTGAATTACAATTTTTTTTTGTAATTTTGGGTAAAATGGCCAGCCAAATAGCAGAAGAGGTACACATCCGGCATTGCATGCTCTTTGAGTTTCGCAAGGGAAATAACGCAACAGTTGCTACCAAAAACATTTGCGATGTTTATCCAAATGCACTGGACATTCGTAAATGCCAAAGGTGGTTTTCCAAGTTCAAATCGGGTAATTTTGATCTTTCCGACTCGTATCGATCAGGAAGACCATCAGCGTTAGACAACGACGTGTTAAGGGCGGAAGTGGAAGCAAATCCGTGTCAGACGATCGAGGAATTGTCAAACAGTCTCAACAAACCTTGGTCGACCATCCAAGAACATTTGAAGCAGATTGGAAAAGTAAGCAGAGCAGGTGTTTGGGTCCCGCATAATCTGTCCGAACAGAATAAGGCTAACCGATCAATCACATGCAACTTATTGCTTCAACGACACAACACAGAAGCGTTTTTTGATCGCTTGATCACAGGAGATGAGAAATGGGTCCTGTATGATAACCCAAAACGCAAAAGGCAGTGGCTCTCTCCAAATGAAATCCCTCGGAGTACTGCTAAGCCAGGTTTACACCCCAAAAAAGCGCTTTTGTGTGTTTGGTGGAGTATTCGCGGCATTGTTCATTTTGAATTACTGAAACCTGGAGAAACTGTTACTGCAGACCTCTACAGCGAACAATTGCAGCGAGTCAATCAATCTTTAATTGAAAAGTGGCCAGCGATTGTCAACCGAAAAGGCGTCATTCTCCAACATGACAATGCAAGACCGCACTGCGCAAGGCGAACTCTAGAAAAAATTAATGAATTGGGGTGGGAGGTGCTGCCTCATCCACCATATTCGCCCGATGTTGCACCATCGGATTTCCACTTATTCCGAGCGCTGCAACACTTTTTAAGTGGCAAAACATTTGCAAATTTGGATGATATCCAAAATGCCATCTCTAGATATTTTGCCGAAAAACCAATTAATTTTTATCGATCAGGGATTGAAAATTTACTCACTAGATGGCAAAAGGTTATTGACAATGATGGGGAATACATCATTGATTAAAAATAAAGACTCGTTAAAAATGTATGTGTTTGTATTTAGCGTAAGAAAACGACATTACTTTCCGGCCCCCCTAATATATATTAAAAGATTCTCTCTATAAAGTCTGGTTACTAGTCTGGAAGATATGTTTGAGCGATAAGACTGTCTATTGCTGGCTTTGTTATGTATCTTTTGTTATTTTTTTTTTGTTATAATGTGGCGTTTAAATAAAGATTATATAAATAAATTGCTATTAAACTATGTTATAAATACAAATAAAGAGTATGTATTATTACAAAGTAATAAGGTAATAAGACAACAGGGAACACCCATGTGTTGCGTAGGAGATCCCCGAGCTCGCTTTTAACACACTGAAGGAAACCATAAAGTAATTTTAAAGTGTAGAAATCAGCTTAACCTTGATTACCCCCAGAATAAGGATATGTTCAAAATATTTCCTCTCCTATACTGGTGAGGCGATTGTTTAGGCCATTTGTTGATAAGTTGTTCTGCATTGAAACATGTTCAAGGTAGAACAACCTACAGGGACATATAATAGGGACATATTTTAGTATGTTTTCTCTCAATGGTTTTATTTTCCACCGAAACACAAACTCAGTTGGAATTAAACCCACTTTTCCCCGAAATCGATAGTCTTATAAACTTGGCTATCCCAAGCAATAAATACATATTTTTTGTTTTTAATGTCGATGTTATTGTCTATTGGCTAAATCATCTGTAAGAATAGTGTGAATACAGATATGACGGCTGATAGACGGATATGGAACTGAAGTAGATACTGTGCCAACCTGTCATAGCTGGGGAAAGGGAAGGGCGAAGAAGAAGTTATTATTTATCGGCTGATGATGATTATGAATGTTGTGTGTATTAATTTTAGGATGTTTATATATTTACCTCTGGATTCCTCATTCTTAGCTCTATGAGTATGTTGGGTGTAAGTGACAGCATTGTGATACCAAGGTACCGCTTGGAGACTGGTGGGGATTTTGATTTACCTAAAAAAAAAAACCAATGGAATCCGACCTGAAGGACAAAATGAAAAAGAAAATAGAAAAACCAGTTATAAATACTCACTCTTTGATAAGAAATCTTTTACATAATCTATAGGAATAGCAAATGAGATGCCTGACATCACTTTCATACTATTTACACCAATTGCTTCTCCATCTAAATTCACTAAAGGTCCGCCGCTGTTACCAAATGTTATAGGAGCATCTGTCTGTATGTACACCATGTCTTTGCCTAGAAATAAAAAAAAAGATTTTTATTCAGCCTGACTTTCACCTGATAATGCTTACCACTACATCCTAGCTGTAACAACATGGTGGTGGTTATGATAATATACACAATAGCACATTGAGAAATACATGACCAGACTTGTTACACCAGTAACTTCACTAGATACAGCAACCATCAAACTGGAACACAGTGATGTTAGCACACTGCTGTTTGCCAGCACAAATAGGCACTGAGGTGGTACCTTCAGTAACATAGATTTACCACCAGTAATTTATTGCAATAAAATGGTTCATATTCTCTAAAGTTTTGATAGTGAACTGTACCAGTTGTTGGGATTTATCTGCCGCTACCGCAGTGTTTAACTATTTCTCTCATAACATGTGGTTACTGGATCATGGTACATAGTAATCTACTGGTTTATAAAAATACTTGTCCCGGGGTGTCTTTATTACATTGAAATCATTGTGGTGTCATGGTCACACTATGTGAATGATATCAACTGATAAACATGTATAATGTCATATGATCTTTGCTATGTCATTCATTATTTGAAAATATGTTTTTTAAAAATTTGTTAAAGAATTGATAGACATATATTCATCCCATATACTTACCTCTCAAACCTAACTCTTCGCTTCCTCTCTGTGTGGAACTTATTACTCCTGCTGTTACTGTGTTACTTAAAGCAAGAGGGCTACCCATAGCTACTACCTAAAATATACAAATCCTGTTGGGATGACAATAATAAATTTTCATTTTAACGATAGCAGTCCTGTTGTATAATAGATGAGATCCATTAAATAAAATTATATTTTGGTAATTATTTACTGTTACCACTTACCACCTTGAGGTTTGAGATGCGAAACTATGACTAAAAAAAAAAAGATATAATCCTCTTAATGTTCCCACAGCTACGACTCTGGGCCTTCTTTCACAGGAGAAGAGTCATGACCATTTATCCATCATGCAGGTCAAGTGTGGTTGGTAGATGTCCATGAAAGCTCTTGTTCTTGGATCATGTTGGTTTCATGACTATGCTTTCATTGACACAAAAGCTCAACCTATGTGGGGATCGAACCCATGCTCTTTGGAGATAGTATAAAAACACTTTATAAACTAAGCTATCAAAACTTAGACACATTCTCTATTATACATTCGCAAACAATCCAAGTAATGTTATGTACTCACCCATTCTCCAGGCCTAATGTCGGCAGAAGACCCCAGCTTCATTGTTGGTAAGTTCTTTACAGGAATGCGAAGAGTTGCCAAATCTGATTTCAAATCGACATCTTCTACAATTCCAAGGTGTGTTGAACCATCCTGATATGATAAAATCAAAGAGTTACATATAAAGTAAAAGATGTCAAAGTTAATTTGAAACTGATTTTTGAGTTATATGCATTTCTGTAGGGATATATCCTTCAAGAGACCTTTATTTTCATTTAATTTTTGAGTTTGCATAAAAAGTAATAAAAAAATATTGTTCAATGTTACTTACAATTAACTTAACTTCAACTATAGCGTTCGGTTTGTTAACGACAACGTGTGCATTAGTTAGGATCAAGCCATCTTCCTTCACAACAAAGCCAGAACCATTAGAGAGAGTAATTGGATTACCGGTGAATAAATCGAGTCTTTTTCCATCTTTTATCTCTATATATACAACAGAGGGCGCCGAAACTGCTACAACGTCTGCTATAAAATTATATTTTTCTCTTCTGCCTTTTAAATTATCACTAACAACGGTCGCAGCTGATAATTTTTCCTTTAAACTCACATAACCTATAACACTAGCAGCAACCGCTAATAGGCCACTAAAAATAAACCCACGCTCGCCTTCTTTACTTCTTTGTTTAAAAATTGCAACGGCGCGATAAGAACATCTATAATTAACATTAATAATGGGCTTTGTAATTAAAAATCTTGCAAAAGTCCGTACCAGTGACATTTTGCATAGGTTTGACGTATACAGTTGTCTTTAATAAATTGACGAATACTAAATGTTGCCATAACTTAGATCCTAAACTTTACAATAGAAAAAATTTGTGCTGGAAATTATATATTCGCGGAACGACAATACACTCAAAATAGACAATGATGCGAAAGTATTATTTAAATTTATTAAAAGTATTTATGACAGATATATTTGAATATAATCTGTCAATCTCGAAATTTTTAAGCGTGTAACAAGCAACCTATAAAATTCATTCATATTCGTACTACATTTGATGAGCGTCAGGGAATAATGTAGGGATCGAAAGGAAAATTAAAGAACTCTGATAACAGTTCATAGCTGTCTATAGCTATCTATATAAAAAGAGATACCTCTTTGGTAGTATTAAAAAACAGAGCTACTTTATTTCTTTTTAACAATTAGCTCTTATCTATTTCTAAAGATAACATCTAGTTTAAAAACTAAATAAAACTACAATTAAAATAGTATATTTATAATAAATTGTTAACAATAAAGAAAATAAAGTATATTGTTATATATTTTAAATTCACTTTACTTTAAGTTCAAATGATTATTCACAAAAAAATACAGTTTAACATACAAAATTTATGAAAAAAAATTAAAAATTATTACTAAAAGTTAAAACTAGAAATGACTGTGATGTAGGCATGATTTATACTTGCTAAAGTCAACAACCTTGATGTTCTAATAATTTATATTTTGATACCGGAACTGGAAACCGGGTATTAAGTTAGTATAATACTTAAAGTATTTTTAAATTTTTTAATTACTCCTAATGATACCAAAAAATAAAATCTTCCTCAAATGCTTTTAACAACGTAATCAATCGTATAAAATTAAAAGTTTCGGAGACTGGAACTCTTGTACGATTATATTTTTTACAAATCTTGCAAAAAATCTGTCCTTTCTTGAGACTTAAAGAATTGTCCGAAGGATCCCTTCAACTCATGGTTTTCTTTCAAAATCGTTGTTCAGTATTATACAATTAACTACTTAGAAGTATTTTACTTGGACACCTGGTGTATATTTTTGGAAACATATAACTAGTTTTAAATCCTTATCGTGTACATACATCTCATGCCTACAATGATTGAATATTGTTAATCACTTGTTTAAATCAAATGTTATTTTCTAAACTAGAATCACTATTCTTGATATTAACCATCCCGTAAATTAAGTGAATGACAATATTCTTGAATGTTGTCGAAATATCGTTATTTAGGAACTATGTAAAAAAAACTAACTTATAACTAAAAATTAAACTAATTTCGTTTGATATTCTCTGATATATTTCCTGTTTAAATACATACGTGCAATATTAGCTTTGGCATAAAATAAATAAAATTAAATCAGATCTAATATCGAAAAATCGTGCGAATTTTGTACGGGTACTTTATTTCAACACAGTAATTTTATAATTTTATTTTATTAATGCAATCATGTAAGTTTTGTTTATGGCTATTACCGTACGAAAAAAAATAAACTTCTGTATATTCGGGGTACTATTCATCGGTAAAGCTTTGTCTTATAAACTCTGTTTTTAAAATTTTAACTCTTAATCTATATAGCTATCTAGATAAACACGAAAAAATATTTTTACTAATATTTTAAAATATATTCAAAAAATATTTACAGTTGTTTTTGTTCAAAAGATCTTAATACTATTGATAAGTATAATACACACTGGTATAGAGGTGTAAATGGAATTAATGCTATTTAACATTGTTATTACACAACTTTTTTTTTATCTTCAATGGGCAATACTAAATCTTATTTTCAGGTAGTGAAGTTTACTCTCTCAGAATGCTCCGGCATTGATATGTTAACAATCGGAACACAAGAATGCTGTTAAGGCAGACTTATTGTATGAGGATGGTAGCTAGACAGGATCCGACACTATACTACCTCCAACCAAACTCCTCAACATGTGACCTACAAAATAGATACCAGGGAACTCTGCAGATAACAAACGCTAATCACTGCTCCACCAAGTAAAACATAACAAAGTAACATAATAATAATAATCACTCAATATGTTTGCTTTTGCTACTGTAAACAGTAGAGTAAAAAAACGAAAAAAATAACAGTTTTTTTAACAAAACAAAAGAATTTATACATTAATTTGTAACATAATAACATTATTTAAATTCATCTGATATTAGACAAAACAAGACAGTCATCCCATAACATCCATTTCCATTGATATACTGAATGGTTTTTCCTGGATAGAAATTTATAGGAGAACAATCCAAACGTTTATAATTTTTATTATTTGGAGCAGACAATGGTTATGTTAATTTCATACTAACTGATATAATTCTGCATCAAATGATATCTGTGTCCAATAGTCGATATTCATCGGTTGAGATGATGGATGATAGAGCCATTGGTTCATGGAAATATTTCAACCACAACAACCGATGACAGGTCTTAACTAGCGCCAAATTGTCACTGATAGGTATAATATTTACCACCAGGTGAACATCCTGCTCGTTTCATCAAGTAATAAAACAATGAAAAGTCATCAGTAAAAGTTCTAAGTTATTTGATGATTAATTATCATCAAGCATTTGACTGTTTCAATACCCGCTTTTCGTTCTCATATCATATATCCAACAATGCTGCCACTCTATCTTGGGGAGGCTTATGCCAACCTGCGGCTACCTGTCAGCTGCTGTTGGTGATGCTGATATAACACCATAATGTCGATAAACAATCGACTGATTAAATTAGACTTTAACATGTAACCTTAGAATTTGAATTGACTTCAAGTAAGAAGGCTTGAGGAATTGCCGAAGCGATCCACTAGCTCCAGTTGCACCAATCGCCGCATCCGCAGCTCTGGAATCCGTTCTCGATCTTAACGTTAGTTATACCGTTAAGCTTGCCGTTCGCTGTTGGTGTTGAAGCGTCTTTCGGTCGATAGGTGTAGAAGACCTCGCAGAACGCTGAGTCGTCCCGTGGCAGTTCGTAGTCAACGTGCTTAGCAGCCAGCCAGGCGGCGCCCATTGCGCTCGACACACGCAAGCGCACCAATTCCAATTCTACGTTGACCTAGAGTATAAGGGTACCGGTAAGTCTAGCAAGAGACAGACTTGGCGAACGTCAGCGCCGATCACGTTCTGGTTTTGCATTTAAATACCTTAGTGACGCAGTAGCTAACTACTTGAGAAAGATCCCTTTAGACAGAGGAGCAGAGGTTCCATTTAGAGGCCATTTCTGTGGCTTGTAGTGCATTGTAGAATTTTTGCAATCGTGCCTGGGTACATAGTAAATCTACTGCCATAACAGCATGGCTGTTTGGCGATCAACGTTTCAAAGCTAAAGCCAAATGAAATTGGATCAAGTATGAACCCCTTATGAATAAAAATATAGTACTTCAAGAAACACTTGACCAAAAGATCCTCTTTAATCAATATACTAACATGGTAGATTGGAAAGGATTAGATAATGAATTCAAAATGACGGTAGGTTGTTACCCGTCTGTCGGCGAGCTGCTTGAGCAGGCCGGGCTTCAGCGCGCCCCAGCTGTGCCACACGGAGCCGACGCACACGACCCTGAGTGCGCGTGACGTCACGCGCGCGCACAGCGCCGCAATGTGCGCGCCGAGCGCCGCGCCCGCCTCCGCGAACAGGTGCGCGCAGAGCGCGTCACCCTGCTGCGACAGCTGTGACAGCTTCGCGGTCAAACCTTGTGTGTCAAAACATGTGTGTGTCAAACTCATTTCAGGGAAGAATGAAAGTAGAAATAGTATGGAGTACTAAGGGGTACCGGCATGAGCGTTTTTTTGTGAAAATAAAACACTAATTATTAATGGGAAAGTAAAAAACATTTCATTCAAAGTATTGGCCATTGTTTTTTACACATTTTGACCACCTTTCTGGCAATTTGTGGATACCACGCCAATAAAATTGTTCGTCTTTTAAAGCAAACCAACCAGACATCCAATTTTCGAGCTCCTCGTAGGAACCAAAGTGCTGCTCAGCCAATGCGTGTCCTATCGATGAAAACAAATGGTAGTCGGAAGGAGCCAAGTCTGGTGAATACGGCGGGTGGGGTAGCAGGTAGCAGCTCCCAGCCAAGTGTTTAGATTGTATCCTGAACCTGTTTTGCTTTGTGTGCAGTTGCCATGGAGCAAAATTACCTTGCCGTGTCTTCTGGCCCATTCTGGTCGTTTCTCGATCAATGCATGGTTCAAATTGATCATTTGTTGTCGGTAGCGATCAGCGATTAGTATTAACGGTTTCACCAGGTAGGAGTTTAGGAGCTCGTGGTACACCACACCACACACCTTTCTGACCCCACCAAACACACAGCATTGTCTTCTTGCCGTATCGATCTGGTTTTGCATTCGATGTTGATGGTTGTCCCGGATTAACCCATGATTTTTTCCGTTTAGGATTCTTAAAATAAATCAATTTTTCATCGCCAGTAACAATCCGATTTTCTTTCGTGTCTTTGAAGCAAAATTTCACAAATGTTTTTTCGGTTTTCCATCTGTCTTTCATTCAATTCATGTGGCACCCATTTTCCACACTTTTGGATCTTTCCCATAGCTTTTAAACGGTCAGAAATTGTTTGTTGTGTTGTTGTGCAACAATTAACATTTCTGCTATTTGCTTTTGATTCAAAATGCCATCTCCATCCAATATCGTTTGCAATTCGTCGTCTTCAAACTTTTTTGGTGGTCTTCCACGTTCTTCATTTCTCACATCAAAATCATTATTTCTGAACCGTTGAGACCATCTTTTGCATGTTGCTTCTGATAGAGTATGATGACTATATGCCTCGACAAGCATTCGACTCGGATGCGACTCTGCAGCACTTTTCTTCAAATGATAACAAAAAATAAATGCTTTCCGCGAATCATCACTTTCTGATGAAAAAATATGATGTTGTCTGTTCAATGACTTGATTTAGACTAAATATGTTTCACAGATGTCATAGCAAACAAACAAAAAAACAATAAAGGCTCGTTCAAAACAAATGTTCCCTATCGAGACATTTGTATTTTGAGGCTCACTTCATACCAGTACACCTATGTATAAGAGAGACAGAAGGGGACGGAAGATAAGAAAATGTATAAAAGAAGAAAGGTAAGGATAGAGAGAAAGAGAAAAGAAAAACAAAAAATGTAATAAGTAAAAGGAATGCAGCCCAGGCCCACAAATGCACGGAGGCATTATCTTTTAATAGGTGATAGATCTATTAGAGTCCGCCTAAGTAAGTACCGCCGCGGTTCATATTTCTGCCGATAAACAGTAGCGTTAAATCATTACCATGTTCCGGCCTGAAGGGCGTTGTATCTAATGGTGGAATGAGAGTAAACATTTAATGTTTTAAATGTTATGTCTGTATCATCTTAACTATAATATTATTGTTCCTAAAGTCTCTTGCACTGGTCCCAGAAAGAAAAATTGGGATTCTCAATTGTCATTCTTCCCCTAATTGGTTACATTATATGATATGACAGTGAAGGGATTACTTTACCACCCTTGCCCTCGTTATCTCTACTAACCATGTAAAATTGTGGGCAGGTCAGCATATTATAAACAAAAAAAACATTAACTTGTATGACTAACTTACCAGCGAAATGCGATTTGTCAAAATGCTTATACGAATGCGGCAACAAATCAGCCCTGGTGTCAGCGTTGAAATGCTCCCGAATGATCTCCCACACCCTGTCGGTTGGGTGGGGAGAGGCACGGAGCCCGTCCACATCATCGAAGACCGTTTTCACAGCTTTATGAGCTATCCAATAAGCTGGAAAAAAAAATGAACAAGTTTCAGTTTCGAGAATATAATATATCATAAGTATCGTATATTTGCCGCACTCTCAAGAAGTATTTGCGGGTTCTGGATATCCCTATGGTTTGTAGAATGTAAGTGTAGCTCAGTAATCTAGCAGGTTTTAATCCGCGAATCGATTTTCTATTGTATTACTCCTAATGTTATAATTTATTAGTGTTTTAGCTAGTTCTAGCACTATTACTGACATTCGGTACAAACATGAGAAAGGGAAAAGGGAAATAATAGAGTATTTTATCATCCGCACTTTAATCCAGCTCAACTCACGGGACCCTTTTTTTTTTTTTTTTATATCGGTGGTGGAAATGCTGTTACCGCATACCCAGTGTCCTTTGCAGGGGGGCGGGGGGGGGGACGCCGGGTTATGTGGGGCTCGGGGCCACTGAGATGTTGTGCGTGACCCCCATACCCACTAAAACCACCACCGCTTGTCCCGCCACACGCATACTGGAGACGCCCGGGTTTCAGCCAAACAACTCTCCGGGCGCCTCCGCGTATAAAACTCCTCCTGGTGGGTGCCCGCGGGGAGCAAAGGCACCCACCTGCCGTCCCGTACCGGCCCCTCGCAGGACCAGCACGTTGGGGCCCCCCGACCCCACAGACGACCGCGCGCGCCCACGACGGAGCGCATGCCCGGCCGCCGCCTTCCCGTGAAGGAATTGGGCGGCGGCAACTCACGGGACCCAAGCCAACCTCGCCTGTTCGTGGTGCACCCTGCTAATCAACAAACAAGGCTCTGGCTTCTACCAACCCGCAATGGATCAGGGTGGGAGAAATGACCTAAGTCCCCCCCATATAAACCCCTACAAACGAAAGTCGCGTTAAGCTGCTGGATACGGGAAACCCAAGTCCGATTGACGAGGTCTCTGGGGAGGTCTGTGTCCAGCACTGAACGTCTATCGACTGATGATGAATTGAAGCTCTACAGTATTTTTATAATCAACTCTTATGATGCTCCCACAAACGGGACTCGGGGTTTTCTCTTATATCCAAAGATTCAAGGACATTTTATTACTCTAATAAGAGCGAGTTTTAGAACATAGTATATCCTTGTGATGTTTGCTTATACGTGAACCTCAAGGAATGGAACCTGCGCCTCTTCACGACGTAGAACATACGAACCTACGTAATGAGATGAGATGAGTACAGCAGCAATGTATCACATTGTAACACTCATTACAATCGTGACTATCACATTTGGTACGGACGCGAAACGTTTAAACAGAAAGTGTTGCCACATTTCAATATTGAAATTGCGGGTAGTTTCAATTATTTAAGTGACAGTTTATGTGATTTACGTGACGGTAAACAAGTGTTGTGTTGCTACAAATTTATTACCCTGTTACCGTTACATTGTTTTACTTATATGTAGTAATATCGATGGAGATATATCACGTTTGGTGATGTTTGTTAAGTATTAAGTTTTATCGGCAAGTTTCTATAATGTATAAAAAATTTATTTAAAAAAAAAGTTAGGTAATCGTTCAGGTTTGAAGAACACCGGAAGCTAACGGAATGTAGCCATTAGTTATTTCTCGACACTACCCTACTCTGGGGGTCTCATCATTTTGTAGGCTCTAGGACCAGGGTAACTGATAGGTCATATGTTAAAGCATGGATTCTTAAAATAAATTAAAGTCTTACCACTACCCTCGTCACCTAGAAGGTAGCCCCAGCCGCCGCAGCCGTGCTGCTTACCATCAGGAGTTCGTAGCAACGCGTTGGATCCAGTACCTGAAACAAAAGGAATCCAATGAACAGTTTATATGTTAAGTATTCTAACTTTACTAATGCTTCGATAAAAACTTTAGTATAACATTAAAATAATAGGATTCATTAATCTAGTATTATGTTATTAGTTCCAGCGCACATCAAACCGGAACAGAGTAATGTTATTAATTTAATTGTTTTAATCTACGCCTGAAAGGAGTTGAGGTGTAGATTAAAAAAATTGCACTGCTATTAGACCTAATTATTAAACATCTATAGACAATTAAATATACATTAAATAATAATTAATGTGGTCTAATTAAATATAAATGAGGGTACTACAATAAATATAATGGTACTTTTTTTTTTATTCAATGACTTACTGGTGGTAGGTCTCTGTTGCTGGAGACCGTCTTCGTACAACCGCATCATTTATTGCAGCCGACAAACAGTATTGTGCAGACATTAATGTGTTCCGGTTTTAAGGGCGCTGTGCCTAGTGAAATCACTTGACATATGTCTCAACGCGACGAATAGTAAGTGATACGCCTGCCCATAACAACGTGGCGCTAGTTAGGGTTCTATACACTGCATCACATAGTGCTTGTTCCATTGAGACATGATGTTTCGTTTTTGCCAATAATTTTGGTGGTGGGAAATAGCGCAAATCCCACCTGATGTGGGAATCTATGGGGTTGGACTATGTCCAGCAGTGGACGTCTGTCGGCTGATTCAACACTTTACACGCCGTAAGGTGTTTCGGACAACAACTTACGGGACCCAAGCCAAGCTCACCTGCTCGTGATGCACCCTCCTGATAAACAAACGAGGAGCTGGGTCCTGCCAACCACCGTTGGGCCAGCGTGGTGGGAAATGGCTCAAATGCCCCCATAAGAATCTCTACATACGACAAGCCGTAGTACCCAGCAGTACCGGAGGCTATGCTGATTATATTGTGGATATCTTTTGGAAGAGGCCTATGTCTAACAGTGGTAGTCTATCAGCTGATGATGATGGTGATGTATTTATGTTTGGTTAAAATAACTAAATAAAGAAATTAGTATAACTGATCGTTAGTCTAACGAAAAACCTGTCCGCCGGTGAGGTCGCCCACCCGGTGGGAGTCGGAAGTGTTTATTATTCAATGTCGCACTGTACATTGATCAACATCGATTTTTTTTTCAAATGGATTCACAGTTAGAGTGATCACTTGTCCGGTACTGAAGACGTTACTTGTGCACTCACTGTAATGAGATAGCGAGTATATACTACGAGGAAATATATACTTAGACCTATGTACTAATAGATATAGATAGACGTATCTATATTTCCTCAAAGGTTGATAAACATACAAACTAGATCTCTAGATTTTTATAAATTGGGGCGTTTTATTTGATGGTAGGTGTAGTAAAAATACAAAGCTACTAAAGAAACGTCAGTGGAGAGTTTATAGTATAGTTATAGTTTATAGTACTTCTTTATTACTGGAGACCGTCTATGTACCACCGCACCCGCTATTTATGACGTCTAAAAGTTCTTTGCAAATATTACTGTGTTCCAGTTATAAGGGCGCTGTAGCTAGTGAAATTACTGGAGTAAAAACAAAAGTAAGCTAAAACATCATATGTCTCAAGGCGACGAGCGTAATGAAGTGTTATATATATCATACTAACTAGCGCCACGTTATTATAGGCGGGCGTATCACTTACCATCAGGTGAACGTCCCGCCCGTCTCATCGCTTCATAGAATAAAAAAAATGGTGGTGAATATACTTTTAACTATAACAAGGAGGCGCAATTAAGAATATTTATACTACACACTGTTGTCACCTTTGAATAAGAGTTTAGCATTTTTTTTTATTCAACACAACGACGATACGAGTGCTACATTTACCTGATGGTAAGTGATACACATGCCCATAACAACGCAGCGCTAGTCAGTATGATATAGCACTACATTGCGCTCATCGCCTTGAAACATGAGATGTTAAGCCTAGTTTTTCCTCTAGTAACTTCACTGGCTACAGCACCCTTCTAACTGGAACACAGTTATGTTTGCATAGTATTTTTTGTCCATAGAAATAGGAGCTGCGGTAGCACCTAGACGGTTTCCGGCAACTGAGCCCTATCACCAGTTAGTAATTTTACTACAAAAAACAATAATTGGTGATATAGGCCTAGCACATAAAAATTGATAGAAATGTATTTAGGTTGTTGCGGGGTTCCTAGCCACAAAAACCCCATTGGTGGTCTCCGTCACTGCAATAGAAAGAGCTCCGGGATCTCCGTAGCTCCTGCACTCTAATTAAAACATCCCGCGAAAGGGCAAAGCCCTCCTTAGCACCCACGCTGTGCTACGGCAAATACTAGACCACCATGGATTTGCCGTCTTCCTAAGGATCGCTTATTGAGCTCTGAGGGCTCCCACCCTCAAGGTTCACGTACCCGAGAACCTTTTTAGTCGCCTCGTGCGACAGGCAGGGAATACCTTATTCCTATTCTCAATAGCCCGAGACTACAGAACGAAGATATAAAGGCTTGTATGAAGCAATGGATTAAGAAACACTGATAATGATGATGTATGTATCAACACTCTAAACTCAGTGTGTATAGTGGTTGAACCTCGTGGTAGCTGAACCTGTGAGTGCATCCGATCTGATGTAATATATACACAAACAATAAGACACATCGCCACAATTAGGTTATCTGCATTATTTCAATTAAAATTCCATTGTTTTCGCGATAGCTCGTGTAAATATACTAGTCGCTTAAATTTCACCGATACAGATTCAGAACGAGGACTCGTTTAATGTGAACGATAACACTTAATGTAACGTGAACAAAATAACAGAAGGCGACGTCATGAGTTACGTAAAAGCGGCGCCGTGTCATCTCACAAATTAATGAAAATGAGGCAAGGGCAATAACCTAAATACAACTAGTGCGCGTAGCGACCATGACTGAATTAACTCATTTTTTTTTATTAAACAAACTAAACAGAGTGACTACTTCACCTAATAATAGGTGATACGTCCACAGCAACATTGCGCTAGTTAAGATGATATACATTAAACTGAGTCGCACTCGTCGCCATGATACATAAGGTGTTAGATCTCGTTACTCCAGTAATCTCACTAGCTACGGCCTTTAAACCGGATCAAAGTAATGTTTTCACAGTAATGGCAGGAAGAGCTGCGGTAGTACCTGCTCATTGGGGCAAAGACAGGTTATACCATGTTCCACCTTCATCGCTCTTCGGCGGACCTATGGGTACGCTTCCGCACACCTTCGCGACATTAACCCCATGTCATGGGGGAAAGACCCTGCTTTCCACCTCTGTAAAGACGCTCTGTCTTCTTCCCAATCTTTTACCGTCATCACCAGAAAAGTGATAATTCTTAAGGTTATTTAAATGGTACGTAACCATGCAGAAGTAGAATTGCTAAGTTTATTTTTAAGTATAGATAAGTAGAGAGATATCGGGTAGGGTCTGCATACTACATACAAACATACGGAATCTCTATTCACGCCTCTGCAAGGAGGTCCTAACTTAAATAAAATAAATAGTGTGAGTAGCTTAAATGATTTTTTTTTTCTAGTAACCTAATAATAGTTGTCAAACAAGTTAGTCGAAGGCAAGTCTATTATGAAATGTCATTCTGTTATTTTCCATAATACTAAAATGATTACATTATATATATATTTATATACACATATAAAACATATGGCTCTGACTCCCACCAACCCGCATTGGGCCAGCGTGGTGGGATACCGCCCAATTCTCCTCAAAAAAAAAAAACTCTATAAACCACAGCCCCTGGTGTTCGGTAATGCGGACAGCTAAGGATCGATCGATGTGGGATCTTTGAGGTAGGCTTATGTCCAGCTGTGGAAGTCCATCGACTGATGATGATAATCACACTATATAATAATAATAATAGTCATTTATTTGTCTAAGAAAAGAAATTAACTCTATGTATAATAGATTAAACATAACAAAACTAAATAAACCATTAGACAAAAAGGTCCAGGACTCAGTACATTGGCACCTGGTACCAAGTCCTGGTATTCTGCCCTGGCCTGACATTATTGGCGCTAGTGAACACTTAATTAATATATATTTTTGATAGAAAATGTATGTACGATGAACTAATATTCAACTTGTTAAATGAAACCCTCAGGCCGTGGATCCGGGTCCACGAGCCCAGTGTCAGATGAGCTGTATGAGCCGCTGTGGCTTGCAGCCCTGTCTACATCAAGAATAAAGTTAAATGAAAACGAATCTGTGCTCGTTTAGAATACTCCGTCTCTCATGTATTGACTGATGGATGCTGTAATTATTGATTTATTATATCAGCCAGGTAATTAGCGGTAACTGCTTAATATTCTCGGGAATCGAACCAGTGACCTCTGTGTCTCAAGCGACTAACCACTAGGAGATGAAGTCACATTAATAAAGGTTTGATTGTTTGAAAACAGATATCAAGTATATTTGCCTCAATTACTCTATAAGCGTATTCTGATGATATTCGGCGCCGTTAACTTTAACGGCTTCGTCTAACTGATAATTAAACTCTCTATACAATATTGGTCAAGGGAAGCATTGGTTACTTAAAGAAAACGTTGGTTCATAGTGAATATGTCCGCCGCCATAAAGAAGTGTCCATATATTATTTCCGGCGCCGCATGAATGGTGTTGTAACTCGCGAAATTACTATGGTAACGGGACTAAATAAATGTCCAGATGTATAGAGTACAAATTGTAGTACATATTTTGTTTAATAACAAATCCACACAAATCACAAAAATATAAGATTTCGTGTATGTTCATGACAAGTACTGTATGGTCTTGTTTTTTTTGTCTGTTAGAAATAAAAAAAATATATCTTAGGGAATGCGGAGTTAAGTGTTTTTGTTATTGTAACAAAACGTACCACGAGATAGGAGCATGCTTTAAAATTGGGTCGCCTGATAAACTCTTGAACTAACCCTTGACTCGCATGACTATCTGACACTGCGACATTCAAGAATTCGTGGACCAAGGTTAGAAGCTTTTGTATAGTAACATTTATTTATAGGAGATCGTCTAGGTTTTTATCCCAACTCTTATACCTCCAAACCTACTGTGCTACATTACCGTATTCCGGTTTGAAAGATGCTGTAGCTAGTGAAATTATTGGATTAACAAGTGCTCTTAATCACATAACGGTGAGCACAATGTGGTGCAGCGTAAACAATCTTAACAGATCGATATTTTCGGAAGACGTATCACTTGTTGCTGAGAAAGAATCTGAACCAGATCTTCTGTTGCTTCTAGTGCAGAAAGGTAGTCATCCTATTTCTCATTACCCTTGGGTCCCAAGAAAGTATACATTGTGAGATGTAGATGAGGTTTAGTGAGAATAATTACTCCGTGCTATCTTGGTAATTTAAGGACAATTCTGAATAGATAATATCTATGACGATGACCATAAACGTCCGACTCACTGTTCCCCCTACTGGAACTCAGTGCCTTGTTCTAAAAGGAGGGAGTCGGTGATAATCAAAACAAACATAAATAAAAACCAACTTACCAGCAATCAAGACCATTCCTCCATTAGGTGCCCCCGTGAAGAGCGAGCCAGCGGTGTCTGATGCAACGTAGACAGTTCGAGAACTGTACCCGTCCTTCTCCAGCACGCGGGCCGCCAATTCAGCGTTGCTGCTCTCCTGTTCGCACCCAGACAGCGTCAGACCCTGGGAAGAATAGCCAATTGGATCTAATGGGGGTCAATTTGTTACGGTTGAGCTTTGTTACGCTGAATTGGATGCTTATTTAGATAAAATGGTGCAGTATAGATGCCGATAACAATACAGCGGATTTCACACTCGCATCTCAGCTTTTATATTCAAAGACCTGAAGCTGATAGGAATGCATTTTAAAACATAGACCATATACACAGATTACTCCTCTTTGCTAATAAACTTAAAAACATAGGACAAAGTTGAAATTTATCAAGGATCTGATTTCAATTAAAATCTGAAGCCAATAGATAATACATAGTTACATGCATAGGCAGAAGTAGTATAACCTTTACATTCGTATATAAAAAAAGAAGATTCATACCATAATTCAAGAGCTGAAAGTATGCACTCTCGGCAAGAACTTAGCGTTAGTTAACCTTAAGAACTTTCATCAGGAATGACTAAACATTAACAATAGATTGTAGATAATACGGTACACTTAGAATCCAGGAAGAGGATCTATCACTAATTTATAATAACTTCAACTTCTTCCGCGACCCAGCAGTGTACCACCTGCTTTGATATACAGACTCTCCCACTATCATTCTGAAGTTACGTTCTATGGAATTGGTGGACGGTGGAAGGGTTTCTTCGAACCTAAAGTCTAATATACCCTGCCCATTGTCATTTATTTCGGCAATCGTTTGCTCTGCATCGGTTATTTCTAGATGAGGTTTAAATTTTTGTAGTCTATTATAGATTGTTTAATGCTAATAATAGAGTAGCTCGCTGGCCTAATGGTTAGGGCGTGCGGCTTTCATTCCGAAGGTCGCGGTTCGAATCTCAGCATGTACCGATGACTTAATATTTAAGTTATGTACATTTGTGAACTTTAGTTACAACAGCGAGATACAAACGGTGAAGGAAAACACCGCGAGGAAACCCCGCACACTGAAATCATCTTTGTGTGCGTGTGTTTGTGGTGGCCCCCATAAAGTGGCAACAGGCTCGCCTCCTGTTACATGGGACCTAATCTGACCACATCTGGCGAAAAATGGGTGTTTATTCACCTTTGCCTACCCCCACTGGCAAAACGACGTAATTATATATAAAAAATAAAAATTTATACACCAAGGACGTACCAATGAGTCCAGAGGTGCATTGACAGGTATCCCGGCGTCGTTTTTAGCTGTATGCACCATCTCTATAATCCGATCTGCGCACTTGTCGATCCCGAGGGCCCAGTGGTTCGTACCGGGGCCCTTCGCCTGTCCCAGCACATTGCCCGTCTGGTCGCAAATTACAAGGTTGGAATGTGTTGCACCCCTGACAAAAAAAAATTAAGTTAGCCCAAAACACAGGTTCAGGTCATCAAAGGAGAAGAGGATTACGTTTTTCTAAATAGCTTTGAATGACTGAAAAAGCTAGAATCTGAAAGGGTTTACTGGTGGGAGGTCTCTCTTGTCGGAGATTGTCGAGGTACCACCGCAGATCTTATTATTGCCATCATAAATCAGTGTGTAAAGATTAATCTGTTAAAGTTTGAAGAGCTTTGGAGCTAATGAAAATACAGGAGTCATGAGGCTTAAAATCCTAAGTCTCAAGACAACAAGCACATTATGGTGAAGCGTAAATCATCCTAACTATCGTCACGCTATCGGCAGGCGCATCACTTATCATCAAATAAACATCTCACTCGTGTCGTTCCTTTATGGAATAATTTACCTCTTCTCAGTTTTATGGTACTCTGGAAAATCTCTGAAATTATAGTGACGTTAATTTTAGATTTAAATATCAGTTAATTTTCTCACCGACTCTATATGAGAACTAATCTTTTACCTTTCAAAGGTCTAATAAACTTCTTGGTACTTAAGATAGAATCTGCCAACCCATAAAATCGGTAACTAGATGGAAGAGCCTCACCACTAATAACGAATACAAAAATGAAGTATTTACACTATAAATTACGCGTAATGTATTATCAAGAGTCTAGATAAATTATCTGTATGAAAATAACGTACGTACACAAATAGTTTCAGAAACTCTATAACGATGTTTTACTGCCGAAAATTCATCAGACGATAAGCGGCCATTCATAGATAACGGGCTCGAATCGAGTAATAGAATCGATAACGGACATAAGTGATAAGGTAATACATCAGCTGGTCAACGTGAACTTGACCATTTATAAACAACACGTTGACATTAGACAAATGATGCTTATCACTTAGTTCAGAAATTTTACTAATTTTTTATTCATGTCGAGCGATACTTTCACCTGATGGTAATTTCCTACCCATAACATCGCGGCGCTAGTTAGGATGATATTAACAGCTCCACGTTGTGTTGATCACCTTGAGGTATAAGACGTGAATCCTCGTTACCCCAGTAATGTCGCTAGCTACAGCGCACTCCCAACTTCAAACCGGAACAATTCTTTACTACAACTGTTTGCCGGTAGGAATACTGGTGATAGATCTTTCTTGATTCTAATGATGTAAACGCTTGAAAGCCATAGGGGCTCTTACAGCTCATCTGATACTGGGTTCGTGGACCCGGATCCACGGTCTGTTTTTTAAAAGTGTACTACGTGGAATGCAACTATCCGACAGTAAAGTTTCACTTTGTGTCTGGATTTTTGGTTGCTGACGAGTCTACTCGGTCGTCGAAGATGGATTTAGGTCCGTACTCCGACCACCTTCGCTTGCAACGGAAACTCTGAGTAGGTCTCTGTTAATGGAGACCATCCAGGTAGGTCTGTCAAACAGTAATGTGGAAACAATATTTGTCCCGGCTTGAAGCGCGTTGTAACAGGGTAACGAGGCTTAACATCTTATGTCTGAAGGTGATCACTAGGTGGTACAGTATATATAGGGTTGTCAAATATCTCCCTTCCGCTTTTTTGCTCTTTATTCAATGCTTTATAAAAAGTGTTACAGTGATCGGATTTAGTTCAAATATGCGCCGTTTTGTTCGATAATCTGTTTCCATCTAGACGGCAACTTCATAATACCTCCCTCGTAGAAGCCCCCCTCCTTATTTGCGAAGAACTCGGACAGCCACTTTTCACAAGGCTCTTTTGAGTTCAACTTTACACCACCAAGGGCGTTCACCATGGACAGGAACAGGTGGTAATCACTTGGCGCTATGTCCGGGCTATATGGTGGATGCGATAAAACCTCCCATCCGAGCTCCCGTAGCTTCTGACGAGTCATCAACGAAGTGTGTGGTCTGGCGTTGTCCTGGTGGAACACTACATCCTTCCTGTTGGCCAATTCTGGACGCTTCTGGTAGATCGCCTGCTTCAAGCGGTCCAGTTGTTCGCAGTAGATGGTGGAATTAAGCATCTGGCCATATGGGAGCAGCTCATAGTGGATGATTCCCTTCCAATCCCACCAAACACACAGCAAAACCTTCCTGGCCGTCAATCCCGGCTTGGCCACTATTTGGGACGATTCACCGGCCTTCGACCACGACCGTTTTCGCTTGATATTGTCGTATGTGATCCATTTTTCGTCGCCAGTCACCATCCGCTTCAAGAATGGGTCGAGTTCGTTCCGTTTCAGCAGCATATCGCAGGCGTTGATTCGGTCCAGAAGGTTTTTTTGCGTCAATTCATGCGGCACCCAAACATCAAGCTTTTTTTTGTATCCAGCCTTCTGCAGATGGTTTAAAATGGTTTGGTGACTAACTCCCATCTCCTGGGCGATGTCACGAGATGCCACATGCCGGTCTAACTCGCGCGACGTTCAGTTAAAAGGCGCTCTTGTCTCACCATGTCTCTTAATAATAAAAAATATCTGCGGTGGTACCTAAACAATCACTGTCGATAGAGCTATTATCAGTGTGCCTAGTACTTCCCCATCTACTAGTCAATCTAAGCAATGAGATATTGTGTTTGGTGGTTACTAGACAGTAATACGATGGAGCTTTTCTAAGTTTGTGGACAATTACCTGTTGAGTCACAGTTAGTATAAATACTAGCTTTCCACTTAAAAATTATTAATCTTTGAACTGTTCGATGAAGCAAAATATTCAGGAGTAAAAAGTGCAATATGGGGAAAATCTAATAGTGTCGTCATTACTTCCTTATCAAGCAAGGACAGTCAGTTCAAACCATGCTGAATGTGATGTCTTCGGTTTAATCGGACTCTTGTTGAGGAAAAACCATGGTTTACGAGTGGAACAGCTCATTTAAACATGGCAAGGAATCATTATAAAGCGACCCACGGTTGGTTAAAGCCGTCGAGGTGACAACGCCAGAAATTATCCAAAAAGTTGAAAATTTTGTACTCGTAACATCATCATTATCATTATCAATCGACAGACGTCCACTTCTGGTGATAAGCCTTCCCTAAAGATCTCCGCATCGATCGGTCCCGCGTTGCTCGCATCCAGTGGGTTCCTGCGCTTTTCACCAGATCATCGGTCCACCTCGTGTGCCCACTCTTAACATACAATAATTAAAAGTGATAATCAGCGAAAAGATCAGGTGTTTCAAAATGTCAACCGACGTGAACATTTGACGGAAGGGCGTACGTAATCGTAATGCGGGTTTAACTTAACGGGAAATAACCTTAAAGTATGTCAAGACTCAAATGTATAGGGCTATTGATAAGCTGATAGCGAATTAAGCCGGTGTTTGTGTTTACTGTCGTTTAATACTATTACTGCACGACAGTATGTTTCCTACTGAAGCTGTCTTCTAGTGACAAGGTCCGGCTTTGTGAACACAATCTCAATAGATTGATTAATCAATGGACAGTGCATTGAAACAGACTCCCAAAGAGGAAGCTGTGCATAGATTGCATCATTCGCATAAAGACTAGTGCTATCAGCAAGTCTATATAGATCGGATCTATATAGATCATAGATTGACACCGGATCTATAAAGATTGACAACTGCCAACGTGATGTTAGTTAGAATGGTATACACAACACCACATTATGCTCGTCTCAATACATAAGGTGTTAAGTCGCGTTATCCCAGTAATTTTATTAGCTACAACGTCTTGCAAACCCGAACACAGAACAGTCTGGCGGCAGAGATAAATTAGAAGGTGTTTACATAGACGTTCACCAGCAACAGTACGTACCACTAAACCTTCCCCGTTGGTCATTATCAATGAGCTGCATGAGCTTCGATAGCTCTGTACGAGAGAAAGCTTCGAAACTCAAATATTCCCAATGTTGGAGAACATTAAAAGCGTTATTTAATTTTTGACATTATATACAATAGTTAGGGGTGTAAGGGGTCCCGCATATCAACTCACGGGATCCAAGCCAACCTCACCAGCTCGTGATGCAGTCTGCTAATCAACAAACGAGGCTCTGGCTCCCACCTACCCGCAACGGAAAAGCGTGGTGAGTAATGGCCAATAGCTCTCCATTGAATCCCAACCTGATTGATGTGGGAATTCTATAGGAGGTCTATGTCCAGCAGTGGACGTCTAACGGCTGATGATGATGCAATAGTGACTATCTTCGAAACCACTTGCTTTAATAATTTGAACAATGCAGTAAGTCCACGTGGAACGAATACTAATGTTTACTGTAGGGTCAAAGCTCTCGATGACGATCAAGTAAAATACTTTCTAGTTTTTTTTTAAAACATTCAGTAAATTTACTCGGGTATAGTTATAAATATACAAATTTTACGTGCGAATGAGATTGATGTGTAAGTTTCTTAACAAGGTTCTTGTAGTTATGAGCAGGAGTTTCCTTTACCACCAGGTGGACGAGCTTACTATCTCCAAGCTACATATAAACAAAGGATTTATAACTTAGGTGTGTATATATATATATGTGTTAGTGGTGGGTCTGTTTAGGTAGGTACCACCGCTCCTCCTATTGCTCCCGACAAAGAGTAGTATGCAAACATTGATGTATTTCGGTTTGAAGGGCGCTGTAGCTAGATAAATTACGCGGGTATCGAGCCTTAACATCATTTCTTCGGAGGCGAAACACAACGTAGTTCTGTGTATATCACTTGACACCATGTTGTTATGGACAGACGCAACATTTACCACCAGCTGTTCCACTTGCTCGTTTTATCGCTACATCGAATAAAAATATATAGTTTATTAATAAAAATTCGTTATTTTCTAGTATGGGTCCTGGTAAAATGTTTTTTTTTTTTTTCAAAGAAGCGATGAGACTAGCAGGACTGCACCATATTTTGCTCTAGACATAGGATGTTAAGTCTCATTAGAACTATAATTTCATTAGCTACAACTCCCTTCAATCCGGAACATACTACTGTTTGCGGCTGCAATAAACGCTGCGGTGGTACCTGGACGGTCTCCGGCAACAGTGACTTACCAGCAGCAAATTCCATTAATAAGTATATTTAGAATACACTAAATGCATAGTTTATTTATATCTAAGGCAAATAGAGCTTTAGGTGATGACCTAGCTCTTTAAACCTATCTAAATAATAATCCCTCAACTCATAAAAAACTACACAACTATGCTGAGACATAATTGGTAGTTTATTTTTAACTACAGATAAGCAGAGATTTTTCACATGCGCGCGCACGCATGCGCACGCGGCGCCGTGTAATCGGCCCCACGGATTGTTGTTGGATATACTTCATCATGATATCTATTGTAATTCTGCCGCCATATCATTTTACTGGTGGTAGCTCTCAAGGCGACGAGCAGATTGGTAAGGCGGGCGTACCATTTACCATCAGGTCAACGTCGGGTCGCTTAATTGAAATTAAATAAAAATATATATAATTAGTAGAAATAGAATTAAAAAAAAATGTTTGCGGGTCCACGTCCCGTTGCTAGTTATTCGAAAGTATATGAATGTGAAAGCACAGTGGAACACTAACATTGCAACTCTAACGTAAAACGAAAGGTCTCGTCTATAGTTCATTGACCTTACTACAAACGATAAATACTACAAATAGATAATTTTTTACCTCCTAATTACATTAATTGGGTGTTATAAAAAAAAACTGCGTATTAAGTCGTAATCATTGACATTAAAGTAGAGGTCGCACAAATAAAGTGATACTTGCTATGTTTGTCACACGGAATTGCTTATTAGAATATAAAAGATAAAGTATGACCTTTTTTTATTCACCGAAACGACGGTATGATAAAGATGTTTAACTGATGGTGATACATCCGGTCAGAACGTGACGTTAGTTAAGATGATGGACGAAGGTTAGTTAGCCTCGAGGGTGGGGGCCCTTGACGCTCAACAAGCGAAACTACGTAAAGCAGTTTATGGTTCAGCGATGGTGCCTAGGAGGGTCAGGCTCCTTCTCAGAGACATGTAACATACAGTGTAGAGGCACCGGTGCGGTCTGTAAGAGATCCCGGAGCCCCTCCGAATACACTGATGCAGAGCACCGGGGGGGTTTTAGTGAGTAATAATCTCACTTAACCCTGTTTCTCCCCCATAAATAGAGAATCATTCGACGATTTCCCTCCCGAAACAAAAGAAAACGTTTCTGTCGCTGGAGACCGTGCAGATACCACCGCAGCGCCTATTGCTGCCGACGAATAATGCCGTGCAAATATTACCGAGTTCCTGTTTGAAGGGCGCTGTAGCTAGTGTAATTACTAAACAGACCTAACATCTTGTCTCCAGTTGTTATGGGCAGTTGTATCGCTAACCATCAGGTGAACGTCCCGCCAAAGTATAAAAAAAATGTTATATCTCGTTATCCCAGTATTTTCGCTAGCTACAGCGTCCTTCAAATCGGAACACAATAATGATTGCACAGTACTGTCTGTCGGCGCGGAAGTACCGCACACACCACATCAAGGACTCTCATATTTGGTGACGGATTACTTTTGAATCCGGCACAGTGGTTTCTGTCAAGGGGATTGGAAGGCGTACAGCATCCACCTTGGATGCCCTTGTCTCTGCGTTCACATTGAGAGATGGGTTTTAATTTCTAGACTGTGCAGCTTCTTTCTACAGCATTACCTCTCCACAGAACTGCACCCCGGCGTCCCACGACCTCTCACTACTGACCATGGCTTTGATAAAGCCAAGGATATGTCCGACGCCTACCATTACGCCTGCCTTTACTCTACCACTCCTGTAAGACATTACCATCCCAATTGCCATAAGTTAAATAATTAATGGATCCCATTCAAGTTTAAAAAATATTTCATAATTGGATATCTAATAAAAAATAATGGAAATTTACTGTGATGTTAATGTGTATCGAAGATCGTTCTTATCAATACGCGGTATAACTTAATGAATTGATAATGTTTTACAAATATATAACAAAAAGAAAAACAATGGTTAATTAGCCTAAGATCATTAACTTCTTGAAAAAACTCATTAATTTTTATACTACTGAAATGAAACAAACGTGCGTGTATGATTTTCTTCATTCATTCATTATTCATAGTAAAGCCCTTTCGTCTATTGTTAATTTTTAATTTAGTTTTAAAGTATAATTTAATCATAATTATCACCAAGCAGATAATAAATAACATAAACATAAACTCTAGAAATATATAACAATGATATATATTTATGAAGTTATTGGCGCTAATTAGGATGTTATACACTGCAATAGTGCCCGTCGCTTTGAGACATGAGACCTAATAGTTGGGGAAATCAATCATTAAAACAACAGTGCTTCAGTTAATCAATTTGTTCATGTTTAAAGACAAACGGACATGAAACCTGTCATTAATATATTAAAAGTAAATGTTAAAAGAATTCAAGGTCTTCAACCAATGCAAATTCCTGGCATTCCTATAAACAATAAATGTTAATTTCCATCTTAGTACAATCGATATAGAGTGCATTTTAATATGGGACTGCACCGGTCGGTGTGTCGACACACCTCACTATTACATCCTCTGATTGGCCAGTCCAAACAATATGGAACATTTACGGACTACGTAAAGCTTGTTTATATTTATGTTAAACGGAATTATTTAATTTTCCGTATAAATACAACTAATAATATAACAATAAAATTAGGTTCGTTTGTTGACCTTTCCGTTAGTTTTAGACACGATTAAAGCAAGCGTTTTCACTTTCAACAATAGCACGACGGGATATATACGTGTAATAGATATTAGTGCGGGATCACTTACCCTTCTACGCCGCCAAAATATTTGTTAGCGTTCATTTTCAGTTTTGTTTACAAACGGAAGAGCGTGGGCGGCTAGCTCTGTAATAAAATAATAAAAACACAAGACGTCAGCGTTATTGATAAGATAATAAGTAAACGCAAGTAACATTCATACGCCACGAATGCAACCGCTTGACTGATTTGTGAAAACACGCTCCGTCTGACATATTGTATTGTGACAGTGACAGTCAAATGGCTTTCTACAAGCGCCAAGTGCGAGCTGTTTTAGCGCGAATAGCTGTATAACGTTATCGCCGTTATAACGTAATGAGCTATATATTATTTTATACTTTACTGACAGCATTGCATTTAATTTATTTAATGCGAGGTCTCCGGTAAATGACAATGCACGCAACAATATCAGCACTATATAACAGAGCGATTTAAAGTATTATAAAGATCCAGAGAGATCCGGTTGACATAATAGGCTACTGCCTCGATTTTTGGTATTACGAAGATCCAGTTGATGTATACTCTGCAATGGCTGAAGACCGAATGCAATGTACACGTTTTTTTTATTAAGTTTGCGCTGCTAGTTATTTTAACAACTATTGTAGCTTCATGAAACTTAGAACTGGCATATCTGGTATCCGCAAAGTAAAATAAAAAGAAAATAATCTAAACAAAAAATAACACAAAACACTAAAACTGAAACAGCAATGTACACAAAGATATACGATCCTTATAAGGATTTGCGCTGTGATAAACGATAGCGTGATGATGGTGGCGCCATCTGTTGAGTTGATTGAAATCTTCTTGTTACAAAGTTAAATTTTGTAAACGTAATTAACATTTTTTTTAGTTATTAAGAAAGAAAATATCCTTTTTTATAGAACCGAACAACATATTAAGTAAAAGTGATACAGGCTATAATAACGTGGCGTTCATTGGAATGATATATATTGACCCAGTTTTAACTCTCCGTCTTGAGGCAATATTTTATGTATTTTAATGACTGAAGTAAGATATAAATTTAAAGACAATTATAATACATTACCAGAATAAATACTCTTATTTTGTTTTTTAAAAAGAAAATGTCTTCTTGTTATTTTCTATCTAAATTTGTGCGCTGTAGAGTAATGTCAGTTTTTTCAAACAATTCTTTCAATGGATGGTATATGGGTTGTGTTTAATTAATCTGCTGATTATCGATGGTGATCAATTGTACCTTTAATATTATATCAATAAGTTTGTAAGAAAAATAATATGAATTATTTTCATGTTTACAATAGTAATGAAAAATGTCTATTACTATTTTATTAATTATATAATGATGATGCTAATATTGAAGATCATACAAGAACCCTATGTCCAGCACTGGACGTCCATCGGTTGAAATGATGATAATGTTGCTAATATTTCGTCCTGAGAAATTGCTATTATTTTACATACATACATACATATATATTATATCACGCCTCGTTCCCAGTGGGGTAGGCAGAGACCACCTCTCTCCACCTGCTACGATCCTGGCACACCTCTCTCGCTTCCTCAACTTTCATAAGCGTCTTCATGCACGCTATTATTTTGAGTAAGGATAATATATAAAATACACAAGGATAACATTTATATGGATACTATCTGTTTTTAATTGAACAATATGTTAAAAATTTTGATATATTATTTCATCGTTATCAATTCCAGTTATATTTTCTATTTGTATCTTCTCAATCTAATTTTGTTTATAAATCTGACCTAACCAGTGTTTGAGAAGAGTAAAACTTCACCATCATCACCTTCATCATCCATAAATCTTACATAATGTCTCCGTCAAAATGCAGTGCTGTTTTTCGAATCTACATCTTGTCCCTGGATCCATAACAAGACCTTACCAATATTATCTCATCGTTTTTAATTCGGGGGTTTATACTCTAAGAATACTATTATATATACAATGAATACACAAACATTTAACATTTCGTATATTATATTATACACATTCTTTGTTTATCATTAAATTAATATAGGACATTTGTCTAACTTACATATTAACACCGAACACACAGCAAGAGTATGAGGAACGTCGAGAAATTGTATCACGTCTAACTAACACTTAACGGAGAATTCAATTATCGAAGTGATCTGAACTTTAAATCAGTTCTAGCTTATTAATCACAAGATTGACTTTAGTAGTAAAAGCATATAAATAAAACCCCGTTTACACGACTCCTATTACTTAGAAGAGAAAATACTGCTTCATAGTAATAACAGTTACGTACAATGAGGACAACACATGTACAAAATATGAACTAGTGACTTTTTTTACATTATTATATATTACGTGTATCTATATTACTATAATATACAATAATAAGTAATAATACGTGTTTACGATATAAGTTAAAAATCCGAGACCACATTTACTTATAATTTTCAGACCTTATGTTATAATTAAGTAGCCACTACTTAACTATTTCCTAACACGTAATAACGAATTTATAAAAGCTCTTATATACTTAAACATTGTCAAGTTTAAACAGTACCAAAATTCATCATCCTCAAGAAGATTTAGTTTGAAAATAACTTTTTCTGAATATCCATTTTTCAGTAGATTTTTATAACGTTAAGTAATATATTATAACTTTAACTGGCTAGTTAATTCATAGTTAAAACAGAACATCACTTATTTTAATAGTTTGATTAGACTAGAGCTCTTTGGATTTATTTATATCATATCTTTTGGTTTTAGCATTATTTCTACTTTATTAATAACTTAATTATAACTAGAGAAATAAACTATAAGGATAATTAAAAAAAAACTGTGGTAACAACATTAACATCCTTACGAACTAAGATTCATTTAAAGCTAATAATCGAAAACAGTCTTTTGAAATTATAATAGTTATTGAATATGTTATTAACAATTATTGCATACGTAGAGAATATTTCGCAATCAACGAATACAGAAAACGTAACAAATAATAAAAAAAAGTCTAAAATATTTGCCCATTGCTGGGATACGAGACCTGCTCTCACAAGGAGATACTTGGCTATTTATACAGCACGAGGATCGAGAGCAGTTTGGTGGATGACATGTAGTTGTTGTTCTTAGAACATGGTAACTCTGTCTCCGGAGACCGTTAAGCCTGATTTCCGTCAGTCCAGGGAAAGGTTGAGGGTATTATGCCACGAGTTAGAACGCCTATGAGTTGACCAGATAAAGGCGGCAGTAAAAGGCTCATCATCATCACCACTATATCAATACGCTAGGAAGACAGCCATCAGAGAAGAATGGCGATTTTGTTAAGCTTGCTACTAACACCTGATGTGATGACCACGACTACTCTGTCAAGTGTGATTCCGACGAAGAAGATTACAGTAATCCGGTTTAAAGAGGGCTGTAGCTGACATTTAACATGTTATACACTATAGTGACTTGTACAAAGTGGTGCTGTGTGTATTATTCTATTATATCTAGAGCCACCTTATGGCTAAAAGCATCTCACACCGTCAGGTGAACGTCTCTTCGATTAAAGATAAAAAAATCTCATGCTGCATGGATTGAACCCGTGCCTATATCAATCGTATAACGTCTACAACTACATATACACACTGAACCATCATCGTTTTATATACAGCATCTCAATATCAATTACTATGACTGATGTTTCTTAGGTTATTAAACATCTTTTGTTGGAGATCAGATAAGCTTGATAAATGGCGTAGAATAGAATTTACATGAAAATATCTTATTCTTCTTAATAGTAATATTTATACTAACGCTTATATAATTATATATATCAAATTATTTACTATACTATACTCTTCATACATTTATCGAATGAAACCGTTTATAACGATGAACGTTAATTACACTTCATAAATTTATATAGCAATAGACATTAAAGGCAGTAATTTTTACAATGCTTTTTATCATCATCATCAGCTGACAGACGTTCATCAGCAGCTTCCCGCAAACTTCACCAGATCGTTGGACCTCCTAGTGGTCGGGTTGAAGCACCGCGTCTTCCGGTACACGGTAGCCTTTCGAGGACCTTGATGTCCCATCAGCTGTCAGTCCTTCGAGCGATGTGTCAATGCTTTGATACAATAATAATTGATTTGACTTTTACAGACTTGTACTTTGTTATCTTCTTAAAGACAAGAAAAAACATTTGTTTTTTATATATTTAAATTACTTATCGACATTGTGGTTTAGTGTAGTTATTAATAATTAGATAAGTGACAATTTTATAGAGGTGTGAAGGGATGCTGATCCAGTCACAGAGCAGCACTAACTCTAAGCAAGAAGAAATTAAGGCTCAGAGGCCGTAAGCGTTGTTATTGCGAAAATTGCTTTTAAATTAAGTCTTACTCAATTTTTCGAAAACTATCCATAGCTATATTTCTTCTTAAATTGCCATTCCAACTAGTGAAGGTTGGCGATCAGCGTGGTACAGTCCTTACTGTACTCTGGTGTCTGGGTCTCATAAGATCTGTCCGGACCAACAGTAAACCTTACCTGCCCGCTGTGCCCCTGGATAAAAGATGAGACTCTGGCGACTGGGCATTAGCTGTATGACCCTATAACCGGCCAGGCAACTGGCTGATTGAGACTTCAGCAGTTTATAGGTATAAGTAAAACGGGACACCACTGCACTATATCTCTAGTATTCAGTATGGAAAAGTCCGATAATAGATATATTTAAAGTTGCTAATTACGCAAAAAAAAAGTGAAAACGCAACCAAAAAAGGGCAATGATAGAGAACCAGGAATATGATATCGAAAACTGGTAAATACGAAAGAAAAAGAAAGGAGGATGAGAATGTATAGAAATAAAACAAAATAAGGAATGATAAGTGAAAAGGACACATACATAGGCCTCATCCCAACAAAATTAGGGGATACTTTTATAAAAAAAAAAAAATTCTGCCCCTACATAATTCTTTTATAACTTTACAAAACAAAGACAAGTGTAACAAGAAAGGTTTTTTTTATTTGTGTTTTTTTGCTGCGCTGACAAAACCTATTTTGTTGATTACGCCCTTTCAGTCAAAAAGTATCTGTATGTCTGGAAATTTGTCCACAAATATATAGTATATATGATGCGCGATATATTATGCATATTAAATCTTATAATTAAACTTATTATCTTATATATACAACAAATTGAACATATACAAGTCTAACATTCACAGGAAAATAGGGTTGATTTGTTAAAGACAAAGGGTAGTTCTGGCGTTGTGGGTGAACTGTGGTGTGTGCTAGACGCAAGCGACGGTCGATTGGAACTGAGCGTTCTGCCGTCGCAGGGCTTGCCGTCACCTGCAATGGGTTACCACATCAGCTTTAATTAAAATAATGGTGACCATAGGTAATGATAGAAACATATCCAACCTGAATCCTTAAAGTAAAAAAGTCATGTTTGCACTAACCAGTTAATAGTTATTGTAAAGTCGGTTATCAGATCTGCACAGTAGTGTCAGGCGATTAAAATAGAACTAAGGTAAGTCCTGTATTTTGTAGAAGCCTGAAAGGGTTTGCATTGAAGGTGGTGGCCCTCAGGGCCCATTAAGACATGGGCTCATATTTATCACAGCAGAGCTAGGGTACTGGGTATGGTTACAGATCTCATTGGGACGTGTTTAGGTCTAGTGCAGAGAGGTACTGGTGCGTTCCGTAAGTGATTCCGGATGTTGTTCGTAACGCACTGATGATGACCACTGATAGAGTTTTAGTGGTTACGAATCCCTCATAACCTAGTCTTCCTCTCAGAATCAGAGTATTTTTAGAAAGTTTTCCACATGTAAAATGGTAGGTTACCTGGCGACGTCGTTCTGTGGCAGCGCTTCATTCTCCTCTAAGGAGTGGGAGTGGTCCTGCGGCAGGCGAGCGGTACGCCTGGAGGTGTCCGCGTCGGACTCCCGCCGACCGCCGCCGCGGCAGAAGCACTTACAAATTATACGTTTGAACGCGAACCTAGTAGGAAAGTTTACAATTGTTACACTCAAAATTAGGTAAAGGTATTGGTTATGAAATTCAGAGATCAGCTAAGAATAGATTTTAAATTTTCCCCAAGGGCAGTTGCTGGAGATATAAATAACGCAATTGGCGGGGGTGTTGATAAAGGGAAGGCACCAAGGGGCGGCAGGTGGCTGCCGGGCGGGAACATTTCTGACAAAGTTCATGTCTAAATTTCGTATCTAATTCTATATTACAGCTAGTATAATATATTTTTTTTTAATTTTAATAACCGACTAGACAAGTGAGACATTCACTTGATGGTAAGTGTTTAGCCTGCTCATAACAACGTGGCGCTAATTAGAATGGTATACACTGCGCTCGTCGCCTTGATACATAAGATGTTAAGTCTCGTTACCCCACTAATTTTCACTAACTACAGCGCTTTTTAAACCGGAACAAAGTAATGTTTGCACACTACTGTTTCCCGGCGTACCGATCTAGAGGGTCTCCGGCAACAGAGACCCACCACCAGTTACTAGTTATACTAAATGTATATCGGCATTGCCTATTGAGAAACCTAAAGGTTATTATATAAGACGAGCAGGACGTTCAACTGATTGGTCATAAAGTAGAAACCGATGTGAAATACTTCTACAGATTTTTTTTGTTCCGGTACATTTTAAGAAAGCTTTCTAGATTCCGAATCACAAGATGAGCACCAAGGAGTTATAACTGTATATAAATAGTTTATAACCTTCATTCTTACTTAAAAGGCAGGCTGTCGAATGTTTTACTTCAATATCAGAAAGCAGGCCCTGTCATAAGACGGGACAAATGCAAAGAAGAAGAAGAAGATCAAGCGATACAATTTTTATACCACATGATATTATGACAACGCATCAAGATCCATTTTCTTGTCTAGAAACGAATCATTTCCGTGGAAATTAATAACACTTTATTTCATGGGGTCTAAGAGGTTTCGCACAATAACTTACAAGATCCAAGCTAACCTCACCAGTGGTGCACACTGCTAATCAACAAACAAGGCCCCGGCTTCCACCTTTTTTTTTTTTTTTTTTTTTTTTGATATCGGTGGTGGAAATGCTGTTACCGCATACCCAGCGTCCTTTTCAGGGGGGGGACGCCGGGTTATGTGGGGCTCGGTGCCACTGAGATGTTGTGCGTGACCCCCATACCCACTAAAACCACCACCGCTTGTCCCGCAATACGCGTACTGGAGACGCCCGGGTTTCAGCCAAGCAACTCTCCGGGCGCCTCCGCGTATAAACCTCCTCCTGGTGGATGCCCGCGGGGAGCAAAGGCACCCACCTGCCGTCCCGTACCGGCCCCTCGCGGGACCGGAACGTTGGGGCCCCCCGACCCCTCAGACGACCGCGCGCGCCCAAGACGGAGCGCACGCCCGGCCACCGCCTTCCCGTGAAGGAATTGGGCGGCGGCCTCCTCCCTCCAGACTCCCCCCCCACTTCGACGAGGGAGGGGGGACAAAAACCAAGACTCCCCCGGGGGACGCACCCCCAGGGGAAACACGACAAAAGGCCCAAAGGGCCACGCCCATGGCCCGAAGGCACCCTCACACCGTGCCCGGCTAGGGGCCCGTCGCTCACGGCGGGAGGAAGCGGACGGCGTGGTTCTGCCGCCGCGCTCTCCCGCCGGCCCGCCGCCGCCTGCAAGGTGCGGCAGCGGCGTCGGCCTCCCTCGTGCGCTCGGCGGCCTCCTTCTGACGCATCACTGCGCCGCAGAAGGAGACCACCGCCTTCCAAGACCTCTCGCTGCTCAACATATGATCGATACGATCGAACAGCGAGAGGTCACTGCCGACTTGCGCGACGAGGGCGTGGCGCTGCGGCCCCCATGCCGGGCACTCCGCCAGAGTGTGGTGCGCCGTGTCAATCGGCGCACCACACTCGACGCATTCTTGTGTCATCTCTCTACGAGCCACCTGGTGCAGGTACTTGCCGAAACATCCATGGCCTGTCAGCACCTGCACCAGGTGGAACGTCAAGGCCCCGTACCGCCGGCTCATCCACCGGGACAGGTGGGGCCTGATGGCCTCCACCGTGTCCCGGCCGGCGGCAGGGTTACCTAACTCCGTCTCCCACCGCCGGATCAGGGCGTCATGGGCAACGCGCCTGATTCGGCGGACCGTGGCCGGGTCCGGCCGACGCTCTCCGGCATCCCGCAGGAAGAGGTACACTTCCGCGAGCGACTGCGCCTGTAGATGCCAAGGCGCATCGGCCGCGAGAAGCGTACCCGCCGTCCAGGACACCGTACGGTACGCCCGACAGGCTCGGACCGCCAGGATACGTTGGGCCCTCTTCAACACGGGCCCGTTCCTGGCGGTCTCGCACCTATCCACCCATACGGGCGCGCCGTACAGTGCCATACTCCGCAGGATGCCAGAGTATAGGCGCCGACACAAATGACCCGGCCCCCCGACATTGGGCAGCAATCTGCCCAGCGCAGCGGCGGTGGCGGTGAGCTTCGGGAGAAGCCGTTCGAAGTGCTCTCCGAAGCTCCATCGCCCGTCCAGAGTGAGCCCTAAATACTTGAGGGCTCCCCGCACTGGGACCCTCTCGCCCCGGACGGGGATGATCGCGCCCCGGGGTGGACCCCTGCGGGGTCCGTGGAAGAGGAGGGCCTCCGTCTTCGTGACGGAGACCCTCAGACCCAGCTGCTCGATCCGGTCCACTACCAGCGACGTGCTAGTGGCGGCCAGACGAGCAGCCTCGTCGTAACTCCTCCCCCGGGCCGAGACGAGGTTGTCGTCCGCGTAGCATAGTACCCTCGTCCCGGGGAGGACCGGCTGCCGCAGCAGCCAGTCGTACGCGAGGTTCCACAGCAAGGGGCCCAAGACCGACCCCTGTGGAACCCCGCTCTCCACGCGCCGCCGATGTAATTCGCCGCTGCCATCAACCCAGACGATCGTCCTGTCCTTGAGGTACGCCCCCAACAGCCCGACCATGTAGGGGGGAAGCCGGAAAAACTCCAGCGCCCCCCTGATCGTCGCGAATGGCAGGCTGTTGAAGGCGTTCTCGATATCTAAGGATACCCCCAGGACCACCTCGCCGTCACCGAAGGCCTCCAGGCAGAGGCCCTTCAGGTCGAGCAGGGCGTCCAACGTGGATCGCCTTGCCCGAAATCCGTACTGGGCCTCATGGAGGCCCGGTCCCACCTCGGCGAGGTGCCGAACGAGACGGCCGGCCAAGATCTTCTCGAAGACCTTACCCGCCTCGTCCAGAAGGACGATCGGTCTGTACGCGGAAGGGGAGTCGGGGTCACGGTCCCCCTTCCGCAGTAGGCAAAGCCTGCCCGTCTTCCAGCGCTCCGGGAACTGTACGCGCCGAATGCAGGCGTCGTACAGTCCCCGGAGCTCCTCGCGCAGGTGACTGGCGGCCACCCAGAGGGCCCTCGACCCGGCTTCCACCTAATACGAGAAATTTTTACATCCCTCTATATAAACGCCTTTACGACAAAAACCTTTATAAAAATAAATAAATGAAAAAAGATCAACTCTCCCACAAGCCCAACCAACGACGCCCACTAGTTCCAGGCTGTACCGGACGCTATGCTGATTGTAGTAAAAGTCTGGAGAAGCTGTTGGATGCGACCAGAACAGGGCCGATCGATGTGGAAATTATTGAGGGAGGCCTATTTCCAGCAGTGGATCTCTATCGGCTGATAATTGATTTTATTCCATTGGAGTGGTCATCATCCATATGACAGACATGAACAGGAAGTGGTTATAGTAACTTAATATCTGTAAGACGGACGCCATTAAAACGCTTTATCTCGACCTTTGACGAATTTTATCCTAGCTAGCTATATGGTACCTGCGGAAACTAATTTTATTATTCGAAATCCTGGTACCTGAAGTCCTTAGAAAACAGCGCGTAGATCAGCGGATTGATGGCGGAGTTGCAGTAACCCAGCCAGAAGAGCACGGAGAAGACGATGGGAGTCACGCAGTCACCGCAGAACGCGCGCAAAACGTAAACACTGAAGAACGGCAGCCAACAGAACACGAAGCCTCCGACTATGATACCGAGGGTCTTCGCCGCCTTGGTCTCCATTCTGAATCTTTTCACCTGAAATTATACAACAAAATATTATCCTAAGTTCACCTGATGGTAGGTGATATGCCTGCAAGTAAGTTGCAGAGCAAGTTGGGTTGACATACATAGTTCTCGTCGCTTTGTGCCCTAAAATATTAAGCATCGTTACGCCAGCAATTTCCAAGCTTCAACGCCTTTTAAACCGGAACGCCGTATTCTTTGCACATTACTGTTAAACCATATTCTCATAGAACAAAGTCATGAATAAATATTACATAGTAATCACTGCTGACGTTTTTATACGGAGAAAGGGATATGACTACCTGCGCCTTGATGTTCCTCTTCCCCATTCTCCTAGTCCTCGGCTTATCGTCGAAATCGTCGTACAGTGGACCTGGTGCCAAGTGGTGCGTCGGCCGCACCCTCAGCCGGCTCTCCGTCAGCTCCCTGCCATCCCTCTCGTAGTGCACCGCGTACAGGGACGGGCTGGGTGACCGGCTCGGCGAGCGGGAGTTCTCGTGACCCGGGCATATTTGTTCGGATGACGGATATGATACGGATATCTTGATCTTCTCGTGTGCCCGACGAGCGCTTGAGTGCCTACAATATTTTTTTTCTTTAATGAAGCTTCGAGCGCGGAACTTACCTGATAGATGTTATTACTACCCATGATAATGAGGAGTTATATTACTTAACGCTACACCTTATTGTGCTTATCGACTTCCAAACCGAAATTTACTGTTTGATCAGTACTGCTTGGTGGTAGAAAAGCTGCAGTAGTACGTAGATGGGCTCCGGCCACAGAGACCTTCATCATCAGCCGATCGATGCCTATAGCTAAACATAGACCTTCTATTAGATAGAGACCTAATACTAGTAAATCTATTTACTACGCTAATGAAAGTGCGGTGTAGATGCCACACTTCAACCAAAGCAGTTCTTGGAACAGGTCGGTTTTGGCCCAAGACCTTCCCTGAAGCCCAAGCTCAGTGGGGATAGCAATTCATTAGTTAGAGCTTCTTTTAAATCGAATCGAAGGAAGATTTGCAAACTGCTGTTAAGCGGTAGAAGTCTCCAGAAACAGACACCTGGAACCTTTACTATGGTTAAGCAATAACTTAATCAAAGGATTATGATATAGCTTGACTTAGTAAGGAAGCTATTGGTGAAAGTCCTCTATTTGGAAAAGATGATACTATTGTATATAAATAAACTATACTATCTTAAGTTAAGTAATAAGTGTATACTAAAGTTATATCGATGTGGAGAACTTTGGAGGAGGTTTATGTCCAGCAGTGGGCGTGGATAATTACAGTTGGTTTATTATACCTTCTCAGTCTTTCTGGTGACGCGCTCAGCGATGTACTGGTGGAATGATTGGAGGCGGTTGATAGAGGAGAGCCGTGAGGTCTGGCGGAGCCACGTCCTCTGTGAATCCTCAAAGTCAGGCGGTTGTCGTCGAAACGGCTGCCTAAGCCTTTTCCTGAAAAAAAGAGCTCTTTAAATCTACAATATAATTTTATCTTTTTTGTATAAGACCATAGGTTTTCTTAAGCTTCTTGATCACTTAATAATATTCGGCTGGTTTATAGGTGGTAGGTGTCTGTTGCTGGAGAATATCTAGATAGGTAATAGACTGTAAACTAGTGTGCAAACTTTACTAAGTTCCTGTTTAAAAGACGACGTAACTATTGAAATTACTGGGATAGCGAAGCTTATATATAAAAGCAACGTAATATGGAGCAGTCTATAAGTTCCCATCAGGTGAACGTCCAACTTATCTCGTCACCTCATCTAATATACAACGAGGGATAGTAAGTATTACTGAGATTACTGGAGTAATATTTCCATTATCCTATTCATCAAAGAGCTGAGTATAAAGTGGTGGAAATAATCTGTGCTAAAACGTAATCGTTATTCACTACCAGGTGTATCCTCGTATCTTCATTTTGATGAATATAGAAAAATATATGTTACAGAAGATATCCAGATGTTCATTTCCTCATCACAAGATCTTCGAAACTATTAGAAGAAAACACTCAAACATTTGGTACAGATATTGCTTCTACCGTTTAGAGGTCTTTTAAAAGGAGCTACGGGGATGTTACGTCCAGCAAAAGTGGGGAACAGCCTGTTATAATACACTGGTGGTAATTCTCTGTTTCACTGGTGGTAGTGTCTCTGTTGCCGGAGTAGTGTGCAAACATCACTATGTTCAGGATTGCAGGGCACTGTTGCTAGTGTAATTACTGGGGTAACGAGACTTAACATCTTGTGTCAGGTGGTGAGCGCAATGTGGTGCAGTATATATCGTCATGACTAGCTCCACGTTATTTCGGGCAGTGGACGTACCATTACTATCGGGATATTTTCTATAAAGTAAATTCCAGCGTAGTAATAACTTCTTATTCATTCTGTTTTCAAGTAAATTCCTTCTAGAATGAAAAGAGGCTTCTTGTATTTGAATAAGACTTCGACGAGGATAAACCCGATGGTAGTGTACATCGCAACCTTGTCTAGTACTGAATACGACCCTCGTACTTCATATAATTATCCACGGACAATGGGGGCACGTTGGGCTGTAAAATACAATGAGGTAGGGGCGGAGGGCAAGTTCTTGAGCGGCAATTAAATATGTAGGGGGCGAGGGATGTTTCTTAAATTCAGGCGCGGGGATGCCGTCGTTAAATCTTATGAGTATTAAGACAGTTTAACTCTATTTTGTTTTCAGGCGCCTGTTACGCTTACATTTTTCAGAAGACCGTTTCGTGTTATTACGTTACTTTTGTTTATTAATCCCTGAAGGGGGGAAAATGTAACGCGAGTCCTTTCAGGATGTTCCGTCTTAAATTTGCTTTTAATTTCTTTTCTTTCTTACTGTCGTAGTGATTTTATTTAACGAAGCGACTAAACAGGACGTTCACCTAATGGTAAGTGATACACCTGCACGTAAAAACGTAGCGCCAGTAAAAATAGTATACCCTACACCACAATGTGCTCATCGCTTTGTGCCCTAAAATATTAAATAGCGTTACACCAACAATTTCCAGGCTACAACGCCTTTCAAACCGGAACGTCGTTTTTTGCACACTACTATTAAATCTTATTGTCATAGATCAAAGTTAAGAACAAATATTACTTAGTAATCACTGTTGATACGTAGTATACTTTGAAGATGTTAACTCTCGTTTCACCAGTAATTGCAGTAGTTAAATCGTTCTTCAAACTGGAACACAGTAATGTTTGCACACTGCTGTTTGTCGGCTGCAATAGCCACTGCGGTACCAGTAGGTACCAACCTACCTAGATAGTCTTCGTGGTTTACAACAGCTATTTACCACCAGTGAAAGTAAACATATAACGTATTGTTCTCTTCTTGTTTTGCAAGCTCTCTTGGGATCATGTTTCTGTTTTGAGGAGGTTTCATCATCATCATCAGACGATAGATGTCTACTACTGGACATAGATCTCCCCGAAAGATCTCCACATATAGTTAGCATGGTCTTTAGTACCGTCGGGCACTAGGGGCTGTCGTATATAGAAGTTCATATGGTGGAATTTGGGTCATTTACCACAACGCTAACTCAATGCAGATTAGAGTGAGCCAGAGCCTCGTTCATTGATTAGCAGGGTTCACCACGAGCAGGTGGGGTTGGTTTGGGTATTGTGAGTTGAAGTGCGGGACCCCTTACACCTCTGTTTAAGGAATTGAGATTTATTAAGTAAAGTTAAGCCTATCAAGTCTTCATGCGATGAGGGTTAACGGAGTGCTTTGATGAACTTTTTTAAGCAGTACGCTAAAGTTATTTCTGGTTATACTTGAAGCTTTTTTGTTTTTCGAGAACTTTATGTTCTGTACAGAAATTATCCAGATTATAAAATATTACCGGTGAAACAAGTTAAAATTAAGGGAAGAAAAAGGTTATGGTTGAGGAATATCAGGGAATGAACCGGCATATCTGCAGCGTCCAAATTGTTCCGCTGAACTAGAGACAGGAAGGATTGTACCACGCTCATAGCCAACCTTCACTAGTCGGAGTGGCACTTTAAAAAGAACACAGTTAAAGTCATAGGAAGATGTTAGATTCATGAGAAGAAAAACGTCATGGTTGAGGAATATCAGGGAATAGACTGGCATATCTGGAGCGTCCGAATCGACTAATACAATTTCTTGTTTGGTTTGCGTATCAGAGAAAGTTGTAATCTCATACCCCAGAAGCAACGAAAAACACTGAAGGAATATACAGTATCATCATTATCATCAGTCGACAGACGTTCACTGCTTAACGGCCTTAATAGGCCTCCCTCAGAAATCACCAAATCTATCGCTCCTGCATTGGTCGCATTACATGATCACTCTATCAAATTTGCAAAAAGTTTCATCTCTTCATTCTTATCTGCATCAGTGTTCCCATCTAAATACAACTGGGGTGTCTTCAATAGAAGAGTGAGAGGGAAATACTAATAAGCTTTACCACTGCAGACGACGTCATTTAACATTAATTGGAATCGAAGGTAACGAATAAATTCTTTAAAAAAAATTACCTTTCGTAGTTCTGAATCCTTGGTTGATGGCTTTGGTGGTCCTCACGGCGGCTTTATATATCCTCCAGTAGAAAAAGAGCATCACGAGCATCGGTATGTAGAACGAGCCCATTGCTGAGTAGACCACGTAGCCGGCGTCGTTGGTTAGCTCGCAGGTCCACTTGCAAGGTGGATTTGGTGACCAGCCTTCCTTTAGATCCGCTTCATCTGGCTGTTACGTAAATTGGTGATTACATTATAGTTGAGTAATAGTCTGTAAGACCTAGAGTCCTAAGGTAAGAGGTACTATTCGTCTATAATAAAATATGTTTATTACCTTTTTATCTTTCCAACCCACGAGCGGTGGGAAGCAGATGACGAAAGATAGTACCCACAGCCCAGCTATCAGCGCCTTGGCTCGTTTCTTGCTCATGATACTTGGATAGCTCACCGGCCTCGTGACAGCTACGTATCTGTCCAGGGAGATGGCGCAGAGGTTGAGAATCGAAGCCGTGCACATCCACACGTCGACCGCCAGCCACACTGAACACCAGACGTCGCCGAATATCCATATCTGCAAGGATCATTCAATTACCTTCACTATTGCCAAATAGTTTGGACTGAAGAATTTAGACAAATGTAAGGATTCATATCTGAAGGATGCTAATCCTTTCTTCGACAGCTGGTCATAAGTAATGTAATATCAGTAATATTCATTATCAGTGTAAATTATATTAAACATCTTTATCCTGTAACCAGAATCAAAAGATTTAAAAATCTCCTTACTACTTGGACCAGTTCCCACCACGCTGGCCCAATGCGAATTGATGGGAACCCGAGCTTCGTTTATTGATTATCTGGTTGTCCCGCAAGCTGGTAAAGTTGCCTTGGATCTCGTAAGTTGTTATACGGAAACCATCACAATGAATGATTTCATCAAAATAGCTGTTCCTTACCCGCTTGCTGACGGTTATACCCCTGTAGCTTCAACTGGAGAAGGAATTTTGCAAAATCCACATTTAGCTGATCTATACTATCCTAAAGGAATATTCTTACCAAATCTCAAGTCTCCAGGACTTACGTTTCCAGAGATATCATGATGAATTTCTATATAAGTGATTTCTTATACATATATGGATATATTGATGATATAAATCATATCATTACTTTCAACAGCAAGTATTGGTTAAGCAGTCTCCGTACCTTTCCATTAATGCTTGTCCCGTATCACGGAGATCTTTTGATTCCAAGGTAGCACAAGGCGTTTGGTACATGGTAGTGTTTGTGATTACACCTGCTACCACCATCATATTGTAAATCTATTTTCATGGCAGTATTGCGACTATATAAGATCCGGAGTATTCACCATCCATGGCTTTACTATCACTATTGTAGATAAAAAAGTTGAACTATGGTATAGACGACTACTTTCATCAGCAAAACGTTTAAACATTAATAAAAATAAGTATTTGTATACAATATACCATCAGTAATTAATCAAAGTAGCCTTAACTTATCAGATTTGAACACGCCATTGATAAGCTCGTAATGGATCAGAGCTTTTAAATCAACACAATCTGTAGTTTGGTATCGAGCTTTACAAATGTACTCGAAGGGTGGGAATTTGGAGTAGGTATCAATTAAAATGTCTGTATTAATAAAAGTTTGAATTAAGTAATATCATTAAAAAAAACAGATATATATTGTTATAAGAGCTCATTAAGATATTGTGTAGTTCGTATTCATCATAAATTTCTGAGGAAGAACTAAGCTCAACGCTCAAAAGTGGGCTTTGAAGGTTAACATTTTCATACCCCATGAAAATATAATTTTAGGTTTTCAACCGTTAACGTGCATTTAATATCCGCGGATATATAAGACTGCAACCGACGCCGAGCCAGATAAAGTGAAGCGCCTTAAAGGACAAAGTCGAAAATGATTTATCACCTTAACCAACTTTAATGAAGGAGTGGAGCGAGTTGCGAAACTGAACTCACCGGCTTTGGTCATTAAGTTGTTATTGCAATGCGTAAGGTACCCCGCCCGTCCCATCTGTTGCTGATGCTGTGGTCCCCAAAGTGTCTAATTAGGGGAAATGGGCACTTCAATGCTTTCTATGGGTATTATTTTTAATGATATTGCAGAGATATTTTTCTTGCGTTAATCATGACGAATATTACAAAGTTTGTGAGGAAATATTCCCACCCTTTACCACCCCCCACTAACCGTTCCTTACCGAGATATCAATTGGTGGTCGTGTGATTTATAGTATTTTTTGTAAAGGTTAAATATAATAGAGCTATTGAACTGTGGACTTACCTTAAATCAAATAATGATGAAATAATGAGAAATAATGTTGGAAGGTCTCTGCTGCCGGAGACCGTCTAGGTAGGTTCTACTGCCGCACAGTAGTGTGCAAACATTACTGTGTTCCGGTTTGAAAGGCGCTGTACCTCGTTTAATTATTGAGGCAAAGAAACTTGCGATGAGCGCAATGTAGTGCTGTGTGTAACATCCCGTATAGCGCGACGTTGTTACGAGCAAGAGTATCACTTACCACCAGGTGAAGGTTTTTGTAGAATAAAAAAATCTACTTTTTCATTCTACAAAGACCTTCACCTGATTTAATCTGTTTTCCCATCGATCGAGTAGAAGTGTATAAATTGCTTATGAGGTATGAAATATTAGAAAGCAAATTTCGATACCTTGAATACTTCTCTAGTGGCAGAGAAAGGCAGCACTGCCAGTCCTACCAGCAAATCAGCGACGGCCAGGGACACTATGAACAGGTTGGTGACGCTGCGCAGCTTCGAGGAGCACAGGACAGCCGCTATCACCAGGCAGTTCCCTGTGAACAATTATTTTATTAAAACAAAGCGATTAGGATATTCACTCAACAGCATGTAAAAGTTTCAAATGGTTAGATTGTCTTAATAAATACCATCAGCTAAAAAGAACAGCTGAGGATCGATTAGGTTTTCTCAATCAGTTCGCCAATGATGTTGAGATTGTCTGAATTTCCAGAATACCAGACATCCATTGACTCAAAACGAGATCTTCGAAACTGTTTAACGTAAATACTCAAAATTTGGTAGAGATATTGTTTCTACCGTTTACAGGTCAGCTTAGAATAGATTTTACAAATTTTTTACTCCAAAGGGTGTTAAGGGCAGCAGAGCGGGTGGGGAACAGCTGCTTTATAACATCAGAGTGGTAAGGTTCTGGAGTGGCGGCTGCGTATCCGTAGACGCAGTTGGGAAAAGAGTCACTGGAAGCCGCTGCATGCGGGCAGTGCTGGACCGATCGCTGCGGAGACCTTTGATGGAGGCCTATATCCAGCAATGGACGTCTATTGGCTTATGATGGTGATGAACTAGCCAGAGGGGTTTAAATAATTCAAATAGAAAATTCCGGGTTTGAGGGTTAACAGTTAACCGCTGGTCCACGGAGACAGTTAATGCGCTACGAATGTTCTTTGATCTGGTTCAAACTTTCACGTAGTATCTTGTTACCAATAAGTTCTAACAGATTTACAAAATAAATGGGAACAGTCGAGCTGGTTATCGCATGCGAAGACCTATGTTCTGCAGTGGACGGAGACAGCTATTTGTGCTGTCAAACAGCAGTGTGCAAACATTACTGTGTTGCAGTTTAAAGTGCGCTGTTTAAAGATACAATGGGTAACGAGACTAAATATCCTATATAATAAAATAGCAAGCATTTTGTGGTGCTGTAAATTTTTTTTTGGTTGAGAGGGAAAAAAATCTTCGAAAAGATACTCAGCCTTCTGAGGGGAAGTCAGAGTTACCTGGAGAATTTTACTCAGTAAAACCCCCTTAGAGCTCTACTTCGACGTGTGGAGAGATCGCGAGATCTCCGTTCAGAACAAAACCGTGGTCTCGCTAACGCTGTTAAAAGAGCCTGAGGTCGGCTTCATGCAGACCCTACCTACCTCGTCAGTACTTCTTCAATGACCGGACACCACGTCCAGCCATTGTCCTCTTCAAGGTCGTTTAGGTGGCGATAAGAACCCCCATTCTGACCGCCGATGACCCCAATGGCCCCATTAAGGTTACATTATAATTAGCGCCACTTTGTTATAGTCTGGTGTATTACTTACCATCAGATCGTCTAGTTAGTGCGCGAATGAAACTAATTATAAACCGGATCAGTACTTGGATGAATTTAAGAGATTAAAGTTAAAGAAAATTAACTTCCGCTTTAACAATTTAAATTACGTCCACAATATCGGTTGCGGCCGTATCGTATACTTGTGTAAATCTTACTTACCAACTTAGAGAACAAACTTGGCCGACTTCCGGCGTGCTTAACGATAATTCAATGAAAAAGTTCGCAACCGGAAACTTTGCAATTTCGCGTACCGATTGCGAATTATCGGCGGGGCTGATCATCTATTCATACCTTCAATGGATCGCTTTGTTTTGGTATGATAATTATCACGGTGTTACTGTGATAAACAATCATCATCATCATCAGCTGATAGACGTCCACAGACACAGGCTGTAAAGCTGCTTCCCGAGATCTTCAACATGGCCTCCGGGCAGGATTGGACCATTTCTTATCACGCTGATCTATTGTGGGTTGGTGGCCGCCAGAGCCTTGTTTGTTGATTAGCTGGCTGCAGCACGAGCAGGTGAGGCTGGCTTGGGTCCCGTGAATTGTTGTGAATGACTGATTACTTACTAAGGTATCTTATGAAGAATATGATGAAGTCGGTTGAAGGATATGATATCGGAAAAGACCTTCTTTTTATCTACAAAACGAAAGGTCAGTTACGTAGAACGCTTAGTTTTTTTTTATATACTACGAAGCGATGACACGAGCGGGACATTCCACCTGATGGTAAGTGACAACCTCGCCCGTGATAATGTAGCGGTACTTTAAACGTTATATATAGCACCACATTGAGCTCATCACCTGAAACCTAGATGTCGAGTCTCGTTACCGCAGTAATTACACCAGCTACAGCGCCCTTCAATCAAAACGCAGTAATGTTTGCTGCGGTGGTACCTGGACGGTCTCCGGCTACAGAGACCTACTATACTATACTATTCTGATCTGATTAGATATATATCTGATCAGATACTTTTGCTTTAGAAAAAAACGGAGCACTAGAGAGTGTAAATTAAAAAAAAGAGGATAACAGATTTTTTAAAAAAAAATTACAGATCCTTCATCTATTCTTCATATATTTAAAGGTATTGTAAATATTCTTAAGTCAGTTCCTGATCGAGATTGTTCCACCACAACGCCTATTTCTACCGTCTAACAGTACTGCGCACACATTACTGTGTTCCGGTTTGAAGGGCGTTGTAGCTAATGTAATTACTGGGGTAATGAGGCTCAAAATCTTACGTCTCAGGCGACGAGCGTAAAGTGGTGCTGTCCATACTACTATGCAACATAATATACTTGTAGAAAATCTCATTGCTGTTGAAGGTAAATATGGTGTTGCTGAGTCCCGCTCGTCTCGTCGCTTAATTTGGGGCTCGTCTTATCGCTTAATTGAATAAAAAAAAAAAATAAGCGAAAGAAAGAAATGTAATTCATGTGATTAAGTTTAAGTCGCTATACTTAATGCTAAGGGCAAACATTTTGATCCCCTCCTCCACGAAAATAAGATTTCGTCCTTGTTAAATAAACTGTACTAATGGATGTCTATATATATATTATGAGAATGTGTTTGGTTTGTTCGCCAATCACGTGAAAACTAGTGAATGTACGAACACGGAAATATGAGTATTCGTCGTTGTTGAAATTAAGTCTTTCCCAAAGATCTCCACATCTATTGGTCTATTGTCTCATTCAAAAGAAATCCATAAGAGTTGCTATATGTCTATGTAAACCTATATATATTATGAAAATGCGTTGTTGTATGCAGATCACCTGAAAATTAGTGAATGTTTCAAGTCGGGAACTCGACCCCTCGACGCGTAATGATTTGTATATGGTTATAAGATTTTTATTTTCTGTTTTTCATAGAACCTTCATCATTTTATTTCCGATTAACTTTTATAAACATTTTTGTTTCGTATTATTTATGCGGTTGCTATAGTAACGGTTGATAATGAAAGCGGTTTGCGGTTGCGATTGTTCGCAAGGAATGTTTCCGACACTTTTTAAGGCGTAGGCAACAGCTAGTATAATATATACATAAGTTCCTCTCAATGATATTTCCGACAATTAGGAAATCTATTTTTTTTATTACCAGTCCAGCGCAGTGGGGGGTTGGGGTGGGGTGTAGCAGCTAGTAGAGTATGAAAAAGAAATCTCAAGCTCCTGAAGACTGGAATATTGATAAGTCGGAACTTTATTTTTTCATTAATCTCCTCCGGAGCAGGCGGCGCGTAAAATTTCATACTTTGTATATTTATGCAAATATCCAACTTACTCCCACCCCCAACCCCTGATTGAGTTTACAAAGATCAGAATAAAACTTTACGAACGGAGGTTTGGAAATTCAATTTATCAAGGGGGATGTTCTTTAAAATACTTTTTCATTCAACAAAATAATGAAACGAGCGAGTGACGTTCGACTGATGGTAAGTGATACGCCTGCCATAGCAACGTGACGTTAATTAGAATGGTATACACATAAGACATAATAATAGTCTAGTTACCTTTGTAATTATCCTAGCTACAGCGTCTTATAAACCGGAACACAGTAACGTTTGCACTCAACGAAGACTAACCATCAGTAAAATATGTCCTGTGTGAAAATTGTGATTACTTTATAATTTATTAAAGAAAAAAAAAATTATGGTAATAGATGTATAATTCTGTATTCTACATGAGATGAGAGAGACGTTCACCTGATGGTAAGTTATACTGCTGATTACTACATACAAACTGAAAGAGATTAATTCTCCGCAACACCTACCACCGGTCATATTCATAATATTTGAGGACTAAAAGGATTCGTAAACATAAAGGTAGCGGTCGGTATTTATTAAAAAATATATATTAAAGGAGCATAATGAAAAAAAAAATTGAACCATGTCAGGTCCACAAAGGGTTCTTGAAATAACAAAGGCACTTCATCCGAGCTTACACACTCAATACACGACGAGGGTCCGGGTTCATCTACCGGCTCTGTTCAGAAGTTCACGCGAATTTCTTATCTGTTGCGCGAAAGAATGTATGTATTGTACTCATCGACGAGACAAATGGGACATTCACCTGAATGTAAGTGATATGCCGCCCATAATAACCTGGCGTTAGCTAGGATGGTATACACTGCACCACATTGTCTGAACGTCTTCAGCAACAGAGACCGACCACCAGGCGACCATACGTGACAAATATGATCGTGTGTTCACTGGTGGTAGATCTCTGTTGCCCGAGAAGCCTCTTGCAGCAGTAGTGTACAAACATTACTATGTTCCGGTTTGAAAGGTGATATAGCTTGTGAATTTGTGAAAAAAAAGATAATTTGGACTAACGACAAAATGTTGTCGTTAGTCCAAATTATCTATTTTTACTTTTTTATTAATGTTAATACTGTAAAGTTAATAAAAATACTGTTAGTCGGTACTACCATGAGATTAAAAGGGTGAATCATCAAAAGTCACCCCGGTTCTGGGGTAGTTAGGTTTAACTGAGATTTCCACTGACTAAAACCCCTTTCGAAGTAGGCCCCAGGGATTCTCTATAGAAGATAAACTCTTAGTATTTCTTTCCACAGACCTTTGCCTTCTGTGCCTTCTGCTAGAATGGTAGTACTTTTTAGGTTTCTTCTTCTCTACTCTTTTGTTTAGTCTTTGGAACTATACCCTTGATACATAAGATGTTAAGACTCGATACATAAGATGTCTTGTTAAATAAGATGTTAAGACTTGATACATAAGATGTTAAGACTCGATACATAAGATGTCTTGTTAAATAAGATGTTAAGACTTGGTACATACGATGTTAAGTCTTGATATATCAGATGTTAAGACTTGATACATAAGATGTCTTATTAAATAAGATGATAAGACTTGATACACAAGATGTTAAGACTTGGTACATACGATGTTAAGACTCGATACATAAGATGTTAAGTCTTGATATATCAGATGTTAAGACTTGATACATAAGATGTTAAGACTCGATACATAAGATGTCTTGTTAAATAAGATGTTAAGACTTGATACATAAGATGTCTTATTAAATAAGATGATAAGACTTGATACACAAGATGTTAAGACTTGGTACATAAGATGTCTTATTAAATAAGATGATAAGACTTGATACACAAGATGTTAAGACTTGATACATAAGATGTCTTATTAAATAAGATGATAAGACTTGATACACAAGATGTTAAGACTTGGTACATACGATGTTAAGACTCGATACATAAGATGTTAAGTCTTGATATATCAGATGTTAAGACTTGATACATAAGATGTTAAGACTCGATACATAAGATGTCTTATTAAATAAGATGATAAGACTTGATACACAAGATGTTAAGACTTGGTACATACGATGTTAAGACTCGATACATAAGATGTTAAGTCTTGATATATCAGATGTTAAGACTTGATACATAAGATGTTAAGACTCGATACATAAGATGTCTTATTAAATAAGATGATAAGACTTGATACACAAGATGTTAAGACTTGATATATAAGATGTTAAAACTTGATACACAAGATGTTAAGACTTGATACATAAGATGTTAAGTCTTGATATATCAGATGTTAAGACTTGATACATAAGATGTTAAGACTCGATACATAAGATGTTGTCTTATTAAATAAGATGATAAGACTTGATACACAAGATGTTAAGACTTGATATATAAGATGTTAAAACTTGATACACAAGATGTTAAGACTTGATACATAAGATGTTAAGACTTGATACATAAGATGTTAAGACTCGATACATAAGATGTTGTCTTGTTAAATAAGATGTTAAGACTTGATACACAAGATGTTAAGACTTGATACATAAGATGTTAAGACTAGATACATAAGATGTTAGACTTGATACATAAGATGTTAGACTTGATACATAAGATGTTGTCTTGTTAAATAAGATGTTAAAACTTGATACATAAGATGTTAGACTTGATACATAAGATGTTAAATCTTGTATTATCAGATGTTAAGACTTGATACATAAGATGTTAAGTCTTGATATATCAGATGTTAAGACTTGATACATAAGATGTTAAGACTAGATACATAAGATGTTAGACTTGATATATAAGATGTTGTCTTGTTAAATAAGATGTTAAAATTTGATACATAAGATGTTAGACTTGATACATAAGATGTTAAGTCTTGTATTATCAGATGTTAAGACTTGATACATAAGATGTTAAGTCTTGATATATCAGATGTTAAGACTTGATACATAAGATGTTAGACTTGATACATAAAATGTTAAGACTTAAATAAATAAAGTACGGCTACCCGATAATTGAAGTGTGCTTGTTACCCTTTTCAACTTTTGCAAACGTTAGCCCGGATGGGATATTTTTGTATTTTTTCATATAATTTTTTTTAAATGTTAGTTTTATTATCATGTAGTAGTTAGGATTTTTACATTGCAATTCCTTGTATTCGTCGCCTTGTGATATTAAAACGTATAACTTCAGTAATTTTACCAACGATTATCAAAGAGGAACAATTAAATGCTTATGTTAGTAGTACTGGTGGTAGGTCTTCGTTTCCGGAGACCGTCTTGATATTATGTACCACCGCAACTGTTGCTACTGCTAAACAGCACTGTGTTCCGGTATGAACGGCGCTGTAGCTAGTGTAATTACTGGAATAACAAGATTCATTATCTTAAGTCTCAGATGACGATTACAGTGTGATGCTGTGTATAACTTAACTAGTGCCATGATGCTATGGGCACGTGTATTACTTACCATCAGGTGAACGTCCCGCTCGTCTCGTTACTTCGAAGAATAAAAAAAAGTTAGGAAATATTTTCGTTTAGTAATAATAGATTTTGTTTTTCATCGAGGCTTTGACATTTAACACACAACCTCAAAAACATCACCAACCATAAACAATAAAATGGCGGCGCATTGAATTACGCAGCGAGATCCGTAAATAAATAATCCGAGAGCAGCGCGAGGCTGTAATCGAACCTGAACCCTCGTCAACCATCCAAGGTCGAGAGGGAGGTTTTATGTTTAGTTGTTTTCACGTAGAAGTGAATTTTAAATATCAAATCGATTCGTATTACTTCGGAGGCCTTTCCGCAATAACCGCCCCCGTTCTTCCTTAGTAAGCAGACCGCCTGCTGCTCCTGCCTTCTGCAGATATTGCCTTCTTTCAATGAGAACACCTCTTTAGCTCAGTGGTACTCAACCTTCTTTCACGGGGATCACAAACTCGTGTTATTCATGATCTCGCGGAGACATTGGTGAAGGCCTATACCCAAAATTAACAAAGGCTGATGATGACGATGAATAGGCAAGATATTCAAAATGGTTTAAATAAACGAACACTAGATGGGCCAACCCAAAAATCTCGACAGGCTGCAGTTTGAGTGTCACACTTAGGCTTCACACTCTTGAGCACAGGCGCTGTGTGAACAGCCTCCCGGTGTTCTATAGGATACATTTCGGAGAGTGTGCGATGGAATTACACAATATGATACCGACGGCCAGGGGCACGAGGTATTACCATCCTTATGTTGTGGACATCCCCCAGTTTACGATTAAATAGGTTCAGCTCCTCGTTCTTGAACAGCAAAGGAGTGGATCATCTTCCTGGCGTCGGTGTTCCTATACAAATAGTGAATAGGATGTTAGTAGGTTAGTGCACTTATCATCACAGATCACATCACTTAACATCAGGTGGGATCTTTATCAAGTGCTAATCTACTCGATTAAAAGTGAAAAAAGAGCTGATGTAGTTCCTGTGGTGCAGACTTACACCTTTCTATACTGTATAGTGGTGTTGTATAAACATACTAACTCGCATTTTGAATGTCATACTATAGCAATGCATCAGGCAATTTCGAATTCTTATTCCGACACTTGCAACACTTAAAGAATATTCAGACAGTCACCTGATAGTAAGTGATACGCCTGCCCATAACATGGTCGTACTTAGAATGATATACACCGCACCGCATCGTGCTCGTCGCCTTGAGACAAGGTATAAAGTCTCATTACACTAGTAATTTTATTAGCTACAGCGCCCTTCAAATCGGATCATAGTAATAACTGCACACTGCTGTTTGTCTGGTGCAGTAGGCGTTGCGGTGGTACCTAGGAGGTCTGTAGCAACAGAGACCTATCTACCTATGTAGTATTATTTTTTTTATATTGTCACGCCTTTTTCCCAGCAAGGGCAGACAGAGGTGAATAAACCACCCACGTTTCGCCAGATGTGGTCAGATTAGGTCCCATGTAACAGGGGGCGAGCCTGTTGCCACTTTATTGGGACCACCACACACACACACACAAAGATGATATCAGTGTGCGGGTTTCCTCACGATGTTTTCCTTCACCGTTTGTATCTCGCTGTTGTAACTAAAGTTCACAAATGTACATAACTAAAATATTAAGTCATCGGTACATGCCGAGGTTTGAACCCGCGACCTTCGGGATGAAAGCCGCACGCTCTAACCATTAGGCCAGCGAGCTAAACCTAAGTAGTAACATTATATAATTGGAGAGATTCCTTTGAAAAGAGATTTCAGAGAATTGAAATATATTTATCCCACTAATCCGCATTGGGCCAGCGTGGTGGGAGGTGGCCCAGATTCTCCCCATATGAAATCTTACAAACGACGGCTCAAGTGCCCGCCGGAAGCTTTGCCGACTGTAAACTCGCGGTAATCCCCTAGATGTGGGCAGCGCCAGACTGATCGATGTGGGGATCTTTGGGGGAAGCCTATGGTCAGTAGTGGACGTCTGTTAACTGATGATTAGGGTCATGTTATGGGCAGGCGTATCACTTACCATCAGGCTAACGTCTCGTCATAGTAATGCTTGCAAAGTACTGCTTGGCAGTGGAAATAGGAGCTGCGGTTGTCGGTAGATTCCCTCTGGTGATACGACAGGATTTTCCACGAGTGGAATTTATGTTTTTATTTTTTTTTTATGAAAATTTGAATAATATATGAATAGTTTTCCTAATGAATATTAATTTGTCATCAGTCAATCAGTTCCGATGTTTACATCCCTCTGCAAATATGCATCGATTCACGCGGGTCCGACGCGGGTACGACGCAGTACCGCTATGAAATAAATTAGGACCGTAATGATTTATTATATTTACGTAAATATTATACATTATATAACAAAATAATTACAGAAATTATGTTACCCTAAAAGGGATTGTGGTACTCTCACTTTTTTATGGCCAGCAAAGCTACAGCTCGTTTTATGTGTATATATTATAATAGGTTGGGGAAAAAGAAATCCATTATTTTTATATGAACTTCAGGACTTTATTTAACATGCTTCGGATTGTCCGATTTGGGTCAAATATGCACCGTTTTGTTCTATGATTTGTTGCCATTTTAAGGGTAACTTCATAATGCCTCTCTCGTAGAAGTCCAGGTCTCTATTTGCAAAAAACTCTAGTAGCCGATTTTCACAATCTTCCCTAGATGCCAATTTTTTATCACTAAAGAAATTTTGTAATGCAAGAAAAAGATGGTAATCGCTTGGTGCCAAGTCCGGACTGTATGGCGGATGCATTAAAACTTCCCAACCAAGCTCCCGAAGTTTCTGGCGAGTCACTGTAGACGTGTGTGGCCTAGCGTTGTCCTGGTGGAACACGACACCTCTCCTGTTGGCCAATTGCTATCTTCAAACGGTCCAGTTGTTGACAGTAGAGATCAGAATTTAGTGCTTGGCCATATGGAAACAACTCATAATAAATAACCCCCTTCCAGTCCCACCAAATGCACAGCAGAACCTTCCTGGCCGTTAGTCCTGGTTTGGCCACCGTTTGAGATGCTTCACCGCTCTTTGACCATGATCGTTTTCGCACAGGGTTATCGTATGTGATCCATTTCTCATCTCCAGTCACCATTCGTTTAAGAAATGGGTCTATCTCATTCCGTTTGGCCAAGGCTTCGCAGACGGAAAGTCGATCCATCATGTTTTTTTCTGTTAATTGGTGTGGCACCCAAACATCGAGCTTCTTTTTGAATCCAGCTTTGTGTAAATGGTTTAAAACTGTTTTGTGGTCCATTTTTAGCTCCTGGGCGATGTTACGACTGCTAACATGCCGGTCAACTTCGATCATTTCTCCGATTTTATCGACATTTTCGGCGACCGGCCTACCTGTGCGAGGTGCATCTTTAACATCAAAAATTCCTGAACGAATTTACGAAACCAAAATTGCACATAATTGGCTGTTACAGTATCGGGTTCATAAACACCATTCATAATTTTAGCCGCCTGGCTTGCATTTTCGCCTTTGTCGAAGAAAAACTGTAAAATGTACTGAATTTTCTCTTTGTTCACTTCCATTTTTAACACCCTGTAACTCACAATTGAATGCACCAAACAAAAAACAGCAAAAGAATTTTTTTACTGCGAAATGTCACCTTTCCAACGAGCACAAATCTGAAACTGTTTGATCGATACTTTACGCGATATTTATCACTACAGCCATCTACCGAAAAAATAATGGATTTCTTTTTCCCCAACCTAATATGTAACTGGTGGTTAAGTCACTATTGCCTGAGATCATCTAGGTACCACCGTTGCTCCTATTGTAGCCGACAGACAGTACTATGCAAACCTTACTATTATATGTTCCGGTTTGAAGGGCGCTATAGGTAGTGTATTAAAGGGTAACGAAACCCAATATCTTACATCTTAGTCGACGAGCACAACGTGGAACTGTGTATATCGTCCCAATTATCGCTACGCTGTTACGGGCGGGTGTATCACTTACCATCAAGTGAACGTCCCGCTCGTCACGTCGCTTGAGTAAAAATTTTAATTATATTTTTTCCTTTAATTATGCTGGTCTTGGTCTTGTTCATTCGGTCTAGGTCTAGATTTTGCCCGTGTAAAATTAGTTAGCAATGGCCTTGCTTCAAACCAAAAACAGAACTATTCCTACTAATCCATATTTAGGAGTTTAATAATGAAATGACTGCATTAATGCTTTCAAGTTTAATAATAAACTTAAGTTTTAACTTAAATAGTATAAAGTTAACATCTACATTCAAGTATAACACATTTCAATAGCTTTTGTCGTCGGAATATGAGAAAAAAACCAGCCGCAGTAGGTTTTCAAGTTTCGCGAACAATGCAATCCTATTCCACCGCCCGCGCTCAGGGCTCCCGGTTTTATATCAATTAGTGATTTTTTTTTTATTTTTCTTATAGTGCTTTCGCAACAATAATATTCAAAGTAATAACTTTATTTTTATTTAAATAATAGTAAATCTCGCAAGTTATAGTAGGTCCCGCACAACAACTTACAGAACCCACGCCAAACTCACCTGCTCCTGATGGACCATGCTAAATAACAAACGAAGCTCTGACTCCCACCGACCCGAATTGGGCCAGCGTGGTGCGGAATGACCTAAATTCCCCCTATATGAACAATTTTTTTTTGGACACCTTTCTGCTGTGAGATCAACAGAGGGTTGATGCTGGATTCTTACCGGCTTAAAGCCCACGGTGTACCTCTCAACGCTTTCGCACACAGCCGTAGTTCCGACAGCGAGAGGGCTTGATGAGGAACTCCCAACCTCATTTATCAGTAATAGGCGGAAGTACCGCGAACCCTAACCTCGAGGCTTAACATATAATACTTGGCAACGGATTCGACGCTCGCATCCGCCACCCCCATGGCCCCATGACTAAGGTAAGCCCTGCTTCTTGTAAAAGGCGACTAAAAAGTCCTTCAGATTCGTTGACTTTGTAAGTAGGGGCCCTCATTGCCCCGACAAGTATGAAGCAGTCTCGTGCTTAATGGGATGCTGGGGAGGGTTACGGCACTCACCAAGATGCGCAGGGATACGCCGATGTGTTCCGTAGAAGATCCCAAAACCCCTCGCAAAGCACCAAGGATGACCACCGAAGTGGCTTTATGGGGTACAACATCCCCTATCATTTCTTCTCTATCGTTTCTGCTGCGGTGGTACCGCAGCTTCTATTACGGCTGCCAAACAATAACGTGTAAATTTTATTGTGTTCCGGTTTGAAAGATGCTGTAGCTAGAGAAGTTGATGGAATAACGAGATTTAAACATCTTGTCTCTCAGCGTTGAGAATAATGGGTCTGTTGCTGAAGATCGTCTAGGTAGGTACCTCCGCAGCTCCTATTTCTGCCGCCAAACAGTCGTGTGCAAACATTACTGTGTTCCGGTTTGATGGGCGCTGTAGCTAGTGTATTTACTGGGGTAACGAGACTCAACATTTTATGTTTAAAACGAGGAGAAGTGATGCTGTGTATATCATCTTAACTAGCACCACACCACATAAAAAATTGGTTTTTAAATATTGATGTCTAAGTAGTTTGAATAAAAAGCTCCGCCCCCAGTACGAAAGCTCTGCACGCCTTCCAAGTTATAAGCCGAAGTTAACGTAAGCACTTAGGTTTTGTTAGTTTACCGAATAATTCTTGAATCGCCCCGTAACTCGTTTACGGGGCGAGCCTCGGCCTCCCCGGGCACCGGGCCGAAACTTCCCGACGGCGGCGCACCCCCGGAACTGCGACCCCTAAGTTAGCCACTTTTGGATTCTTCACTACTTTTATTTTACCTCCAACAATTGTTTTATTTCGCTTCTAACTATCTTTATTTCTTTCGGTTACTTCTCTTTTTGTTGTTTATAATATACATAAGCAATAGTAAGAATTCCTTCCTTGATACACATGATATTATACGCCCCCCACTAGGATCCTCATTGGGGAGGAATGAGGCCTTAGCCTCACGACACTGGTCCAGTTTGGTGGATGGCTAGAGCCTCGTCTGTTCAGCAGGGTGCATCGCGTGCTGGTGAGATTGTCCTGGGCTCCGTAAGATGGGTTTTTTTTTAATTGTCTCCCTTGCGTGTTGTGGGTCAGGGCCTTTATTTATCCAATTTTATTGACCCACCATCTACTCTATACATTTACCATCTTTAGTTTAGTTTACATTATTCTATTCTAGCTTTACATTTTCTTTCCATTTTTTATTTCCAATTTGCTTTACCTTTTTTATTTACATTTCGTTTTCATTTAATTTCTTCATACTTTTCTTCTTACATACTCTGCTCTTCTTTCATATCTCATACTACACTTTCATTCTCCATTCTATTTCATATCTCCTCTCTGTGTGTAGTAAAGACTCCTCTCACTCGTTCTAGGGGGGTAGGGTGGGGACCCTGAAAAGATCATCCCTTTTGTAGCACAATTTTTCTCCTTTTCCTTCTCCTGGTTTTCTCACTTTTTCCTTTTCTTTTCCTATACTTGCAATTTCTGTTGCATAATTAAGAGTTTTGCAATTTTTAATTTTAATTTTTTAATTTTGACTAATCTATATCTTATTTCTTTCTATAACCTTAGCTACTACTTTTGTGCAATACCCCAGAAAGGTGGTACGACTTTCGTCCTCACTCATCAGAGAGGCGATGACTCCACTATCTATCTTCTTCTCGATCTTCACTTCACATCCTTTCCCTTCCAAACATGGGACAGGAAGTTAGAATGTGCATTACGGTCTGGTTCACCTTCTTAGGGGAACCCCTTACATATTAGTGTTTAATGTGTCTAAGCTAATACTTTTTTTTATGCTTCGAAGAGGCGACACGTGCGGATCGTTCACCTGATAGTAAGTGATACGATGTGATAATATACAAAAGATTACATTACGCTCGTTGTCATTAGACATGAGATGTTGAGTCTCATTACCTCAGTAATTTTATTCATTACAGCGTTTTTCAATCCGGAATACAGTAATGTTCGAACACTAGTGTTTGGCAACAGGAACAAGCACTGTGTTGGTACCTAGCTAGACGGTCTCCGATAACAGATCTACCACTAGTAATAATAGATTATACTCCTACTTGTTTATTTATGTTAGTTTCCTTTCGTGGGGGAGCGTTCGTGTATCGATTGCATATGAGCGATGACATTAATTAGAAATCAAGTAGAAGTTTCTGTATTCTGATGGATACTAAAGTATAAAAAATCCAAGATATATAACAGTAGCTTTGCCCGTGACGTTGACCAATATAATATATGTGTGAAAATCAAAATCAAATCAAATCATGTTGTCCAAATGGCATATCCATCGCAACGTGTGCGGAGTCTGTCTTCCCGCAGCACGACGAAGACTTACTGCAATTGGTATTTTTTTAAAGTACCCTAGAATAACAAAGAGGCTAGCAACTTCTTATCCTGAAATCTTGACAAGGGTTCTTCACGGCACAGTTGGCATCACTCCAGGATTTATTTATGTCGGATTACTTTTCAGGGAGTAGGGGGCGGTCCTTAAACCGATTACTTTTAACTCCTGAAAATTTTACTCAATGTATTCGTACGTCTGTTGTATCGTAGTGTCCCAACATAAGGATACAGTATTGATACCACACTTATATAGTAAATCGCCATAAAAGCATTATGTTCTGGCTACCAGCATATGTGAACTGGAGTATTCTGAATGTAGACTTCATCAACTTTGACCTTACTGTCCTGTAAAGCTATGTGATACACAGATCAATATTAGTCGGATAACGTTTACTGTCTTCGCTTACTGTCCATGAACATCTCCAAAGGATTTCCACGCCGATCAGTCCTGTGTTTCCCACATTCAGCTGCTTCCTACACCTTCATTAGAACGTCGTTCTACCTAGTGAGGGGCCTGCTAGCACTGCGTCTTCCGATATGTGGTAACCTAGCTGCTCCTTCTGCCATCAGTCCTTAAAGCGGCTCAGGCTTGCCGATTGATACTTAAGTTAACCAACTTTTTGGACTATATCAGTGACTCAAGTTTTGCTGCAGCTTTGAGGATAGTCGTTATTATTAAATGCAACACATCAAAGATCTTGATAACCGACGAATGATAAGAAACATAGTAAACTATATATTGTTACCATAATATAAAATATGAAACATTGACTGACACACCTGCATGCGGTGCACCCTGCTGAATAACCGACAAGGATCTGACTAACTACTAACTCGCACTGGGCTTCCGTAGAAGGTTCCCAGTTCCCCTCATTGAACTCTGTGAAGATCTTTAGGGAGGCCTATGTCCAGCAATGGACGTCTATCGGCTGATGATGATGATAAAGTTTGAACTCGGAGCCTGCTCGCTGAAGTGGACACTTACCGTTAAAACATCGCCGTTATCATTTTAACAATTAACGATTCGTCGAGCGACAATGGGTTAAATACATAAATACCTGTCGTTGATGGTTATACCATTTTTCAGTTAAAATTTAACCGTTTGAAACGTTTAAAATAGGTTTGGAGGGGGCGTGCCGCGACGAGGAGAGCCCTCGAGCCCGGCCGCCGAGCGCCGCGCGGCCGCTCGTGGGGAAACACAACTGAGCAAAAAGTGCAAACGAGCAAACGAAAAATATGAAAATGTACAATGCCATATCTATATTAAGGTCTGTTTTTAGGTCTTTACATTTATACACTAGTAATTAATTATAAGCTAGTCTATTGTCATCAATTACTTAACACTATAAACATACAAGATATCGAGTAAAAGATATGTTAAGATAACATTTGCAAACAGTCAGTTGTAGGAAGTTTTCGTGTTAACGTGCCACCGCAGTGTCTATTGCAGCCGACAAGCACTACTGTGAAAATATTACTCTGATCCAGTTTGAAGGGTTTTAACATCTTATGTCTCAAGGCGTCAAGTACAATAGTATATTTTACACAATGAAGCGATGAGACGAGCGATAGGTTCTGGTGGTAAGAGATACTGCGCATAACAATGAGGCGCTAGTTAAGATGGTATTCATATCACTACATTGCGCTCGTAGCTTTGAGATAGATATCTATATTCAGTCTCGTGGTCCCAATAATTACGCTAGTTACAGCACCCTTCAAACTGGAACAGAGTAATGTTTGCGTAGTACCTTGACGGTTCCCGCTAACTGAAATCTACCACCAGTATAAACAACTTGTTCCGTCTGCCGATACACCTTTCGCGTTCTACCCTCCCCATCATCAGCTGTCAGGACGTTAACAGCTGCAATAGTAAAAATTAATATCTCTCATATCTCTTTTCAAGTACGGACAAAGGGAAGAAACAGCAAATACGTCACTCTCGTCGCTACCCCTTTTTAAAATAACCGCGTCATTCCGACAAGTGTGCTGCCCGTCAGCGGGGCCACAGAGCAGCAACATCAGCAGACGATTATCTAATCTATAATTTTTTATCACATTTATAGAATATTGTGTGTATGAGAAAAACCAACGCTAAACTTTAATTTGAAGAGGGCACCTAATGATGATGATGATGAACAATAAAGGACTCTTTTGTTCCATTTACTAGACGTGCATCCGTGAAATTCTGAAAATCAATGTGAAAGTTTCTTCCAAGTAAAGCTAATTAAGTTAATATAACATAAAAAGATATAACAGGATTGCAAAAGCAGTAAAACCAGATCATTACAATTTTAAGATTGAACCGTTATTTTGTCCTTGGCTTTATTAAGTGATAAAAATTTAAGATGATGTCATCATCATCATTATCATCAGCGTTTGTTTATCCACTGCCGGATATCAGCCTTCCTCGATGACTTCCACCAAATGAGATTTTCAGCTTCTCGCATCTACCCTCTTCCGACCGCCCTCATGATGCCGTCGTTCCTGGAGGGAGGGAGTTCTTCACTTCAGCAACATGTATGTAGTCTCCATTTCAAGACTTTTCTCCCCTTCGTATGTATATAAAATTATATATGTGTATTACAGTACAAATATTACTAACCAGCATTGGACTGGCGTGGTGGTAAATGACCCATGTCCTTCCATATGAACTCCTACCAACGACGACCTCGATTGCGGCACTAGCCTGGCGATGCGGCAATGCAGTGCTGATCGATGAGAGAATCTTTGGGGGAGGCCTATGTACAGCAGTTGATTTCAATCGGCTGATGATGATGTCTATGGTAGTTTGTTATAAATCTATATATATATTATGACTACAATCATTTACTTTGAGCTCTGTGTCTGATGAAATTATAAATGTCGGCGTAGAGAAAGCATTGACGTCATCCGAAAAAAAAATGTAACGGGTGCACCGATAGCGATTCGTTTCTAATAAACTAAAAAGTGAACTTTCAGGAACTGGAACTTCTGCCGCCGACCCTGTGACGCAATCTAATCAGCTAATGGAATCGTCAAGTCCCGCCGTCCCCTACTCCGAATAAATGAATACTCGCCGCGCTGGAGCCCGGCGCGGCGCTCGCGAGATAAATGAACTTTTTATTATTAACTTATTAAAAACATATAACTTAGAAGAGGTTACTGTATGTTCATATACAGCAGCATATCTTAAAGTAAGCTACACGACCATATCACTGCCATTGGAAGTCCACAGCATTAAAGAATCGAAGAAAAATTATTGACACGGAAACAAAATTAAAAATTGCTTTAATTTATTTACTGCCGGAAGTACCACAGCTATTGTTTCTGTCGACAAGAAGTAGTGTGCAAACACTACAGAGTTCCGGTATGAAAGTCGACGTAGCTATTTAAATTATTTTGATAAGCTGACTTATTTTCTTATGTGATAAACTGACGAGTCGGTTTCGATCGGTCATTGCGGCGTTGGCGCAAAAACAAAATTACTTTCCATCACGTCGTCTCGCTCGTCTATTTTTCTTTCGAATAAGTAAAGGGTAGGATGTGATGCTGACCTGCGACGACCAGCACGTCGATGAGCGCCAGCACGGCGAGGCTGGTGACGCTCGCGGGCTCGTCCCAGCGCACGCCGTCCCACAACGCCGAGCAGGCGGTCTCGTTCAGCAAGCGCATGGTCCGCGCCCCGCCGGGAAGGGCGCGCCGCCCTCCGGCCGGAGCATCGCCCGCTGGCGGTCAGGGCGTCTCCATCTTCCGACCTCGCTGATCAACAACAAAACCACATTAACGTACAGGTAAATTATAATACACTCGCGTTAGACATCGATTCTACCTAATGGTATGCTACGATGTAGTCTTCTATTCGAATTGGTCTAGAACAACTAAACCTGCACCTCATCTGGATATAGTAATTAACCTTCATTTGTTTTTGAATTTTCCGCTCATTAATAAAATGAAGTCTTTTAGAAATATTAAAAGATTATATATCCTATAGACACCTTCATAGTTGTTTAAAAATCTGAAACTGTCGCGAAATCTTGGAAAAGTTAACTAACTAATTTATATCCGGCTTGCAACACTCGCCATGACTAACAAGTGTTTGTGGACCCCGTGAAGAAAAGATTGAGATCCACAGGTCTAAAACCTAAACTCGTGTATCTTAATTCAGAAAGGCAAAATGTTGGATAAACGTGTCACTTGTAGACAATAGGATAAACTGTGTATATCCATCATCAGTCGATTGTAGACCGGAATAGTTTTCTCAACCAGAACGTTAAAGTTAATTTGAAGAAGTCTCCTCAAGACTATGATGACTAATCCAGAATAGACCTTTTCACCTCTTCCCTTAAGCACTGGATGGAGCTCAACAAATTGTTCCGGACATGACGAGGCGACAGTGTCTTCACTCTGCGAGAGGTATGGAGGAAGGAATGGAATGGAGAATGAAAGAAAAGAGGAGGAGAAACAAAGGAAAGAAAGATAAGTTTTGAGCGGAAGATGGAAGTATGAAAGGAGAGAGAGTAGGGAAAATACTGTAATAGATAAGAATAAAAATAGATAGTACCTGAATTGTACTAAAGGCCCTGACCCGCTATGCGCAGGGGAATGATTTAAAAAAAAAAAAAAACACTGGATGGAAATATTGATGCTGACACATCTCTTTCTTAAGACGAGAAATATAACGAAGAAATGAAAGTCTGACGAATCTATTAGAGGGTCCTTTTATGAGTTCTCAAGGTTGATCCTGTAAGACAAAATTCCTGGAAAATGTGCACCTGGTACCCAGCGGAAGAAATGGTTTGATGACATGAAGGATTAGAGGTGGTTTAAAAACCATCAGTTAAAAAGAATAGCTGAAGATTGAATTGGTTTTCTCCTAATGATGATGATGTATATACGTTGGATGATAGAAGCAGAATAGAGATAGTCATTGTTGAAGTGCCTAGACAGTTTCCCATAATCTACCTTCTGAAGGTCGATGTTCGAGAGCTATTACTTAATAATTTTGAGGAAATGAAAATGAAGAACACCATATGCTTATGAAACATTTTAAATGTCAGATAATGACCATGTAAGGACTTGTTTGTTAATCTTATAAATATAAAGGGTTCTAAGAGGTTCCACTCAACATCTTACGGAGCCCAAGCCAACCTCACCAGCACGCGGTGCACCCTGCTGAATAACAGACGAGGCTGACCACCCACCTACCCGCACTGGCCAGCGTGGTGGGTTACAGCCCAATTCCCCTTAATGAACTCCAAGAAACGATGTGGAGACCTATGGAGGAAGCCTATGTTCAGCAGTGAACGTCCGTCGGTTGATAATTAATGATATAAAGCAGAAGATGTGAAGATTTTTTTTATTTCAAAGCTTGAAGACATATAATATTTACACATATTGTAGATGAAGATTTGTTAGTATTAATAATATTATGGTTTATGAAGAGTCCAGAGTCTGAAGGGTACGGGGTGATTCACTGTCTAAGTTTTTAAGCTGAAAGGGCCCAAACTTGTAAATCGCAAGGGGTATTAAGGTGAATGGTCCCGATGCGTCTACTTGAGCTTGGAATATTGTTTACTATAGTACACTTGAATTGTTATAAGTTTTGATATACTTTATAACAATGCTAGTTAAGATGACGTACACTGGCACTACATTGATGTTTTTTGTCTTGGTACTTAAGATATCAAATTTTATTTACTTCCGGTAATTTTATTACTGATGTTTATACATTAGAGTTTTGCGGTCGAAATAGTCTCTTCGGTCATGTCATATATAATATATACATGGGTTTACATACATGGGGTACATAGGTTGGAAAAAAAGAAATCCATTTTTTTTTCGGTAGATGGCTGTAGTGATAAATTTCTCGTAAAGTATCGATCAAACAGTTTCAGATTTATGCTCGTTGGAAAGGTGACATTTCGCAGTAAAAAAATTCTTTTGCTGTTTTTTGTTTGGTGCTTACAGGGTGTTAATTGTGAGTTACAGGGTGTAAAAATGGAAGTGAACAAAGAGAAAATTCGGTACATTTTACAGTTTTTCTTTGACAAAGGCGAAAATGCAAGCCAGGCGGCTAAAATTGTGAATGGTGTTTATGGACCCGATACTGTAACAGCCAATTATGTGCAATTTTGGTTTCGTAGATTCCGTTGAAGAATTTTTGATGTTAAAGATGCACCTCGCACAGGTAGGCCGGTCGCCGAAAATGTCGATAAAATCGGAGAAATTATCGAAGTTGACCGGCATGTTAGCAGTCGTAACATCGCCCAGGAGCTAAAAATGGACCACAAAACAGTTTTAAACCATTTACACAAAGCTGGATTCAAAAAGAAGCTCGATTATCGGGTGCCACACCAATTAACAGAAAAAAACATGATGGATGGAATTTCCATCTGCAAAGCCTTGGCCAAACGGAATGAGATAGACCCATTTCTTAAACGGATGGTGACTGGAGATGAGAAATGGACCACATACGATAACCCTGTGCGAAAACGATCATGGTCAAAGAGCGGTGAAGCACTTCAAACGGTGGCCAAACTAGGACTAACGGCCAGGAAGGTTCTGCTGTGAATTTGGTGGGACTGGAAGGGGGTTATTTATTATGAGTTGTTTCCATATGGCCAAGCACTAAATTCTGATCTCTACTGTCAACAACTGGACCGTTTGAAGATAGCAATTGACCAGAAACGGCCAGAATTGGCCAACAGGAGAGGTGTCGTGTTCCACCAGGACAACGCTAGGCCACACACGTCTACAGTGACTCGCCAGAAACTTCGGGAGCTTGGTTGGGAAGTTTTAATGCATCCGCCATACAGACCGCACTTGGCACCAAGCGATTACCATCTTTTTCTTGCATTACAAAATTTCTTTAGTGATAAAAAATTGACATCTAGGGAAGATTGTGAAAATCGGCTACTAGAGTTTTTTGCAAATAGAGAGCAGGACTTCTACGAGAGAGTCATTATGAAATTACCTTTAAAATGGCAACAAATCATAGAACAAAACGGTGCATATTTGACCCAAATCGGACAATCCGAAGCATGTTAAATAAAGTCCTGAAATTCATATAAAAATAATGGATTTCTTTTTCCCCAACCTATTATTATACATGAGATCATCATCATATAATATACAGCCTATTGACATCCACTGCTGGACATAGGCTTCTCCCAAATATCTTCAGATACAGTCAGAATGTTCTCCGGTACCACTGGGCACTAAGAGCCGTCGTATGTAGGGGTCCATACGGCGTGATTTGTGCCATTCCCCACTACTTTGGCCCAATGCGGTAAACATTACAAGTAAACTTTCTCACTACTGTAAACATTTATTTATCAATTTATTATTATTTATATGGATCACTTCTGTACCTGTCCTGCCGTATCAGTTAAGTCATAAGGATGTCAGTTTTAATCATACATGTCAAAAACTGTACATTATCAATTTAGTCCAGCTTTCTCAGGCTATTAAGAATTAGACTAAGGAATGGCCTTGCCTGTAGAAGGCGACTAAAAAAGTCTAGGTTCGTGAGCCGCAAGGCAAGGATGCTGAATGATAGAGCACGAGGGTATGACAAATGTGAATTGTTCTCGTATTTATCGGAGCACAGCAATAATGTCAACGGTAATTCCTTCTTTACTACTCTCCTATAATGCTGTGAGGTACCAGTGTGTTCTGATAAAAATCTCCGAGATCCTCCAAATCCATTGAAGGAGATCACCGATTTGGTTTTAATGGGAAGAAATCCCACCTAACTTTGTTTAACTTTAGGAGTGTATCTTATAATGATTTCACTCAATCGCCGAAGACTTAATGTTAAACATTACTTAAGTTATAAAGTTAATGTAGTATTGTTAATCTTACTATATGTAGATAGATAATTAATTAATACTACTATGTAGTTACTAATCACAACAGGTTGTTTGGTAAATTAGAAAATTATTCGGGAGGGCCGAGGCGATACACAAATGGATTAATTGTAGACCGGTTGTGCCTATTGAAATGTACCGCAGGGTTTAAGGGTGTGCTCCAACTCACGGGCGATACCATGAGCTGAGGAGTCGCTACTTCAACAGCCTCAATCTAACTTAACGCCTTAAAGCAAATTGATATTACCACTCAATGTTTACTGGTTGTAGACCTATGTATCTAACAGACAGATAAAAACCCTTCTTACCGGAAGACAGTCTAACCACATGTAACCTTGCATCGTTATCGTTGAAGTAGCTATTTATTTGTTTATTAGGGAGGATATAAGGAAGCCCGCATAGCAACTCACTGGATCCAAGCCATCCTCACCTGTTTGTGCTGCACCCTGCTAATCAACAAACGAGGCTCTGGCTCCCACCAACCTGCATTTGGACAGCATAGTGGGAAATGGCCCAGGACCCCTCATATGAACCCCTACAAACGTGGAGATCTTTGGTGGAGGCCAATGTCCAGCAGTAGACGACTATCGGCTGATGATGATTAATCTTTTAACCTTTTATTTCTTTAGCCGGAAGTGGATGAAAATTAAAGTTAAACTCGCCTGTACTACTACATATACATAGTAAGTGACTGTGTCTACATCATCATCAGTCAGATAGACGTCAACTGCTGGACACAGGTCTTGATAGATAGATTTCCACGTTTTTAGGGGTTCATTCAGAGACCTTTATGATATTTTTCTTCACGCTGGTCTAATAGGGGTTGGTGCTAACTAGAGCTTCGTTTTTTGTCCAGCAGGGTGCACCACGAGCAGGTGAGCTTGGCTTGGGTCCGGTGAGTTATTATGCTGGACATCTTACACCTCTTTATAGGGTTACTTTTATTATCGATGCTTTTATTTGCTTCATTTGTATATTACATATGAGTAGTAGCAAAGATTAAGGGTTAAATACGAATATTGTAGTGATTAAACCAATTAGATTTAGGTTTCTTGGGCTAGGTTAAGTATTGGATTCTTGGTAGACAGCACTTCACTCTCTTCGCTGACCATTAATCAAAAGTCCAGATGATTGTGCATAGTACAGTTCTAGATACCATCAGACAAAAGAAACTTTATACTGAAGTGATTTTTAATTCATCATCATCATTATCAGTCTGTTTATCCTCTGCTGGATATAGGCCTTTCCTAACGTCTTCCACCAAATGCGATCCTCTGCTTCTCGCGTCCGCACACTTCCGACCGCTCTGATGATGTCATCCGTCCATCGGGAGTGAGGGTATCCTACACTTTTGCGACCTGTATGCGGCTTCCACTCCAAGTCTTTCCTCCCCCATTGGCTGTCATTGACAGAACAGACGTGGCCGCCCCATTGCCACTTCAGCTTGCATATTTTGAGAGCTACGTCCACAACTTTAGTTCTCCGTAGAATTTCTTCGTTATTTTATAAATATTTCTGTTAGTAGCTTTTGGCTGGCGCCCACCAATCCGTTTAAACTTTTTTGTTAATCCGCAGCTAGCTGATCGCTTGTGAGCGCGAACCACGTCGAGCCCATACGACCTGCCTTCTAATTAACTGTCCCGCCTGAAGGCTTTGTTTGGCTTTCTAATTGCTTTCACTCAACCCCTTCTCGTTACTGATGCGATCGTTTACCTACAGATGACAACTGAAACACGACTGTGCGAATACCGGATGCAGAGATTGAATACTGCTGACGGTAAATGATACGCCGGTTCAAAATAATGCTGTGTTAGTTTAACACGACACCGCGGTACTGCTCGTACTGTTACATCAAAATACTAAATCTTGCATAATTATCTAAACGCCGTGCAAATACTTATATGAATTAATAAAAAAGTTGTTATATTATTAGACATAATATATATACGGGTGTAAGGGTTCCCGCACAATAACTCATGGGATCCAAGCCAACCTCACCTACTCGTGGCGCAGCCTGCTTATCAACCAGCCAGGCTCTGGCTCCCACCAAACCGCATACAGTGGAGGGAAATGGCCTAAATCCGTGAGAATCTTTGGGGGAGGCCTATGTTCAACAGTGGACATCTATCGGCTGATGATGATTGTTTATGTACACATATATTTGTGTTATATATAACTACAAAAAAAGGGTTGGATACGTGTATCGGTTAGTTAAATGGCACGTGTCTGTGACGTAAATAATTTACCCCAAGCGACCCTAAGGTCCAAATTAACTAACTTCAACATTTCTACGGATGCTGAATAACGATTTCTGCGGGGAGCGGGTTGAATTACCAACAACCTCCTCACATACGGACATCGTGAGCAGAGGGTAGATGTTAAAATAAATAATATAATACTTTTGTAATGTTATTGAAAATAAAAAAAAATAATGTCCTAGATAGGATTGTATATATAATTCATGTTGTAAGGACTCTCCTGGGAAGAAGACGGCAAGAAACTCAGGGATACTATTTTAATAACATAGTACCTAGTACTTTAGAATAGTTATATGACGGAGTATTATATACTAGATAATTGTTTTCGTACTTAATGCACATTAGTATTTTCTTTGTTGTCAGTTTGGGTTCGTGTGCTTTGAAGGTCTCCTGAAGCCCTCGTCGCCAATTAACCGAGTCCAGGAACAAAACGAGTAGTTCTACCTAGAACGTGCTTTTGGCGCGATGCATTCCTTAGGGGAACCCGGGACCTAGATGTGAAGTAGCACCACTCCCGACAAGATCCCTACGTGGCGACGCGTCGGAATACGAGACGCATCACCATATGCACCCCAGGAATCCTCTCCAAGGGGGACGCCGGCCTAACGGCCCTTGTCGGTCGCGGCGCCATGTTCCTGCCGAGGAGCCATTCGGCGGTCGTGCACTTGGCCCCGCCTTGCGGCGGTGAGCTGTCATCGCGCTCCGACCGCGTCCTGTCCTCTCGGCGCCCGCTCTCGGATACGTTCGGTCTCCCGCTTCTGCGTCATAACAGAGTCGCAGAATCGGGATACCGCATTCCATGACGCCTCGCTACTGACCAAGGTCCGGACCACGGACGGTAGCGAGAGGTCACTCCCTATCGCCGCTACGATAGCGGCCCTGTCCCTCCCCCATCGCGGGCAATCGGCCAAGGTGTGGGACGATGTGTCCACCGGGTGGCCACACTCGTCGCACACCTCGTCCGTCCTACCTGTAGAACCCGGGACCTCCTGCAACTCAGGATGACCGAAGGGGTTGAAGTGGGTAAATAAATAACTTTGTTTTTCCCCCAGAAGGCAAGTATTTTTTTTTTATTTCCCTCGATGACAGAAAAAACTAACTGCAGATATATAAGCAACAATGGTTGAATATTTTTTTTTAAACAGGAAGTTATTCCTGTTTTTATCTTTATTATGTTGTTGAAATAAGTTTTTTTTTTTTTTTAAAAGCTACGATTTTTTGTTAAAAAGTATGATTTCGCGATTTGTTGCCAATCCTCACCGGCTGTATGTATCGCGGAATATTATTGGCTCCGTAAACCAGTTATTTATACAGAACAAATTATCTGATGTAACGGAACGCAGTTTCACTAGATACTAAGTGATAGTAATGTGATACTTTTGATTTATGATACGAAGCGACTATACAAGCAAGACGTCCATCTGGTGGTAAGTGATACGCCTGCCCATAACAACGTGGAGACAGTATTATATACACTTCTGAGACATAAAATGTCGTCTCGTTACTAAGTAAAAATGTTAAACAATGAAACAATTATTTAATTGTGGATAAGCCTTAATAAATAAATAAATTACTGGATATAGCACCTGTCAAACCGGAACAAAGTAATGTTCGCACGGTACTACTAACTACTAGTTATAGCCAACTGTAATAGGCGCCGCGGCTGTACCTAGACGGTCTCCGGCAACAGAGACATTACCACCAGTAATAGCTATTGGTCCTTCGAACCGGATCACAGCAATGTTTGCACAGTACTGTTAGTCTGCACAGCACAGTACTGTGTACTCGGCCTTAGTGCTTGCCGGACTCCTTCTTCTGGACTTTCGTGTCCAAGAAGCAGCCGCTTTAATTGAAATAAAGCGCGATCACTCGCGGCAGGTACCGAGAGACCGAGACCTGGGGGTACTAGTAAGCTACAGGAGACTACCACACCTGTCTGGTCAGGTTGGTGTGGAGTTTTCCTGTCTGGGGGAGGGTGCGAGAGGAGACCAGCTTCCCACGGCGGCTGCCACCGTGTACACGAACGGCAGCCGCATAGAAGGCAAAGTGGATGCGGCGGAAGAAACCCAAGCTGGAAGACTGCACCGCCTATCAGACTAAGCTGCTGTCCTTAGCGAAAGCGACAGGGTACGCGGCCAGGGAGTCGCATCAGTCATGTGTTATACTGTGCCCTCGAAACAGTCGTAAGATGAGACACTCTCCATCCCTTAGCGTTAAGAGTGAAAGAAAATGTAGCGAAAGGTAAAGCGGAAGGGAAGGATAAAGGTTGTATTGGGTAAAAGCGCACGCGGGTACGTAGGGTAGTGAGAGGGCGAAACAACTGGCCAAGGATGCAGCCCTGAAGAGTAAGAGACGGTCGGATTACGAGGGATGCCCTGTTTCATTCGTGAAGCGGCAGCTTAGGCAAGCTACGCTGGACGAGTGGAACAGGCGCAATGTGAGAGGCAGTACGGCTATACCACGCGGAGTTTCTTCTCGGACGTCAGGTCAGCGTATAGAATGCTCCGAACGACCCAGCTAGAGCCGCTCACAGGACACAGGAGATTCTCGTAGTACCTTTACAGGTTTAAACTCAAAGAGAGTCCCTCCTGTACCTGCGAACCGAGCACGGACCAGACCGTGCAGCACCTAATCGCTGACTGTCCCGTATATGGAGCGCAGAGGATAGAAGTAGAGATGGCAACAGAGGAAAGAGTAAATAGTAGTACTATCGCCTCTCTGATGAGGGAGGACCACAGTCGTCTAATCTTTTTGCAGTATTGCTAAAAGATCATGCAAAGAACAGCAAAGGAAAACATGACAGTAAATAAATAAATTTATTATTATTATTATTAAAAAATAAGGTAAGAAAAATGGAATTAACTAAGGAAGAAAAGTAAAAGAATGTAATAGAACTAAGTAAGTAAAAGGAAATAAATAAAAAATGTAATTCAAAAATAAATGTAACAAAATACCGCGATGGAATAAGAGGAATTGTAAAAATCTAGACTAGTAAATAAAGCACGGCTGTCTATCTCCCACATTTTGAGCGCGAAGTATAAAAGGAAATGGAACGTGGAGGGAGAGAGAGAGGAATAAGAATAGAATGAAAGATAAGAACAGAAAGAAAGAAAAGAATAAAGAAAGAAGATAATGAAGAAACAAGAAAGAAAGTAAAAGGATAACATAAAGGATAGCATTATAAGCCCAGGCCCAAAAAAGGGCCGGAAGAAAGACAAAAAAAAGTACTGTTAGACTGCTGCAATAAGCTCTGCGGTGGTACTTACCTGGTTAGAGATCTACCACCAGTGAGTCTGTGGGAGTGTAGTGTATATTGTATTTTAATTCTTTAATTTAATTAAATTTTTTTCCTTTTAATTCTTTTCTTTTCTTTCGTATTTATCTCGCGAGTAATGGATCTTCGAACACTTACACCGACGAAGCAGCGCTAACTTAATCAAAACTCGATACAGCAATTGTAATGATATGAAAGTTAAGTTTATTTAAAGTTTTGACTTCAGGAGGGGGGAGCCTAGTTCTCTCAGTACCCGCTAATTAGACTTTTTCAGTTGAATACAAATTTCCGGTAGATGATTATATTAAAAATTTATGATAATATTATTTCGCTTCCGTGAAGGACGTTAATGGAATAAATTATGAAACGCTTCAGCCGGCGGCGGTGGAAATGGTTTCCTTTAAATTTTTATTGGACTTAATGATATTTTCCAGTGATGCTTGCAGCTCAATAATTCTAGATTAAAACCCAACAAAGGGTCCCGCATAACAACTCGTGGAACTTAAGCGAACCTCACCAGCTCGTGGTGCTCCCTGCTAATCAACAAACGAGGCTCTGGCTATCACCAACTTACATTGGACCAGCGTGGTGGGAAATGGCGTCCCATATGGACTCCTTCAAAGAACAGTTCTTGGAGCCCGGCGGTGCCAAATGCCATGCTGAGTAAGGCGCAGGAAGCCTATGTCCAGCAGTTGGCTATCGACTTATGATGAGGATAACATCTCATGTGGTAGGTCTCTGTTGCCGGAAACCTTCTAGGTGTCACCGCAGCACCTATTGCAGCCGACAAATAATAGTGTGCAAACATTACTCTGTTCCATCATAGACGTTGTAGCTAGTGAAATTACTGGGGTAACGAGACTAATTATCCTAGGTCGCAAGCGATAGGCGCAATGTGATGCCTTACATAATAACCTAACTAACACCGCGTTATTATGGGCGGCTGTGTCACTTACCATCAGGTGACGGTCGTCGCTCGTCTCGTCGCTTAATTTAAATAAAATATGTATTTCACTTGTTAATTAGTGAAATACTGCTTGGTAATGAGCGCTCTAAACTAGTCACAGCTTACTTTTAGAAGTCACGTAGCATTTGGAGATCTGGAGAGGATCTGAACTTCGTTATTCGCATTCCGGTTGACACTTATATTTAAGTGTTTGTTTGTGCTATATCAAATTAAATTGTTAAAAAACGAAAGAGTCTTTGTTATTTCAATCGCAACTCGATCGATAGCACATAATTATATTCCAAAGTGCGGTATGCAGTTTAACCGTCTGAAGATAATCAGCTCTGCTTTGTCTTACTTGTTAGAAATTGTTTAAGGTTAAAATTGTGAGGGCTTCTTAATGTACCACGAAATGCTGGAAGAACTCCTGGAAGGTCGACAATCTGGGGAGAGCTGGTGAGATCGCAGCTTACGTGTCCAGCAATGTAGACTTCTCGGGTAGTAATGATGATCTGTTCATGGCTATCCGATTACTCAGTAATATTTCTTTATGTAATCCAATATAAGTTACTATATCACAGAACACTAAACCTTAATAATTCAGGGAGTGATTGAAGGTGGCTCGAAATACGTTTTAATTTCGGCGCCGCCGTAAAGCACTTGACAAGGGTATAATCTTTAACATAAAATTTACAACCTTCGAGAAAATTCTTATGAAAGCTTCTCTACATTGAGTTAAAATGTAAATTTATAGCAGCATCCGAATTAGATCAGCAGTTTATTATTATTAAAAATTATTTTCGAGTGTAACGACATCCAACACAAAAACACGATCTTTCATACAAAGACGAAGTAATATTTCTTTACCTACAACAGATACACACCAAAATTAAATAATAATGCTGTTTCCTCTAGAATACTCCGGCTCTTATTTATTGGCAGCGGGATTGTAGTAATGTTGCTATAACGGCAGGATTATAGGCAACTAACTAGGATAAGTCGTACAAAATCCTAGCAACGACCTAACTTCTCAAAAGGACCTGGAATTGACAAGGACCTTCGTGTTAGATATGCGGTTAACCACTGCACTGCAGCAGTTAAATTACACGTAAACCTTCAAGTATTTCTCAACATGTAGAGATATTTTTAACCTGATTTCTTTAAACATCAATGGCGAGACTTCCGTCACGTCAAAAGAATTTCGATTGAGACCTCTTCAATATAATCAATAAGAAAGTATAAAGAAACCAGTAGAACCACTAGAGCAATGAAGGAGGACGAGGAGTATCAAACTTTTAACATCCGTTTTGCGCAAAATTAATGTCAGCCTTATTTTATTACATAAGTGTGATAAAAATAACTGAACGTATAAGTTTCTATCTAATGACTAAGATGCATCTGTGACAGAAAAGTGCAGATAAAAAAGAATCAAATCTGTGGAATAACGTAAAGAACATACAGAGAAAAAGTACAGATAAAAAATATCAAAACTGTGCGATAATGTAAAGAATATACAGAGAGAAAGTACAGATAAAAAATATCAAAACTGTGCGATAATGTAAAGAATATACAGAGAGAAAGTACAGATAAAAAATATCAAAACTGTGGGATAACGTTAAGAATATACAGGGAAAAAGTATAGATAAAAAAGTATCAAAACTGTGGAATAACGTTAAGAATATACAGGGAAAAGTATAGATAAAAAAGTATCAAAACTGTGGAATAACGTTATGAATATACAGGGAAAATGTATAGATAAAAAAGTATCAAAACTGTGGAATAATGTAAAGAATGTACAGAGAAAAAGTACAGATAAAAAATATCAAAACTGCAATAGTGTAAAGAATATACAAAAAAAAGTACAGATAAAAAGTATCAAAACTGTGGAATAAAGTAAAGAATATACAGAGAAAAGGTACAGATAAAAAAAGTATCAAAACTGTAGGATGACGCAAAGAATATACAGAGAAAAAGTACAAATAAAAAAGTATCAAAACTGTAGGATAACGTAAAGAATATACAGAGAAAAAATACAGATAAAAAAATATTAAAACTCTGGAATAGCATAAAAAATACACAGATATAAAAAAAAAACTGTAGGATAACGTAAAAAGTTATATAATTGTGAGAGAGCGTAAATAATTTCTTAAAGCAAATTAATAAGAAGTCAACAACAAAACAAAAAAGAAATAACCGTTAAAATAACCGTTAGAGGCTCGCTGTAATGAGCAGCGATTTTTTTCCCCTCCCTCTTGTCGAAGTCCGCACGGCGCGGGCGAGATATAAATGATTTGAATGTAGTATGAAAGGAGCTCGTTTGTGAATGCGTAATTGTTTGAACACTTTTTGTTGGCGATTCCGTTTTGAATCGCGTCGCTGTAGTGTATCAACTTCATAAATAACAATTAATGAATTAATATTTGAATAACAATTCATTTATTTTCACTAATTATAGTAAGCGATTAGACCATATATCAACTGAAGAGTACACGCTGGACTTTATAGCAGGAGAGCGTCTAGGTACAACAGTGTCGACTCTGTAGTTTCGGGCTAGTAAGATAGGACTAAGGTTTGCTCTATCTTAGTAGGCGACTAAAAGGGTCTAGACGTTTCGGGGGCCTTGAGAGTGAGGGCCCTTATCGCCCAAGAAGCGAACCTCTGTGGAACAGCGTATGGTTCAGCAATGGTGCCTAGGAGGGTCAGGCTCCTCCTCAGAGACGTGTAACACAGTGTAGAGAGGCACCGGTGCGGTCTGTAAGAGATCCCGGAGCCTCCCTGAATGCTCTGATGCAAAGCCCCGGGGGGTTTTAGTAAGAATCTCATATAACCCTGACTACCCCTCAGAAGCAAAGTATCTTTCGAAAATTTCCTCCCCGAAAATTAAAAAAAAGGTACAGTAGTGTTGCAAATTTAACTGTGTTCCGGTTTGAAAGGCGCTGTAGTTATTGAAATTATTCAGGTAAAGATATTCAACATCTCATGTGTCAAGAGGACGAGCACAACGTGGTGCTGTGTACACGATCCTAACTAGTGTTGTTATGGATAGGCGTATCACTTATAAGCAGGTGATCATCCCTTTCGTCTTTTCCGTATGTCTTTCTTGAATGAAACAAATAAAGGCCCAAATGAAAGTGGAGAGAGGGTGGGAAGGAGAGAGAGGTTATGTTCGTGACGTCACAAATATAAGCGGCGAGGCTGTAGGTGATATGATACATGCGATATATACACAACAAACACGAGCGGATGTATCCATTGGAGCGAAGTATCCATTACCGACGGAGTTAATTGAAAAACCAATTGGGAACAGATCGCTCCGAACGATGGCGCCCACTCCCGCACCAGTACTGTCAGCTGAGCGGGAACGTTGCGTTCCTTGACCGACGGAAGTGTGAGGGGTACTCACTGCGACCAATTCCTTTACTTCCTTTCGTATGTAACGTACGATTTATAAATGGAACGTTAACATTACTCTGTTCCGGTTTGGAGGAGGTTGTAGCTAGCTAAGTCGTACTGGTGGTAAGTCTCTGTTGCCGGATACTATTTAGGTGGGTGCCACCGCAGCTCATATTTATATTGATAAACAGTACGGAAATATTAGTATTCCAGTTTAAAGGACGCTGTAGATTATGAAATTACTGGGGTAGTGAGACTTAACATCTTATGCTTCAGGCGACGAGAGAAATGTAGTGCAGTGTTTATTATCCTAACTAGCGTCACGTTATATGACAGGCGTATCAATTACCATCAGGTAAACGTCACGCTCGTATCGTCGCTTCGCTGAATAAAAAAAAATTTTGTTCGACGATGCGAACAGACGATGAGGACAGTCACCTGATGGTAAGTGATACGCCTGCTTATAACAGCGTAGCGCTAGTTAGGATTATAAACACTGCACCATATTGTGCTCGTCGCTACAGTCATATGTTAAATATAAGGTTGTCAAATATCTCCCTTCCGCTTTTTTGCTCTTTATTCAATGCTTTATAAAAAGTGTTACAGTGATCGGATTTAGTTCAAATATGCGCCGTTTTGTTCGAAAATCTGTCTCCATCTAGACGGCAACTTCATAATACCTCCCTCGTAGAAGCCCCCCTCCTTATTTGCGAAGAACTCGGACAGCCACTTTTTACAAGCCTCTTTTGAGTTCAACTTTACACCACCAAGGGCGTTCACCATGGATAGGAACAGGTGGTAATCACTTGGCGCTATGTCCGGGCTATATGGTGGATGCGATAAATATTATTATTAACAGTAATTTCACTAGGTATATGGACCTTCAAACCGGAACACTAATGTATGTGTAATGTTTGTCAATAGAAAGGACAGCTGCGGTGGTACTTAGACGGTTTCTTGCAACAGAGGCTTACCATTAGTAAATTTATACTCATCATCATCAGCTGATAGATGTCCAATGCTGGGCATAGCCTTTTCCCCTAAAAGATCACCTCGTTTGTTGCAGTTCATTGAGGGGGGGGAATTGGGTTAGGCTGTGGTGGGTGATCAGAGCCTGGTCTGTTATTCAGCAGGGTCCTGGCTGACTTGGGCTCCGTAAACACCCCAATATTAACTAATCTATATTTGGATAAAAATCCTTGACCGCGCCGAGTCCCAGCAGTGGGAAGGATCCGGGTATTATCTTAAACACTGATCAGTAATAATGAACTTGATATATAAGCTCTAATTAAAATTAAATATAAATCTGTCAGGACCTCCTCCCGGCCGGAGTGGGTGAGAGGTCCGGGTAAATAAACGATTTAATTTCGTTAATGGCGTTGATTTAATCAGAAAGACCTTGAGAGACTGAGATTGGAGAACGTTTCGAGGAGTTTCTTTTTTTTTTCAATTCCTTTTATTGCTTTCCGTCTTCTTCTTAATAGAGCTTCAGCGTTATTGAAATTCTATTCTCTTCTATTCTAAACTAACGATATAAGCCACTAGCTGTTCCCTACTTTGAAGTAGGGATTTTTGTAATCCATTCTTAGTTGACCTCTGAATGGCAGAAGCGATATCTCTACCGGATATCGAGTTTTGGCGTCTAATAGTTTCGGAGCGCTAGTTAGTATAACATACACAACACCACATTGTGCTCGTTGCGGAGTCATATGTTAAGTCTTTACCCCAGTAATTATACTAGCTACGGCGCCCTTCAAACTGGAACATAATAATATTTGCAGCATACTCGTCGGCTGCAATAGGCGCTACGGTGGCACCTATCTAGACGATTTTCGTTAACAGACACCTACCACCAGTAAGACTTAGCTAGCAACAACGCCCTTTAAACCGGATCACAGTAATATTAGCAGAATACTCGTCGGCTGCAATAGGACGACAATAAAGACCTACCAGCAGTGTTAAGGCAATTTTTTTTTTAATTTCCTCATCACTAATCACTCAGAATCACGTGACCCGTACAAATGGATTGCTCCATTACGTAACAACGTACAACTCGTGGACGGGAACTAAAACCATTGCGACGTACTCTGTTAAATAACATTTTTTCATCCACTGAGATATAAAAGGACATTATAATAAAAAAATAGGGCACTGAATAATTTCGTGGAAGGACGATTGATCAGAAAGGCAAGGATATAAAGGAGACCAGCTAAATGGGTACAAACTTAACTACACTTGAAAATGAGTGCTGTAATAACTAAGTAAATAAAATTAATCTAAAACGTAAATAGCTATAGTACGTAGTGTGGGGAGCGTCGCGGGAACCCACCGGATGCGAGCGACGCGGAACTGATCGACGTGGGAATCTTTGTGGGAAACCCGTGCCCAACAGTGGACGCTGATCGCCTGATGATGATGACGTCACTATAGATTAAGTTCCTACTATTATAGAACTTAAATCAATGCAAAATAGTCCTGTGTAAATATCTTAACTTCATTGTTACCAGGCGAATGACTTTCACATCTAGTTGTTTCTGAAGAAAGCTTACTGCTTCATAGTGAGGTAGTGATAATTTCGTTGAATACACAGTTAACTGTGTTTAAATTGATCTCTTTAGAAATAATATATAATTAGTTTCTTTATATATACGAAACGACGAGATGAACGATACTTCACCTGATAGTAAGTGATACGCTTGCACGTAAGAACCTGGAGCTTTTTAGGACATTATATATTACAACACACTGTGCTCGTCGTCTCAAGTCATAAGATATTGAGTGTCGTTACTCCAGTAATTACACTAAATATAACACCCTTCAAACCGGAACACAGTAATGTTCGCAAAGTGCTGTTTATCGGCCGCAAAAGGCACTTCTGTGACATTTCGACTGTCTCCGGTAACAGAGACAAACTACTAGTACGCCTTCATATGTATATTAAAGGAAAAGATATTTTAAAAGAAAAGATATTTTAAAAGAAGAAGAGCTTAAAAAAACGCAGCGTTTAATCAAAGTTGGGAAACAAAGTGAAAATTTGAAAGAAAGTAATTATTCTCAGCAATTAGCCGGAGAAATGAATATTCTTTTAGAGAACTTCCGCTGTCCGAGCTTCCGCCATTTGCATTAAAGTTAGACACAGTCCGTTACCAATACTCCCTGTTGTTCTTGTTTCAATTGCAGTTATATATATAGATATACGTATATATGTGTGTATATATATGTGTATATATATTATATATTGTTCAATGCTTAATTTTATTTATTTAATGTATACAAAAAGTCGCTATTTGACTTATTTACTTATTGTTGTCGGAATCGGGAATCAATCGACCAATCCTTGAGCAAAGAATGTCCTAAATTTTTTTTTTTCACTAACAAGTGTATGTAATTGGGCGCAATAATAATTAGAAATTGTGAGTACTACCCAATGATTTTTTTTTTCATCATTAATCTATGTTAGACACACGTGTAATCCAGAGTCAGTAGTATACATACTCGATATCCATAGATCCATTGACTCGTCACATCTCCGAAACTATTAGACATGAACACTCATACATTTGGTAGATATATTGCTGCTGCCGTTTAGAGGTCAGCTAAGACTGGATTTTACTAAACTCTTTCCTTAAAGGCAGTTGTGGTAGTGTTACGGCCAGCGAAGCGGATAACAGGTAGTATAAATATAACACAAATATTACTTCATGTGATAATTTCCCATGGTGATGCGCATAATGTGGTGCACTGTAGTCTTATTTTCGCTGTACTATAATAACTAACTACTAGTCTCTGCCTACCCCACTGGGAACGAGGCGTGATACATATGTATGTATGTATAATAACTAACCTTTAGTTTAGTGTATAACCTTCGTTATTTTAACTGTTATTTAATATGAATACTTCAAAATATATTCAGCTGAATAATTTCAAATACACATTTGTTTCTCTACATCAAAAATACTTTTAGGTATATTTATTTGTACTAGGGAATGGAGTGTGTTAATATATATTTTTTAACTGAGAGCACGACAGCTGTAGCAGCTGAAAATATTTTACATACACCTTTCCAATACAATAGTATTGTAGTATAGTATTAGTACTACTGTATTAAAAAGGTTTTTTACACTCAAAAGACTTCGTTTCGTGAAAATATATTGAAATGTAAAACGTTAGAATTGTTCATTATTATCAGAGTATGTACAGTACTACAAAATTCTGATAACTTAGTATGAAATATACTCGGTATATGTATAGTGTAGTAGTGGGTTTAATCATCACTAAGCTTGAGCTTCTATTCAAGGAATATATAGTCACAAAACCGATGTTCTAACCATAGCTTCCACCTACCCGCACTTGGCTAGATAAATATGTTATACCAGTGGTCGGTCTCTGTTGCTGGAAACGGTCTAAGTTTTTAACTTGTTAACTAACAGGACCTGAGCCAACCTCACCAGCTCGTGGTGGACCCTGCTAACCAACAAACGAGGCTCTGGGTTCTACCAACCCACATTAGGCCAGCGTGATGCGAAAGAGCTCAAACTCCCTCATGTGGTGTTCAAATGTGGAGATCTTGCTTGGAGGTTTATTTCCAGCAGTAGAAGTCTATCAGCTAATAATAATCATGATGATGATGAAAGGATGAAACGAGCTGTACGTTCACATGATGGTAAGTAATATGTCTGCCCATATCACTCGTGGCCTCTGACATAAGATGCTGTATGGATAACCGTAGTGATTACATTAGCTTTAGCGCCCTTCAAACCGAAACACGGTAATATCTGCACAGTACTGTTCATTGACCATACTTACGGTCACCAGCAACAGCGACCTACCAGCAGTAAACTTCTACCACTTGTAATCACGTAAAGGCCGTGCTGCTGCTGCTCCAGTAGACTGGTTGATTGAATAATTAAGTTTCGTTTGTTAGAGCGCGCGACGTCTGCGGATCATTTCATTCCGATTCATTAATATCGCAAATTTTAAAGCGAGCTAATTAAAAGAAAAGTCTCTCGAATTAGGCGGCTGCGAGCGTATCCGGCTCGTTAATTATTCAACTCACTCTCCACCCCCGCCTCCACCTCGAGGGTAATCAGAAAGAACTGTATTAATCTTACCAAACACTACACCGATAATTTCGCGTGGGCTGAAATAATGAAGCGAGTCGTTATGACGTATAAGTAGCTCGCTGGCCTAATGGTTGGAGCGTGCGGCTTTCATTCCGAAGGTCGCGGGTTCGAACCTCTGCATGTACCGATGACTTAATATTTAAGTTATGTACATTTGTGGACTTTAGTTGCAACAGCGAGATACAAACGGTGAAGGAAAACATCGTGAGGAAACCTGCACATATCTTAGAATTTATTCTAAGGTATGTGTGAAGTCACCAATCCGCATTGGGCCAGCGTGGTGACTATGGCCCAATCGCCCTCATATTGAGGGTAGGCCTGTGCCCCAGCAGTGGGGACGTAAATGGGCTGTTTATTATTACTTCTGAATCTATATATATATATATATATATATATATATATATATATATAATGAAAATAGGTTTCCTTTGTTCGGCAATCACGTGAAAACTAGTGAACGTATAGGCATGGGAACATGAGCATTAGAAGCGGAATGATATGTAGATGATTATCGGCTACTAATTTTTTGAATTTCATAGATCTTTCATCATTTTATATCTATTTACCTTTTATATACATTTTCATTTGATATTATTTATACGGTTGCTATAGTAACGGTTGCTATAGAAAGTCATCTGCGGTTGCGGTTGCTCCCAAGGAATATTTCAGATGAATTTCAAACCTACTTCTATATTGTTAAACGAATTGACTCTTATATTATTAAACGAAATGACTTTCCGAACAACCTATTACTTCTAGCAAAGCGGACCGGAAACAGCTAGTATATATGTATATATATATATATTAGACGTTAATAGTAGCTATGATAGATTGCTTTAAATCTTGAAGAAGCCTAAGTTCGATCCTCACTGAGCTAGAACTGTTACTACATAGGTCTTTTTACCGGAGACCGTCTAGGTACCACCGCAGCTTCTATTGCAGCAGACAAACAGTATTCTGACAACATTACTGTAATCCAGTTTGAAAGGTGCTGTAGCTAATGTAATTACTGGGGTAACGATACTGATCACCTTACGTGTAGTTAGCAGTGTATAACATTCTAACTAGCGTCACGTATTTATTGGTGGACGTATCATTTACCATCACGTATAAAATTAACGGGTATTGAGGGTATTGGTAAATATTATCTGTATCAAATAGGTTCCGCTTCCGCCGCAGCGGTGTGTGGGACGGACTATTTGTCATTCCGGACGCGGTGCCGCTGTTGCCCCGGGGGCCTGGCAGCGCCGGGCTTGCGGTGAAGCCGCGCTGAGCATCTCCAGCGTGGGATGATTTGCGGCTGACATTATGACCTTTAGTATCCCTAGACTTTAACTCAGTGTTGTTAACTTTTTTTTAAACAAACGACGAAGGCGTTCACCTAATAGTAAGTGATACGTCTGCCCCTAATGGCGCTAGTTAATTATATACACAGCACTATAAGATTACGTCGAGTGATATACCTCAGTATGTGATTAATCTCGTTACTCCAATACTTTCACTAGCTACATCGCCCTTCAAACCGGATCACAGTAATGTCTGAACAGTACTGTTCGTCGGCTGCAGGCGCTGCGGTGGTACTTAGTCTCCGGCAATGGAGTACCTAAATGATCTTTGTAATTGGAAGAATTTTGTTGAACTCTCCCCAATAGTATTATACTGTCTCCATTTCCGTTTCCTACTGAAACGTTTATTTAATAATGCGTATAAATACACTGCTTTACATTTAAGTCTATAATATTTAGTGTAATTGTAGACGTTGCAGTAAGACCCTCTGAAGAGCTTCACGAAGCAGTCTGCGCTTCGCTGTGTAGGATAACAATACGTCTTCAAATTGCAGAGTCCTTCAGTCTTGAAATATCCTCAGAATATCCTTTGCTATTATGCGAATAATTCTGTGTAGATTCTATATCAAGCTTTCGCTTCATTCAATTCCATAGCAGTAAATATCTAGATGTAGTGCTAGGTCTCTTGCTGAAGATCGTCTAAGTACCGCCGAAGCTTCAGATTGCAGCCAACAAACGGTCGTTAAGAAATAAGCTGTGTTCCGATTTGTAGGGCGCTGTGGCTACTGAAATTACTGGGGTAATGAGACCTAACATCTTACATCTCAAAGGGACGAGCACAATATGGAGTTCTGTGTAGCATACTAAGTAACACCACATTATGGGCGGGCATATCATTGACCATCAGGTGATCGTACTTCGCGAACCGTCATTTCAATGGATTAAAAAAAAAGAATTCGGATATCTCTCATATTACTAGTAACTGGTAATACCTGGTACGTGCTAACACTGTGCTGTAGAAGGCAGTCTTCTTAAGCTTCATTTAGAGAAACTGGCATTAAAACATATATACTCCTCATCATCATCGCATGCGATCACAATGGACTGTCGCGAACACACGCGCACACTACACGAACAATGGCGATCATAATAAAAGCGAATAAACAAAAGCTCATCGAATATTTAACCATAGGCCGGTGGGGGGACAATTGAGTTATGTTTATTGCATGTAAAATTAAACAATTGGCCATAAACGTCAGGGGGGTTGCGATATCGGGGCTTGTACCCGACTTGTTCAATAACAGCCCCCACGCTATTTTATTTGGGACCTTTGAATGCCCGCGCCCAAAGCATTTATGTTAAACCAATTTTCGCTGCTGAAGGTTATATTTGATTGTGTAATGATGTCACTATTTACTGGTTATTGGTCGCAGGTGTCTTTTGAAGAATACCCTCCATGTTAGAATTACAGTAGCGTCTATTACTACCCTCATTCTTCCTTCCTTATCTTTACAGCGATTTTATTAAACATAACCTAAAGATTGTACCTATTTTTTTTGTCTAGAGTAAATCTGCTGCAGATATCCAGCTTCTGAATAGTAAGACAGGGGTATATGGGATTTATACCCATTAAAACCCTCTACGTGGTCAATCTTAGTGCGTTGCGGCAGGCTTCGGGATCTCTTACAGAACACCGCGAGGTTTTCCTGCATTGGGTTTAGGCACATTACAGAAAGTGCCTTAACTTACTTCAGCAACCTCCCTCCGTAACGGCAATCTCTATCTTACCTGGTGCTTATCGTCAACCCCTGGTTCGCTTAGTGGGCAATGATGCCCCCTCCTTCAAAGCCCGTGAACCCGAAAACACTTCCAGTCTGCTTCTAAGACAGCCAGGGCTTAGTTTAGTCCTATTCTTAACGGCCCGAGACTACAGGGCTGTACCAAAGCTTACTACTTCAATGAACATAAAATAAGACTACTACTTCTCATCATAACATCATCTGTCTGTCATACTATTTAATTTTATTCTTCAAAACAAACAGATGAAGGAGACGTTCATATGATGGCTAGTAATACGCCTGCCCACAACATGGCGCTAGTTAGAATGATATACACAGTAAAGCTATGTGCTCGTAGCCTTTAGACAGGCAGTATGTCGTTATCTCAATAATTTCACTAGCTACAGCACTTTCCAAACTAGTACACAGTAATGTTTGCACACTGTTGAAATTAGGTCTCTCCAAAGGATCCCAAAGCGATCAGGTAAGGATTCATATGGGGGTATTTGGGCTGTTTTCTACCACGCTGGTCCAATGCGAGCTGGTGGGAGCTAGAGCCTCTTTCTTGATTAGCATGGTGCACCAACAGCAGGTAAGATTGGGGTGAGTTGTTCACTTAATAGAAGATTTCCACCAAGTGATTTCAACTATTTGTCACTTATTGTGATCGTCGCATGCGTGTGAGGAGTTTAATTTTTTTATGTACATTAAGTTTCAAAAGCGATGGACAAATCTAAACTGATGTCCGATGTAATGAGGACGCTTTGACGGAGCTAATTCAAATCAAAACGGTGGAATGGAAGAGCTCGATCTGCAGTACTGTAAACACAATTCTGTCGCCGGAATCGGATTATAAGGAGGCGGCGGCGGGGCCCCGCGTCGATTCATTAAGCCGGAGCGAAGCCGGCCGGAAATATCGGATGTCTGAATAAACGGCTCAACCGATTCTTAATCTAACATTGGATTATCAGACGGCGACAGCCTAATGAATTTGCGAGCTATATCACCAGCAGCGGACGTCTATCGGCTGATGACGATGATGATCAACTTTACATAAATCAACCCATTTAAATTTATGTAGTTCCTATCTGAAGTAGCTCGCCGGCCTAATGGTTAGAGCGTGCGGCCTTCATTGCGAAGGTCGCAGGTTCGAATCTCGGCATGTACCGATGACTTTAACATTTATGTACATTTGTGAACTTTAGTCACAACAGCGAGATACAAACGGAGAAGCAAACATCCTGAGGAAACCCACACACTAAAATCGTCCTTGTGTGTGTGTGTGGTGGCCCCAATAAAGTGGCCACAGGCTCGCCCCCTGTTACGTGGGACCTAATCTGACCACATCTGGCGAAATGTGGGTGTTTTATTCACCTCTGCCTACCCCTACTGGGAAAAAGGCGTGATAATATATAAAAAAAAGTTCCTATCTTAAGGTATTAATGATGAAAGACACGTGACGAGCAGGACGTTCACTTGATATTAAGTGATACGGCCACCCATAATAATGTGTCGCTGTAGATATATATAACGTTCATCATATATAATATATCTTAATTATCGTTAAGATAATAATTAGATGATGATGATGATAGATGTTGAGTTCCGATACCACAGCATTTAAACTAGCTGTAGCCCCCTTCAAACCGGAACACAGTAATGCTTGCACACTACTGTTTGGCGGCAGAAATAGGTGATGCTGTGGTATCCAGCTAGACGATCTCTGGCAACAGAGACCTACCACCAGTGATAATATTTTATTCTAGGATGCGACAATATCAGCAGGGCATTTACTTCATCGTGAGTATTACGCCTGCACATAACAACATGGCGATAGTTAGCATGATATACACTGCACCACATTGCGCTCGTCGCTATAGATATAAAACGTAGAGTCTCGTTTAAGCCCTATTCGTCGGGTGCAATAGGCGCTGCGGTGGTACCTCCGGCAACGGAGATCTACCACCAGTAACGTGGTACTGGATACAAACCTACTACCTCTACATTACTAGGTAACAGGCGAGCTATTAGTTTTATATAATTTTTACCTTTAAGGATATTTATTTATCCTGCATACGAACTGAATGTAAACTGAGAATCCTGTTGTTTCAAACTATTCCAAGACTCAACCCGACTAATCCTTTTTAATTGGATCAGACTTCGATTCAAACAACGGATCTGTATCAAACATGTCAGAACTAGACTACAATAGCTGTCTAGAGTTTCCCAGTTAACTCTAACTCTTAGATCTGTTTACTGTATTCGTTATCACTAAGTAATAAGGTTAATAAGTATTTATATACGAGCGAATTAAGGATCTAGTATTTGATAAGTCTAATGATCAGTAAATTCATTATCATATTGATTCTACTGCCCTCAAGATCATTAGTTAGGATGCTTAAGAATATATTCATTATTACCGTAGTAATTCTTTTTTTTAATCAACAAGCAAGATGTTCACCTGATGATATACACTGCACCACATTACGCGTTTCGACTTGAGCAAAAATGTTAAATTTCGTTGCCTTGGTAATTTAGCTAGCTACAACGCCTTTTAATCCGGAACGTGGTAATGTTTAGATAGTACTGTTTGTCGGCAGCTATAGGCGCTGGGGTGTTACTCATACGGTCTCTGGAAAAAGAGACCTACCACCAGTAATGAACTGATGACTGATATTAAAAGAAAGAGTAACCAGAAAAACTGAACCAATACTCACTTCTTACTGAAGTTCGCGAAGTCGCTTTTGAAACCTAGTTTAGTCTTGACTTGTTCACGACAGAACTGAAAGAGTCGCCATCGCTGGATACGTAGCGACCTTCATTCTCGTCATCAACTCACAACAACTGGAGACAGACAGCATCTCATAGCAAATAAAACAATTTCTCATTAAAACCAACTGTCAGTATTGTACACCAGGCTCTTGAACTGAATTGGATGGAAACTGGATGGATGAAGCAGAATGGTTACAATCAGTCACCGCTGAACTACTTTCATATCTAAATAGCTTCGCTATCAACACTGTACATATATGTATTCAATTAACTTATCGCTACTTGTTTACTATGTGATCTATTACTGTAAAAGCTAGAACAGAAGCATGGATGTGATGGTAAGTGATCCTATATAATAAACTATATATTAGTTTGGCAAATATCTCCCTTCCGTTTTTTTGCTCTTTATTCAATGCTTTATAAAAAGTGTTACAGTGATCGGATTTAGTTCAAATATGCGCCGTTTTGTTCGATAATCTGTTTCCATCTAGACGGCAACTTCATAATCCCTCCCTCGTAGAAGCTCCCCTCCTTATTTGCGAAGAACTCGGACAGCCACTTTTCACAAGCCTCTTTTGAGTTCAACTTTACACCACCAAGGGCGTTCACCATGGACAGGAACAGGTCGTAATCACTTGGCGCTATGTCCGGGCTATATGGTGGATGCGATAAAACCTCCCATCCGAGCTCCCATAGCTTCTGACGAGTCATCAACGAAGTGTGTGGTCTGGCGTTGTCCTGGTGGAACACTACACCCTTCCTGTTGGCCAATTCTGGACGCTTCTGGTCGATCGCCTGTTTCAAGCGGTCCAGTTGTTCGCAGTAGATGGTAGAATTAAGCGTTTGGCCATATGGGAGCAGCTCATAGTGGATGATTCCCTTCCAATCCCACCAAACACACAGCAAAACCTTCCTGGCCGTTTTCGCTTGATATTGTCGTATGTGATCCATTTTTCGTCGCCAGTCACAGTCCGCTTCAAGAATGGGTCGAGTTCGTTCCGTTTCAGCAGCATATCGCAGGCGTTGATTCGGTCCAGAAGGTTTTTTTGCGTCAAATCATGCGGCACCCAAACATCAAGTTTTTTTTTGTATCCAGCCTTCTGCAGATGGTTTAAAATGGTTTGGTGACTAACTCCCATCTCCTGGGCGATGTCACGAGATGCCACATGCCGGTCTAACTCGATGTAGTCCATGATTTGATCGGTATTTGTCGTCACAGGTCTTCCGCCGGCTGGCTTATCCATGGTGTCGTGTTCACCGGCTCTGAATCGTCGAAACCATTCCTCCGCGGTTCGAAGTGATAGAGTACCATCCCCCAAAACACCATTAATCTCACGGAACGTTTCTCTAGCGGATTTGCCTTTAACGAAGGAAAACTTTAAAATAGCGCGAATTTCGGCGTTAGTGAACTCAATGTTTACACGTCTATAACTGTTGAACGCAATATCCAAACTAATTATGCATAGCGTCGTTTTGTAGGTTATGTCAAGACCTTTCAAATTATGTATAGTATTGCCAGATACGAGCTCTGTAGCGCTTTGTACATAGCCGCGAAATTCAAAAGACAAAAAGGCGGAAGGGAGATATTTGGCAACCTTATATAAGAAACACGTAGAACAGTTGACTCTTGGTGGTATATGATAGTGGTCCAGCACACTTGCTTGGTTTGGTAGTTAGTCTCTCACCTTGTGAGCATATATCTGATTCGATTAAAAGATCACGTGGTGGTGAAGTTTGGATTTCCGTTGTCACTTCATCATCAGCAGAGAGACAACCACTGCTGGACATAGACCTCGCCCAAAGATCTCCACATCGATCAGTCATGCTCTGCCTTTGTCAACGTTCGTCACATGTCAGCATGGCCTCCGGCACCGCTGAGTACGAGGGGCTGTCGTTTATAGAGGTTCACATTCGGAATGTGGGTTATTTTCCACCACACTTATCCAATGAGTGTTGGTGGAAGCTAATCATGTTTTTTCATTAGCAGGGTGAACCACGAGCCGGTAACGTGGCTTGGGTTCCGTAAGTTGTTCTACGGGAACTTCTTACAGCTTTTCACTTAATCCAGTAATATTGTGGTCAAGTCTACGTTGTCTACGAGTAGCAAAAATATCTCGTAGATTTTCGTTCGTGATCTGAATTCCAAAAATGCTTTGAATCGAAAAGTATATGTATAATTCGTACCAAATATAAGCTTTACTACGTTTTTATAAAACTTTCAAAATACCGTATATAAAGGAATATCAAATGAAGCAAACAAAAATATTCAATAAAGTCTTTATATTTTCTAAAAGCTTCGTCATGTTTGAGTATACAATAAGGTTTCGACATTAAACGAAGTATTTATAAAGGGTCTAATTACACAGGGTGTTGGCGATCACCTTGAAGGTGGTGATAAAAAACACAACAATGCTGTCATAGTGGTAGATTTATCATATTAGATACAAATGATCATAAAGACTTCATTAAAACACACTAAGCAAAATTAAAAATTAAATAGCCTATATCCAGCAGAGGACTTCTATCTGCTGATGATGAAGAAGCAAAGTTATTTAAGTCTTCTGTCGGTAAAGAAGAAAAGTTTAAATTCATAATTTTACAAAATTAAATAAAAAAGAAGATTCTTTGGGTGTATTTCAGCTGCTGATGAGATAATTGATCGTATTGTTATTGGGGAGAGTATTCACAGTTAAAATAGAGGAGACGTTGCAGTTATTCCCAAGGGTAAGTAAATATATTTCTTTTTATAGGAGTCATCAGTATATTTTGTTGTATAATAATTCACTTTGTTTATATCGTCGCTAAAACAATGAATACGAATGAAATGGTTTGGGACTGGGATGATTTAAAATTTATGGGTTTTGCGCCTACAGTATTCCATTATGAAATCCTCAGGGCCTTAAAATGAACACGAGGTGAGCGGTGTACACATTATTTTGTTCAAACAATGGCCCCGCGACGTAATGCGCTTCATAAATCGCTCGTTTCCAAATACCTTTGACATTATAAAGTTGATCCAATGGAAATTTCTAGCCTTAAGTACACGACGTTCGAGTTTACCAGTAAAGGTCACATATATACTAATGCAAAGTCATTTTTATATCCAATGTACAAATTCTTGAGCAGATTACTGCTCTCTGTTACCGAAGAGCGTTTTGGTAGATATTACCGCAGCTCCTATTTATGCCGCAAAACCCAGTAAGCTATGTCCCAATTAAAATCATTCTAAAACTAATGTAATTACTGGGGTAACGAGTTAAAAAGAATAGAACAGGGCGCAATTAGTTTTCTCAATCTCATCTCTAATTTTAATTTAAAGAGGGCACTTCATGCTGTTAAACGAGACTTAAAATTTTATGTATCAAGGCAACAAGGCAAAATGATGCAGTGTTTATTGTCCTAACTATAACCATATTGTTACAGGCGGACGTAACTCTTATCAACGAAATAACCTGATATATATTACTACAGCCTGATAAGAAGTATACGAGCTAACTGCAAACGTGGGCTGATGACACCCGCCATGCAAAGAAAGGTTCAAAAAGGATCCCTTTATTAGTTCCCAAGGTGGATCCCGGAGGGAAAAAATTGTGGAAAACGTGCACCTGGTAGAAAGAGCAAGAAATGGTTTGACGACACAAAATAGTGGATCGGGTTTACATACCATGCGTTAAAAAGGAATAGCTAAAGATTGAATTGCTATTCACAATATGATCGCCAAACTTCAATTTGAAAAGGTGATGATTTGTAAGTGGATCCGACGAAATATTTTTTTTCTTAAATTGTTTAATCTACTATTTATCATTATCATTATAAACCGATAGACGTCCATTAATGGACGTAGACCTCTCCCAAAGATCTCCACATCGATCGATTAATCTATTATACTATTATTCTATTGTAAATATTGGTATGAAATAGTTTGGCAAAATCTTCTAAGGGTAATGTTGTTTACAACGAAATTATTTTAAATGAAATAAAAGTAATCGCCAAAGCAATAAATCCGAATGATAGCATTCAATGTACCAATAAAAACAATGAACGAAAAAGGTTCACGGAGGAAATTAACAATGAAAAACCGATAAATCTTCAGAAAACATTTACTGCTATTCTACAGATTGATATTTCAGAGGTTCCCCGACTCACAGTTCAACAAAGGAATCATAGGGTTGAATAGTTAGGCGAGCGTCGAATAGTATTTGATGTTATGGCATGTGACCCCATGTAATTGCAGGCTTTGGGTGTGGTACACGTTTGAAGTCTGCCGGTATGAGTTAATTGCCCCGAAGATTAATGAATGTTACCACGGCCTGTTACCCCTCCATAACCTTTACCGCGTGAAAGGTCGGACTGTATTTCTTCAGTAACTATAATAAAGGTTAATTATTTCGTACGGGCTGATATGAGTAGTAACAATGTTGTGTTATGTGTACCTCGTTTATCCACCCCTTTTTCATGTGGCAACGTCTTGAAATGACTTTCGCCCTTTCCGATAAATATCAATTTTCATGGATTCTAAAGCATCTTACAAAGTTCTTTACATACAAACGCTTATAAAATTTGCTTATTAATTATCATTTTTTTTGTAGGAAGTGACAACTCGAGGGAGATAACCCGATGGAGGCTTACACTTACCTGTAATAATTTGGTACTTTCTGGATTTTTGAAAAAAATAGACATTAGATCAGGTCGACAAAAAAACGAAATCTTGAAAATTGCAGATTTATTATAAAATGGTCAGGGTCAATTGATGTGGAGATCCTTGGGGGAGGCCTATGTCTAACAGTGGATGTCTTTGGGGTGATGATGATGATGATAAAAAACATCATACGAACAAAGATTGTAGTTTTCGGATAACAGCCAAAGAGGATCCTATTATAAATTCTCAAGGTTGATCCACGAAAGTAAAATTTCCGAAATGCGTGCTCCCAGTAAACAGCGGAAGTAACGGTTGGATGTTAAAAAGGAGGAACCAGGCTTAAATTCCTTCAATTTAAAAGAACAGCAAACCAAAATAGTCTTCTTAATGTAATCGCATAACTTTAGTTTAAAGAAAGTATTTGATGATGATGATGGAAACGATAAGTTCCTTTTACTCAATAATTTCAATAATTATCATGTTCATGATGTTGGAAGACAAATTTTCAGTTTTCCATCCGGGAGTCGTCTGTTCGTCCACTTAACGGTAACATACATTGTTTAAACGTTACCAATAAAAGTTATTGAGGCTGTATATCAGTATAAAAAAGTTTCACCCTCTCACGTAGGTCTGCAATATTACATTGTAGACTATAAATTTTGCACAAGTCTGCTCGGCAGCTTTTGTCTCTAAACTAAATGCGATGTGAATGGATTGTTCTTAAACAATGGGTGCAAAGAGTTCCGCTGTTAAGTTCGGATGGTCTCGTGTTGTGAAACTGAGGCTCACGTACACTTTAATAGGTGCCTCCTTTTATGTGTAGTAACAAAGACACTGTTTTCTTCAACCCTTTGTATTTAAGTTTTTAGTACCAACTTTACATCGTTACTACGGATACGTTAACTCCAAATCAGTATAAAGTTTTGTTATTGTTATGGATTTCCGAATTCATTATTAAAATACAATAATGCTGATATTTTTATTTGCCTCTAAGTACTCAAGTATTATTGTCTGCTTCATAGTAAGCAATTACTATTCTACAGACTATTATAGTATTAGAAGCGTTACAAGTGTTTTTCCGACCTTAAAGAAACCTTGTCAAACCACTGTTTGAAAAACCCTATTCCTACCCTATTTGACATTTGTAAGTACTTAGGAGGTCCGAAGGGTTGGAGTATTCTCATCTAGAAATAATTATTAGAAAAATGCAATACTGATATGGCGGTAAATCAACATTGTCAAAGTGGTAAATAATCTGGTGGATTAAGATGGAGAATCTCTGTTTTAAAAGGTGTGAAGTATTTTATTTTCTTTGTTGTGATTTTTAGATTTGTTTCCTTGCTGAATTAAAGTAGCAGTTGTAAGCTTCAGGATGGTATCTATATATACGCCTCTCACTAGGAAGATTTTCCGCCGGTGAAATAAACATTGAAAATAACATTGAATCTTTGTGCTTATTTCATGATTGATAGTGCATGAATTTGTCTAGTTCCATCAAATATTTTCCGATAACCTCATTTCCTAAATCACCACTTAAAATTTGATATAACAAGTTCAGTGCCCGGGCCTTCTCCAGTTACTCGCGAAATTTCAGAGCAGGCGGCCTCGTTGCTAGCGAACATTTTTACCTTGCGAAAATAATATTATTTGAAATAACAACCAGCCGAATTCATATGTTATAAAAATTCACGTCTACATCATCTACAGCATCACATATATACTCTGTACATATCTGAAAGGTCATCTCGTCTCATATCACTTTATATAAGATTATTTTACTTTACAATTTCGAGGAGGTTACTTCATATAATTCTTTATTTATTTATTCTTTCTTATATATATCTTTAAAAGCTTGGATTGTGATTAGATGATGATAATTATTTTGTCAACATTTATTAACGATTTATTGTCATCACCGAATGACGTTTATAAAGGGAAATGTGAACATTCTTCTGCACCGGGGAATTTCTTCCCAGTTAATATTCATTAGGGATCCGAAAGATGGGAAATGATGAAAAGATAAAATGAAAGAGATATTAATTGCGAGAAGTCTACAAGTTAATCAGGTCATTTCGTATTCAGCGGGCAAAATAATGATAAATTAATTACGGTATTAATCAATTAAAGAAAAAAGGGAAATTGAAGAGTCGCTAACCAACGGCGAGTAGCGGCGGGCGGAGGAAACTGACGCAATCTCTCTTTTTATTAATTGCCGTATTACAGATAAGGTAGAGCCATTACAAGATACTGAAAATACTAAACAGTATATAGTTTCATAAAAATCCTTCATAACAACAAATATTTACTTTTTAAAAGTATATAAATTAGTAAAAGTTAGGTCATAAGTACGATCAATGTGCTTATACATTTGTCCGTACTGCACGAGCTTCATGTTTGTGTGTTGAGATAAACCGGACAGTTAACCATCATCATCAGCCGATAGACGTCCATTGCTGGACGTAGACCTAACAATAATTTTCGTTTTTCTATGTACCAATCACAGATCAGCTATACTTCTATATATATCTAGAAAGATCTTCACATCGGTTGCTCCTGAGCTGCCTGCATCCAGCTGCTTGCTGCGACCTTCACGCAGTCAGCATGGTCTCCGGTACAACCGGGCACTAGAGGCCGTGGTTAGTAGGCTTTCTTCGGGGCAATTTGAGCCATAAGCCACCACGCTGTTCCAATGCGGATTGGTGCGAGGTAGACCTTGTTTGCTCATAAGTAGGGTGCAACACGAGCAGGTGAAGTTGGCTTGGGTCCCGTAAGTTGCTCTGCGGGGCTTCTTCCACTACTAAACATCATTATCAATTGTGAGCGATCTATTCTAGACACAGGCTTCCTTATGAATCCGATTCAACGGTTTTCCGTGTTAAAATCATCAGTAAAAGGTTTGTGATCTAAAAGTTTGTTATTTTTTCACTAAAAATCTTTAATTTGAATAATTGTATTACTAACTGTGGGTATAGATTGTGTAAAAGATAACATGTGTAAAAAGAGTGTAAATTCAGATATGACGGTTGATAGAGAGATATGGAAGAGAAGTATATGCTGTGCTGACTCCATATAGCTGCTGAAAAGGCAGGTGAAAGGAAGGACTTGTATTACTAGCTCTGCAGAGCTTTGTTGGCTGTAATATGAAATTAAATTTGAAATTTGTTAGAAATGTGAAATCCCGCCGGGCCCTTTCCACATCATTAACCTCCTCTTTGGGGAAGTGATTTTCTAAAATCCATTCTTAGCTGACCACTAAACGCCAGAAGCAATATCTCAACGAATTTTTGAGTGTTGACATCTGTTTCAGCGAACTCATTATCTTCATTTCAACCGATGGACTTCCGCTGCTGCGCATGGGTCTCTGTTAATGTGTTCCACAATGCACGGTCTTGTGCTGTTTGAGTCCAGTGGCTCCCAGCAATTCGGATCACCTCGTGATGAGTCAATTAATCTCTAGATAACTCTCATATATACAAGTTATTATTTAAGCTAACGAGTTAGAGTAAGTTAAATTGTTTCGAGAGACAATCTCTAATCCTCACAAATGGACTTTAAAGTAGACTGTTAATATGTAACCTACATGATTACAAGTACTCTTTCTTAATTTAGCAAATGCTATGATCAAAAAAAAACCTGCACCTGTGCAATCGCACAGGGATATTGCTTACGTATGGAGAAACATATTTGTGGGTCACAATTTTCAGTTCAATTCTGGAGCAAGCCGAGGTATTTCAGCGGGGAGACGTCGATCCCGAACCAAGGCCAGTTATGCAAATAAAAATCCCGCCCGACACAGACGCGAACGCGCCGAATGGCTTTCCATCGCTTCAAGCTAGACGATGAATACAGTGCTGAAACATTTCAGCGAATTGAAATGCTGAATTTTATGTATACGTATTCTAATGTAGATATCTTCAAGTTATATAGCGACTAGGTGATAGAAGAATCTATATAACTACATATAAATCTCTTACCTCGGTCATGTACTCCGTCATCGGCGATATGATCTTCTGCAATTAATTATTATGGGTTTTTTATGGCAAACGAAAGGTGGAGCGAAGGAAAAAGTCATGGTTGAGGAATATCAGGGAATGGACTGGCATATCTGGAGCATCCGAATTGTTCCACCGAACCGGAGACAGAAACGACTGTACCACGCTGATCGCCAACCTTCACTAGTTGAAGAGGCGCTTTGAGAAGAAGAAGAAAAAGATAAATATACGAGCACTGTTTGACCGACGTGAGGATCTTTTGGGAAGGCCTATGTCCAGCAGTGGACGTATAACGGCTGATGATGACACGTTTATAATGAAAATTCGCCTTTTTTTGTTCGTCAATCACGTGAAAACCAGTGATCGTATCGATACGGAAACGGATATTTATATTTTCAACTTCATAGACCCTTCATTATTTTATTTCTAATTAACTTTTACAAACAGTTTCATTTCGTATTGTTTGTGCGGTTGCTATAGTATCGGTTGCTGTAGACAGTCATTTCCGGTAGCGGTCGCTCTCAAGGGATATTTCAGAGAAATTTCAAGTCTAATTTTATATAACGATTCGCAAAGCGGACCGGAAATGGCAAGTATAATTATCATGATCGTTAAAGCATCGTGTAGTGTCTTCGTTAGGTAGCACAGCAGCTCCTATATCTACTGCTGAATAGTAGTGTGTAAATGTTACTGTTCCGGTTTGAAGGCCGTTGTAGCTAACGAAATAACTGGAGTAACGAGAGTTTACACACATCGCCATATTCTGCATGTTCTCTCGAGACATATGATGATTTTAGTTACAGCGCCCTTTAAACCGGAATCCGGCAACAGAGACACTGCCACCAGTAATATATGATGCTGTGTATATAATCCTGCTTATTAAATATTCTCGTATTGTCTTCAGTGCGGTAGAAAGAGATAAACAATTTTCAGCGTTTTTCTTTCATTACATTTATAAAGAGTCTTTTGTGGCGGGCACTCGAGGCCCGGGCACAAAGCTGTTGTGTATATATACACAGATATACGTATATATATACAGAGCAGCCGGTATTTCTGTCTGTCGCCGGCGACCTGATTCCGTATCGGTTACTCTGCACGCGCCATTTCAGTTATTAATTTTAGCTTTACTGATCTTTCTTCACGAAAAGACAGGACGGTTATGTTCTCTGGTGGTGAGATTCCTGCCGGAGACCGTCTAGGTACCACCGCAGCTCCTATTGTAGCCGACAAACATTACTGTGTTCCGGTTTGAAGGACGCTGTAGCTAGTAAAATTATTGGAGTAACGTAACTCAATACCTTATGTCTCATGGGACGTACGCAATGTGGTGATGTGTACATCATCCTCACTGGCGCGACGTTGCGACTAACCATCAGGTGATAGTCGTTATTTCTATCGCAAGTAATAGTGTAGATATTACTGTGTTCCGGTTTGAAAGGCGCTGTAGCCAGTGTAATTCTTGGGGTAACGAAACTCGACGTATGTCTCAAGGCGACGTGCACAACGTGGTGCGGTGTATATCATCCTACTAACGCCACGTTGTTATGGGCGGGCGTATCACTTACCATCAAGTGAACGTCTCGCTCGAACGTTACTTTCTTAAACAAAAAAAAAAAACTAAACAGTCATACATTTTATGTCATAATGAGAAACTAGTTAGGACACACACTTACATTACGATCATCGCTTTAGATACTTTACATGGGCCGGGACTTCGGAGTCCTCAGTTTCTGCCTGGTGCAGGTACTCACGGGGCACGGTTGCTTCGGGAGCTATCTGCACCGGCGGAACTCCACGAGTAGGACGGACGAGGCGTGCGATGAGTGTGGCCACCCGGTGGACACATTGTCCCACACCTTGGCCGATTGCCCGCGATGGGGGGGGGGACAGGACCGCGCTCGTAGCGGCGATAGGGAGTGACCTCTCGCTACCGTCCGTGGTCCGGACCATGGTCAGTAGCGAGGCGTCATGGAATGCGGTATCCCGATTCTGCGACTCTGTTATGACGCAGAAGCGGGAGACCGAACGTATCCGAGAGCGGGCGCCGAGAGGACAGGACGCGGTCGGAGCACGATGACAGCTCACCGCCGCAAGGCGGGGCCGAGCGCACGACCACCGAATGGCTTCTCGGCAGGAACCTGGCGCCGCGACCGACAAGGACCGTCGGGCTGGTGCCCCCCTTGGAGAGTTCCTGGGGTGGATATGGTGATACGTCTCGTATTCCGACGCGTCGCCACGTAGGGATTTTTAACAGGAGGGGTGCTTCACACCCCTCCTCGAGATGGGCCCGGTCATTCGGGCGCCGTTCGGGGGGTCGTGGATGAACTGCAATACTTTATCCCTCGACCCCACGAACACGTGGATGAGAGTGGAAGACCGTGTGAAGCTTTTTAGTCGGTTGGAGTCCGACACTACCACCGTCGCCGGCCCAATTTGGCGACGGGGTGTGCATTTCCGTTAGCATTTTGTTACTCACGTAAATAAAGAAAAAAAAAAAAAAAAAAATAGATACTTTACATGATAAGACTTGTTACCATTGAAATTACTTTTTTTATCTAATGTACATATATATATATAATTTTTAATGTGTTTCAGTTCCGACGATATATTTTTTATTTAACGAAGTGACGTGCCGGCCGTTCACTTAATGGTAAGTGATACGCCCGCCCATAACAACGTGGCGCTAGTTAGGGTGGTATACATTAAATTACGTTGCGCTAGTCGCCTCGATACATAAGGAGTTAGGTCTCGTTACTTATGTAATTTCACTAGCTACAACAGCCTTCAAACCAGTATAAAGTAATGTTTGCACACTACTGTTTGGCGGTTGAAATTGGAATTATAGCGGTTCCGACTTGGACGGTTTCCAGCAAGAGAAACGAAGGGGAGTATCGAGATTTAACATCATATATCTAAGACGACGAGAGCAAAATGGGTTTGTGTATAACATCCTAACTAGAGCCATGTTGTTATAGGCCAGCGTATCACTTACCATTAGACCCCTAGCCGGGCACGGTGTGAGGGGGCCTTCGGGCCGTTAGGTGTGGCCCTTTGGGCCTTTAGTCGTGTTTCCCCTGGGGGTGCGTCCCCCGGGGGAGTCTTGGTTTTTGTCCCCCCTCCCTCGTCGAAGTGGGGGGGGAGTCTGGAGGGAGGAGGCCGCCGCCCAATTCCTTCACGAGAGGGCGGCGGCCGGGCGTGCGCTCCGTCTTAAGGGCGCGCGCGGTCGTCTGTGGGGTCGGGGGGCCCCAACGTGCCAGTCCCGCGAGGGGCCGGTACGGGACGGCAAGTGGGTGGCTTTGCTCCCCACGGGCACCCACCAGGAGGAGTTTTATACGCGGAGGCGCCCGGAGAGTTGCTTGATTGAAACCCGGAACTATGTTCTAGTTGTAGACAGGGCTGCAAGCTACAGCGGCTCTTACAGCTCATCTGACACTGGGCTCGTGGACCCGGGTCCACGGCCTGAGTTCCTATAAACTAAATGCGCTACGCGGGATGTAGCTGTCTGGCGGATGATTGTGTGTGTGTCTGGTTCTTGTAGTGCTTTATATGGCGATTCTACTCGGTCGTCGAGGCCGGGCGCGGGCCCGTTCCCTGACTACCTTCGCCTGTATCGAAATTTCTGGGCGATGAGGACCGCCCACGATCGCGGGTGTACTTTGCTTTACTTTTTTTAGTGTACGCGGTGTGTGAGTAGCTGCGGCGCCACGTTCTGAAGCGAGGGCGGCGTGATGCTGATATTCGGAGCGTGTTGGTAGTGTCCGAAGCGTGTGTGGTGACGTCGGTGTTATCGGTGGCTGTGGGCGTGTGTGTGGTTTGCGGGACCCCTTGGGATGTCGGAATAAGCGCGTGCCGCGGTCTGCGCTTTTTCGTCCTGGGATTCGGAGGTAGCTCGTAGTTGGCCGCGCTGGCCACCAGAGGGTTGGGATGAGTTGCCGCCTTGGCGAAGTAGGTCGCGGAGCACTCTCTGAAGTGCTCCTTGATCGTTGGGAGTTTAAGGTCGCTGTGGATGTCCACATTGCGCTGGTACCATTCGGCACCAGTCGCGGTGCGGGTGAAACGGTTCTGGAGGGTCTGTAGAGGTTTGAGACGGTCTTCGGATGAATGGGCGATGACAACGCTTGCGTAAGACATTATAGGTCTTACGCATACCTTGTAAAGGTGAAGCTTGTGTCTGAGAGAGAGCTTACTCTTCTTACACATCAGGGGGTATAGCTTGTCCAGTACTTGAGCCGCTTTCTTTCTCGCCTCACGGATGTGGGCGATGAAATTGAGTCTGGAGTCGAGCGTTACGCCGAGATATTTGACCGATTTTTTCCATGGGATGGACTGGCCGAAGAGAGAGATTTGACCGAGTTCATGGCCGCGTTTTTTCGCCAACTTGACAAGCGTCGATGGCTTACGGTGGGTGAAGTGAATGGCTACACTTTTCTCCGGGTTTACGTCGATTCGCCACGTCCGGAACCACTCGCCTAGGCGGGTGGTCGCGTTCTCAAGGCGCATCGTTATAAGACCCGGATATCTGCCGGAGTGATAGAGAGCGGTGTCGTCCGCGAAAAGGGCCATCCTGACAAAGGGGTCTCTAGGTATGTCGCTCGTGTAGAGCGAGAAGAGTAGTGGGGAGAGGCAAGAGCCTTGGGGGACGCCGGCTTTAATCGGCCGGGGCGAGGAGAGAGCGTGCTCGGCGCGAAAGCGGAATGAACGATTCGAGAGGAAGTCTCGAATGACGGTGACTAGACGGTCTGGCACTTTGTGCGTGTGAAGCTTGTATAACAAGCCTTCGTGCCAGACTTTGTCAAACGCCTTGGCGACATCGAATAGGACGGCGCAGGTGTCGATCGTAAATTTGTGCTCCAGACCGACCAGGATGTGCTCGGTCAGTCGGTGCACTTGGTGAACGCAAGAGTGGTTGCTCCTGAAACCGAACTGTTCGTCGGGGAGGAGGTTGTTCTCTGCGGTGAATTGGCGCAGACGCTCTAGGATGATGCGCTCGTACAGTTTGCCCAAGGTGTTCAGTAGGCTGATCGGACGGTAGCTGTTGGGTAGGTTCCTCGGCTTTCCGGGCTTCGGAATACCTATCACTACGGCCTCTTTCCAGGCGTCTGGGAAGGAGCAGTCGGCTAGCAGCGCATTGAATATGGCCACTAGCAGGCCGACGATCGGGGGCGGGAGACCTTTCACAACTCTATTGGAGATGTTGTCGGGTCCCGGGGCTGATTTGGTTTACAGCCTCTTTATGATGTCAACGACCTCACCGGCGGAGACCGGTTTTAGTGAAGGACCCTCTGGTGGGAGAGTTGCCCTACGGCGCACCTCGTCCTCGACCAACTTAAGGTAATCGGGGTCCACTGGTGCGGTAGAGGGAGTGCATTGGCTCTCTAGACTGTCGGCGAGACAATCTGCTTTTTCGGCATCCTCCGACGCAAGGGAGGAACCATCGCTCGTTGCAAGGGGAGGCATGCGGGCCATGTTCTCCGCTTTGAGACTGCGAGCCAAACGCCAAAAGTTAGCGCTCGAAGGCTCTAAGTCGCAAAGCAGGTTGTCCCATCTGTCGGATCTGAGATCGGATATGCGCTCTTTTACCTGCTTTTGAAGGCGGCGCAGTTTTATCCTGAGTTCCTCGGATCTGTATCGTGAGTAGAGTCTCATTGTGGCGTTTTTCGCTCTTATCAGCCGACGAATGTCCGCCGGGAAGGACCCGAGCAGATAGTCCGACTCGGGCACCGTTCTCGATGATTCCTCGACGGCTGCGGCGATGTGCTTTGTTAACGAGTCGATCGCTCGGTTCGCAGCGCCGAGCGAGTCGATCGTATCGGGGATTCCGTTTAGATGCTGGGGGTTCGCGGCCTTGAGTTTGACCTCGAGGCTGCGCCAGTTGACGATGGTTTTGGTCAGAGGGACCTCGCCAGTGGGCCGGCCCAGTTTCATAAGAACCGGGCAGTGGTCGGATCTGAGATCGTCTATGGTCTCGATCGAGTGCAGCGGGATGGTAACATTGTTGAACAACGCAATGTCTAATGTAGATGGGTTGTGAGACGCGACGGTAGGGTACCGCGTCGGGGTTTGCGGAGCTACAATGTTAAACTTGAGCTTATCCGCGAGATTGGAGAGGATTTTACCATTCCGGTTTGACTTGTTCGGGTCCCAGGTGCTATGCCTGCTGTTGAGATCGCCAGGGAGGATAACAGCCGGGCCTAGGTCGAGAAGGGTTCTTATGTCTGTTTCCCGCAATTCTTTTGTCGGGGACAGATAGACGGACGCTAGGACGATCGGTTGATGACCGGTGAGGGAGATTTTACACGCCAAGACTTCTATTTTGGCGAGGGTTGGACTATAACAAGCAGTACGCAGTGCAAGGACCGCTTGAAGTAAATGAGTGTGCCGCCTCCTGGGGCGGTCAGCCTGTCGTGGCGGATGATGTGGTAGTTTGCGATTTTAAGGTCGCGGTGGAACGGTTTGAGAAACGTTTCCTGGATGAGCATGACGTCGACGTCATGGTTCCTGAGAAATAGGCTTATTTCCTCCTTTTGAGAGCGGATGCTGTCCGCGTTGAAGTACGCGACAGTCAGAGAGCGGGGTTTGATTCTTCCTAAGACCTTGTGTATATTCATTACGTTTGAGTGAGATGGAACACCAAAGGTCGCGGACAGAGTCCTGGGCGGCGGCTAGACGAAGGGTTCTTCTAGCGCAGCGAGTGTGTCGGCGTGCTCGATGCAGGCCCTCAACCGATCATGCGAGCTTTTCGCGGCTCGCAGTTTTTCTCCTAAGAGGAGAATGTCTCGTATGCTCACCTTTTGTATATAGGCGAGAACATTTTCGAGCTCTGTAGTCGGAAGTGTTTGGCTGGGAGTAGCCTGTGGTTTCGGCGGCCCCGACAAAGGGGCGGCTTTTGGAGCCTCGGCGGCTTTTGGCTTAAGGAGCGGTTTGCTCCACGCCGACACCGCCGGCGGAACGGCCGGCTGTGCGGGCGGTGGCCTGGACGAGGCAGATGGCTGCGGTGCAGCCTTTGTGGGGGCGGTGGTGCGCTGTTGTGCGGCCCCGGGTTGCCTACGCGGGGCTTTGGTGCACCCGCGATAATTCGCGGGGTGTCCCTCGGTTTTGCAAAGGACGCAGCTCCGCGGGTTTGTCGCTTCCGCGGTGCGAGAGCACTCCTTCGTCCCGTGGTCCCCGGTGCATTTGACGCACTTCGGGCGGGCGAAGCAGTTACGGGCTGAGTGGCCGTAAAGTTGGCATCGGTGGCATTGGCCAATGATGCCTTTTTTGTGCGGGACCTCAACGCTTACGCTGGTGAGGTTGCACAGGCGGGTGATGCTGAAAATCTTTTTACCCTCCGGAGAGAGTTCGAGACTTGTCATTATCAGTGGCAGTGCGGCCTTTGTTCGCATGCTAGTCATGCGACGGGCTTCCAGCACTGGGAAAGTTTGCTTTTTCAGGTCGTCGACGACCTCGGAGATGTCGATCTCCGTTGGGATTCCACGTATTACAACGCGGAGGTGCTTCTCCTCGGGGAGAGCAAAGGTGTGGAAGCCGAGTCCGGCGTTCCGCAGGTGCCTGGTGGCAGCCCGGAAGTCGTCAACCGTTGTTAGGTTGATGCAGATACCCTGCGCGGTGTTTTGCGCTTTGGGGCATATGATTTTGTGGTCCGCGAACCATCGTGAAACATCGTTCCACTTGCTCTTGTCCTGGAGGACAATCGGGGGAGGCGGCTTCGGGCCGCGTTTTTCGGACGGGGCCGCAGTGCTGGAGGGGTGCGCGAGAGGCGCAGCCTTCTTTGCCGGTGTGTTGGGCGGCGAGGAGCGGTCCGAGTTTGACTCGGAGGGCCGCTTAGAAGCGCGTTTGCGCTTCTTGACGTAGAGGGTGAAGCCCTCTTCGTCGGTGGTCTTGGAGAGTGGACGGTCCACCTCCATATCGCTGCCGCTAGCGGAGCCCTCCGAGTCGGATTCGGAGGAGGCGGGCAGCTCGGGCTTGGAAGGCCCCGCCATGGGGGCCCTCGCCTTGTTGTGCGCTCGAGTCGCGGGAGTCGGGTCCGGAGAGGCCGGGCTGTCCGTGTCAAAGCACACGGAACGCGCGGGAAGGGTGGAGGCCGAGTTGGTGAATTGTTCCCAGGCCTCGGGGAACTGTTTGCGTGCAAAGCATGCAAATTGTGCCATTAAGGAGTCCGTTTGCACGGACGCCATTTTGTATGTAGCCGCCCCGCCGTGCGGCGGGGGGTTGTGTGCCTATTCGAGCAGGGGACCTAGCCGTCACCTAATGCGACAGATTCTATTTATAACCTCGCCTCTGAGGTGATTAAAAAAAGCTACTTACAATGCCGGAACCAGGCTCCGGCAGAGTTTTCGCGTTCTGGTACACTAAATCGCAGCACTTCACTGCACTGCACTGCACTGACGCGCGCAAGCGCAAATGGCGGCCGCCTAAGCGGCGTTGTGACGCGCACGAGCACGGGCGAGTCGCACTGAGCGGGCGTAACGGTATCGCGCACTGGCAGCGGACGCATGGGACGTCCGATCGGTACGGCGGGCAGAACCCGAATCCTTGAAACCCGAGCGTCTCCAGTATGCGTATGACGGGACAAACGGTGGTGGTTTTAGTGGGTATGGGGGTCACGCACAACATCTCAGTGGCCCCGAGCCCCACATAACCCGGCGTCCCCGCCCTGAAAAGGACGCTGGGTATGCGGTAACAGCATTTCCACCACAGATATCAAAAAAAAAAAAAAAACAAAAAAAAAATCACTTACCATTAGGTGTACATCTTTATCGTCTCGTCATTTAAATGAATAAATCCCGCGGCAGTCCACTCCTGGAATTATATACCATCCATCAAACACAGTACAAAATTATTTCAAGTCTAGCATTTAAAATAGCGTCCACTAGAACTCCGCGAAACCGGACAAAGGAACACAAAACAACTCTCTGACGGGATTACCGCTGTAATAAAACGGAAGTTCCATTTCATTACCGCCGTAACGGCGTCTGTTTACATCCATTCAAATAGATCTAGTGACGTGCCGACGTTGTGTATGAATGGCCGGCGTTGTGTGATTGTACTGGCATTGCCGATGACGTCATTGATAATCTAGATTAATAATAAAGCTTTCAATGTTTCGGATCTCAATAAATAAAAAATTGGACGAATAAGCGACGAGACAAGCGAGATGTTCACCCGATGGTAAGTGATACGCCTGCTCATAACAACGAGACACTTGTTAGGTATTAATATATTGCACTATACTGGACTTTACACATGAATTGAAAGTTGTCTCAGTAATTAAACTACAGCCCCCATCAATCCGGAACACACTAGATGATCTTTGATAACAGAGAGTTACTACAAGTGAGTTCAGAACGTATTTTGTTACTTTGCAAAAAAAAAGCTTTGAGTATGTCATTGAGTTGGGCGAGCTTTCATTTAACACGCTTTTAAGTTTGCACGTACTGTGCAAATGATGGGCAAGTTGAAAGTAGCTTATGGAGCGAGTATCAAAAGTTTGGGCATTAGCTTAATTGCTTTCTGACGCTTTGGGCAAAAGAAGCTCTTCCGGTCAAAAGCAGTCTCCGCTGCTGTATTGCGAATCACATCCAGTCGTGGACGTGAATGTGAATATAACGCGACTCCGCAGCGGAAATGGTCTCCAGCTGTTTGTTGATCGAATATACTTTAATTTTTTTTTATTTGATGAAGCGACGAGACGAGCGAGATGTTCACATGGTGATAAGTAATTCACCCGCCCATAACAAGGTGGTGCTAGTTAGGATGGTATATATTCCATCAAATTATACTCGTCGCCACAAGACATAAGATATTATATCTCCAATAATTTAACTCGCTCCAACGCTTTCCAAATCGAAACATAATAGTATTACTTAGCCTATGAAACGGACATACAGACGATACGTTAAATAGATGGTAAGTTATACTCCTGCCCATAACAACTTGTCGTTAGTAAAGATGAAATGACACAGCAGTATATTTTGCTCAACGCCTTGAGACTGTCGATATTAAGGCTCTATACTTTCCTAATATTACAGCGCCCTTCAAACCGGATCACAGTAATATTCGCCCAGTACTATTTGTTGGCTGCAATAGGCGCTGCGGTTGTACCTAGACAGGGTCCGACAACAGAGACACTAACCGCCAATAGAAAGAAAGTAAATAGTTGAGACGTATTAATCAGTTACCATCACATCGTTACCGTTGTAATCCAAGTGATTTATTGTAGTAATTAAAGCTTCAATTGGTGAATGAGCTTTCGGTAGCGATCCCTTACACAATGAAGGGGTTTTTGATTACTCGATATTAATACAATACTGTTTAATTATTGGCTGAAAAGCTTTGTCTGCGCCGGCGGCGGGTCGGGCTTTTGTGTTGTATTTAAAAGGATTTATTGGAATTTATAAGTGCCCGTGACGTTGATCGCCGTCCATTGTCGAATCATGATTGTACCTTCTATTTGACTAATGATTACATTTCATTTCTTCTATTGACTTTGCTAAATCACTTTGATATAACTAAACTAAATATTCAGGAAAAACAGGTGGAGGCAGAGCAAACCGGAACACAGTAATGTTTGCACACTACCGTTATCCTGCTGCAATGGGATCTGCTATGGTACCTAGATGGTGTTCTACAACAGCGACCTGACGACTGAAAAAGGACTTAGACTTAGTAGGCCCTTAAGAACATGTACATGATGTTCTAGTGTTTAATATACCAAAGCCAAGGTGCCAAGGCGGGTAACAGTTCTTTCTTGGACGTGCTTTAGGCGTAGTGCCAGGCGGCGTTGGTGATCTCTATCAGAGATATTGGGATCCCCTGTAATAAATTGATGATGACTAGAAAGGGTTTTTGAGGGTAAAAATCCCACTTAAACTACCACCGAAAAGCAGCGTATCTTTTTAGTAGATTTCCCCTCTAATATAAAAAAATAGCTCTCTTGCTGGAAATCGCCTAGGTACTGTACTACCTTAGATCCTTTTTTCTGCTACCAAACAGTAGAACTACTATAATCCGATTTGAAGGGTGTTGTAGATGTTGAAATCACTGAAGTGACGAGATTTAACATCTTAAGTCTTCAGGCGACAAGTACGATGTGGTGCTGCGTACTTTATCGTAGTCAGCGCTACGTTTTACAAGCCACGCGTATATCTTACCACTTGATGAACTTTTGTTCTGTATTGCTTCGTCTGAAAAAAATCTACATTAGATCCTTGGTCCAGCTTATAGAGCGTCTACCAGCACAGATTTTCCGATACTCAAGAACATCACTACTTCATCAGCCGTCAGCGACCATTGTCACTTAAGTATTAATATGCTTTGGACTGTCTCGGGAGAGTCGAAGTAAAGAGCTTACTTCCTCTAAATCTGGTAGAGCAAATTAAGCTTTCTAAGTGTTGTTGTCTATATGCGACAATGATCACAACTTCAAGTGATGGTCTGTTTACACTGTTTAATATATTGTTTTGATGAGATAAGAAGGAATTTGGTTATCAATGTTTAGATATACCCAAGGGGGTGTAAGGGGTCCTGCACGACAACTTACGGTATCCAGCTCGTGGTGTACCTTGCTAATCAACAAACGAGGCTTTGACTCCCGCCAATCCATATTGGGTTAGCGTGGTGGGAAATGGCCCAAATCGCCCCCATTTGAATCCCTACTTACGCCCCTAGTGCCAAAAGGTATTGGAGATATACTGACTGATTATGAGACATATCCAAAAGAATTTCCTATTCCAATAAAGATAACAGTGTGAGATTAAATAGGATTTTAGTAAATATGTTATAATATATATACAGTAATAATATACAATGTTGGAAGGTCGTAAGTACACGACGCTTTAATTTATACCCCAAATCTGACATTGAATGCTGTGTGGGGGTCAGGAGATTAGTATGGATAACCACGTTTAGTCTACTTAGAATTCTTGGAATAAATTATTTTTAATCAAAAACAATGTTACGGAGTAATTCATCCAGCTTACACCCTTATGTAGGTGTAAGAATAGAAATAATCGTCTTACCTAGCAATCACCCCGCCAACGTTGAGGGGGGTAATTGTTAGATAAGACGAGAACTCAAAGGGATGTGGAGGAGTATGAACCGATTTCGATATAATAAATTAGAAGAGACTGTTAGTGTTCCCGCACGATAACTCACGGGATCCAAGTCAACTACAACTGCTCGTGGGACACCCTGCTTATCAACAAAGGAGGCTCTAGCTCCCACCAATCCGCATTAGGCCAGGGTGGTGGGAAATGGCCTAAATCACTCCATATGAACCCTTATAAACGAAGGTCGCGACAAGCCGCTGAATACGGGCAGCACTAGGCCGATGGATGTGGAGACGTTTAGTTGAGGTCTATGTTCAGCAGTAGACGTCTATCGGCTGATGATGACGATGATGATGAAATTGGAACAAACGTAATTTTTGTTTTCTTTAAGATACAATGTGTAACTGTAGTGATTTTATTGTCATTGCATTGACAAACGGCTCAATCGACGGTTTATCTTTACCATGGTACCCGGATGCGTGTAATATGATAATCGTTTAACTTATCCTGGAGAAAATCAATTTTAGTATATCTTATACTTCATCTCCTTAAAATAACCTGGAACAAACAGCTGTCGTTTACAAAGCAAGTAACTACATTCATGGCCTCACCATTTACTCCTTGTACTTCTAATAACTAGCTACACCGTCCTTCAAAACTACAATCACATTAGTAGACATACAAATGTAGTATTTACATAAACGTTCTTAGGGAATGTCCTTGTTGTACTCGTCCTTCAAGTCGAGTGTAGAAATATATCTACACCACTTACACAGTGATAACTAGAAGTAGTAATTCTTGCTGTAAAATTATATCAACTGATTTCGTAGAAGATAGGTCCAAGGGCTTGCTTTGTGGAGCGGAAGTCAGCAGTACCAAGTTTAGTTAGTATCAGGGTTGTTTGGAACCTACCAGGTTACCTATCATCATCATCATTTAAATCTACATTAAACATGTCTAATTAAGATCAAGGTTAATCTGTAATTAGATATATATAACATATATGGAATTTTTAAAGATCTTTCACAGATTCTTATATGAAGATTACTTGGTGATTACGCTCATTAGTCGGGTGCTCGTATCGGCGCTCTTCCTTCCTGTAACGTATGAGGGTTGATAGGTGTAATCAGGCGCTGGAGCCTCGCCACAATGACGCTGGAGCCGTCTGCAGGCTGACGTTAACGAGCCTCGGGATTTATCGCTCTTCGGAACAGGAGCAGGTGTACTGCTTAGAGGTGTCGCTCTCACGATAATAACACGCTTTCTTGTAATTAAAAGCTTATCGCGTAAGCTTTTAAGTTCTGCTCTGCGTTACCAGCTGCTGGAAATACAGCTCAGGTAAGTCTTCATGCCATACTCTTCATATAGTTAAATTAGCACTAGATGCCTTTACTCCCTAGAATTATGCTAAATTTCTCACCATGCTGGCCCGTGGGTTGGTGGGAACCAGAGCCTCGTTTGTTGATTATCAGGGTGCACCGCGAACTGGTGAAGTTGGCTTGCATTCTCTTATCTGTTGCAGAAGACAACTTAAAGGATCTATGGATTGGCGCGCTTAGAAGGTGGAGGCTCTCATTATCCACTAAACTAGAACAGGATGCACAACAAGTACGAAGTGGCTTACGTGGTCAAGGTTGTCTGTGTCAACATATTGAGGGTAAAGGTGAAGGTTATGGCTCCTCTTGGGGTGTGCTTATAAGTGCAAGCAGGCATCACTGCTTTCCCTAGGATATCCCCGGGCCCTCGATTTGCACTGAGGAGATCACGAAGGAGGTTTTAATAGGTACAACTCCTAAATAACTTTATCACCCCCCTGGATACAGGGTATCTTTCGAAGATTTCTCCCTCTGAAGAAAATACGGTCTCCAATACCGGAGACAGTCTAATTAGGTACTACCGAACTTCTATGGCCAAACGTATTCCAGTTTTTAAAACTTTGTAGTTATTACTGGAGTAACGAGAATTTATATTTTATATCTTGCGAGAAAAATGCTCTCAGCAGAAGTATGAAGATGCTGACCTGCTGAGGCTGATGACTATGATAGTATACGTTATGGGTAAACCATCAACTGAACATCTCGATTATCTCATCGCTTCAATTCAAACCCTGGGCTTTGCTACGCAATGGAAGTAGTCCAGGTTATACCGCTTCGTTGAGCTTTTGAGCTTTACATTCTTAACTTATAACTCTTTCCTCTTTTTCCTCTCAAAATCGCTTCCTGTTGGATTCGAGGTTAAAGTTTCCTTTGAAATGCTCCACGCCGCGTTCCTCTCGTTACTCTGTAAAGTTTTATTCGTTCAGCATAGTTTCAATAACGGCTCCGGCCTGATGGTAACTTAACGAGCTCGTCTGGCATTCCGTTGGCATGTCTTGGCAAGTGGAGCTCCTTTCGCACCGCCTGACAAATGACTAGCATTAATTATGGATTGGTTGTTTATATTGATACTGCTTACAGCATCAGCACTTTCTTGTGCCTTGGGACTTAGGTTTAGTGTTGTTACCCCAGTAATTTCACCTTCTACAGCACCCTTCAAATTGTAACCTGGTAATATTTTCATAGTACTGTTTACTGTTTACCTGTTTTTATGTAATTAATCGACCTAATGGTAAGTGATACGCCCGCCCATAACAACTTGACGCTAGTTAAGATGGTATGCACTACACCACATTGCGCTCGTCGCTTGAGACATATGTTGAGCCTTAAGACTAGCTAGTTACCCCAGTAATTAGACTAGCTACAACTCCTTTCAAACTGGAACACAGTTATGTTTGCACAGTACTGTTTCGCATTAGAATAATTCTTTTAATAAAGTAGCGATAAGATAAGATATATTTTCACCTTAGTCGTACGGTTGCCCATAACAATGAGAACCTGTTGAGGTTATTTATATATTACCGTAATATATTTTGTTACCATAGTAATTTCATATTATCGTTTAACGCTTGTAATAACTACAAAGCTATTTACATGATGTTAAACTACGGAACCCTTTTTTGGATACCATACGACGGGTACGTAACTACACTATATATAATATATACTACATTACGTATATCATCATCATTATCAGCCTTCATTTATCCACTGCTGGATATAAGCCTTCTTCAATGTCTTCCACCAAACGAGATCCTCAGCTTCTCGCTACCACCGACTTCCGACAGCCCTGATGATGTAGTCGGTCCATGTGGAGGAAGAACGTCTTACACTCCTTAGTGCTGTATGCGGCTTCCACTTCAAGAATATATAACTAATCTTGCTATAAATACTGTTGTTATATAGAAGCTTTTCCTTTTTTAACATTTTAGTTATTTTGAATTTGGAACACTTGTATTATTTTAAAAACTACTTTCGATTTTGCTCCATTTCACGTATTTTTTCGTGTTCATTATCAAATTAGTATATGGAATCGGGTGTTAAAGAAAATAGTATTGCAGTGATCGCCCTGCACAAAGTGTATATGGAGCCGCTCCGGTGCGCTCATATCCGGAAACAACAAAAGCTTGCTATCAGCCGTGCGTTAGTATATCGTACTATCAGCAGATACAACAACACTTCTTCTGTCCAGAAGAAGACCAGAAAAGTAGCGGTCGCGTGCTGTGCTGTTAGAACTACAAAGGCTGTTAATGCTGTTAAAGCCAGAAGCTATATGAGTGGTATGAGAGGTGTAAAGGGCTCCGCACAACAACGCACGGGTTCTAAACCAACCTCACCTGCTGGTGGTGCACCCTGCTAATTAATAAACGAGACTGACAAACCCGCAACGGGCCACCGTGGTGGGAAATGACTCGAATCACCCCATATAAACCCCTACAACGGAAGGCCGCGACCGAACCTACGAACCGCAGGTTTTGGGCGATTACCTGTAAGCCGCAGATAACGTTACTCACTTAACGCCGGGTTCAACGAGATTAACCGAGATCCGCGTTAAGGTTGTATTATAACCTGCTGAATTATCACCAGCTTAAATGGTTTTCTAACTGTTCAATTTAATGTTAAGATTTATACACCAGATTCCGTGATACGATCATTGAACGTGATGGTGAAGTTTTGCTTGTGTAACTATACCGGTTTAGATTATTGCAGATAGATCTCCGTTACCGAAGACCTAGGTACCACCGCAGCGCCTATTACAAAAAACAAACAGTACTTTTCGAACGTTACTGTGATCCGGTTTGAAGGGTGCTGTAGTTGTAAATATTGGGGTGAGATGACACATCTTACGTCTTTAATAATAATTAGCGCCACGTTATGATTAACTATCGGATCAACGTCGCGCTATTCTGATCGCATAAAAAAAGAGATTAGGAAGAGAGAGAGAAAGAGATAGATTGTCATGTGTTTGTAATGACATCCTTGTGTCTTTAAAGTTACAGTCAGTGTTACAGCGACGGCTCCAAGTCCCGGGTTCATAAATTATTTTATCGCGAGCTAATGGCTTTCTGAAGGCAGTCGAACCGTATAAAGATAATGGAAACGGTTATTTATAGAAAGGTCCTAGCCTAAGCCGGCTAAGTTATATAACTTAATAAACTAAAGCCTAACATAAGCAAATTAAGGAAGAAGTATTCAGCAGTCGATGGTTTGAAGATGTTCGTTATACACTCGCTGGAACTTGGTGCTAGTTGGGACGACATACACTGCACCACATTCTAATCACATTAGGACATGATATAGTAAATATCACTGTCTCTGTAATTTTACTACCTACATCCTTTAAACTAGAACATGGTAATATTTGCACACTACTGCTTGTCGTCGGGAATAAGAGCTGCGGCGGTACCTGAACGGTGACCATTAAGAATTAGCTGTAATATAATATTAGTGAGTCTTTACTGTGCAATAGGTATCAGTAAATAATTTAATAGGGGGACCGGAAAGTAATGTCGTTTCTGCGCATGCCAATACTTGATTGTCATTTGTCAGCTCATTGTTTTGTTCAGAGGCGTACCAAAGACATTGTGAGGTTATAGTGATTTCTTTACTTATAGACAATTGAATTACAATTTTTTTTTGTAATTTTGGGTAAAATGGCCAGCCAAATAGCAGAAGAGGTACACATCCGGCATTGCATGCTCTTTGAGTTTCGCAAGGGAAATAACGCAACAGTTGCTACCAAAAACATTTGCGATGTTTATCCAAATGCACTGGACATTCGTAAATGCCAAAGGTGGTTTTCCAAGTTCAAATCGGGTAATTTTGATCTTTCCGACTCGTATCGATCGGGAAGACGATCAGCGTTAGACAACGACGTGTTAAGGGCGGAAGTGGAAGCAAATCCGTGTCAGACGATCGAGGAATTGTCAAACAGTCTCAACAAACCTTGGTCGACCATCCAAGAACATTTGAAGCAGATTGGAAAAGTAAGCAGAGCAGGTGTTTGGGTCCCGCATAATCTGTCCGAACAGAATAAGGCTAACCGATCAATCACATGCAACTTATTGCTTCAACGACACAACACAGAAGCGTTTTTTGATCGCTTGATCACAGGAGATGAGAAATGGGTTCTGTATGATAACCCAAAACGCAAAAGGCAGTGGCTCTCTCCAAATGAAATCCCTCGGAGTACTGCTAAGCCAGGTTTACACCCCAAAAAAGCGCTTTTGTGTGTTTGGTGGAGTATTCGCGGCATTGTTCATTTTGAATTACTGAAACCTGGAGAAACTGTTACTGCAGACCTCTACAGCGAACAATTGCAGCGAGTCAATCAATCTTTAATTGAAAAGTGGCCAGCGATTGTCAACCGAAAAGGCGTCATTCTCCAACATGACAATGCAAGACCGCACTGCGCAAGGCGAACTCTAGAAAAAATTAATGAATTGGGGTGGGAGGTGCTGCCTCATCCACCATATTCGCCCGATGTTGCACCATCGGATTTCCACTTATTCCGAGCGCTGCAACACTTTTTAAGTGGCAAAACATTTGCAAATTTGGATGATATCCAAAATGCCATCTCTAGATATTTTGCCGAAAAACCAATTAATTTTTATCGATCAGGGATTGAAAATTTACTCACTAGATGGCAAAAGGTTATTGACAATGATGGGGAATACATCATTGATTAAAAATAAAGACTCGTTAAAAATGTATGTGTTTGTATTTAGCGTAAGAAAACGACATTACTTTCCGGTCCCCCTAATACTAGTCGTGTTTTTTTTTTACTAAACAGTAAGGCTAGAAAGCCGTTGAAATTATGATGAGACGTAGCTTTCACTTAACCTGGCAGTAGTTAGAATGAATACACTGCAACACATTGTGATCACTCTGAGATGTATGATGTCAAGTGTAACTACCCCCATAATTTTATTAGCTACAGCGCCCTTTAAACTAGAACGTGGTGATGTTTGCAGGCTACTGCTTGTCGGCAGGAACACGAGCTGCGTTGATACCTAGACTGTTAAAATGCAAAGTCTTAAGTATTCTAGATAGATCAGCTGAAAACTGCCTAGGTTTTATACAACACAAATAGCATACATTAGTGAACTGTTGAAGCAATTGAGAAAACAATCATTGCGTAAAGACAGATCTATCTGTTTAGATGCATCTAGTGTTTACATTTAATCTAGATTTTCTAAATAAATTCTGTAATGCAATGAACATTATCATTGCCTTTTCACAACTGATGGTTATAGCTATTTCATGTTCACCATCAATGCGCTGGTAGGTCTCCATATTGCCGGAGACCGTCTTGTTACCACCGCAGCGCCTATTGCAGCAGACAAACAGTTCTGTGCTCACTCCACATTCTCCATACTTCTAAGGAAGGCACTGGTGCTTCCCTGGACTACACCTAAGCAGGACTCAGGGAGGGTTGTAACTCTCCTCAGCACCCTCGCTATGTTATCACCTACTCTTCGTCGCCCATCGCTTAATAAGGTCGTCCCACCTTAGAAACCCGGAGACCGGAAAACGGTATTAGTCGTTATCCACGCCAGGCAGGGCTTAGCTTAGTCCTATCCTCAATAGCCCTAAACTACAGGGCAGTAGTAATATCAGGACGACGTCTGCAAGGTCACCATCGGATCGATAATTCGACAGCTGTCTCGATTCCTCAGTTGCATTGTACTTTTGAATTATTCAAACACCCCTATCCCTCCCACCGTACTCCTCCTGCCTCACCGTGATCCAATATAATCTCATTTTGTATAACACGAACCATTTGGACTGAGTCCAGTGGCAGTAAATTGTACACTAGCAGTGCAGCGGCGCACCGCGTACACAACAAACGATGTATTAATTTATTGTGATCGCTGCAATAAATTTAACCTTTATCTGAAATTGATCTTTTATTTATCCGGTTATAAATAACGGAGCCGATGATTGTTAATTGTTTAACTGAACAATTAAACCGTTCATCATTGTGATCATCCGCCGACAGGCGTCCGAGGATCTCTACATCCATCAGTGTATAATCAGCATGGCGTCCGGTACCGATAGGCACTGGATGCCGTCGTTTATAGGGGTCATTTCCAGCTCCCACCAAGCTGGCTCTTGTTGGCAGGAACCAATGCCTCGTTTGTTGATTTGCAGGGTATACCACGAGCTGGTGGGATCAACTTGGGCTTCGTAAGTTGTTGGGCAGGGACCTTTATACTCCAAGGATTTACTAAAAACATCTTGTAACATCATTACTTATCCTTTCTTATAAAACTCATCATCATCATTGAGGAGAGTTGAGCCATTTCCCACCACGCTGACCCAAAGCGGGTTGGTGGGAGCTAGAGCCTCGTTTGTTGATTAGCAGGGTGCACCACGAGCTGGTAAGGTTGGCTTGGGTCCTATGAGTTGTACGGGACTCCTTACATCCCTTATGTTATGGTTTTTGTAATTAATCGATACTCGTATACTTTTTATCATTTATCTATTGCCACTAGCTTAGAGATTCGCGAGCTTATGAGGGTACTCTTAGAGACCTCAGGGTCTTATAGTACTAAATTAAACTCCAGTCAATTACGTTTTATAACTTCAGAACATCTGAAGTTATAAAACGTAATAGACACTGGAATCTAATAGCTCAAAGTGTATTTTGTGGGTCGCACTACAAATGACCTATGTCTAAACGTGGACGTTAATCGGTTGATATGATAATGAGTTGATGCGTTATCAAACATGATAAGGTGTTACTTCCTACTATGTAATATAATATGACGGTAGTCATGATGATTTACAACGCATTATATTGTCTCTTTATCATAGTAATTTCACTAGTTATGAATTAGAATTCAAGGTATTTGAATTCACTAACAGCTTTGATAGTTGACTTCCCATTAAAAAGCTTTTGTCCCAATTCTCACCCTCTCGCTGACGGCATATATTTTGTCTTGTTGCTGTCTATATCAAATGGAAAGCTAGCCCCTTCTGTCTCTAACGCTCGGTAATCTTCACCCATTCCATTTCATAACCTGCTTATAATTCATATTTTTACATGTAGGTATATCCATACGTACGTACATATCTATATAACATGTATAGAAGATAGCCAGAGATCTCCGAAACTATCAGATGTATACACTCACACATTTGATGTGGATATTGCTTCTGCCGTTTATAGGTCAGCTGAGAATGGATTTTTCTATATTCCTTACCTAAAAGCTAATTGAAGAGTGTTAATTATATGACTATCTAATTATCTATGACACAGCCCGAATAACTAAAAACAATCATTTTCAGATAGGAGTAGCTGGAAAGAGAAAAACTGGTCACAGTAACAAGTCCTGACCAGATAACATCAAGCAATTGACCAATAACAAGAACGCTGCGCAGCGGATCCACCTTGCAGGCATTAGAAAAGGATTCGCCGAACTAGTGTTCAATCTTCTCGTCTTCTCTAGGTGGAGGGGTTCAAAAAGAATGATGTCCCCCCTACACGAAATACAAACGACGGCCCCTGGTGCTCAGCGTCGCGGACAGCGCAGGACTGATCGACGTGGCGATATGTGAGAGAGACCAGCAGTGGACGTCTATCGGCTGATGAAGATATTGATGGAAGGAAAAATCGAGGAAGGTTCTTGTATATACATATATACATATATATATATATAATGAGCATACAACCCGTATGTACCGCGCGTTACCTTCACCGCCGCGATATATTGCCCTCGTAAAGCGTAATCGGACGCCATTTATCTGCTTTTGGAAACGCGGTAATTACTTCCTGCAGCGCCGGTAACGAGCCCGTGGTGAGGGGGAGGGATTGGTAATAACTTATTCAATAACTTAACCATTCAATAATTGCAAGTCGAATCGTTTTGAATTATTGAAAGCGACATAATCGATACAAATAGTTAAAATATCGACTTCAGGATTTTAATGCGAATATGATAGCGTTCTGTTTAACTCATTCATATATTTTTAATCTGTTGAGTCGTTGTGTAAACGCTATATCGTTTAACATAACAACATTAACATAATAATTAAATTTTGTTACATAATATAATGATAATCATAACATTAATAAATATAAAAACTTTCATCATAGGGACTTGAAAACGTACTAGGTATTAATACTTGGTAATAAATAGATAATCTGTACGATTCTGTGATAAATATTCTTTAGGTTCAATTAGATTATTTTTAAGTTACCTAACCGGAAGTGTGAATCGACGGCATTATTTACCGACAAGTATTTAAGTTAATGAGACCCGCTTTTAGTTTTCATTTAACTTCAATCATAATATGAGCACTAGAATCCGCGCGATGAAAATACAGACTTCGTATTTGTTATCGTACGGTTGTGCTTAGTCTGTGTGTTGTGCACCTTATACTACCAGCTTAGAGTCTTATTATTAATAAAAATAAATTAATTATGAAGCATACTTCAAGAATACTACCATACAGTAAGCTCATTCTGTTGAGATCGGATTATGAACAATAATTAATAAGTACTGCAGGTATTTATAAATGACTGCAGTTAGAACATCTGTTACTTCAGTCTTCCTGTGATAATGGTTGTTATAAAACACTTAAAAAAAGGAGTAATATATTATTAAATCAATAAAATGAATGAAACTGAGTTTTAATATTATTTTCACTGTTTTATTTCTCAATAATACGAGCGCGGTAGACGTAAGCACAATAAAACTGTAACGTATGCGCTACAGATAGCGCCGGAGCCAAAATGTAACAGTTTGGTACTAATCCAAATAGCGAATATTATTTATAATACTAGTATATGTACTATTATGATTTTCTATACAATCGACATTTGTGTTTGCGTAAAAAAAAATACTGATATAAATATCTTTAATATTAAATGGAACAATGGAGAGACCCATGCTCGGAGTTTCTCTGCGTTATTGAATCGGAAATGTGAAGATCCGCAGAAGAACTAAGGTCACCGACATAGCCCAAAGGATTACTAAACTTAAATGGCATTGCTCGAAAGACCAACGGCTGATGAGGCAGTAAGGTCCTCGAGTGGCACCCGCGTGCCGGTAGACGTAGTGTTGAGAGGCCCCCTACTAGATGGGCCGACGAACTGGTGAGTATCGCGAGGAGCCACTGAGGGCAGCACTACAGGACCGATCGATGTGGAAATATTTAGGGGAAGCCTATGTCCAGTTGTGGACATCTATCGATTGATAATAGTTATATTAAAAGCCATAAGACGAGCAATACTTGATCAAGAATTGCTTTTCCCATACTGTGATACTATGTGATATGTATCCTTGGAGATTGGTGAACATTATATTATTAATAGCGGAAATACTAACAAGTTATAAGTAATAACTTGATATGGTGCTATAGAATAAAGAAAGAGAAAGTATATTTGAAAGCTAGACAATAGATGGAGCGTAGGAGAAACCAGACATTATTTAGGAGTAGTTTTAATTAGGGTGTGTATACATTTAAATCAAAAGTTTTATGAAAGTGTATGGGAACGAATAGGTTTAGGAAACACTGTGTAAAGCAATATACAGCTAGCTAAGCAGTTATAAAGATAGCCATGGAAGCCATGTGCCTCGAAGAGGCGCGGGTTCTTTCCCAATTAACCTTAAGCTTCTATAAAAGCTTTCTTAGATCCAGAAGTCTTTTCTTCCCTACGAGGAAAAGGGTTCGAATCCCTGTCGTGAAAGCTGGTCTATGTGGAGATCTTTGGGGGAAGCCTAAGTCCAACAGTAGACGTCTATTGACTGATTATGATGACAGTAGAGGTAACGTTAAAAAGGTCAAATAGCTACTTAGCATCTAATCTAAAGATTGTATAGAGATATCTCAGGTTCGATCCGTGATCATTTAAGATTGGGGGTTTATCTAATCTGACTGTATAACTTCTCTATAAAAAATTAATTAATATGGATATATATAAAAAATGGCCTTTCCTTATATAAATTGTCATATTACTCTTTATACCGTTTAAGAGTAAAAGCAAGAGCTGACGTCGAAGTCCTCAGGTCGTGATTCAATGAGATCCAAGAGTGGTGGTGGTGTATCCTTCTTAGGATAATTTGACAGGGTACAGTTATCGTATTACTTCTACTCCTCATTTCCTTTGTTGTCATGTCTTCTAAATTCTTGATTTTTATAGACCTTCATTCAGTTTAATCGATTATATTATATCCTCCCAATTTATATTCTCGATAATATTTTTATACAGTGACCACTAGTTCGCTTCCGGTTCTATAGTTATTAACCGAATTTTCTATCCAAGAGAAATATATATATATATATATCATATATTGAGCTGTTCAGTCTCGTTACCGCAGTAATTTCTCGTATATTTTATTGTTGTAATTAACTTCTATACGATAACCGATATCAACACAGCGCCTCAACAAAGGCAGTAAACAGACATTAGGCTCGCTTTGTGTATACTAATGTGATTTTTTTTATTATAATATACTTGTTCATTTAACATATGTTATGCTTTACATCTTCAGCTACCTGCATGTAGAAAAAAGATTGCTTAAGTCACACGGAAAGACATATGTGAAGCAATAAATAGATCAGATAGTCTGCGATAGTGTCTTAGAACATTTCTTATCTATTGTACGTGGTAGCCGCAGCCGCACGCTACGTTAAAGGCCCGGTTAAAGTTTAAAATAACTTAATTTTACAATTAAGTCGACTAACTTAGATTCCTTTATCAATTTTTATACATAAAAATCACATATCGTCCAATGATACTATCATGATAATCAATATGATCTAGCCCAAGCTAACTCCGACAGGCTGACCTTACTACCACATAATCGCTGTACTATGAAGACAATAAATCTATATTTTAATACAATGTCTCGGTTTGAAGGGCGCTGTAGCTGATGCAGTTATTGAAATAAGGAAAGTTAATATCTTATGTCTTAAAGCGATGAGTATTACGCAGTGTTGTATGTCAGCTTACTATTATAATATATATTTCTTCGCCGGAAGCTTACGTTCAGTGAGAATTGGTTCCGGACCTCCGTCAGCCGTGATAGCTACCATCATGGCTCCGGAACTCAGGTAGATGGCACTTCATCTCCTGTTGCTGCTGACAAACAATACTGTGTTCCGGTTTGAAGTTCCAGTTAGTAAAATTGCGGTGTAATGACTTTTAACGTCTTCTCTTAAAGAGAGCATAGTGTGGTGCTGTGTATGTCGTCCCAACTAGCGCTAGCTTGTTATCGACAGGCTTATCATATCGTCTTATAGATTCGTCGGATACAGAGCTGATATAAAGTGATCACCACCACCACCACCGTCAGCCGATATATGTCCACAGCTGGACATAAGATTCCTCCAAAGTGATCACGGTCCGCCAATATTCTGCTGTTACGTCACAAGACGTGACAGTTTTATTTTTTCAATCGCTTTCTGATATAATATTGATGCTTTGTGGTGGAAGTCAAGGAGAAGGTCAAGTTCATGAACATGTAGTCAGCTTGGTCCTAAGGTCATTGATGCTATAATTACTATGTCCCACTCTATTGATTCTTGACTATTGTATTCTACTAAGCGATCAGACAAGAGATACGGCTATCCGACGGTAAGTCATACTCCTGTCAATAACATTTTAGTATTAAGATATAAATTATTAAAAAATAGTGTATGGGTTCTGCACAAAATCTCACGTGGCCCAACCCATCCTCACCAGCTCGTGGTGCAGCCTGCTAATCAACAATCGAGGCTTTGGCTCCCACCAACCCGCATTGAGCAAGCGTGGTGGTCAATGGCTCAAATCCCCCTGCACTAATTCTAATCAATGTGGGAATCTTTAGTAGAGGCCTATGTCCATCAGTGGACGTCTATCGGCTGGTGATGATTATTCCCAAAAAGAATCACAATGATCCACTTATCATGAGAACTAAAATAATACGTACATCTGCGCTCATTTCGCCACTATCAGTAATTTCACTAGTTACAGCGCACTTTAAACCGGAAAACAGTAATGTTTCCATACTTTTTTTTAATCAGCGCAACTGCAATACAATCGGGTAGTTCACTTGATGATAAGTGACGCCTACCTATAAAAACGTAACACTAGTTAGGATAATATACACAGCATCATATAGCGTTCGTCTCCTGAGACATAAGCTGTCGAGACTAACACTAGCTACAGCGCCCTTCCAACCGGTACACAGTAATGTTTGCACTACTGTTTGTCAGTTGCTAGAGGCGCTACGGTGGTATCTACAGGGTGTCTGGTGGCAGATTTATGCTTTCAAATTTAAATAAAAAATAATATGTTTAACATATAATTTTACTAAAAACATTAAAAGATAGAGTACAGATGCGGATTTTATCAAAGATAATGTTATCCAAATGTCTTCCATCCTGTTGCACACACACACACACTGTTCGGAACGGAGCCTCGTATTCCGTGCCACACGTTGCAGTAAACTTGGTTCAATTGCGCTGATTTCTCGCCGAATATTTTCTTTTAAGTCCACAACAGTTCGCGGATTGTTGGCGTAAACTCTCTCTTTGAGGTAGCCCCACAAAAAAAATCCATTGGGGTTAGGTCGGGTGACCTCGGTGGCCACGGGATGTCCCCAAAGCGACTAATTAGTTTTTGAGGGAGATTTTCTCGCAACAAATCCATCGAAGCTCTGGCCGTGTGTGCGGTCGCACCTGTACCGCATCCTGTTGAAACCACGTGTGTGATGAGAATGATGAATGAGCTCGCAGGTTCGGCAAAAAGAAATTCGAAATCATGAGCCGATAATTCTCACCATTGACATTCGTCGCTTGGACCCGTGCATTTTCAAAAAAAATGGTCCGATTATCCCATTCGTGGATAAAGCGCACCAAACAGTTACCCTTGGGCAATGTAATGGTTTTTGGTGCTTCAGTCGAGGATTGCGAGTTCTTAGAGCCCAGTAACGGCAATTTTGCTTGTTTACATACATACATATACATACATATATATCACGCCTCGTTCCCAGCGGGGTAGGCAGAGACCACCTCTCTCCACCTGCTACGATTCTGGCACACCTGTCTCGCTTCCTCCACTTTCATAAGCGTCTTCATGCATGCTCGTCAGGAGCAATATCTCTACCGAATTTCGGGTGTTGATGTCTAATAGTTACAGAGATCTGGTGATGACACAATGAATCTGCCGACATCTTTTTTTTTTAGCGGCCAATTTACGTCTCCACTGCTGGGGCACAGGCCTACCCTTAATATGAAGGCAATGGGCCACAGTCACCGCGCGGGCCCAATGCGGGTTGGTGACTTCACACAGCTTACAATAAATTCCAATTCATGTGCAGGTTTCCTCGCGACGTTTTCCTTCACCGTTTGTATCTCGCTGTTGTTACTAAAGTTCACAAATGTACATAACTTAAATGTTAAAGTCATCGGTACATGGTGAGATTCGAACCCGCGACCTTCGCAATGAAGGCCGCGCGCTCTAACCACTAGGCCGGCGAGCTACTCACGATATCTAGTATATATATTGTTAACAACGAGCTTATTTAACCACCAAACATTAATTTAGCGAATCTCCTTCGTAATTTTAGAATAATGACTAAAATGAAAAAAGAAACTTCTAGGTCATCTAGTTACCATCACCAAGAGCACTAACATTAAATGCTTGGTTTTTGCAGTGAGTTGATATAAAAAATTAGGCTAACAATTTTGTTTATCCGTAATAATAAACAGAGAAATCTTAGTGAGGGAGCGTCCGCGCCGGTCTAACGAACCGGTTTAATCCGGACCGGGTCAGCTACGCGGCCCGGGTCAGGCCCGCGGGCCGGGTCAGCCCCGCGGGCCGGGTCAGCCCCGCGGACCGGGTCAGCCGCGCGGCCCGGGCCCGATACGAGCAAATCCTATTACGGAACTAGATAAATATGTTTGTCCGTCTGTCAACTTACGTTAAACTCCCTGACGCAGAGACTAGCAACCGGATTGTGACATGGCTTATAAAATAAGTTAATCTAAATCAAACTTTTAACCTTTATAGTTCACTAGAGATTGGTCTCTGATGGGATTGGGCCAGTGTGGTGGGAATTGGCTCAAATCCTTCTCCCCCCCATACGAATACCAGCGGCCCGTAGTGCCCATCTGTAATAGAGCCCAGGTCAGCAGTAAACATCTACTGGATGATAATGGGGTATCTGATGCCGAAGACTGTCTAGGTACTTCCGCTGTACTGTGTTCCGGTTTGAAAGGTGTTGTAGCTAGTAAAATTGCAGTAGCAATATTTAATACCTTGTCTTAAGGCGACGATCGCAATGTATGGTGATGGTGATGTAAATATCATCGAAACTAGCTCCACGTTGTTATAGATAAACATCACTTAATATCACTTAAAATCAAGTGAACGTATTGCCCGTCTTGTCTTTTCTTCGAATATTAAAAATCTTTGTCACAAAGTTCTCCTAAAATTTGTTTATTGGAAAGAAGACACCTCGAGGCTTTTTATATACATTTGTAGGCATCATGATCTTTCTAAGACATACTCCTTCAGTCCATTCCTGAACCTTCATGGTACATGGCTTCCGGAACTGGTGAAATGAATAGGCTCTAATTAATGTACCGCTTTGGGTCCATTTATGACCTTTGACTCACCGACCACACACTAAACCACAAAGCCTGTCTGCTACAACTATTGTAACTGCCTCCGAAGCGAAGTGGTCAAGCGTTTGCTAAAACGGTGACCACATATTTGGAAAGTCGGATGGTGGTATTCCTACGATCATAGCTACCATCAGGTAAATCTGACGTCATGATAGCTTCGCTATAGTTCGACTGGTAGAACAGACCCGGAGTATTCTGAACAAGAGAACTTTTCTGGTGATAGGTCTCTATCGCTGGAGACGGTCTGGATATCACCGCAGCTCCTATTGCAAGCGATAAGCAGTAGTAAGCAGACCTTACTGTGATCTGTTATATAACGAAATTCAACATATTATGTCTTAAGGTGATGAGCACAATTTAGTGCTGTGTACATCCTAACAAAGATAGAAGGGACAGTAGCAAGCTGGTCCCCAACCTTCACTAGTTGGAGAGGCGCTTTAAGAAGAAGTATATCCTAACTAGCGCCACGTTACTATGGGCAGGCGTATCACTTACCATCAGGTTATCAGTCGTTAAGCGATTGCTTTGCACAGCAGTGACCACACAGGAAGTTCGGATGGTAGTGTTTATACCCGCCCAGTTACCACCATTTAAATCTGGCGACTATTCTTCTCTTCTACTAATAATATATAAGAGCCAGAGTAGTCTGGACGAGAGCGCTTCAAGATCCGTGGTGTCACTAAGTGAAATTGAAGTGTTTGATGTGGAAACAAAAATTGACTGAGCTGATCTGACGTCACAGAAATTATCAATGATATCATTTTTATGAGAAACAGGAAAAGGAAATGACGGAAACATTCTGGTCTGGGTAATTCTATCGGAGGTATCGTATGAGCCAGTTTCAAGTTACCCGTCGGAATAATGGAAAAACAAAGGTGACTCGGCGTCCGGAAGCGAAACAACATACAAATATAAAATAAAAAAATATATTATCTATGAAACAAATTATCAACTTAACAAGGAAGTAATAGCTACACGCCATTCAAACCGGAACACATGTAATACAGAAATGAGCTTTCGATGGTACCTATTTGGACTCAGTCATCACGACCTATCTACAGTAGATTTGTAATCTATGCATCCTATTCCTTTAGGTTATCTATATTCATGGGATATTTGTGATGAGCAATAAGGATTTACTTCTTATCAGCCAGATAAAGCCAAAAACTGGGCATAGGCGTCCGTCAAGCATTCTCATTGAGGATGAATTGGGATTTCACCCCACGACTCTGGACCAGTGCGGGTCAGTGGATGGCCAGAGCCTCGTCATCAGTCGACAGACGTCCAAGCGGGCACTAGGAGCCGTCTTTTTAAGGGTTGATTCTATTTCCTACCACGCTGGGCCTTGTTGATGGAAGCCAGAGCCTCGTTTGTTGATTAAAAGAATTCATCACGAGCAGGTGAGATTGACTTGGGTTCCGTAAGATCTTGGGCAGAACCTATACATCTCAAGGATTTACTAAAACTATCCTTTTACACACTCCTTATAAAGATAATATCGGTCTTCCAAATATCAAAGCATTCTATCTCGTAACTCCTTCAGTTATCCTTTCTTAAACAACACACGATGAATCTATTCATCATCATCATCAGCCTCTATCAATTCACTATTGGATATAGCCTTATCCTAATGTCTTCCACCAAACGCGGTCCTCAGCTCTTCGCAACCACACACCTCCGACTTCTTTTACTATGATACCTCTACGTCCTGTACGCGGCCTCCATACCTCGGCTTTCCTCCGCTGACATGACAGACATGGGTAATGGATCTACTAGCAAAATTATTTGCTAATTAGTGCACCTAATGTTTGCTCTAAGCTATTTAGTGCTTTAATTTACGTATCGTTATAAGTAGCTGAATCGGAGCTCGTTAGTACCATCAGGTGCCGGCCGCCGTCCGCCGTCAGCCCGCCTCCTGAACCATATCTTAGCCTCCATTATCTATAACTGACTGTTTAAAACGTTTTAATGGTTGAAGGTAGCTGAAGAAAATGTTAAATAGTTTGCTTATTCAATTAAGTATTAAAAAAACTGCTTTCCACTATTTTTAACGGTAAGTTAGTAATGATGTTAAAATATGTAGAGCAGCTAAGCTTCGTTCACAGTTTAGATTTGATATTGTTTCGTTATCAGCCGATAGACGCCCACTGCTGGACATAGACCTACCCGAAAGATCTCCACATCGATTGGTCTCCCGTTGCTCGCATTTAGTGGGTCCCGCGATTCTCACCGGGTGCAAGAACTAGCAACACTGCGTCTATCGATACCAGCCGCCACTCGAGGACCTTACTGCCCCATTCGCCATCAGTCCTTGTGCCCTGCCCACTGCTACTTAAGTCTAGCAATCTTTTGGGCTATGTCGGTGACTGTACTCCTTCTGCGGATCTCCACATATCTGGTTGGATCGCGCAGGGACTCTGAATGAAGCTCTCTCCATTGCCATATGGGTGACGAGCCTTTTTATAATGCCCATAGTAAGGAGCTACGTCAGCCATAATTGCCATAAATTACTTTATATTTATTATATGAAATAAAAAGATATTATCTTTAAAATATATATAATATTTTCATTAATTAATGCCCTATATAAGTTGAGATAACCGTTCGGTAACTTTAACTTGAACGTCTCAAATTCCGCCCGTCAGAGTTAAGTTAGCATCTGGCAGCTGGAAGCTAACTTCAACTCTGTCCAAGTGAAAACCGATTATAAGAATTGATAGAAGAACTCCTAACTTTAATATTCTATTTACAGAAAAAAAAAATTTAAATTGAAGAACTTATTAAGCTTAAAGTTCATAGCAGAAACTTTCATATGCCTTTAAATTTGATGTACTGAAATAAAAGTATAACAACTGTATTAAAGGGAAGTTCAATCCTTATTGATTTTTTAGAGGAAGCTGTTATAGGGAGGTTCGTGTAAGGGATGCGGGTTCGATCCCTGCTGATCTTGATCTTTCAATGATGAAAAATATCAGAAGGAAGCTGCTATATTAATAGAAGTACAAGTATCGTGAACATATTATCACTTTGAGAGAAGGGTGGAGACCCAATGGGGGAATATTAAGTGGATTGTTTATATATTTCATACTCTTTCTCTTAAGCTACTTACTATGACTAAGTACTATAATTTACGTACTAGTTTTTTTTATTAAATTAAGCATCGAGACCGCCAGGGAAAACACCTGATAGTAATTTGTACGCTTTTAACAACGTGGCGGTATTCAGGATCATATATATTACAACATATTGCGCTTGTCGTATTAAGACATGGGATGTTGAGTCTCGTTATATCAGTAATTATACTGGCCGCAGCGCCTTTGAAACCGGAAAACAGTATAACTGCGTTGTGGTAGTAACTACCTAGACGGTCTCCGGCAACATAGCTCTACCACCAGAAGTATCGAAATGTAATAGGACTAAATGAAAGTGTGGAAGGAACTTAACTTTAGAAAACTCGCATACTGGTTTGCCGTCTTTATTTCAAGTTGATAATAAGTAACTACGTTAAGTGTAACTTAGAAATAAGGTTCTAATCCCAGCCGTCGTTAAATTTGGTGTCAAATGATTTTAAACGTTGACGTCATAAGCCGTTCATTAAAGTAATGAAAGCGGCGAGCCCGAACCAGTACATCGTTTAAGAACCTCGCTGCGGGAAGTAAAAAGGATCCAAAAGCAAATGTAATAGTTTCTTTGTGAAATAAAATATTGTGATGGTGAACAACGATAAATGAAACTTGAAAAAAAAATTATAATCTGCGGGTGGTAAGTGCTGAATACCGTCTAGGGTTTCTTTTATTTTTTTTATTTTACGAAGCGACGAGATGATTTAGACTTCCACCTGATGGTAAGTCATACGCCTGCCCATAACAACGCAGCGCTAACTAGGATGTTATACAAAGCACCGTATTGCGCTCATCGCCTTGAGACATAGGATTCAAGATCACGTTACCCCAGTAATTTCACTAGCTACAGCGCCTTTCAAACCGGAATACAGTAATGTTTACACACCACTCTTTGTCAGCTGGAATAGGAGCTGCGGTGGTTACCCACATAGTCTCAGGCAAGAGAGACCTACCACCAGAAATAACCTAGGTAACACCACAGCGCCTATTTCTGCAGCCAAAGAATAGTGTGATTATTATTACTGTGTTCCGGTTTAAAGGGTGTTGTAGCTAGTGTAATTACTGGGGTAATGAGACGTAAAATCTTATCATGCGACAGGAAAGAGTTGGGTATAGTGTATCATCCTAACTAGCGCCACTATGTTATGGGAGAAAGTACTTACCATAAGGAGAACTGCTTGTCGGGCTCGTTGTTTCATAAAATGTAAAAGGACCTATTCATGTATTAAGATCTTATCATTAATCATCATCATCATCATCAGCTCGCACCTACCCACTGTTCTACATTCGGTCTTTCCTAAAAATTCCATTAAAATCCTAACTAGATCTTAGATATAGTTTTATCGATCTATGATTTATTAACAGATTTTCTTTGACTTTATTATCATGAACTAGCAAACAGTAAACTTTAATTTACTGCAAATAGTTTTTTTTCTTGATAACAGTTATAACAACCTTTTATCATCTCCGTAGTATGAAGCGATCAGAAAAGTCGCATCAAACAATAACGCTTATGAAAATAGAAATAGTTGCGGTGCCCACAGCGATGGTTGAGAGGGGATGTGGATGGAGAGGGTGGGGGTGGTAGGGTGAGGGTTCATTACGCGAACCACTAGAGCAGAGTAGCGCGGGAGGGTTTATAGTAATAACTACGGGTTATGAATTGAAGCATCGATTGTTTAGGCAGTCTTACGATTTTATTTACTGCCGTTGTATACAACATTAAGATATTACCACCATTAACATTAGCCCATAGTCCACTGCTGGACATACACAGACCTCCACAGATCTTCAAGTCGATCAGATCTGCACAATATCCTTGTTATTTTTTTTAATGGTAAGTCTCTATAATCGACGACCGTGAAGTACCACCGCAGCCCCTATTTTTGCCGACAAACAGTAGTGTACATACATTGCTGTGTGCCGGTTTGAAGGGGGCTGAAGCTAGTGAAATTACTAAGGTATCCGCTTTTTCGAATTAATAAAATTTAATTGTTATATTAACAACAGAAAAAAAATGTTACACATACCTATAAGGTGACGCTAGTTATGGATATACTGTACCATATTACGTTCGTCACCTGTGTCATAAGATGGTTCGTTACCACTATAATTACACTCGCTACAGCGCCCTGAAAACAGGAATAGTGTTTGACCGCAGAAGTAATAGATACGGTGTATAATTACACGTTTTACGATTATCGAGAACTATTAACAGTAAAATTATAACCTATTTTACTTCTTCTCCTATGCTTTTAATAATAACGAGATATATGTGATAAACACAACAAGGATATGCTAAAACTATCCTTTATCCATCTTTTTATCTTAAATGGATTTGACTTTTTGACTTAATCACACTCCCACCTAAGGTTAAGTGATGATGTGGTCTAATCTAGTAACAACTTATTCACTAGTCTCATGTAAACATACACGTCGTATTTGGACGGGAACACCAACGCCGACAAGCAGTTCCAGTCCTTTGCTATTCTCATTAAAAACGAGGAGCTGAACCTTATTGTTCGCAAATTGGGTACATCAACAACATAAGGATGGTTAGATGCTGTACATCTAGTAGTAGGGTGGTGGAAAGATGATAGAATTATATCTTTTAATTCCCAAAATCTAACAAAGGTCAAACAGGTGATGCGATGATGCAAATTCAGTTTTTTTTTGAAAATTTTAATAATACAAATAACCCTAGAAGTGGCAGGGGTTCCGCACAACAACTCATTGGACCCAAGCAAATCTCACCTGCTCGTGGTGCAGCCTGCTAATCAACAAACGAGGCTCTGACTCCCGCCAACCCGCATTGGGAAAGCGCGGTGGGAATTGTCCTAAATCCTCCCATATAAACCTCTACAAACGACGGCTATTTTTGCGTGGCGATGCGGGCAACACTGGACCGAACAATGCGAGGATTTTTGGGGAAGTCTATGTTCAGCTGTAGACGTCTTCTATCGTCTGATCATCATGATGAAAGAACCCTATTTTGTGGACTGCTTAACCATTCATTTCTAACCTTTTCATACCATTCTCAACATTTTTTACCTCCTTATTTAATTACTCATAACCAATTTGCAAATCTATCCATCATACCGTATAGACCTCTTCTCTTTTTTCCCATATCTCATGTCTTCGTATCTTTCTTTCTCTAATAAAGAAATTAAACTTTCCTATTCCTTTAAGATCTTCTACATTGTCTATCCGTTTCCTTTTTGACATTTCCACCGCTACAATATCTAGTTGCACTAATCTAATTTTGAAATTTTGAGGCTCAGTTTTAGTCTGTTTTTAGTAAAATTTAATAAATCATCTATATGTAATACATAATAAATATATTCCAATTCATGTACATTTTTCCACAGAGTGAGTAGATTTGATACTTCTAGAAGTAAATAAATAAATACACAAACAACATTACCCGAGGCTATTAACCCAAAATTGAAATGTAATTCAGCGTTCGAAAATCAGGTTAAAGCCCGCGATTAGGTTATTCGTGATCACGAGACTCCGGATTGACTCGAAGCTGTCTGACGTCCTAACTTTTGATAGATTGAATTTCAATTCGGTATCACATTTTCTAACTAGATCTAGCTTTAAATTTTACTTTGATTATTCGCTGAACGTTTGGTAAACTTTAACTTCACCTATCACTATCGAGAAAAATTTATGTTCGATTAAAGTTTTGATGTTTCTAACTTTGTGTTTGAATTTTTAAAACTTACAAGTGTTAACTAATTTACCAATAGAGAACTATCTTTGTAAGTACCGGTAAACATTTAAAATGTTAAAGGTGTTCTTAAGAATATATTTAATACAAAAGAAAAGAAGATTCCAAGAAAAATCTAAACCTCTGCACTAGGACGGGAATGAACACTTTTATCATTAGTCTTTGCGCATTAAAGAGAAATAACTTAGAAAATGTTATTAATACTTAACGACTGCAGAAAATTTTCTTGCAGACCTTACTAATATCTAAGTGGAAAAAGAAAATTTTTAATATTAAGACAATAATTTATTGAAGCAAAACTAATGTTTTCGGACAAACTGTTTGTAATTGATGGAAATAATTATATTTTTCATTAGTCAAAGAAATTGTAACAAAAAAAATAGAAAACAGGCTTCCTACTAAAATTTATGATTATATACAAGAGTCTTGAACATTTTAGATATAGATACACATGCTTTTGTTTAACAAGTAACAAGTATTTTACAGTTTTGTGCAAAGAACTAGGTATCTTTTTTAATAAAAGAAGGCAAGGATTGTGTTCACTTGGTGGTGACGCTGGTTAGAAAGTTTCATCTTCACCAAATCGCTATCGTTGCGTAATGAATTTATTCAAATAATTTTATTAGGTACAGTATCCTTCAAACCTTGACGGAAAAATTCTCGCTATAGGTGGTAACACCCTATTCTGTCTCCAACAAATGTCCTTCGTCCAGTATCTATAAGTGAACTGAAAACAACGTGACTGAGAATAAATTCAGAAGATACTTTAATCCTAGCTTATAAAATGACAGCAGCAAGTAAGATTAGTGCAATAGTGTTAGTTCAATTAGTTAATAAGTAATTATAATGTCCTATATTGCTAAAACTACCAATGAAGATATAAATATAACTAATAACAATACGCATAATGTTAAATAGAAATCTAAAAATGTAGTTAATGGAAACCAAGAATAATCTAAAAGTACTAAAACGACCTGAACAGCTTTAGCTAGGAATGCTTTTGATTAAATTTTCACCAAAAGCACAGTTCGCTAAGAAATTAAACTGATCAATTATAATACTAAACGAAAATTAGTATTTATTATCAGAATTTAAATTTTTAAATTTTAGCAAGTAAATTAAGAGGGTAGAAGAAATTTCATTAAAACGGTTAATCATTTATTAACCGATTGTAACCAGAGGTAGGCAAGGGATGAAGGGTTCTAAAAATAAATCTAAGGTCCATTTCGGTTAAAGCGTTAATCTTCCCTTCAGTTGCGGTTAGAACTCTGAATTTTAATTGCAAAAATATTATTTTTGTGTATAAATGATTTATGAACTTTTGGTTATATTTTGACAATGACAGCTATTGTCCTCGTCGTTTTTATTGTCATCAGTCAATTGAACTGTTTGGCTGAACACAAGCTTCTCGTATAAATCTTCACACGAATTGGTATCAGCTATAACTAGTGTTTTCTAGATTGATTTTAAATTACATATTCTCTTATTTACAAATACCACTACACTATACATTAATTTCAAAAAATCTTTCGTACTTGTATCACTTCCATCTTCAAACCCAACGATTCAATATTAACTTCGCGCCGGATGCTGGCGGGGGCTTTCTTCATGTGTAATCCATTTTGATTGATTGAACATGGCCAAATGTATTTCTTTTATTGTTTTCACATTTCAACCGTTATTTATATCAATAGATTCGACTTATTTTACGTAGAAATTGTGCTGTAATTGCTTTCTCAAAATTGGCGTTATTAAGTTCGTTTAAAACTGTCAGATAACTTTTAGTTTTATCTAGATACGCTAAACCTGACGGTACTGAATAAGGCTAAATTTAAAACTTTGCGTGGGGCGAGTTTGTTTTATTTCTCTATTATTCTAATTGCAAGAAAGTTCTTTTAAATTGAAGTCAGCAGCTGTTATATCAAGTTTTTTTTTAACTATGTGAATGTGACACATTAGGTAGAAGAACAAGTATTTTTAGATTAAATCGACTTTTCTAAAAACTGTAGATTTTAACTTAATTAAATTAGCTAGATTTTCGTTGAACTACCGTAACATGTTCGCTTCGTTAAAGCTTTGAATATTAGTTTAATATATTACAATTGTTTATCATCATCATAACCGTAGGTCTTGGCAGTTTTAGTATAATTTAAAGTTCAATTTGTTATTATTAAAAATATAACAAAGTTTACTCTTCAATGGAATAGTACGGCGCTTCTTCATAATAAAACAGATGAATCAATAAAGTAGGACGGTGCTTGTAAAAATCTGTGCCTGTTCTAATCTAACCCCGCTGATCAAATTACAGACTTCAGAACTTTCTCTTTCCAGGCGCTCTACAAATTTCAACTAAAGACGTTTGTAATAAAGATATAATAGCTTTTAATGCTAAAACACTAAAGCATTATATGGGAAACTTTGTATTTCGGTTAAATTGTAAGAAAACTAGATGAAGACATATATTATAGAGGTAGTAAAAAGATAGAAACAGAGCACCATTGATCAACATTTATTATGTAGAGCGAAGTAGTTAACAACTAAAGACAGAGACAGAAAGAGAAATTAAAGAAGATAATATTCTTCTTCTTAGTTAATTAATTTAGTAAAGGAGTAATGTACTTTAGAAATCATATTTTCTCTCTCTCCTTCAAATACTTCCTGTATAGTATAAGTAATGATTTGAATAGATGGAGATTAATCTCTGTGGTATGCAAAATAAGGATTACACGGAGCATAATACAAAGGAGATGAAAGAGAGAGACTATATAAAAACGGAATTTTAAGTAAGCCTAACCTAAGATCATTTGAAATTGTGTCTTTTTGTTTTAGAAGAACTTAACCATCCCATTAAAGTAAGTTTGTAACAATATAAACTATTTAAATATTCAATAACTCTATTTATAGCTCCCACTGTTATGTGGAAACCGTAAACCGATCGATTTAGATATTCCTCGATGACGTTAAACTTGGCTGGCAATCCATGTATAGTAAGCTGTCCACTACATCATCATCTTTATAAGCAGCAGATAACTGCTTCCCGCAACCTTCAACAGATCATCGGACCACCTGGGGGTGGGCCTGCCAAACAGTACGCGGCCACCATTCGAGGACCTTAGTGCCACATCGGCTGTCAGTCCTTCGAGCGATTTATCCCGCCCATTGCCACTTGAGGCTAGCAATCCTTTGGACTATGCCGGTGACTTTAGTTCTCCAAATAATACTATAATTCTTCAAATACTACTTGATATAGCTTTCTTCTTCTTCTTCTTGCTAGACCTTATCCCATCTTTACTAGGGGTCTGCTCTCATGGCCATTCTAAATATGTCTCTATTTTATATCTTAATACAGCTTTACTAAATGATTTTTTATTCGTGGTAGGTTTCCGTTGCTGGACACCGCCTAGGTAGGTACCACTGCAACATGTAATGCAGTCGATAAACAGTACTGTCCAAACATTAGTGTCATCCGGTTAAAAGGGCGCTGTAGCTAGCCTAATGACTGGGGTAAAGAGAATCAACATCTTATGTCTCAAGGCGACGAGCACAACATCGTCAACAACCTAATGAGCGGTACGATGTTATGAATTGGCGTATCACGTAACATTAAGTGAATGTCCCGCTCGTCTCATCGTTTCGTTGAATAAAAGAAATACAGTCTTCAAGGTTAACGAATAAACGACGTAACGAGCAGGACTATTCTAAACCAATAAAAATATTTACACTGCATACATCGTACTCTCCGATACAGGGAGGTGTTCCCTTAGTGCTGTTATTGACTGAGGATACATGGCTGATCCCTGTACCAGGCAGCTACGTAGTGGTGATATGAAATTCAATAAAAGACAAGTAGCGTGCTCTGCAGTCGTGTAAAGCGATATCGTATTCAACACGCATGTTGTGGATAAGTTCGTCAGAAGACTCCCCTTCCGAGGTACGAATTACTGCCGGTTGAACTTTTTATTCACAATTTCTCGAAGCTTCGCGAGCTTTTCAATAAGCGGCACGCGAATATGGGGATGAATAAGCCAACCCTCTAGAATTATTTAATTTTTTTTTTTTTATATAAATAAATGCTGAGACGAGCCAGACGGTCAGCCGATGTTAAAAGATACGCCAGCTCATAACAACGTTACCGCCACTTTATTATGGGCAAGCGTCTCATTTACCATCACATGAACACTTTGCTCGTCGAGATGAATATAAAAAATCTGTGTTTAGGTCTTCAACGTATGAGCGTCGGAGTACTCAGGGTCTCATTGACTCTGATATGAAAAAGTGGTAATGCTTTAGTTAAAGAAAAAAAAGTCGATAATTTTAAATGAAGTCTTTTAAGAAGCCCATACAACTAAGAGTCTTTTTTTATTATTCTAAGAAACGAGACGAGCAGGACGTTCAGCATATGGTAAGTGATACCCCACCCCATAACAACGCGGCGCTAGCTAGGATAGTATATTGGTATATATTGCGATATTGCGATCATCGCCTGAAACAAGATATTGAATCTCGTTACAACACTAACTACTATCGACTACAGCGCAGTTCAAACCTGAATACAGCAACGTTTGGACGGTAATGTTTCTCGGATGCAATAGGAACTGCGGTGATACCAATACGGTCCTGGAAAAAGACCAGTAAAAGTTGAAAGGAACCGACCATATTAATTACTTTTGAAACTTATTTAAAAAATTTCACGTAGCACAGTAATCTAACTGCATGTAAGTAAATTACATCAATACTGATATATATCCTCTCAGGGCCGCTTGTCGCTGGTGCGACGTAAGCGGGCGAGGAGTTGGAACTGGATCAATTCGGTAAAACCGCACTCTGTTTAGCGTCAGGCCGAGCGCGAGCGTACCGGAAGTTCTGCTGTTGATCCATTAGCAAGCTTTGTTTAACTTTAATCGACGAGTTCAAATCAAATACATTATTCCGTACACGTGTACCAGAATAGCTGGACAGCGGACATGTGTCCGTGGGCTTCCTTACACCAGCTCGCTAGGACAACAGGAACTGATAAAAGCTGATGAAGAGTTTAATAATTAATAGTATCATAGTAATGAGAACGAAAAGAAAGAACGGCATAACGCCTATGAGATGGACTGACCAGATAAAAGCGGCAGTAAATAGCTCATCATCATCACCACTATATGAATACGCTAGGAAGACAGCCATCAGAGAAGAATGACGATGTTGTTCAGCTTCCGACTAACACCAAAAGTGATGACTACGACCACTCTGTTAAGAGTGATACCGCCAAGGAAGATCCTAGTATTAATGGATTCTAGTAGTCGATGTTGTCGGAGACCGTCTAAGTATCACCGCAGCTCCTATTCAATTAATTTGGTATGGTTTGAAGAGCTTTGTAGCTAATCAAATTACTGCGGTAACAATGCGTAACACTTCTCACATCAATGAGCACAGTGATGCAGTGTATACTCTTTTAAGTAACGCCTCTTTTTTATTGTTTAACATCAAGTGCCCGTCTCATTCGTCTCATCGCTTCATTAAAAAAGTATACGACTATATAAGAGATGATTATGATGATGATGGTAACAATATATGGAGCTGTATAGTGTTCTGTATATCCGATATAAATCTGATACAGAGTTAGAACGCGGGTAGTATCACAGATCGTGAAGTAGACTATTGACGCAACGTAACAGGTTATTCCTCAGTCCCTGCATGAGGATCGCCAGCTTCTTGATGTAGTCGTCGCTAATTAAAATCAGGTTACGCTCCAGCTCTACAAAGATATACCGTTTGCATCAGAAGGTAAATGAATCGATGAGGAGCAGGAGAAGGAGTAGGCGCCGGGTGCTCCCGAGGACCTCCGTACCGTGTAATCTAATTCGTCTGATCGAATTACGAGCGGGTAAATGTTTTTGCTTTGTTCTCACGCCGCTTTCATCTCGCGATATTGTTTTTACGGATATTCGGTAAATGTTATTACATCAAAAAAGTTACAACGTTTGCGCGAACGTTCACCTTTACACTTAACCTTTCTTTAACCACAAAGTTCCAACACGAAGAAATTCATCGGGTAACAATAGTATGTGTAACTAGCTGTTTCACGCTCGCTTTGCTGGCTATAAACCCCCGCAACTCCCATTGGGGTAGAAATTTTATAAAATCCGTTATTAGCTGATATCTAAATGACAGATGCAATATCTCCACCCAATTTTAAGTGCTTTCATTTAACAGTCTCGGATCTCGGATCTTGTGATGAGTCAATGAAACTGGATATCTCCTATATAGCTAGTATGGCCTTAAATACTGTTACATAAAAACTTTTCCTTTATTGAACTTTTTCATTATTTTGAATTTGGAACAGGTGTATTATCTTAAACTTTTGTTTAGATTTTGCGCCATTTCACATATTTTTTCCGTATTCCTTATCAAATTAGTATATGGAATCGGGTGTTAAAGAAAATAGTATTGCAGTGATCGCCCTGCACAAAGTGTATATGGAGCCGCTCCGGTGCGCTCATATCCGGAAACAACAAAAGCTTGCTATCAGCCGTGTGTTAGTATATCGTACTATCAGCAGATACATTTCCTCTGTCCAGAAGAAGATCAGAAAAGGTCGGAGCAGCCGCGTGCTGTGCTGTTAGCACTACAACGGCTGTTAATGCTTTTAAAGCCAGAATTCATCGAAAACCGAATATGAAGCAAAACATATTATTGCGAGAAATGAAGATTCCCCGAGATGCTAGGACTCTGTCGCGTAACGAAAGATAAAACAAGACCTGAAGCTCAGTGCATACCAGGTCACGGTCGATATACAGGACATGCCCTAAACCAATTTTTACAATAAAAGATGAATGGAGTAAATAGATCAAACGGACAAGCCTTCTGTCGCGATGCAACAGGCAAGTGAAAGGCACAAAAATATCCTCTTTAGCAAATAAAACATTTCCACGATTGAAGAACACTTCAATAAGCAGAATGATAAACTGTACGCTCACAGTCCTAAAGAAGTTGCTCAAGTGATAATGGTCGGAAAGGTACAGGGTGGGCATGGCCATTATCCATTTTCCATTTTCCATTATTGATTTTCGAGTTTCGATTTTCGATTTTCGATTTTCGATTTTCGATTTTCGATTTTCGAGTTTCGAGTTTCGAGTTTCGATTTTCGATTTTCGATTTTCGATTTTCGATTTTCGATTTTCGATTTTCGATTTTCGATTTTCGATTTTCGATTTTCGATTTTCGATTTTCGATTTTCGATTTTCGATTTTCGATTTTCGATTTTCGATTTTCGATTTTCGATTTTCGATTTTCGATTTTCGATTTTCGATTTTCGATTTTCGATTTTCGATTTTCGATTTTCGATTTTCGATTTTCGATTTTCGATTTTCGATTTTCGATTTTCGATTTTCGATTTTCGATTTTCGATTTTCGATTTTCGATTTTCGATTTTCGATTTTCGATTTTCGATTTTCGATTTTCGATTTTCGATTTTCGATTTTCGATTTCGATTCGATTCCATTCGATTTTCGATTCCATTCGATTTTCGATTTTCGATTTTCGATTTTCGATTTTCGATTTTCGATTTTCGATTTTCGATTTTCGATTTTCGATTTTCGATTTTCGATTTTCGATTTTCGATTTTCGATTTTCGATTTTCGATTTCGATTTTCGATTTTCGATTTTCGATTTTCGATTTTCGATTTTCGATTTTCGATTTTCGATTTTCGATTTTCGATTTTCGATTTTCGATTTTCGATTTTCGATTTTCGATTTTCGATTTTCGATTTTCGATTTTCGATTTTCGATTTTCGATTTTCCATTTTCCAGTTTCCGTTTTACATTTAACGTTTTCCATTATCAGCTTTATTTGACGCTATTAGTATAATATTTTACGGCAAATTACTTTCTATAGCAACCGTTACTATAGCTACTGCGTAAATAATACCAAATAGTAATGTTTATTGAAATTACGTAGAAATATAATGATGAAGGATCTATGAAATTAAAAAAAAATCAATGCTCTATAACCATCTACAGTTCACTAGTTTTCACGTGATTGACGAACAAAGGAAACCCATTTTCATTATATAAATAGATTGCTGGTGTAGTGCAATGGCTATAAGTAGTACTACTGTTACCTATGACCTTCACAATGTAAATCCGCCTCTACATCAGCACAGTTCTGTTCCAATAGTCAATATATGAAAGCTAGTGTATTCTGGTTTAACTCGCTTCACTGTTCTAGGCGTAATCGTCACTTAAAATCACGTAAAACTGTTCTCAAATGGTACCCAGTTTTAGATAAAAAAGTAAATATAGCGCAGATTGAGATGATGATCCGTTTAAAACATACAATTTCAATAGCTACAGCGCCATTGAAACTAGTTGACCATAACATTCGCTCACTGCTATTTGACCGAAATCAGACATAGTCGCTATGTTGGTAGCGGAACGGTTTGTAGCATCCGGAAACTACCATCGGCAAATTTTAATAATCTAATTTACATATACTCAACATAATCGAACCCGGGACTTGTTTCGTTGTCAGATTAATTGCTTCATGCCAATTTCCATTAACTATTACATGATGATATCAGCTCGTGTGCACTAAGTTAACTAAGTTATAATTAACAAGCTGTAGCTCTCCGCTGAATGTACGGTATTATTTGATAATACAAATTGACTCAATGGATAACCGGGGAGTTACTCTCACTTTTGATATCACACTTTTGTCAAAAGAATCTTGTTCATATGCAGCTTAAGTGTGTGTCAGTTTGTCGCCGATAGCTTATTGATTTGTTATGTAACAGTGCCAGCTAATCATATGCAACTTAGGTCTGCCTGGAGCAGCGTTCAGGAAGGACTACCCTAGTAAAGCTTAACAGACGCCGCAGTTGCGTTACGAATATAGTTCTTGTGACATTTCCAAACTCTGAATATCTCTGAGTCGTTAAAAACTCCACATATGCTTCCTCTCAGTAAGCAGAGCAACATTTTAAAGATTTCCGCCGGATATACATAATACCTAAACACCGACTTAAGTTCGGTAAGAAAATCTAGAATAAAACAAAAACAATATTTTTAAGTACATGTTCGTAAATAGGCAATGCTAATCAGACTCACATCGATTTTGTTAAGTAAAACGGGAATTACTAGTAACACTGGTCTCACGCGAACTGTTGTTAGGTGTCGGAAGTGGTTTAGCTCTCCAGCAACTAACAAGCAATCGTTTCCGCTTGAATTATTTATTTATTTATTTCATATAAATCAACGTCAGCTCCCACCGATAGCTCACACGCAGAGTGCAGTGTGTACTGAGTAACCACTGCGTATTCAATAGCTGTATGCTTTAGTTTGTGGATTCCATTCCAATGTTATGGTAGACGTGGTGTTGGGAGGCCTCCTACGAGGTGGATCGATGATCAGGTCGCCTGGTGAAAGTCGCGGGAGCCTACTGGATGTAAACAACGCAGGACCGGTAGACGTGGAGATATTTGGGAGAGGCCTATGTCCAGCAATGAATGTCTATCGGCTGATGATGATTCCAATATTTCTCCAGACGTTACAACTCTCTCACTTCTTCCACTTTTAAACTTCTTCTTTAATCTTCTACACAATTTATCCATCATTTATTTGACTATACCCTTGTGAACTTGATAGAATTACAACCCTTTGTAGATTACGATCTGAAGCGTAATTCTCGGCGCGACTCTAATTTCTCCCCACATTTTTTTTTACTCAATTAAGCGACTAGACGAGCGGGACGTTCACCTGATGGTAAGTGAAACACCCGCAAATTACAATGTGGTGCTAGTTAAGTTGGTCTCCATTTGCTCACATTGGGCTCGTAGTTTGAGGCATAAGATGTTGTCTTGTTACCGAGTAATTACTTTAGCTACAGCACCTTTCAATCCGGAACACAGTAATGTCCGCACAGTACTGTCAGTCGGCTGCAATAGGAGCTGCGGTGGTAGACAATTTCCGGCTACAGGGACTTACCACCAGGAAGTTGATTCGTCTAGTTAATTTTCTTCTTTTTATTTTAACCCTTATTCACTTGATGGACTAAATGAGAATATACCTCTTTGTGATTTAAGGCTTCCAGTGAAATTATTTCTGGAATGAAGCGACTCATCTCCTTCTTTTGCCACACTGTAAAATATCCTATTCTTCTAAGATCCTCAACATACTCTATACATATCTCCTTTGCCTTAACCCTTATTCCAAAGAATTGTGACTCTTTGTGCGCTTTGATTTTTAGAGAAATTTATTGCCGAACATTTTGTTCCTCTTCCTACTTCCTCCATCAAGTAACTGTTCCCATTCTTCGGAGATCTTCAGCATCGTCTATCTTTTCTTTGAATTACCCTTTGGTCATATCTCTAGAGACATCCACTTAGACAAATTACTGGCGCTGGTCCTGCACAACAAAAACATTTATCAATTCGTCAACCAGAAACCGTCTATTACTCCTAATTGTCTACTGGCGAGTGAAGACCCAGGGTTCCAATAGTAGGAACGTCAAGTGGGCGGCATAATGTATCTTGCGGCCTACTGATAAATTAAAGCCTCTAACAATCGATTTCCAATCGATTCATTGCCACATGTAAAGATATTCACCAGGTCACCATCCTTGGTCAACTTGGCTTGCTAAATTACGTCACTAGTAGTTAAATTTAGAAACTTCTGGAATACAATAGAAGTATCATTTCAACCGGCAGACGGAGGTCGTTTGTTAAATGGGGTCAAATGTAATAACTTGATGACGCATTCAGGTATTAAGACATTCTAAGTTATTGATGATATATCATCATCAGCCGATATACGTCCACTGCTGGACATAGGCCTCCATCAAACATCACATCGACATATATGATATATTAATCAGAATGTTCTCCTGATGTTAAGTTGTATTTCACATAGATATGAAGCCTAGTTAGGATGTGCACACTGCACTATACTGTGCTCGAATGGCGGCCGCGTACCGGTAGACGAAGTGTTGGGAGTACTCTCACAAGATGAATAACACTGGATGATCGCGATATCAATGGATATGGAGATCTTTCGACGTCTATCGGCTGATGATGTGGATAATGATGCTGTGGTATTTTAGATATGGCAACACTTAATAAATTTAGTAGTATTTTAATACGAAGTTATTAAAATAACGACAGAAAAGTAAAAGAATAATTTAAAAAAAAGAATAATTTTTTTTTTTAAAAAAAAGTGAATTTCAACCATACCGGAAACGAACCACGGTATACAGCGCTGTTACTGCTGCAGACAAATGGCAGTTGCTGCTCATAAAGCGATTTCGTAAAAGCCTTACTAGCATGACCGTTAGGAATCGAACGTGGAGCCGTGTTACCGAGTAAGCACCTCATCCGCTGAGCAACGAAGGAATTTTAACTGCAATTACACCCTGCTTATGTAAACTAAGATCCTTTAATAGTAGTTAAGTAGCTTCATTCAATAAAGAGACTGGATGGAGAGGATGTTCACCTGATGGTAAGTGATACGCCTGCCCATAACAAAGTGGCGCTAGTTAGGATGGTGTACACTGCCTCATGATGTGCTGGACGATTTGAGTAAAAAAGTGTTGTCTTGTTACCGCAGTAATTGCATTAGCTGCACTTCTCTTCGACCCGAAACACTGTGTTTGCAGACTACTGTTTGGCGGCGGAAGTAAACGCTGAGTTGGTACCTATTGTTTTTTGTTTTGCAATTTTTTGTTCTCAATGTATTTGTTTACGATCATTTACGATATATTTCGTTTTTATTCCTGTTATACTTTAATTATTCATTGTTTATTATTTCTTTTATATTGTTTAATTATGTTAACACTTTGGATGTATATATGTATAGTAGGTTGAGGAAAAGTTTCTTCGCATTTTTTAAGAAAACTCAAAACATATTTCAATACAGTTTATTTATATTTAACTAAAGCACCATTTTGTTTGATAACTTTTTGCCGTCTTTTAGGTAGGGACATGATCCCATTGCTATAGAAATTTTGGGACTTATCAAAATACCGCGACAAGTGGTTTAGGCAGCCCTCGCGTGATGTTAACCTGACACTGCCTAGAGAATTCGGAAGAGACCGAAACAGGTGGAAATCTGAAGGTGCAAGGTGGCGGTCAGGACTATACGGCCGATGCATTAACACCTTCCAGCCAAACTCTTAATTTTTGCTGAGTGGCTAAAGATGTGTGAGATCTAGCGTTATCATGGTATGAAACCACACACCTTCTGTTAATTAATTCCGGCCGTTCTCTCTCAACTTCTTGGTTTAATCTTATCGGTTTATCAATGGTCTTGCCTAATGGTAACAGCTCAAAATGAATAATTCCCTTCCAATTCCACCACACACAGCATCACCTTGTTGCAAGTTAACCCGGGTTCCGCCACAGTCTGACCGGCAGAAGCCTGACCGACCCGGTCGTTTGACCACGACCTTTTCCTCACGTTCTTGTCGTACGTGATCCACTTTTCATCACCAGTTATCAGCTTCTTCAAAAATGGTTCGGTCTCATTGCGTCGTAATAAAGAATCACAAACGAGTACACGGTTCATTATCAGGTTTCTTTCAGTGAGCTCGTGAGGTACCCAAATATCGAGCTTTTGTGTAAACCCAGTTTTAAAATGCGCCTAACATGTTTTGTGGTCAATTTCCAGTTCTTCAGCTACGTCGTAACAACTGATATACCGATCTGGCTCCACTTTTTCATAAATGGCATCCATTTTATCCGTAATAGGGCGACCAGAGCGACGTGCATCTTTGACATATAAATTAATTCCGGATGGAATACGCTTAAACCAAATTAGTACTACTCTCACAGACACTGCACACTGCACAAACATCGCCAATTTATTTCGCGGCTTGCCGTGCATTTATTCCTTTTTTGTAGTAAAATTTTAGAATGTATCGAATTTCTTCATTAGATCTACTCATCTTGACTCAGTACGAAGAAAAACGAAAATCTCACATTTTCCTAATTTGAATATGGAATTGTGTTCTATAAAATTTAAACTTTGAACGATACCAAAACCAGCAGCAGATACAAACAGTATCGCAGCAAAGAGACTTTACTACATCCATACATACTATAATGCGAAAACACTTTTTCTCCAACCTAATAAATAGTAATTAAACATCCGGTCCATATGCTTAATTTAGTATAAGGACCAGTGTGTAAATTATCTTATATATTAACTTTTTTGGTAAATAAAGTTTTTTTTAAAAGACCTCCAATTGTCCTGAATAACGGTATCGAACTTGCGACGTTATATCCGCGAACTACATCCTCAACCACTGAGCTGCAGCCTTATCAATGTATAACTAACAATATGTGAAGCCGCTGACTGAATACAATGTGGTAGGTCAGTTGGTTGTGTATACACCGCCCCATTTGGATAAACATAGCGAATACAGGAAGTCGATATCGTTTCAGGATATGCATAAATGTTACAATGACCTAATTAGATCTTCATTCGTTATATTTAAACACTAGTATTTATACTGGAGTAGAAGAAGGAAGTGAAAGATGTTACAAGTGAAGGACGTTTGAAAAACTCTAGATCTTCACAAATTTTAAATTAAAAGCGAAGAAATGAAAAAAATTCTGATGTCTATGACAATCATCCATTCCACTGCTGAATGTAGACCTTTCCCAAAAGATCTTCACATGGATTGGTCTATTACCTCATTATTAAGAAGTCTGTAAGATATAAATCTATCTATATATACTGACGATTGGGATTTCTTTGCTCGTCAATCACGTGAAAACTAGTGAACGTAACGACATGAGAACATGAGCATTGGACGCGGAATGATATGTATATGAATACAGGCTATATATTTTTTTTTAATTTCATAGATTGTTAATCATTCTACATCTAATTAACTTTTATAAACATTTCCATTTTGTATAATATATAGGGTCACCGCCCGCATCCTGCTGCTTCCCGCAATCTCTACTAGATCGTCGGACCACCTGGATCGCAGGATCGATCGATGTGGAGATCTTTGGGGTAGGCCTATGTCCAGCTGTTGATGACAATGCGGTTGCTATAGTAACGGTTATTATAAAAAGTCATTTACGGTTGCCGTACCTCCAAGAAATATTTCATACAATTTTCAAGTCTAATTATACATTACGGCCAGCAAAGTGAGCGGGGAATAGCTACTATATCTATATATCTAGATATATATATATAATAGATATGGGAGTAGAGTTTGTGTGGTGTTAAGGATACTGTGAACTCTATTTTCTAGTTACCAACCTTTTATTGCATTTCTACAGCCATGTACTATATGTGTGCAGTACATACGGATAACGCTGCTGCGAGATAAATTCCTAATGCAAACATATCATCGTGTTGTAAATCTGAAAGGATGCTTTTACTCCCCTCGGCGTCTGCGTTGGCATTGGCATTGGCATTGGCATTAGCAACAACGGATACGTGCGGTGGACGTCTTGAATAACGGATGCGCTATGCTTAAACTTATGCATGCGTTTAACATTTCAAAGTGCTTTCAGGATGTCGACGGGCTCGTAAAATATTCAAGCTACCATTAATATATCTACAAAGGATAATTCGTGATGCATATATAAAAAAAATAAAGAACAGAGAAGACTTGTTTGGATATCACCAACAGCTTGGGATCCATCAACAAGCAAACCCATAGAGGACATAAAGACACAAGGAGCTAATCCTCCTGTAAATAGTTGCAGGTATTCCGAGATGTCTATGAGATCAGGTCTTCTATCAGCTTTTACAAGAGGTAAGTGTCTGTGGGGTGTGAGAGGTTTTACTCAACATCCTTCGAAGGCCATGTCAATCTCCTGCTTGCGGTGTACCCTGATCTTCATCAGGCTCTGGCTGAGGCCATGACTACCCACAAACCTGAACTCTAACAAGAAGTTTGGAAGAGGCCGTCGTAGACGTCTGTCGGCTGGTGACGAGGTGACTGATGCCGCTGACTGTCTAGGTACCACCGCAGCTCCTAATGCAGCCGACAAACAGGACTGTGCAAACATTACTATACGCCGGTTTGAGGGACGCTGTAACTAGTAAAATTACAGAGGTAGTGACCTAACATCTTAAGTATTAATGACGATCTCAATGTGGTGTAGTACATATCATTCCAATGCCTCATTTTTATGACGTATTACTTACCATCAGGTGAGCATCACCATCGCTTCATAGATAAATAGAAGCTGTTCACTCCTGGATATAAGCTTATCCATATTTATTTAATATTTATATAATATAGCGCTTAAATCACACAATTAGAAGTGTTGCAACTTTAGCTGTAATAACACAAATGTAGTAAAGCCTTAAAGCTCAAATTCCATCCGGCTGAACACTTCCGGCGCGTTCCGTCGCGTGTTGAATGGTCCCGCTTATCTGTAATTATTATCCAGGAGTGTCAGTAATTCCAGTTTTGTAAGAATTGTTTTCGGCAAATTAACTTAATAATAGAGTTCGGTGCGATATTTATTATAAAAAACACGGTACGGAACCCGGTCGTTTCACTTGCTGTTATTTCGTTTTAGGGGTTAAATGGGAGAGTGAGGTTAACAAAATACGGCGATAAGGAATTGGCATGCTTTACTCTTTGTTTCTCCTTTTGTAATATACTAGCTGTTCTCCGCCCACTTTGTTGGCAGTAACACCCCCGAAACCTGCTTTAGGGCGTAATATTTTCTTAAATCCGTTCTTAGCTGACTTAAAAAGGAATGTTCCTACTAAATTCCAAGTCTCCAGGCCTTACGGCTCCTTATATATGATGATAATCTACATAAGTGGCGATCTCATGTATAGATAATAAAATATATATAAGATGGGCATTATATGTAAGAGGTTGTAAGGGTTCCGCAGTACAAGTCAAAGGATCCAACGAAACCTCACCTGCTCATGGTGCACCCTGCTAATGAGCAGCTAGGCTCTGGCTCCCACTTGCCCATATTGGACCAGCGTGGTGGGAAATGGTCCAAATCTTTCAATATGAACCCAAACGAATGACGGGTTCTTTTGCCCGGCGGTACCGGAAGTCAATTAGTGCTACTGGATGCGGGCAGCACAGAACCGATTGATGTGAAGATCTTTAGTGCAGGCCTATGTCCAGCAGTGGACATCTATCAGCTGATGTTTAATGTACATCAGAGGCGATCTCATCTACAAAGATGCGATCGCTTCATCATATACAACCTTTTTGTAACTAATCAAAAGAAACAATAGTAAAGTGTTCAACTTACTATAATAAAAAAATGAGTGCTACACAGTGATAGGAAGAATTCTAAAAACATTTTTTTTTCCACGAAGCGACGATACAAGCAAGCCGTTCGAGTGATGTTAAGTAATACACCCGCTCATAATGTGCCGCTAATTACGATGGTCACACTCTATCCACGTTATTCTCGTCATCCGACATGACATGTTAGTTATCATTACTAAGGTAATTTAAATAGCTACAACGATCTTCAAACATGAATACAGTACTGTGGCATCAGGAATATCAACTGCGGCGGTACCTACTACTAGTAACCATCTGGGTATAGATAACTGAAGCACAGTAAAGTACCTATTGCCGGAGTGCGTCTAGGTAGGTATCACCGCAGTGACAATTTCTGCCGCCTAACAGCAGTGTGCTAACATTACTGTGTACAGGTTCGAAAAGCGCTGTAGCTAGTGAAATTACTGGGGTAACGAGACAACTCATATCCCAACGTGACAAGCACAATGTGGTGTTATGCTACTTTACTACATAGTGCCATGCTGTTATGGGTCGGCGTATAAGTTACCATCAAATGGAGTCCTGCTTGCGCAATTAGCAAATTTTACCTTTCAAATTAAAGTAATTTAACTCCATGTAAAGTTTAAGTTCATGATAATTGCAGTTATGACTTATTTTCAAATTTAAGTTAGTAAATTATGTCTCTTAATTAGATATTTCGATAATTACTATTATCTATCACAAAATTGTTACACAACTTTAAAATGTTTGCCGTCTTAAACTTATAAAACTCTGCTTTTTTCTAAATACAAATACAGATTAAAAAAGGGGTTGATAATAAAGGGGTTTTATTTTATGCAGACCTTATAACACATAGATATAGTATATATATATACTTGTACTCACCTGATATTTATATTAGAATTTTTTCGCCGCGAAAATCTCTAAGATTTGTACAAGACAAAGTTTAACACAAAACTGGCAACACTACACTATTTAAAGGTCTGTATACAGAGGTCATGTGTTGTAGAAATTCTACCGGTTTTTATTCTATATTAAAAACTTTTCCGACGCGCGAACTATTTCCGGTGCGAAGGGGCGTACGCTCCCGCACACTCGCTCCGTAGTACTGGAGTCTAGATAGGCGGGCGAATGCGCGCGCACTCAGACATTCTACTGAAATTTCAGCGCGATTCCCTTTGAAATGTGCACGGATGGGATACGGATGTCAACCTCTAATTTGTCGACTATACGACCGATAAGAGATAACTGAGATAACTCTTTTTTATAATGCGGAGAGATGAGACGAGCGGGACGTTCGGGATGGTAAGTGATACGCCTGCTCATAGTAACGTCGCACTAGTTAACATTATATTTACAGCACCACATTGTACTCGTCTTGAAACATAGGGTATTAAGTCTCGTTACCCGAGTAATTCAATGGTAAAATTCTTTGCATTTTGATAGTAAGTACGTTCGCCCATAATTAAGTGGAGCTAATTAGAATGAGACACACTACATAACTTTGTCCTCGTTGCATGATACTTAAGATGTTATTTCACTAATCTCTCTACAATCCGTAATACAGTAACATTTGCATACTACTGTTTATCGCCTGCAATAGGAGCGGCGGTGGTACCTACCTAGACGGTCTATGGCAACAGAGACCTATTAACAGTAAACTCTATGGTCTACATCATCTTTTTCGATCATTATCAGTGTTGATGCAGAATAACTGCATTGTACAGTACATTAACATTGATATACTACACATATGGGATTTCCGCGAGGTCGCTGCCATCACTGTATACATGTGTATATATCCAGATCTTGATGGTGGTAATCAAGTTGTGGATGGTGAAGCAAACATGAAGAATACTCTAGCGTCCACATATTGGCAGCCGGAATCTGTCAATACCGTTAAATCAGATATGAGAGTACTACCGCAACTCTTATTACAGCAGGCAAACATTACCGTGATTCGGTTTAAAGGGCGTCAAATAGCAAATTAAATTATAGCAGTAACGAAACTTATGTCTTAAAACGACGAGCCTATTGTGATGTGTAAATCTTCCTAACTAGTGTCATCAGCGAGAAGTTCAACAAACGGTAAGTCATACACGTTCCCATAAAGCTGTGGCGCTATTTATGTTGATATACACTGCACTCATTATTCTTGTCACCTTGAGAAGTAAGATGTTGAGTCTTCTTACCACAGTAATTTAACTAGCTATAGCATTCTTCAAACCTTACTATTTACAACGCAATCTAAAGATTTTTTTCCAAAGAGATGAGCGATATCTTCATATTATGGTAAGTAATACGCCTACTCATAACAATGTGACGTTAGCTATGATGACACATACTACAAGACATTGTTCTACCCAAGTAAATATAGTAGAGACAGCACCCTTCAAATTTTATTGTTTACAACATAATCTAAATATTTTTTTATTATTCGAAGACATGAGTGATTCGTTTATCTGATGGTAAGAAATACGTCTGCTCATAACAACGTGGTGTTAGTTATAATTATATATGCTACACATCGTAACGCTCCCCATGTAATTTTACTAGCGACGGCGTCCTTCAAATCATATTTACAAATTAATATAAAGATTTTTTGTTATTCGACGACATGAGCGATACGTTCATCATATGGTATGTCGTACACCTTCTCATAACAAAGTGGCGCTAGTTATTATTATTAAACTCCATGTTGACTAAAGCTAGCTCGACTAAATCACGTGCCCCTGTCGTAAAGTAGCACTGGAATTTAGTTATTAGTTATCGATATTATCAGGTATCGAATACTTCGCAGCGGCGCCGTGAATACCGCGCTCCGATACAAAGTTATTAAACTAAGTTTAAGCTACGGTCGGCGGTGGACAAAGTTACGTGTAACGGTTTACTGTACAAGAGATAAACTTAGCAGACGCATCAACGCAGCACCCATTCCTCCCGCGCAGACAGTTGTGTGCAAATATTATTGTGTTCCGCTCCGAAGGGCGCTGTGGCTAGCGAAATTACAGCAGTAACTCTTTTTAACAACAGCGTTTCCATTACCATAATAACTTTGTTTCAGGATAATAAGTGCTCTCAATTAAATAATGTAACAGTATTTAACTTACATATATAACGGCGACGTGTTGTAGTGTAAACATCCTAACTACCACCTCATTTTATTTGTATTCTGGTTTGAAGGGCGATGTAGCTAGTGGAAACACTTGCGTAATAAATCTTAACATCTTGATATCTCAAGAAGATGATGTTATAATATGGTGCTGTGTCATTCTTATCAGCTTGTTATAGTCTGGTGTATCCCTCACCATCAGATGAACGTCTAGCTCGTGTCATCGCTACGTTAAAAAAAACTGGCACAGTAATATTTGCACATTACTATATAATGATAAGAATAAGCGCTGTAGTACCTAGTTCATCCCTATATACTTAACAGTAATTTTAAACGCTACTTTCCGATATCAAAATGTTTCCCATTAAATGTTACAGTAGCTCGTATTACCGCTGATAAATAGTAGTGAGCAAACATTACAGTGTTCCGGTTTGAAAGGTGCTGTAGCAAATAAAGTTACTGGGTTGATATCAAAAATATTAAAGTCTCAAAGCAGCAAGTTGAATGTTGTTTAGTCTATACCATTCTAACTAGTGTTTCGTTTTTATGATAAGGCGTGCCACTTAATATTAGGTGAACGTCCTGTTCGTAATAATAAAAAAAACAGTGGGGGATGCGCCCACCCCTTCTAAATCTATCTTGTGTATAGCCCAAGATGTTTTAAAAATACTCAGCGTTTTCCCCTTTGGATGTTATGTCTTGGCTCCACAAAGGGCACAACGCGTTTCTCGTTTAATATTTCCCGTGCTGCTGAAACTGCAGAATGCATACTGGAATATGTAAAAAGAGTTTTTATATATGTTAATAGCTTCTATAAATATCTGCAAATATACATACATATATATATATAAATATATATGAGATATCCAGAGATTCATCAACTCATCTCCGAAACTATTAGACGTAAACACTTAGAGATAGGTCTCTGTTGCTGCAAACCGTTTAGGTACCACCGCAGCTCTTATTGCAGCCGACAAATAGTACCGTGAGAACATTACTGTGGTCCGGTTCAAAGGCCGCTGTAGCTATTGTAATTACTAGAGTAGCCAGACTTAAGATCTTCTGTCTGAAAGCGAATATAATGTGCTGGTATCATTCTAACTAGCACCACGTGGTTATGGGCAGGCGTATAACTTACCAACTGGTGAACATTCCACTCGTTTCATGGTTTAATGGAAAAAAAAATATTATTAGAGATATTGCTTCTGGCATTTAGAGATCAGCTAAAAATGGATTTTAGAAAATTTCTTCCCCAAAATAGTTGTAGGGGGTGTTAGTAACGGGAAGTGGCTCGGAGAGGAGGCCACGTGTCCAGGCGAGTATATTTCTGACAAATTTCAAGTCTACATTTCTAATCTAACTCTATATTAAGACCAGCTCAGCGGTAGGAGAACAGTTGGTTGCCAGTCTATCAGCCGTCATATCTGGATTCAGACTCTTCTTACACATATCTTCTTTCACACAATCTATCCACACTTTCTTTGGTCTTTCTCTACCCTTATAACCATCCACGTTCATTCTCATTACTTTCTCTGTTATATGTCCTTCATCCCTCCGCACAACGTGCCCGCTAACCTCTTGCAATGTCAACAGGGGATAAAATTACATTTCGCAATAAGCCAATTTTCGTATATATATGTATATCAAAAATAAACGTAGATAAATATATTTTAAAGGAAAATATCAATAAATAAGTTAAGACGAAAGAAACAGGAAATTAACTTAATAAAACAACAGTCATAACAATCTGTTGTTTCGCAACTTGATGTTAACATGAACACATTTTTTGTGCTTACCTCGTTATTAAGGTATAAGTAATTTTGTACAAGTTATAATTATATATAGAACTGAGAAAGTTTTACATACATATATGTTTTATAATAACATCAGTTATACATATACATACATAAATAGATATATATATATATAAATAGACACATAAATAGATATAGTGGTAGTTGGACTCTGTTGCCGGAGACTGTCTAAGTAAGGCAACTCCTATTCCAGCCGCAAAATAGTACTGTGTTAATAGCACTACGTTCCGGTTTGAAGTACGCTAAGGCTGGTGAAATGATTGAGGTAACGAGACATTACTTCTGAAGGCGATCAGCACAACTTGTAGTGTATATTATACCAACTATCGCTAAATTGATAAATAATATCGTTTCAGGCATATCCATTACCTAACTTGTCTTTGAAATTTGAAGTGGGAGTTTAAAAAAAAATTACTTCCGGTTATTGAAACCGCCGGTGAATTATTTTTTTTAGACATTACAAAGCCTTTCCGCTTTCTTACTTCAAAAGAACTCGGTAAGTCTTCAATTGTCTTGATCAATTCATCCTTCCTGCTAACTTTAATTATATTTTATATTATAATAATACATAATTAATGGAAATAGAATACGTCAAAGGGAAAATTAAATTATATTATATTATAATATCTATATATGTATATACAATTTATTATAGTATATAGGAGTTTTATATGAATTCTGCAGAATTTTTTTTTATTGATAAGACGAGCTGGACTATCAATTGACGGTAAGTGATACGCATGCCCATAACGTGGCGATAGTAAGGATCATATATAGTGACGCGATACGGATGTCAGTCTTTAATTAGTGGACTGTACGACTGATAAGAGATAACAGAGATAACTATTTTTATATTCGAAGCGAATTTATATACGAAGCGATGAGACGAGCGGGCTGTTCGGGTTGGTAAGTCATACGCCTACTCATAATAACATCGAGTTAGTTAAGATCGTAGCAGCATCATATTGTACTCCCCTTGAGACATAAGGTATTAAGTCACAGTAATTAATTTACCAGCTAGCCCAGTAATTACACTAGCTACAGCGCCCTTCAAACTGGAACACAGTAATGTTTGCCAACTGCAATATGAGCTGGTGTAGTACCTAGACGGTCTTCGGCAAACAAACCTACTAGTGAAGGCAGCGTCATTATCATCATCAGCTGATAAATAAGTATATGGCTGACGCTCGAGGGTATGGACCTCTACCCACCTTTATTTACGTGATGGTGAACCAATGAGACAGTTCGTGAACTTCAAACAGCGACCTCCCGTATAAAGAATTCGTCTTCAAGCAACTTGTTAAACTTAACTCGATCTAAGTTTATCAAGTAAATTAATATTTGCATTAAAGTTTTAATCAAAACTTTTTATTGTGAAACTTCATTTAATTTGATTTACATATTAATTAATCCTAGTGCTTTAAGAAACGTACGTCTAGAATATTTTTTTTTATTCTGCGAAGCGACGAGATGACTGGGACGTTCACTTGATGTTAAGTGATACGCCAGCCCATAACATAGTAGCGCTAGGTAAGATGTTATACGCAGCGCCATATAATGCCGCTTTAAGACATAGGATGTTATCTCGTTACACCAGTAATTTCCCTAGTCACAGCGCCTTTCAAACCAGAACATAGTAATGCACACTACCGTTTGTCGGCTGCATTAAAAGTTGCAGTAACGAAGAAATTTTAAGATATAAATTGTATTTTATCTGTAATTGTCTAAAGTTGGGCTAAGTTGTATCACGGTTAAGACTAGTCCAGTAGTGGACTGCCGTGGGCTGATGACGATTTTCTAATACGAGCTTTTTGTTAATCAATGAAACGACTAGACGAGTGGGACATTCAGCTGACGGTAAGTGATACGCCTGCTCATAACAACATGGCGCTGGTCGAAATGGTACACACACCCCATTGTATCCGTCGCTATAGACTTATGTTGAGACTGCTTACCTGCAGTAATGTCATTTACTTTAACGTCCTTTAATCCGGAACACAGTTATGTTTGTACACAAAAAACACTACCAGCGATAATTGATCTTTGTGGCAACACCAATAATGTTTATGGTGGATTATATATGTTATACACAATCATAACTTCAAACGGCGGCGGGGAAAAAAAAAACCATAAATTTCCCATCGCTCCTATTATAACCGGAAAGGGAAATGCGTCGACGAAAATAACTTTCTCGGCTTCGGATATCCGCGGCGGTGTCGCGTGACCGGGAACGCGAAATAAAAAAAATTACGAAAAGAGTTCTTTAATACGAGTTTACTGCGGATATTAGCCATGTTTACGGTTCTTTTTATTTTCTTCACCACTGCTGGGGTTGTTAAATTTTTTTATACGCATTCAGGTCAAGTACTACTACATCCACACCCCTGCAGACTATAAACGATGTTAGGAGCTTAATAAATCTATCTGCGTATCGTTAATGCAAAATGGCGGATTCGGTTATCAGTTCCGCCATTTTGAAACAATACGATTTTACTTGAGATAGGCCTCTGTTTCCGGAAACCGTCTAGATATATCCGCATCTCCTGTTTCTGCCCAATAGTTATGTGCAAACGTTACTATCCTCCGGTTTTAAGGGCGTTATATATAATGTTTTTTTTTTTTTTAATTAAGCGACAAGACGAGCGGTTTGTTCGCCTGCAGATAAGTGTTACGCCTGCTCGTAACAACGTGGCGCTAGTTAAGATGATATATACTGCACCCTATTGCGCTCGTTTAGTATCGTTATCCCCAGTAATTTCACTAGCTATAGCGCCTTTCAAACCGGAACACAGTAATGTTTACACAGTTCTGTTTGTCGGCTACAATAGGCGCTGCGGTGGTACCTACCCTAATACTAGTTCCCTCATTACTACCCCGCGGATGGAGACTAATCAGACGCAGCATGTGTCCAGAGCGCCAACATCTTCCGTCTCCTACTAGTCAGCCTCTTGGAAATCCCCCAGTTCGTGCTCTATGATTTCCTCCCTGGTCTCTGAGGTTTTTTTGACGCTGCAATTTCCCATCATCAGCAAGTGACCTATTCAGGGCCCGTGGGATCTTATCTAAGTTGGTAACTAGACTAACCAAAAAAAGAAGAAGTTAGATAAAAGTTACTCATAAAGTTTTCAATGGGGTCGAGATCGTGCATTGTAGAACACATTACAAGAGACAGTTCAGCAGTGGGCGTCGATTGAAATGTTGACGATGATGACCCACTCTTTACTGGATGTGGTGGTATCGTCATACCTATACCGGTTTAAACTGGCTACCGTTCCGGTTCCTGTCTGCAACATGATCACTGAAGGAACCATTTAACACCTATTGTTAAAATACCCAGATTTGCTTTGGATGAATATAACTGGTGGTAGGTCTCTGTTGCCGAAGACCCTCTAGGAACCAATGCTGCTCCTATTGCACCCGACAAACAGTATTGTCCATACATTATTGTTTGAAAGACGCTGTAGCTGGTGAAACTACTGGGGTAACGAGACTCAACATCCTATGTCTCATGCGACGGCGGCAATGGGATGCTGTGTATAACATCCTAACTAGCGCCACGTTGATATGAGAAGGTGTATCACTTACCATCAGATGGACGTCCCGTTCGTCTCCATGCTTCGTAAAATAAAAAAAACACTGTTGAAAAATTTCAAAGGATTTAAATTCAGTAGTCAAGGTTGCTGCATCAGAAGCAAGATTAGCAGAAAAAACATGGTACTATCTAAAATACCTGGGATTGGTTCTGAAATACATCCCTTACTTCGCAGGTTACCGCGCGCTCGTCATTCTTAATTTAAGACGAAAAAAAAAGTAAAAAGAATATAGAATAACCCATCCCTTAGCGCGCCGCCACCCTCCTTTCACTCTTAATTACACCAAAGTTATTTATATTATTATATTAATTCCGACGCCATTTTTAAAATATTTACAACAAGGGAATATTCATGAAACCTTATTATATTATAGAAAGGAGGAACGGAAATGAAAGGAAAACACATTTTTAACATTCTTCATCATCATCATCATCAGCGGATAGACGTCCACTGCTGGACATGGACCTCTCCCAAAGATGCCACATCGATCAGGTAGCGATTCATATGGAAGGATTTGGGCTAGTTCCCACCACGCTGGTCGAATACTAGTTGGTGGTAGCCAGAGCTACGTTTGTTGATGAGCAGGGTGCACCACGAGCTGGCGAGGTTGGGGTGGGCCCCTTATTATTCTTAGATGTTGATTTAATTATTGATTGATGCTGATTCTTAGATGTTAGATTTAATTATTGTATGTGGGATGCATGAGCGATGGATGATTGGAATGAAACGTAAGAACGAGACAGCATGCATGAGTGTGAGCGAGAGGCATGTACTGGGTAGATAGAAAGATACGTGGAACGATGGAGAATGTAGTTACGGCTCTTTTGGATATAAAATATAAACCAGTGTTTTCTTTTTTAATTCATCTCTTTAATTTTCACATCCTCAGTTCTCACCATAAAGCCCTAAAACATAGTTTTTTTTTAACCCAGTAAGTCCATTGACTGCAAGTTGTAATTATATTAATTAATAAGTAACAAAATTAGCCAGTTTCCTATATCCAAGTTAGTCCTTATTTAAAAACGTTTTTTTTATATACTACGTAGCACAGCAAAAGTAGCTCGCTGGCCTAATGGTTAGAGCGTGCGGCTTTCATTCCGAAGGTCGCGGGTTCAAACCTCGGCATGTACCGATGACTTAATATTTAAGTTATGTACATTTGTGTACTTTAGTTACAACAGCGAGATACAAAAACGGTGAAGGAAAACATCGTGAGGAAACCCGCACACTGATATCTTCTTTGTGTGTGTGTCTTTTCTTTTTGTCCCAATAAAAATGGCAACAGGCTCGCCCCCTGTTACATGGGACCTAATCTGACCACATCTGGCGAAATGCGGGTAGTTATTCATATACTGGGAAAAAGGCGTGACAATATAAAAAAAAAAAAAACGTAGCACAACGAAGATGTTCACCTGCTACTTAGTATGTTATACGCAGCGCCACATTGCGCTCGTGGCCTTGAAACTTCAGATGTTGGGCCTAATTACCCCAGTAATTTCATTAGTTACGGCACCCTTCAAACCGAAACAGCAATGTTGTAGTAACAGGAGCTGCGGTGGAACGTACGTGAAAGGTCCCCGGCAACAGACACCTACTGCCGGTAATCTAAAGTTACCCTCCTAAGTACACGTTATAAGCAAGCGTATCACTTACCATTAGTTGAATGTCCTGCAACTTGGTCTTGCGGAAAAACAATACCAAGGCCGAATGTGCACGAGCGAAGGAAAAAATCCGTTAAGACGATAAGTTAAAATGTTTATCACTTCAACTTGCCTAAGTTAAGGTGACGAGAAGCAGCTGAATGCGAGCAGCGCAGGATTGATCACTGTGGAGATTTTTGAAGGAGACCTATGTCCAGCAGTCGACGTCTGCCGGAAACAAAATATTTAATATACTATATAACAGAACTTGCAATACCAAGATTGTTCACCTCTTGGTCTTGTTATAGTTTTGCTCATCGCTACTTAATACGTGAAGTTAAGTTAGAAATGAACTTAATGTGAAGATTACTCTTCGCACATGGACATTTGGACATAGTCTGAATAAACATTCTTTCATCCATTTAGTATCTTAAGTAATTGTTTTTCTTTTTACTTATCCGTATCTTAATGGTACACTGAAGAAAAACAAATAATTCCCTTTGCGGTATTCGCGAAGGCTCCATTTATAAGTTAGAAGTTATAATGCCATCCGATAACTTAGTCTCCAAGTAAACATTCAATAGACCATTATCGGGTTTTTGTTTGCTTTATAACAGTGTCCATATATATATATAGAAATTAATAAATAGAGTATCTGCTTCGTATTGTCTACTTAGTGACCATTTATAATATCAATGACATCATCATCATCAGCCGATAGACGTCCACTGCTGGACATAGGCCTCACCCAAAGCTCTCCACACCGTACGGCCCCGCGCCGCCCGCATCCAGCAACATATCAATGACATCAGCTATATAATTTATTCAAATCAACACATTTAATAATTTAATATTACACTTCGCTAACTACAGCGCCCTTCAATCCGGAACACTTTCGTTGCGTTGCACTTGCAAGTTGGATTCTCTTTTGTTCATTATGTATATAAATCTAACCTAAGAACCCTTCTCAAATTTCTACCCCATAGTTCCGAATCCTGTTCTCACTGTTTCGTTGGACGTGCAGTTAGGCCCTGAAATACCCATCATCATCATTATCAGCCGGTAGACGTTCACTGCTGGACATAGGTCTTTCCCAAATATCTCCACATCGTTCGGTCCCGCGTTACTCGCATTCAGTGGGTTCCCTTGACCCTCACCAGATCGTCGGTCCACCTTGTGGGTCGCCTCCCAACAGCACGTGTACCGGTACACGGGCGCCACTCGAAGAACATAACGAGGCATTTCAAGTTTATTTCAAATAGTTTGTTATTTATATAATGAACCCTTAATAGGCGAATTCAGCACATCCTGTATGTTGCACAGAATGTTACTTCTCTAACAGAAACATCTGTATGTAGCTAGAAATGATTTGGGGCTAGGAAAACCACTAAACATCCGAATGGTGTAGCTTTTCTTTCATCAGATATATTGAAGCTCACATAGTATTTGCATACACAAACGTCAAAAACTTTGTATTTTAAGTTATTTAATATAAGTTATAATTTAACATAACTGTAAGATTATTTTTCTGCTTCACTTAGAAATAATTTAACTAGGAGATAACTGTAAGATTATTTTTCTGCTTCACTTAGAAATAATTTAACTAAGGAGATTCTTTAGTAGTACACACATTAAGAGAATCTTTATATAACACATTTCAGACGTTTGCACCGGCAAACAGTGTAATGCGAATATTACCGTGCTCCGGATTGAATCGCTTTGTAGCTGGTGAAATTATTGGGCTAACAAGACAAAACATTAGAAGTACATTTACATTACATTACATTTACAGAAAACACAAGAAGTACATTTCTTAAGGCGATGAGTACAATGTGGTGCAGTATATGTCATCCTAACTAGCGCCACGTTGTTATGGGCGAGCGTATGACTTACCATCAGGTGAACGTCTCACTTATCTCGACGTTTTGTCAAATAAAAAAAATTATTGATAAACCTTACCATATCTTATAATTATAGTATTTTTCAATTTAAAGTTTAAAAAAAGTTCCAATAAAAAAACTATAATTTTTTATCCTCTACAAATATTGAAAGTACTAATGTTTTATTACTTCTGTAAATATACGACCAAGCGGTAGATACGTCCAGATCCGCCGTTTTCTTGGCCACGTCTTTAAACAGGCTCCTAACTAAATATTAGCCGGCGTGTTCTCCACCTGTCTCTCCGGTTCTGTTCCGAAATCAGACTGTATGATTACACAGTACACCGGTTTGCCCCGGGCAAATATGTACCAGCCCGGGCAAAACTGATGCGGTACTGTCGGCAAACAGAGAAGTGAGATACTAAAACTCTCTTATTATGCATGAAAGGATTTTTTACGTATTGTTATTTGCATTCTATAATACTTAATTCCGATTTTTCATTTAAAAAGATCTACGCTTGATTTAAAATCTGATACTGATGTTAAATCTGAAACTAATGATAAATCTGACACTGACGATAAATATGACACTGTTAATAAACCTAATACTAATGATAATTCTGATGCTGATAATATAACTGGCAATGATCGTAAACCAAACGGAGTACAGTTCATAATACTCTAATTCAGGATTCAGAAGTACATGGGATAAGAGAAGATTAAAAAAGAAATTTCCAGACCACTAGCTCGCATTCCCAGATGGGTTAACTCTCCGATTGCAATCCGAATAGATTGTGATTAAGTACTAGAGAAAAATCTAAATGTATATAAAAATAAACTTAAAAATAAAAAAGTTATTAATAATAAAGTAATGAATGAAGCTTTCGATGCTATAAATATTTTAGAAGAGGAGACAGGAACAGAAAAACCAATCGTTGAATTAAAGCCAGCAGAAAATAAATAACGAAACACGGTAATTGAAACAAACCGAGGAAATATAAAAGTGCCATCTTTAGGTATCGCGAATAATCATTTCCCGCAGGAAATACACTTTGTGCTGTAACTAGGTAAAACCAATTGTAATTGTCCCAAAGCGCCTAAGAGGAAATTGGAAACGATATTTTTTTTTTTATTATCGGAACACGCCTTTTTTCTCTGATAAGCAAAGAAGAATATCAAATAAAGAATTACACTCTCTATTTTCTTAATTTAAATGTAAATGAAAGAAACAAAACATAAGTCCACCCGTCGCAAGGGAATCGACTAAAGATGGTTGAATTAGAAGATTTCATCTGGACGATTGTTTCCTATATTTCCTTCTACTTGAAATAATCTAGATGATGGTGAAGTTTCTGTAATTCAATAACTTTATATTCATCATCTTTTTAAAGTATAATAAATAAATATACATATACAGTACTAATAAATATATTATATGTTAATTAAATTGTATATCATCCAATTTACCTCTAGTGTTTTTATCGAATCTTGCTGTATATGAAAGTGGATCGATTTAAGACCTAGGATGCATCATCTGCCAATCAACGCTGGGAAACTAAATAGATATTGAAAGGGAATAAAGAAATAAGTTAGATATGCACCGGCGGAACTGTACAGGTAACACGGACGAGGCGTGCGACGAGTGTAGCCACCCTGTGGACACATCGTGCCACACCTTGGCCGATTGCCCGCGATGGGGGAGGGACAGGGCCGCTCTCGTAGCGGCGATAGGGAGTGACCTCTCGCTACCGTCCGTGGTCCGGACCATGGTCAGTAGCGAGGCGTCATGGAATGCGGTATCCCGATTCTGCGACTCTGTTATGACGCAGAAGCGGGAGACCGAACGTATCCGAGAGCGGGCGCCGAGGGGACAGGACGCGGTCGGAGCACGATGACAGCTCACCGCCGCAAGGCGGGGCCGAGCGCACGACCGCCGAATGGCTCCTTGGCAGAACCCTTGCGCCGCGACCGACAAGGGCCGTCGAGCCGGTGCCCCCATTGGAGAGGGTTTTTGGGGTGCATATGGTGATGCGTCTCGTATTCCGACGCGTCGCCACGTAGGGATCTTGTCGGAGGGATGCTGCTTCTTCCGTTCATTCGGGCGCTGATCGGGGGTAGCGAAGGAACTGAAATACGTTATCCCGCTACCCCTTGCGAATACCGTGTGAAGCTTTTTAGTCGGTTGGAGTCCGACGGAAGCTTGACGGAATATGGAGCGAATTTTTTAATAGTAGCAGATACAAAAGTCGCAGTGGCTTACTGCTTGTTATGTAACATCAGCGATTTCCCGTTCGAATCCCGGACAACATATCGAGTTTGGTTAATAGCAACGTTTTGAGACAAGAGTAGAGAACATATGGGAGCTGGAGTATTCTGGACTAACATACATACACATATATCACGCCTCGTTCCCAGTGGGGTAGGCAGAGACCACCTATCTCCAATTGCTACGATTCTGGCACACCTCTCTCGCTTCCTCCACTTTCATGAGCGTTTTCATTCATACTCGTCGGTTGCGAGTACTCTTGACCCGGCCTTTCTTTAGGACATCTCCGATTTGATTGGAACATGTCCTCCTAGGTCGACCTGCATCGATTTTTCCAATTATTCTTACCTTGGCTACTTCTTTCATTAATCTTCTTTCATCCAATCTTTCAAAATGGCCGAACCATCTAAGCATCCCTTTCTCTATCTTTGTTACTACACCTTCAACCACGCCGCACGACGAACACACTTCACCATCTACGACCCCAATGTATCACCATATGAAACTGAGACTGCAGTTTTGGCTTACTGAAGATAAAATATGAATATAATATTACTACAGGTCCTTGTATAACTTTACTCCACGTTAGTTCAAAGCTGAAAGATCTTACCGTGCTTCTTACAATGAAGTAAAGAGACAAGATTCTATTTATTATAACCATTGCAAAATTGTAATAATTGGACGCTGAGGTAAACTGTGATGGTCTACAGTCTACAGTAAGTTATGCTTACCATCACAATGACAACTTTTGTGTTCAATCGACGGAGTGTCGAGGTGAACGAGACGTTCTTCTGATATCAAGTGGCTGCCCATAACGTCGCGTTATAAGTAATAGGTGGTAGGTCTCCGTTGCCAGAAACCATCTAGATAAATAGCCAAACAGTACTGTGCAAACATTATTGTGTTCCGGTTTAAAAGGCGCTGTAGCTAGTGCAATTACTGGGGTATGGACATATGTCTTAAAGCGAAAAGCGCAATAATTCTCTGAATACCATTCTAGGTAGCGCCACGTTATTATGAACGGGTGTATCACGTACCATCAGGAGAACGACCAGCTCGTCGCTTAATTAAATAAAAAAAAACAACCATTTAACCTCCTATGGCGCCACAGACCCAAAGGTCATAAAGGTCAACAACGTCGCGCTAGTTTGGACGATATATACTACACATTGTACTAGTTGCGACATAACATGTTTAGTCTCATTATTTTCACTTGATGCAACTCCCTTCAAACCGGAATAGAGTTAATATTTGCACTACTGTTTGGCCACAGAAATAAGTAAGGCTGCTGTGGTAGCTAGACGCTCTCCGGCAACAAAGACCTACCAGCAGCAAATTACCTGGCAAATCACTATATCATAACAGCCAATTTACGTCCCCACTGCTGGGACACAGGCCTACCGTCGATATGAAGGAGATTGGGCCATAGTCACCACGCTGGCCCAATGCGTGTTGGATTTGGCCAAAATTGGGTATTGAAAAAAATATCTATCCCGATAGGAAATAAATAAACTATATAAATGTAAGCTGAATCAGCGTCGTGAAATTTATATTCCGCAGACCAGCTCGGATCGACGCGATGACATTTTCAGGTCAGGAGTTCCAAGTTTGTGTTTGCTCGTTATGCCCGCAGCGCGCTGCGCACCGCGGCCCGTGCTGCACTCGCGGACTAAATGTCAAGCAGCGCTTCATATCTCTTATTCGATTATATTTTTAAGTACACGATATTGATTTCTGGTATATGGGCAGCTCTACTGATGGTAGGTCTATATTTATTTTCCTTTTTTTAAAAAAAATGTCCCCTCTGCGTGTGTTGGGTGTGAGCCTTTATTTTCCTAGTTCACTTGTCATCTATTAATTTCTTATTTCTATACAATTTTATTTAATCATCCTCTCCTTTCATCCTTTCTTTTCTCTTATTCCGTAACTTATCTTTCATACTTTTACTCTCCTATCATACTCCATTCCATTTCCTTCTTTCATACCTCTCGCCGAGTGAAGACCGTCGCCTCGTCGCTTATGTATAACAAATCATCCCGTTTTTCTCCTTCATCTCCTTCCTTTGTAGTTTTTTATTTTACATGTTTTCCTTAATTGATTACAATTTATCGATTTTTTGGTCAGTTTACAGTTCAATTCTTCTTCCTATTTCTATTACTATCTATCTTTTTATTTATTACATTATTTGATCGTTTACACTTTGCTTCCTTCTATTGTCCTTGTTACAATTTTTCTGCAATACTTCAGAAATATTTGGCGACTTTCGTCCTCACTCATCAACTGGCGGTAGGTCTCTGTTGTCGGTGACAGCCTAGGTTGGTACCACTACAACAATAGTATTATATTTATTTACTTCAAAGTTTTACAACTGATGATATCACTTCGGGTCCCAGCTTGTTATCTCAATATCTCGTGTAGAAAGCCAGTGATGATGATGATGATGACTAAAAGCCTTCCTAAAGTGCTGCAGCTGTTAAAACTACTGGAATATTTATATGTAACGTCGTTAATCTCAAGTTGCTGAGCACATGAAAGATGCTGTGCACAAAATATTACGTAGTATTTCTGTACTATACTTTCACCTTTTATCTTTATTGGTAGCGTTTTGAATTTCTTTACTTTATCATTGGCACTGTTATAAATTGATATTTATAGCATTATTTGATTACTGTATCCTAATATCATGATTTATTCATTAGCCTTAGGTAATTATATTAAAGATACTAACTTAGTTTTGTTAGGCAGTAACAGTAATAGGCACGTAAAGTCTGTTTAGTATGTTACTTTAGATAAGGAGGAAGCTCTTTAACCGATTCACAACTCACGGAAAGGTTTGATTTTAGTAAAAATTCTTAAAGAATTTCCACTTTTGGTATAGGAAACGGAAAATTTAGATTTTGAATTACTTCATCATCATTAAACGACTGATATCCACAGCTGAACATAAGTCTCCTCTAGAGATCACCATATCGTTTGTTGGAGTTCATTGAGAGGAATTTGGCTGTAACCCGTCTAACTGGCCCCAATGCTGTTGTCGTTGACTTAAGCTCCGTAACATTTTGAGCGGAACCTCTTACACCCCTGTATTACTTAATTGCATTAAAATTGTTTATATGAAAACGGTGCTGAAAATAATGAGGATGAGAAAAAGTGATGATACATTTATCATTAGTAAATACTTCTTTTGATGCTCCGATGTGATTTTTCGGTTTTGTTTATTCATCATTTTAACAAAAGATATAATTTGCTTCTGGTTAACATATATCAGCGTTTTGTTTTGATGTATCGTCAAAACAAATAAACGATAGGATATGTTTACACCGGCAGTAGACTGCGAGACTAGTCCGCCCGGCGCCGCGTGCCGGCACCGCGGAACGTTCAAAGAAACTTTCTCTTTTGAATGTTCTCGTTTTATTTTCGTGTAATTTATAACCATGGTTATCCTTTATAGAGGACTTAATAACATCCTTTGATGGCGATATTATTTTAGGATATATAAATATAAATTCTTTAGACTTCAAATAAATGATACATTGGTAATATCAATCATTTTTATTACAGCCGGACCTCGCTTTATTTCGTTTATTTTGTGTCTGTATACATTAAGTCTCTTTCTAGAATCTAGATGTTACTAGCATAGCAGTCTCTACTTCTGCTAATCTGTAACATGCATCATTTCAAATCCAAGATGGTAATCTATACGCGTAGCATTAAACACTACGTGCTGTTGAAGGTACTGTCTGATTTTTACTTCATCATCATCAGCTGATAGATGTCCACAGCTGGATATAGGCCTCCCCCAAAGATTTACAAATCGATCGATTTTTCTTAAATATTCTAAAATTGATCTCTATAAACTAACAGTTGATTTTAATTTATCGTGAGGCTGGAGATGATAAATCATATTTGACTAGTATTCTCTAGATCTCATTAGTTGAATGATAGAAATCTTCAATGTTAGGATGGTAGCTGGTGTGGAATTAAAAAATTGCAATAAAGACTACCACTTAGTTACCTCCGTCTTACCATCACAGCGTCAGATAGCAATGAAGATCATAGAGCAAAAATACAAACATGAAAGAACTAGTTGCAAGAAACCTTTAGACTTAATAGCATTAGACCGTGCTTTGTAGAATACTTTCTTCTTCTATTTCTTCTTAAAGTGCATCTCCAACTAGTGAAGGTTGGCGACCGGCGTGGTTCAGTCCTTTCTGTCTCTGGTTCGGCGGAACAATTCAGATGCTTCAGAAATGCCTGTCCATTCCCTGAATACTTTAGAGAGAGTTAAAGATCCATGCCCAAGATGATGTTGATGAATAAAATACTGAATTTTTTTTTGTGTATATCAAAATTATACGAGAAGATTGTGTTGTATTGATAGATGTCACAGGATTTATCGTTAAAGCCGTCGAGGAGACGGAAGATGAGGTCACAGCTGATGTATCGACTGCTAGATAAAGTGAAGTATAGAAATGTAAATGTCGATATTGGATGAGGCCCAGCGAAGAATGGCTGCGGGCTAACGAGCCCACCTAATGTTGCGGAAACGCGGATTGCCATTGTGTCTGTCTGATGGTCTTGCTTATCGCGTTAACGCCGCGGTCGATTCCGCTGCTAATGGTTGTGGTGTTTTGGTTCTTCATTCATCATGGTTTAATACCATGGATGCAAAGGAAAGGTTACCAGCTGTCAGAAGACACCGCTGATGTCTTATGAAATGATACCACTACAGCAGAACGGTAACTTTGTATTTAATATGCCAACAACAAACGTCATAACTGTTATAAATAAAATGATGAATCGTTTACTACTCTCTGTTGCTGGAGTCACACATCCGACACACAGTACTATGCAGACTATGCTGTGTTCTGGTTTGAACGGCGCTATAGCTAGTGTAATTACGACGCAACGTACGAGATGTCGAGCATCAATATCTTATGTCTTAGGGAGATGAACGCTATCTAGTGCAGTATGTTCTTATCTAGCTAGCGTCGCGTTGTTATGGCACTTACCATCAGGTAAACGTCCCGCTCATCTGGACGATAATGAAATAAAAAAAAATCGATTAGAAACCTGTTCACAAATATATACGTTAACTGGATATGGTATACGTCATCACCACGGCTTACTGCACATCACGAATTCATTATAATGAAACTGATAAGAGATTTTACTGCTGGTAGCTCCTGTTGTGGGAGACGGTCTAGACACCAGCACAACTCCTATTTCTACCATCCAATTTTAGTGTGCAAAAATTAGTGTGTTCCGGTTTGAAGGGCGCTTTAGCTAGTTCAATTTTAGGAGTAACGAGATCAGATATTTTGTGTTTCAGAGCGACGAGCGTAGTGTGATGTAGTTCATACCATCCTGACTAGCTCACAGCAACTTGCTCGTCTCATTGCTTCTTTGGTGAAAAAAAAAATGTTTGAATTAATTTTTTAGTCATCACTTGTAGTATTTTTTTTATTCAACAAAGCAACAACACGAGAGGTCCATTCACTTGATGTTGAGTGATACGCCCGCCATAACAACGTGGCGCTGTCCTACATTGCGCTCGTCGCCTTCACAACGAGATATTAAGTACCTTTGTTAACATCAGATAAGCTGATTGCTTGTCGTCTCAAGGTTTTAGATGTCTATTCTCAAAGGAAGAAAAGAGAGAGAGAGAGAGACAAATTTGTCAACATAGAAAAACTGTTTCTTTCTCCTTCCGTTCAAATAAGTAATGGCAGAAATTGGATGTAGTTCATAAAACTAATCGGTACAGCTACAGCGATTACTATCACCGGTTCAGATCAACGACGATTGACCCACGTTGGAGTAGCTCGTAATCTGATCTATCACCACTTCCTGGATGAGCAAAGAGTTTATAGCTATAGATTTAAGTCGTCATCATCAGCCGATAGATGCCCATTGCTGGTCACCTTAAAATATTTCCACTTCGGGTAGGTATTCATATGGGGGGATTTGGACCATTTCCCACCACGCTTAGATTTAAGTAATGCTCGCAAACTGTGGGAGAGAGGGGGGTGCTGCGGCGCTTCCGCTCCAGGCTATCCCGCAGCATCCTTTAAATCTGTTAATAACATTAAGTCGTCCCGCCGCAGGATTTAATTAAGGAACTTCGCAGGCGACGTTCGCCTGATACAGCCAATTAAATTAATACATAATGTAGTGGTTCAGATGTTGATACTAACGACTGTGGGACTCGTACTCGCAGGTTCGTATTCATTTGAACTGTAATCATCATCATCATCAGCCTAAACACGTCCACTGCCGGACATGGGTCTCCCTCAATGATCTCCATATCGATTGGTCCTGCGCTGAAATATAACAGAGAGGAGAATAGTATGTGATAATAAAAAAGAAGTAAAGGTCCTGTACAATTCTTAGTATTGGTAAAGGTCCTGTGCAAAGGAAGGATTTAAAACTTCCTAAGGCTTGGCTAATAGTTAGTAGTAGTTTTTAATAAACAGCTTTGACTCTCGCTATGAGAGGATCCAGGGTACATCTTATATCTGTACCAACGAGCGCAATGTAGTGTAGTGTACGTCATCCTAACTAGCGCCACGTTATGGACGTTTCACTTACCATCAGGTGACTGTCCAGCTCGTCTCATAATAGAATAAGGGATATTTTTTATAAAAGTATGTACTAAGTCCCAAGATACGAGTGATACAATTATTTCTACAAAGCGTCTGCTTCCGGTGACATAACCCTCATCTCACAGTTAAGGTGTTTTCACTGCAGATGTGTAGTTCAATGTATATATCAACAGTTTCAAGTGTCACCACCCCTTCCACCTTCAGCTCCGTCTCCGCGCCCCCCTTCACCGATTACTTAATAACATTTAATCATCGCTCAAAGCGGAAGTTAATTAAGGAAGTTCAGCGCCGACCGGCTCCGCGATGAAATTGTTTGCTGTACAATCAAAGAGAGAGCCGTCTTTTAAGTGAGAGTATATACTCTCACTTACACACTACTGATGCTTACTTTATTAATAATTATAGCTACCTTCATGCTTATCATCTAGTCTACTATTCAATTTAATACGAAACATCCACTTGATGGTAAGTGATACATACAGCTTACAACAACGCGCCGCTACTTACGATGATATATACAGACTCCTCATTGTCCTTGTCCTTGAGACATAAGATATATTAAGTCTCATTATCCCATTAATTTCACCAGCTCCAGGTCGTAGTCTTCGCCGAATTCTAGGTATACACTGGACCGAGAGAATCTCTAAAGAAAATCTCTTGGAGTTTTGAGAACTGGATGGAGTACCCTACAAAGAGATCCAGAAAGACATGCCGCCCCACAGTACGAGATGTCCTGAAGAAGATGGAGACGTGAAATGAGATTAAGGGTGAAGCCCAAGACCGAATGTGATGGAGAATCTCTGTGGACACCCTTTGCACCACCTTAGAGCCATAGGATGATGACATATCCCTTCAAACCGGAACACTACATATATTATATAAATATTTCTAACCAAAGAAGATGGTTTTAGTTTACTGTCGGTAGGTCTCCGTTACCAGTATACCACCGCAGCAATTTATTCCTTAAATATTACTGTATTCCGGTTCGAAGGGCGTTGGCGCTAATGTAATTATGATGATAATGAAAGTCAACATCTTAGGTTTCAGGCGACTAGTGCTATGAGGTTAGACGTATGTTATCCTGACGAGCGTCAATGTTATGGATGGTCGTATCACTTAGTATCAAGTGAACATTTGCTAATCGCGATGATTAACTAAATAATATATACATACATATATATATATATATATATTTGCATTGGATTCGGTTTCGCTACAGCTCCTCTACGAAATCGCTCGATAAACGCTCGCGGAGAAGGTGGGTCTTACGTCAGAACTACCTTTTGTTAGCGAGCGAGCTTTAGTTTGCTATTTTTAAATTAAACCCCGCTCGGGCCATCCCCCGGCGCACCCCTTTGCGAATTCCGCTTTGCATGGATCAGATATTCTAAGGGATGAACAATTTAAAATGAGACGTAACAATTTTCTCAGTACAAACAGGGTTGAAATTACACCATTACTCGCACTCGAGATTTTCATCATACTAGTAGTAGGTGAGGCGTATTTATCATAACATATATAAATCAAAAGTATTCGAAGATAACAGATAACAGTCGTTCCCGCGATGTCATTATATCTGTTAAAAATATCATTTATAGTTGACCATACTCAAGTTATTTAATAACTATCAACAATCAACATTTTCTGTATTCGATAACAGCCGGTCATTAATTTAGCTTGAAACAACATAACAGCCGATACAAAAATATAACAACTATTCTTTTCTTTGTCTTTTGTATTATATTGTCATAAGCTAGAACGAGACATACCTTTTTTTTTTGGTTTTGGGAAGGAAATCTTCGAAAGATACTCTGCTTCTATGGGGAAGTCAGGGTTATGTGAGATGAGAGAACTGTGCTCTGCATCAGTGCAGTCGCAGAGGCTCCGGGATCTCTTACAGAACGCACCGGTGCCCCACTATACTTTCTTTGAACACGTCTCTAAGGAGGGGCTTAACTCTCCTAGGCTACTCCACCTAGGTTCGCTTGTTGAGCAGTAAGGGTCCCCACCCTCAAGACTCGCGAACGTCCTAGACCCTTTTAGTCGCCTTTTACGACAGGTAGGGTTTACCTTAATCATATTCTTACTAGCCGTCTAGTCTAATTGTAGATCTCTGCTGCTGAAGACCTTTCAGATACCAGCGCAGCTCCTATTGCACCCGCCGAACTATAATATACAAACTTTACTGTGTTCCGGTTTGAAGGGCGCTGTAGCGAATGTAAACAGCTCGGCTAATGTGACACAACAACTCATCTCTCATGGCGACATCTTAAAATTATAACTAGCATCACAATCATATGGGCAGGTATGTCACTTAACATCAGGTGAAAGTCCTGCTGGTCTCGTCCTAGTTGAATGAAAAAATCCTTGGAACCAGCTCATCCATTACTTACTACTGGTCATTAAAAGTGATTTTTTATATCGGAGACTATTCGCCAAAACATCAGCTTATACAATAGCGTCATTAATCACATATCATCCCCCCATCTACCATCTAGACTACCCCTATCTTAGGTCTACATTAGTGCTTATTTATTTATCCTATTATTATATTTTTTTTCACTTACTAGCTTTTACTACAAATAGTTATTTAGTTCCTTTCATGTGAGTGATGAAGTGTCTAATGCATTACAAAGCGAGACGTTCACCTGATTGTAAGTGACACGCATGCTCATAACGTGACGCTGGTTAGGATGATATACACTGCATCACCCTGCCCTCATCGCCGTACCGTCCGAACCGATTCACAGAATCGTTATCACACTACTGCTGGTAGTGCCTCTGTTGCTACAGACCGTCTAGGTACAGCAGCAGCTCCTATTGCAGCCGACACACAGTACTATGCAGAAAGGGTTCCGGTTTGAAGAGCATTGCAGCTAGTGAAATTACGAATTTATATACTAAGATATGACCTTCAGGATCTTCAACACAGCGTCTACACCAGCAGGACGCTTACCTGATGTTAAGTGATACGCCTGCTCATCAAAACCTAGAGCTAGTTAGGATGTTACAACTGCTCCGCTTTGCGTTCGTCGCTTGAGACATAAGATGTTGTCTAGTTACCCCAGAAATTACACTAGTTACAGCGCACTACAAACCGGAAGACAAAACTAATTGCATAGTACTGTTTCGGCCTTTTCCTACCTAAAACAGCAAGAGAGACCTATCACCAGCAAATCTTAGATCGACATTAGGATCTTGTAAAGGGATCCTCCTATAAGCCACTAATAAGTATTTTAGTTTTCTAGATCTAGATCTAGATCTATTACAAAAACTACAGTTTATTTTAAGCTCGACAATCTCACTTCCTGTACAATATGGCTGCCGACAGCATGAGCTGTGTGCAGCAGGTGTTGCCCAGTGGGATATCCGGTCGCAGGTGTCTCTGCCGGCAATACGTGTAGACTAATATTTAGTTAAGATCTCAGTGAATCCCTGTGAAGCTTCGCATCGACGCGCGACGTGAGATGTCAGAGCGGATTTATAACCGCACCAGCTCGAATTGGAGCAGTTCCTCAGCTTAACACAGTGTAAACGGACTAATTGTATAGCGTTTTGGTGGTAGGTTTCTGTACTGGTGGTAGTTTTCTGTACTTGTGGAAATTCTCTGTACTGTTGGTAGATCTCTGTACTGATGGTAGGTCTCTGTTACCGGAAACCATCTAGGTACCTCATCTGCTACTATTGCAACTGATAAACAGTGGTATTCAAACATTACTGTGTTCCGATTTGAAGGATGCTCTGTAGAAGCTAGTGTGCTAGGATAATGACACTTACATATCTTAAAGCAGCGAGCAGGATGTGGTGCAGTGTATATCATCCTTACCAGCGCCGCGTTTCACTGATCAGATTAACGACTCGTCGTTCTATAAATTTCACAGAGTGGTAAGGGATGTGCTGGACAGGAACCAGTGGAAGCAGATCGTCCGTTCCATACTGCAACGCTAGCACTGACCGCGATCCTTAGACACGAGGGAAGGCCCTAGAGAGAGAGGCGCTTTGTCATGGGCAAGCTTACATTTACAGGTGAAATTCCCGTTTGTAATAAACGACTAGATTAAAGAGTCTAGAAGAAACCTAGACTTTAATAGTAGAAGGTTGCTGTTGTCAAAAACTGTCTAAGTAAAAATAATTAAAAGCTTTTTCTCTATTCAAGTTAGCGGGTAGGAAACGAGAGGGTAGTTCACAAATAACGAGTAGAGTAACGATTCTTCACCAATTATTATCAGGTTAAAATAACCGACATTTTAGGCACTTACTAACTGGAGAATCTTTTAACCGGTAATTACGTCACAGGGGTGCTAACGACGTTAACAAAGGGTGGAGGGGTTGAAGCTCTGCTTACCGAATTACGTATTCCTTTTTCTTCACTCAAGTTTGTCCTTTCGGTAAGTTAGGGGTCTCTTTTGGAATTATTCAATATATCTTATTTGAATTATTAAGGGGTCTAGAGGAAAACTCATGGGATATCAGCCAACCTCACCAGCTCGTGGTACAGCCAGCTAATCCGCATTAGGCCAGCGTGGTGGGTATTGACCCAACTGCTCCCACATGAATTCTTATCAGATCGATGTGAAAATCTTTGGGGAGGCCTATGTCCAGCAGTGGACGTTTATCGGCTGATGATGATGACGATGATATATAAGGTTGGCAAATATCTCCCATCCGCCTTTATGTCTTTTGAATTTCGCGGCTATGTACAAAGCGCTACAGAGCTCGTATCTGGCAATACTATACATAATTTGAAAGGTCTTGACATAACCTACAAAACGACGCTATGCATAATTAGTTTGGATATTGCGTTCAACAGTTATAGACGTGTAAACATGGAGTTCACTAACGCCGAAAACGCGCTATTTTAAAGTTTTCCTTCGTTAAAGGCAAATCCGCTAGAGAAACGTTCCGTGAGATTAATGGTGTTTTGGGGGATGGTACTCTATCACTTCGAACCGCGGAGGAATGGTTTCGACGATTCAGAACCGGTGAAAACGACACCATGGATAAGCCAACCGGCGGAAGACCTGTGACGACAAATACCGATCAAATCATGGACTACATCGAGTTAGACCGGCATGTGGCATCTCGTGACATCGCCCAGGAGATGGGAGTTAGTCACCAAACCATTTTAAACCATCTGCAGAAGGCTGGATACAAAAAAAAGCTTGATGTTTGGGTGCCGCATGATTTGATGCAAAAAAACCTTCTGGACCGAATCAACGCCTGCGATATGCTGCTGAAACGGAACGAACTCGACCCATTCTTGAAGCGGATGGTGACTGGCGACGAAAAATGGATCACATACGACAATATCAAGCGAAAACGGTCGTGGTCGAAGGCCGGTGAATCGTCCCAAACAGTGGCCAAGCCGGGATTGACGGCCAGGAAGGTTTTGCTGTGTGTTTGGTGGGATTGGAAGGGAATCATCCACTATGAGCTGCTCCCATATGGCCAGACGCTTAATTCTACCATCTACTGCGAACAACTGGACCGCTTGAAGCAGGCGATCGACCAGAAGCGTCCAGAATTGGCCAACAGGAAGGGTGTAGTGTTCCACCAGGACAACGCCAGACCACACACTTCGTTGATGACTCGTCAGAAGCTACGGGAGCTCGGATGGGAGGTTTTATCGCATCCACCATATAGCCCGGACATAGCGCCAAGTGATTACCACCTGTTCCTGTCCATGGTGAACGCCCTTGGTGGTGTAAAGTTGAACTCAAAAGAGGCTTGTGAAAAGTGGCTGTCCGAGTTATTCGCAAATAAGGAGGGGGGCTTCTACGAGGGAGGTATTATGAAGTTGCCGTCTAGATGGAAACAGATTATCGAACAAAACGGCGCATATTTGAACTAAATCCGATCACTGTAACACTTTTTATAAAGCATTGAATAAAGAGCAAAAAAACGGAAGGGAGATATTTGCCAAACTAATATATTTATAGATATATATATTTCTTTCTCTTACAAATTAACTACATACCTCGTTTTTTTTTTTAAAACGGTTATTGAAAGACAAAGTCCCCCGTTCGCAATCGATCGCACCGATTCAATTCAACCGGAAAGAGTAACAACTATTCGGGAGGCGTTGCGTTTTGAACGTGATCTGATTACACAGCCACCCCTCGTCTCTCCTCCATCTCCCTTCTCCCTCTCTCACCGCGATCACAAACAGAGAAGGTTTTCTTTATATTTACACGTTGATTCCAAACATTTATGTTACAGTTTCAGAAATCACTGATGATGACTGATCACCTTCAGACTGTGTAAAGATTCTAAGAAGAGTGTTTTTTTTGTATGATCACTTAAAACCAACTTAACATATACGTATACGTTGTAACCATATAACAGGGTTCGCATACAACAACATACGGGACCCAAGCCAAACCTCACCAGTTCGTGATGAACCCTCGCTAATCAACAAACGAAGGTCTGGCTCCTACCAAACCGCATTGAGCCAGCGTGGTGGGGAATGGCCTAAATCCCATCCATGTGAACCCATACAAACGTTGGTCTTTGGGGAAAGTCTACGTGCCAGAGGACGATGAAAGTAGCTTTTAACTTAAATTTTTAATAAAAGTTTTTTTTACGAATTGGTTCAACCCTTAGCATGGTTTTTTAAGTCTATTACTTATTACTATACATTTTTTTTTCTTTATTAAGCGACGAAGTGAAAAGACGAGTAGAACGTTCATGTGATATAATACGCCTTTTTTTTTTTGATATCGGTGGTGGAAATGCTGTTACCGCATACCCAGCGTCCTTTTCAAGGAGGGGGACGCCAGGTTATGTGGGGCTCGGGGCCACTGGGATGTTGTGCGTGACCCCCATACCCACTAAAACCACCACCGCTTGTCCCGCAATACGCGTACTGGAGACGCCCGGGTTTCAGCCAAGCAACTCTCCGGGCGCCTCCGCGTATAAACCTCCTCCTGGTGGATGCCCGCGGGGAGCAAAGGCACCCACCTGCCGTCCCGTACCGGCCCCTCGCGGGACCAGCACGTTGGGGCCCCCCGACCCCTTAGACGACCGCGCGCGCCCAGGACGGAGTGCACGCCCGGCCGCCGCCCTCCCGTGAAGGAATTGGGCGGCGGCCTCCTCCCTCCAGACTCCCCCCCCCGCTTCGGATTGGGAGGGGGGGACAAAGACTCCCCCGGGGGACTCACCCCCAGGGGAAACTCGACAAAAGGCCCAAAGGGACCACGCCTAACGGCCCGAACGCCCTCTCACACCGTGCCCGGCTAGGGGCCCGTCGCTCACGGCGGGAGGAAGCGGACGGCGTGGTTCTGCCGCCGCGCTCTCCCGCCGGCCCGCCGCCGCCTGCAAGGTGCGGCAGCGGCGTCGGCCTCCCTCGTGCGCTCGGCGGCCTCCTTCTGACGCAACACTGCGCCGCAGGAGGAGGCCACCGCCTTCCAAGACCTCTCGCTGCTCAACATACGATCGATTAAGGTCGGCAGCGAGAGGTCACTGCCGACTTGCGCGACGAGGGCGTGGCGTTGCGGCCCCCATGCCGGGCACTCCGCCAGAGTGTGGTGCGCCGTATCAATCGGCGCACCACACTCGACGCATTCTTGCGTCATCTCTCTACGAGCCACCTGGTGCAGGTACTTGCCGAAACATCCATGGCCTGTCAGCACCTGCACCAGGTGGAACGTCAAGGCCCCGTACCGCCGGCTCATCCACCGGGACAGGTGGGGCCTGATGGCCTCCACCGTGTCCCGGCCGGCGGCAGGGTTACCTAACTCCGACTGCCACCGCCGGATCAGGGCGTCATGGGCAACGCGCCTGATCCGGCGGACCGTGGCCGGGTCCGGCCGACGCTTTCCGGCATCCCGCAGGAATAGGTACAGTTCCGCGAGCGACTGCGCCTGTAGATGCCAAGGCGCATCGGCCGCGAGAAGCGTACCCGCCGTCCAGGACACCGTACGGTACGCCCGACAGGCTCGGACCGCCAGGATACGTTGGGCATGTGATATAATACGCCTGTCCTAACATGGCGCTGGTTAGGTTGATATACACTGCAACAGAGACCTACCCCCGGTGTATGTTTACACTGATGGGGCGGTATCGTGGGGTTAATGGTTACCACAGTATCATGACAGTGGAGGGGTGAAGTTTATTTTTCGATTAGTAAACGTGTTTGAATAATGGACGGCAGATTACTGTAATCCACACCCGGCAGACCTCTACACAATGGGACTGCGGCAGCGGTGCTCAACCTTCTTTTATTCATGAATTCATTTGCGAAACTCTTTCTTTTATCATACTATGAAACGACGAGACGAGCGGGACGTTCATCATTATCATCATCTTTACAATCGATGGACGTCCACTGTTGGACATCATATGGCCGTGAACGTCGATCAACGCAAGACCATTGTTCGTGGAACACATTACAAGAGCGGGACGTTGAGCTGATACTAATTGATGCGCCCGCCTATAACAACGCGGCGCCAGTTAGGATATACACAGTACCACATTAAGCTCTTGGCCTTGAGACATAAAATATTGAGTTTCGTTATCACAGTAATTTCTAAGCTACAGCTCCCTTCAAATCGTAACTCAGTAATGGTTGTAATATTAGCCGGTTACAATACGCGCTTTAGTGGTACCTAACTAGACGGTTTCCGGTATCAGAAACCTGGCACCAGTGAAAAATTCTGGTTCCTCTCTCACTCTGTACTTTCTCTCTCTTTATTGTATATATTATATTATATATATCCAGAGATTACTTTGGGATTTATACACGATCTCCGAAACCTTTAGACATAAACACAGGGTGTAAAGGTTACCGCACATCAATTCACGGGATCCAAGCCAACCTCACCAGCTCGTGGTGCTGCTAATCAACAAACGAAGCTCTGGCTCCCACCAATCCCCTTTGGGTCATCGTGGCAAGAATTGGCCCAAATCTTCCATATACCTATAACCTGATTGATAAGGAAATCTTTGGATGAGATCTTTGTTCGTCTATCGGTAGATGATTGCTTCTGCCGTATAGAGGTCAGCTAAGAATGGATATTACAAAATTCCTACCCCAAAAGCAGTAGCGGGGGGGTTACAGCCAGATAAGGTGGTGAGACAGCTAATCCATAATAATAATGTTTATAAAACTTGACTGTTTTATATTGTCGGTACATCCGCCATAAATATTATAATGTTCACGTACCCCCAGTTTGAGAAGCGCTGTACTAAAGGATAACGTCCTGTTTTCATTCATAGTACGGCTTGCGTGGGTAACATATGTTACTATAATTATTTATACATTAGTGCACCATTTATTTATACAATAAATGTATTAAATTGGTGGATGGTTGGTTGGTGGTGAAGTTTGTTCAACTAACCCCATTAGAGGGGTGTCTAAAAATCAACTTTTTGTAAATAAATATATACATATATATATAATGGAAGCTATATTTTGTAGGTGCGGTACACTAGTACAACCACAGCGCCTATTATACCCGTAAAACAGCAGTGTGCAAACATTACTGTGTTCGGGCTTGAAGGACGCTGTAGCTAGTATAATTACTGGAACTAAACTCACCTTACTCGTCTCAGGCAACGAGCGAAATGTATTCAATGTGTTGCAGTGTATATCATCCTAACTAGCGCCACGTTGTTATGGGCAGGCGTATCACTTATTTTCAGGTGATCGTCGCGCTCGTCTCATCGGTTCATCGAATAAAACAAAAAGGGGGGGGGGGGGCAATAAGGAAAAATAAATAAACGAATTATGAGGAGTCATTGAACAAAGTTATTTCAAATGGTTACGCACCCCGCGGGCCCCCGCATCCGAATGAGATCACGTCGATGGGTGGTTTGGGGGTGCTACGGGGTGGGGGTCTATTTGTATTTGTTGCGACCCTTCATCGTGAACCACACGTTGAAGATTAAAACCTTGAATAAGGGTCTGGATAATTGCAAGAAAAGGTTAACTTTGTTACAAAGCAATTGACGTGTAGCAGTTACTACCGCGTTGCGTGTCTTCATATAGATCTTAGTGATTTCATTAGCTACGGCGTCATTCAGGCTTTAACACTAATGTTTGACAGATATCTAGACTGTGTAGCAGTAGAGACCTAAAACTTTGACTATTATTTCCTTCGTTAGTCAGTTAAGTTTTCTCTTTGGATGTTTGATATAGCGTCAATCATAGTTTCATTGAATTTCTATCAATCTTATGATAATTTGTTTCAACATCATCATCAGCCGATAAACGCCCATAGCTGGACATAGGCCTCTCTTAAAGATCTCCACGTACACTCAACATAGCCTTTGGTACCGCTGGACAGTAGTGACTGTCGTATGTAGAGGTTCATATGAGGGGATTTGGACTTCCCACCACGCTTGACCAATGCGGGTTGTTGGGAGATAATTTGTATATAAAACGATAAAAAAATATCAAGTTTAAGTTAAATATATGTTGTATATAAACTTCAGTTACTTAACTTGATATATTTCCACATCATGTTAATGTTGTAAAGTGTCTGCTGGAGTCGTATCATCTCGCGGCGTTAATTTTTAATGCAATGTGATACTCTGTATGTGTTTTGTCTCAAGGTGAGGATCGCTGTGTGGCGTGATGTATATCATCCTAATTAGTGTTACGTTGTTATTAATGATATCACTTATCATCGCGTGAACGTATAGTAGTTTCGTCGACTCGAAAACATAATAGGTCTTGAGCACAGACGTCGTGTGGCCAGCCTCGCGGTGTACTATAGCATACATTTCGGAGGGTGTATAATGGAATTACACGCTACATTCCTCCATTTCTTTTTAACCCCAAATACACGGCGAATCACCATCATCATCACATTTGTCAACAAGGCTGTTCAGCTCCTCGTTCTTGATAAGTACAGCAGAGAAGTAGAACTTGACAGCGTCGATGGTCTTCAAGAAAGGAGTCAATAGGCTGCTACTCACACCAAGAGATGAAGGTTCCTTGTGCCCGGCGGTGCCGGATGCCATGCTGGCCGCAGCACAAGATCGATCGACGTGAAGATTTTTGGAGAAGACCTATGTCTAGTAGTGAAGGTCTATCGGTTGATGATGAATGAATGGGGTTGCTACTAGGTTAGTGCGCTTAACCACTACAGATCACGTCACCACTCAACATCAGGTTGGATCGTAATCAAGCACTAACCTTGATCATTTAAAAAACAATAACAGAAGAAACTCCACCTGCTAATCTGCAATATTATAATTTGAAGTTGGAGGGAAAATGTTAGCTGGTGAATCGATGAGGAGGGCCAGCCCCGCGGCGACCTTCGCGCCGCACGTGATCCGATTACGGACCGCCGACACCGGTTCGTACTTAAAGAAACCGCGACACATTGATGGCCGAGTCTATACGGATATTATGCGCTGCCGACCTCACCCGGTCGTAAAACGGATATTGAAACCAATCTAAAAACCTTCAATCGTTACGTCATGCATATATGTAAGAGGCTGACGATGATGATGAGCAAGACTATAGCATTAACTGTCTATTGCAAGTGCATGAGCATTGTGATGCAGTCTCAGACCTCTTTTTTTTTGTTTCAAAGGGGGAGGAATCTTCGAAAGATACTCTTCTTCTGGTGGAAAGTCAGGGTTATGTGAGATTTTTTTCACCTAAACCCCCTCGATGCTCTGCACCAATGCCCCTCTACAGTTTGTATTAACACGTCTCTTAGGAGGAGCCTGACACTCCTATGCACCATCGCTGAGACATTCACTGTCCCACGCAGGTTCACTTGAGCGAAAAGGTCCCCACCCTCAAGGCCCGGGCCAATGGGGACCAAGGGCTTACTTTAGTTCTATCTTACTATCCCGAGACTACAGGGCTGACACGCTGTCCTGGAAACCGTGCACCTGGTAGACAGCGCAAGAAATGGTTAAAGAAGATTAGAGCTGGTTTAAATACCATCAGTTAAAAATAATAGGTGAGGATCGAATTGGTTTTCTCAATCTGATCCCCACACTTCAGTCTGAAGGGCACCTGATGATGATGTATCAAATAATAACGATTGTTATACACGGAAGTTCTCGGTTTATATGAGAAAATATACAGGATTTTACACATATGTAATACAAGTAGGTAGCTCACCTGATGATGAGCAGGTCATGGACCCAGGTCCACGAGCCCAGCATGAGTATGAACTAAGTCGAAATGATGACCAAGCAAGCAGCAGAGAATAGGTTGAAGATAATCTTTGTCTCATATTCTATTTCCGCCTTACAGAGTCCCTCTTCGGACATGGACCGTCTTCCTCTCCTTTTTTCTACTCCTGTTTATCCCACGCCTTCTGAATGTAGTCATGATATATGCGGAGAGCTTTTATCAATAATCATCACGACAGCAACGACAGGTTGGTGATACCAGTACTAGACCAGACCTGACGAACGCCAACGCCGCTTATTATTAGATAGTAGCTGAGGCTCATCCCTGTTAAAAAATTAAAAAAAAGCAAAAATAAAATGGCGGATGTAGAGATAGGGTATTGAAATATTATTAAACGAAATGAAATTAAAAAAAAAATCGTTTTCAATTTCATAGCAAATAGAAACTAGCAAGGGATGTCGGTGGTGAATTCATGAAGCCTTATCCTTATCTTTGAAAAGAAGGTGGTTCTCTATTCGACATATAACTGGTGGTAAGTGGCAATCGCCGTTAGGAACTATATCTGTAGTCAAACATTCCTGAGTTCCGGTTTGAAGGGCGCTGTAGCTAGTGAAATAAAACAACCAGACTTAACATCTTAACGCCATGATTTGTATCAGATAAAGTTTGGACTAAAAAAATCTTTCACTCATCAATCAATGTTGTATATATATCCTAATTAAACTAATAATTATAGATGATGTTGCTCTTGTGTCTTTATGGACAAGAATTGAAGAAAGCTTATGCCCAGCAGTGGGCATCTTCCGGATGTTTTTTATCTCACAATTAATAAATATTTGGTAGGTCTCTATTCCCGGACACCGCCTAGGTAACCGCAGCCTCTATTTCTAGCGCTTAACAACAGTGTGTAAACAAATGATTTCCGGTTTGAAGTGCGCTGTAGCTAGTGTAATACGATCGTGGCCATCTTCCATTAGTTTAATTAGACTTCAACTTTTGTTTTCCATCCATCCATCCAATCAGCCGGAAGACGTCCACTGCTGGACGCAGGCCTCCCCCAAAGATTCCCACAACGATCGGCAGGGATTCATATGGGGGAATTAGGGCCATTTCCCACCACGCTGGACCAGTGCAGGTTGGTGGGAGTAATAGGAGTAATGATGGTAAGTCTTTGTTTCAGGAGATCGTCTAGGTGCGTGCCACGGCAGCGTCATTTTCTGCCGCCAAACTTTGATGTGTTCCGGTTTGAAGGGCGCTGTAGCCACTGTAATTACTGGAGTAAGGAGACAACATTTATATGTCAAGCGATAAGCGTTATTTGGTGCTGTGCATTCTATGTTAACTAGCGCCACGTTGTTTTGGGCGGACGTATCACTTAATATCAGGTGATCGTTTTGCTCGTCTCGTCGCTTGTTACATAAAAAAAAGCGTGTATACAATGTCCACTTGTGTGGACCACGCTTTACAATTTGTCCGTTTACACTGTGTAGAGCTGAGGAACTGCTCCAATGGGTTTACACAATGGGCACAGCGTATAGAAGGTCCACGTATAAAGTAAGCTCGCGAAGAAAACTGTTAAAACAATATTAATTTTCTATTTTTTTTATTATATGAAACAACAAGCCATTACATCTCACTTTATAGTAATAAACCGCTAGTTAACATGTTATACACTGCACCATATTGTGCTTGTCTGAGACAAATATGAACTCGCTGGCCTAATGGTTAGAGCGTGCGGCTTTCATTCCGAAGGTCGCGGGTTCTAACCTGGGCATGTACCAGTGACTTAATATTATTTATTTAAGCAATGACGTGAGCTGGTTCTTCACCTGATGATAAGTGATACGCTTGTTTATAACAACGTCGCTCTAGTCAGCGATATACACTGCACCACATTGCATTCGCCACCTTGAAAAAGTATCTTAAATCTTGGACAGTAATTTTTGCGTAGTACTGTTTGTCCGCTGCAATAGTTGTAGTGGTACTCAAACGGTCTCCAGCAACAGAAACCTATCACAAATAAAACAAAAAGTTCTGCAAACGTTTGTGTTCGCGATTGTACCGGCTACGTCTCGCCGCCCGGCCGGCGACAAAGTGCTTTCAGCTGCACTTGGCTACCTCTGAATTCAACTGGGACTCCACTTTTTGCTTCAGCACTACACGTCCTGAATTACAATTCGTGGTCAACAAATGAACAGATTTACAAATCAACAACGTTCGCCAATCACGCGGAAACAAGTGAACGTACCGACCGGCGCGGGCGCGTGAGCATTACGAGCGGAATGAATTAGACAATTACAAGCTATTTTATTTTTATTTCATAGATACTTCATTTTATATTTAATTAACTTTTAAAAATACTTTCGCCTGGTATTAATTTGTGCGGTTGCTATAGTAACGGTTGCTGTAGACAATCATTTGCGATTCCGGTAGCATACAAGGAATATTTCAGGGGAATTTTTAGCATAACTTTATATTACGGACTGCAAAGCGGACCGGGAACAGCTAGTATATATCCATATATAGACATATATATATAATCAAGGTATACATATGAAGTACTAAATTACTTATTACTAGAAGTCTTACTTGTATGTACTATATAAAAAAAATGGAGACACTGTCATAGCGAGCTGATAATGTATACATTTCACAGGTCTTTCTTTTCATACAAAAACCCTACGAGGTGAACAGGACGTGACATGACCTGATGTTAACGCCTGCTATGGTACCAGGTAAGATGATATATACTGCATCACATTCAACTCACTGCCTTGAGAGCGAAAATGTTATATTTCATTACCTTGATAGTATTAGGCTTGCTATAAATAATGAGAATGAAGTATTAACTCTTTGGTACTGAAAGAATACAGTTCTGGTGGTAGGTCTCAGTTGTTACACACCACCTAGGTACCACCGCAGCTCCTATTGCAGCCGACTAACAGCACTGTGCTGATATAACTTTACTCCGGTTTGAATGCAGTTGTAACTATTGAATTTACTGAAGTAATAAAACAACATCTTATGTTTCAGACAAGGACAATATATTGCAGTGCTATCCCAACTAGCGCTGGGTTTTCATGAACAAGCGTATATCTTACTATCAGGTGAACGTCCTGCTTGTCTAGTCGCTTCGTTCAATAAAAAAATGATTAATCAAGATTTACTACTCCGACAGATAATACTACTATATAGTAAATTAGTATTAATGCAAAGGTAAATTGATGTACGGCGCGTATTCATACAACTTAGAAACTGCGCGCCGCAGCTAGGGCTCGTGTAAGTGAGAACAAAGCTTACACGATATATTCGAATTATTTAAAATCCAAATATATTTCACACCCCCTTCCCTTCCCAATTTTCCTATTTTTATTTTATTATTATTCAATAAGCACAAAGGTTGTTTTCATACTATAACCAAATTTTTTTTGTAGAAAACCTTTACAGAGGTAAACAAGTTAACACTTGTTTAAGGAAATCATTATTCTAAGTGTCTAGATTTAGACATAGGTCAGAAGACAGGATCTGCTGATATTGCCTTATCATTTCTAAGTTATTAGGATATACTTACTTATTATTAGATAAAACGGTATTACAATTAAATGAATAAGGGTTTATTTTTTTTGTACATCATCAAAGTCGGTGCTTGACTACGATCCAACCTGATGATAAGTTGTACATTACCACTGGTCTGTGGTGGTAAGGCGTCCTAACCTAGTATTAATCGATTCACTCTTTTCTTGAAGACTTTCGCGTCGTATTTGTATGGAAAGTTCTTCTACTCCTTCGCTGGAGATGTTCACAACGTAAGGATGGAGACTCTTCTTGATTATGGTCGTCCGGCGATGATAAGGGAATTGGGGGTTAGGTCGTGTAATTTCATTGCTCTCCCCGAATTATGTCCTACTGAACATAACGGTGCTGGTCACACCGAGCTTGTACTCAAACTGGCAAGACTAGTTGCGACTTGTTCTTGATCACCGACATGCTTTTGATTAACATAACAGTAGATGCTCTTGGAAAAATATCTACTCACGCTTGGTAAAATTTATTCCAAGGTTGCCGTAACGTCTCTTAAGACAACTTGATGATGATTGCAGCATCATCATCACCACCAAATCGCGATAGATTACTACAAGGGATAAGTGTCTCCCAAGGAACGCCACTTAGCCCGACATGGATTACAGGCTATTATAAAGTTTTTAAACCTTTTTTATTCTATGAAGCGACGGGACAAGTGCGACGTTCACCCGATGGCAAGTGACATGCACACTCATAACAACGTGACACTAATTAAAATGGTATACATAGCACAACATTGTACTCTTCTTGAGACATAAGATGTTGTCTTGTTCCAATCCAATCAGCCGGAAGACGTCCCCAGCTGGACAAAGGCCTCTCCCAAAGATTTCCACTCAGACCGGTCCTGGGCCACCCGCATGCAATGGTTGCCAGCGACCTTGACCAGATCGTCGGTTCACCTTGTGGAGCGTCTGCCCACTCTACATCTTCCGGTACGTGGCCGCCACTCGAGAACCTTTCTGCCCCAACGGCCGTCGGTTCTGCGAGCTATGTGCCCTGCCCATTTCCACTTTGCGACGGCGACCCTTCGAGCTATGTCGGTGACCTTGGTTCTCCTGCGGATCTCCTCATTTCTGATTCGATCTCGCAGGGAAATTCCGAACATAGCTCGCTCCATCGCTCTCTCAGCAATCTTAAGCTTGCGGGCAAGGCCCACAGTAAGCGGCCACGTCTCTGCTCCGTATGTCATCAATGGCAACATACACTGGTCAAAGACTTTTGTCTTGAGACACTGCGGTATTTTGGACGAGAAGATATGTCTTAGCTTCCCGAATGCTGCCCATCAGAGTTGGATTCGACAAGAGATCTCTTTCTTGAAGTTGGACCTACCTAGTTGGATTGTATGTCCGAGGTAGACATATCTGTCAACAACTTCAAGTGTAGAGCTTCCAACTGTTACTGTTTTCTCGTTACTTCAGTATTTTTACTACCTACACCGCCCTTCAGACTTGAACAAATTAATATTAGCACAGTACAGTTCAGTTTGTCAGCTGCAACAGGTGCTGCGGTGGTAGCTACTTTGACGGCCTCCAGCAACAGAGGCGTCATCATCATTAGCCGATAGACGTTCACTGCTGGATATAGGACTCGGTTCTGCAGAACTGTGGTTGCGGTGCCTTGCCAACGTCCGTCACAGTCAGCATAGCCTTCTGTACGCCCAGGCACTAGAGACTGTTGTGCGTTCATTTTGATTTATTATGAGTATAGAATACCTGTGACAGTTAAGTGGAGGATTGGTCTCTTTGATTTCTGATCCACCTCTTTTGAACGTATCGAATGAAGTACGCACTTTAACGAACGAATAATTCGATTAAGCACTCATCGGTACGCGACAGCGGCGAGACGTAACACCCAAAAGAGAGTGTCGCAATGTATGTGCTTTATGTGACAGAGATACATCAACGGTACAATTAGTATCATGTTAAGTACGGAAAAGTATGGCAATGGAAAAATTAATTTAATTAATTTTACTGGTGATAGATCTCTGCTACCGAATACCGTCAAAACCTAATTTGCGGACTGTGCTGAGTTCCGGTTTGAAGAGCGCTCTAACTGATGAAATTACAATGGTAATGAAACTCAAACATATTATGTCCAAAGGCGACGAGGACAATTTAGTACTGTTTTATATACCATCCGAAATAGCGCTTCATTATTATGATCAGGCGTACAACTTACCATCAAGTGAACGTCCCGCTCGTCTCTTTGCTTAAATGACTAACAAAACGACGGAATCGAACTGAGACTTCTGTAGGAGCTATCCAACGCGCCGCGGAGGCTTTCAACACCAATGACCTGTCCGTCTCCGCAGCGCAATACCCTCCAATCCCTTTGAAATGTTTGGCTTCGCAAATTATTATTTCGTACAAATAATCAAATAACTTTCACTATATCTATATTTACACAACTGCCTTCAAAGATTTCGTTCGATCAGATTCATTTTTAATACCATGAATATTCAAACCTTCACCATCAGCCTAAATTTACGTTCGCCTAAGTTAAGTTCACTAATAACTAAGAACTAATTAGAGAATAGTAAATATTTACTGATTTTTTTTTTTTTGACGCGACAAACGAGACCTTCTCACGATGGTAAGTGATACCACTGTCTGTATGGTGCTAGTTAAGGTGATAACAGCACCACTTTGTGCTCGTCGCTATAGGTATTTTACTCATGGTAAATCCGTTCCTAGGAACTGTCTAGCTAGGTACCACCACAACTTGTTCTCGTGATTATGAAATTACTGGAGTAACGAGACTTATATACTTACTTGTATCTCATGTCTCAAAGCGTCGAGCGCAGTGTGGTGCAGTGTATCTTAACTAGCGCCATCTTTTTATTAGCAAGCGTATTACTTACCATCAGGTGAACATCTTGTTCGTCTTGTCGCTTCGTCAAAAAAAGGGGTGTGTTTATATTTCTCATCGTGTTCTCAAGATAAGCGATACGTGTGAGTGTAGACACTAGTTCTCCAATTTGCATTTTAGATACCACCAGCTCAAATCGGACCGCCCACAGCTGTGGGACTCGTGGGGGTAAATCGTGTACGTACAAGAATTTGCATTTGAATGTGTAAATACGGCGGGTGCGCTGGTATATCCAGTTCTCATGGGACGTGCTCGTTACTCCTTCATTCCCGACATTCCCACGTCCTATAGAACGTATGCCGCGGATAGCGAGTCAGTGTTGGAGGACAATGAACAGGATAAATTGGTACTATTGTCCAATATATTTTCTAATTAATGATGAGACGAGTAAGACGTTCACCTGATGGTAAGTGACACGCTTACCCATAACAGTATAGCGCTAGTCAGGATAGTGTACACTGCACCACATCTGACACACCGGTAGTAAGTCTCTATTGTTGGTGACCGTTTGTATAGTGATCACCGCATCGCCTATTCCTGCCTCCAAACAGTTGTGTATTCAAATTACTGTTCCGGTTTGAAGGATGCTGTAGCAATTACTGGGATAACGAGACTCGATAGCTTATGTGTCAGACGAGCGCAACATGGTGCAGTAAATATCGTCATAATTATCGTCACGTTATTATGGGCAGGCGTATCACTTACCATCAAATGAACGTACATTTCGTCTCGTCGCTTAATTGAATAAAAAAAAATAAAAGCTTATACAATAAAAAAAAGCTTTAAAGCTCCCGGTGGTATTGAACAAGTTCTCACAAATTAAATCACGTTCACACTGAAGCGTGTGCGAGTCGTGACACATCCGACATACAACAATACGCAGGTGTGAGGCAACCATAATATATATAGTTACATAAACACAGAAGGGTTTATAGAGATCCCCCTCATAACAATGTAGCGCTGCTTAGAATGATATACACTGCTATAAATTATACTCAACGTCTGGACAGATTATATTAAATCTCGTTACTACTGTAATATTAGTTAGCGCCTTCCAAACCGGATGTCATTAACGTGTGGTATTGCGATTTGATGCTAAAATCCGTGTAGTTACCGCCTTCGCAACAAAGAGGAACCTACTCGGTCGACTCGAGGTGTAGAGCTGGCCACGAGCTCACAGAGCTAACCTGGTGCTGCCACCTCGGTGATATAACCTCACCGAGGGCAGGTAAGCAAAGGCATTTCCTTCACGTAATAAAAAAGCTGCTCCTATTTCTTAAAAGGGGCAGTGTACAAATGCTAGTGTTCCGGATTGAAGGGATTTAGTAAGTGAAATTACTGCAATGATCACAACGTGGTGTGTACATTACACTAACTAGCGCCACATTGTTATGTGCAAGCGTATCACTTACCGTTGTATTATCTTTGTGAAAAAAAAATCACAGTAATCTTAGTGGAGCTTCTACCATCGTTAATGGTATATGAAGACAGGAATTCCATCAGCTATAAAGCCTCTTAAATCGGAACACAATAGCTTGAAAGAGCAGAAGTAGATTAAGCGCTTTCTAAGCGGTCAAGTTCTGACAAAGGCATATTGTTTTCAGTAGCAAGGAGACGAGGAAACCGTGCAGCTGATGGTAAGCTATACGTCACTGATGGTATACACTACATCTAATAATGCTGGTCTCCATGAAGCCTAAGATTATTAATCTTCTTACGTTAATTGTCGCATCAAAAGAGTAGTTTAAATACTAATCTTTATCTCAGCAATTGCTGTTAAGAATAACTAGTATTTCCACTGATAAATACTACGTAGTATTTGTGAAGATTTACAAAGTGGACCTGTTGAAAACTCGTCAGTTTATTTCTTTTATAAAATTTGTACAGTATTAAATTTTTACTCGGCGAAGTTGTTACACCAAACAACAGTAATCTGCGAAGAACACTTAAAAGAAATTACTTGTTGGGGTGCAGCATCCCTCATCCCCGGGGCCGATGGAGCAACTTGTTGCTTGTTAACATAATCTATATTTAATAATGTTTCCTTGGTTACGGTGCTCGAGCTCTCGTATGTACAAGTGTTTTAAACTTTTTAATGCCTATCAGTATCACGAGATTATACTGTTCTCTAGAATAAAGACTACACAACGCTCTTTTCCCACTACTGGGACTCTGGACCTAGTGGTAGGTCTCTGTTGCCGGAGACCGTCTAAGTAAGTACCACTGCAGCTACTATGTCTATCTTCAAACATTACTGTGTTCCACATTGAAGAGAGTTGTAGCTAGTAAAATTACTGGTAACGAGACTTAAAATATGTATTAAGGCGACTGGTGCAGTGTATATAATCCTAACTAGCGGCACGTTATTATAGGTAGGCGTATCATTTACCATCAGGTAAACGTCCTTCTACTCTCATCTCTTAAGTAAAAGAAACGAGGTGAGATGTGGAAATCCTCCAGCTAGCGGTAAGAAGTACACTGATGGTAGGTCTATTTCTACCGTCACACAACAGTATGCAAACATTACTGTGATCCGGTTTGAAGGTGGCGAAATTACTAAAGCAACGAGACAACATTTAAATGTCTAAAGACGACGTGTATATCCTAACTGGTACCAAGCTGTTGTGTGCAGGCGTATCACTTACCATCAGGTGAACGACCCGCTCGTGTCTTCGCTTCATTGCATAAAAAAAAGCGAACAACATAACAACGAAACAACAGAACGACAGTAATGAATGTTTTTAAAAAGCGTTCCCTAAAAACCTTTCGCCCGCTGTGAAGATGGAAAATTGCACCAAGTATCAAAAAGCCATTTGCATTAATGGCGGCGCGATGGCGTTCAGCTCGTTAACCAGCGGGGCTTCCCCTGCCTCGTGAACAGTTCTCTTTTTACTTCCGGGAAACAATGCTCTGTTGTTTTTCATCCGCCGATGCGGACATCAATCGGCTGAACTGGAAAATGAACTCTTCAGATATTAATAGGTAGCAGGTTTCTGTCATTACCACCGCAGCGCCTGTTGCAGCCGACAGACAGTACTGTGCTAACTTTAATATGTTCCGGCTTGAGGGACGCTGTAGCTAGTGAAAACACTGGCGTAACGGGACTTATCAACTTATGAATACTATCTTAACCAGCGGAACGTTGTTATAGACGGGTGTATCACTTACAATCAGGTGAAGGTCCCGCGGGACTCATAGCTTCATAAATTCAAAAAAATCTCAACTACTGCTGTTGTGGGAACATTTTAAATCCAAGCTAGTTCTAAGCTGCATTACTTAGCAGAATCAATATTCCTACCAAACTTCTTTATGGTTCCAGAGACATCGTGATAATCATACGTGATATCTATTGTTCATGGTGACGTCATCTGATGGTGACTGTGGAGTGCCTATAACAACATGACGCTTGTCAGGACACTACACCACACTGTACTCGTCACCATGAGTCATGAGGTTTTAAGCCTACCTACCCTAGCAATTTCACCATCTTCAGCGACCTTCTAATCGGAACACAGTATGAGCACTGCTGTTTTCATCAGTGTTGGAATTGACGATAGCTGGATACCAGCACACAATCACAGCGCTGCATGTAGAAGTGGATCGCGATGCACTTCCACCCTTCGGCCGGCTGAGGCGTACCGTTCAGGTAACGCGAGGATTAAATTTAAAATTCCATCCGAAAAACTGGTTTACGTGGGGGACATCACAATCGCTTGATAATTATGCTCGATTCTCAAATAAAGCTGGAAACGTCCGCTGATGGGACGTGAGCGGGCTCAGCAATTGGACCGCATCCCTTATCCCGGCTGTCCGGATCAAATCCGCGTTCATTTCACTTGAAACAGATTCACGAATAAATCTGAAATTAATACTGTTTTACAACTGGCGCGCGCGCTCTCATACCAAAGATAATAATTTTTTTTTTATGTAAAGGAATATATTTTAAAGAGTTATACTAGGAAATACTATTAAATATGCTGGTGATAGTCTACTGTTGCCAGAGTCCGTCTGGTTACTACTGCAGATACACAGTATTGTCCACAGATTACAGTATTTATTGAAGGGCGCTGTAGCTAGTGTTATTACTGGGGTAACAAAACTTTTTTTTCTGATTAACTACTAGACGATAGGGACGTTCACCTAATGTTAAGTGATACGCCCGCTCATAACAACGTGCCGCTAATTAAGATATTGTGCACCACATTGCGCTTGTAGTCTTAAGTCTTAAGGAGACAAGCACAATGTGATGCTATGTATGTCATCCTAACTAGGCATGTTGTTATGGGCGGGCGTATCACTTACCATTAGGTGAACGTGCCGCTCTTCTCGTCATTAATCAAATAAAAAAAATCTTGTTACCCCAGTAATTACACTTGCTACAGCGCCTTTCAATAAACACAGCAATCTGTGGACAATACTATGTATCTGCAGTAAACCCAGACGGACTCTGGCAACAGTAGACTATCACCAACATATTTAATATTATTTCGCAGTAAAACGTTTTAAAATATAATATATTCCTTTACATAAAAGAAAGGTGTATCAATTATCATCAGGTGAAAAAAAAACTACTTCCGTTCAGGGTATGACGTAAAGTGAGCACTGCGTACAAACGTAGTAAAGAGGACAAGCGGCCATTACTCTCAGTTAAACGGCGACGCGTGAAACAAATGGTTGAAGTTACAAACAATAACAGTATATACTGTGTCGCAGTCGTTCTTATCTCACACACACAGACACTGTTAGTTGACTTTTTTAGCCCACTGTTGGGTCCATTAATCTCCACAATTACTCTCGTAGCAATAAACATGACTAAGTTTAATATATACGGCGAACAAGCGCTATTAAACGTGAACTATAAGCTCTCTTGCCGGAGACCGTCCGGGTAGGTACCGCAGCAGCCCTGTAGCCTCAGGCTATTGACAATGGCACTAGGGTAAGCCCTGTCTGTCGCAGAAGACTACTAAAAGAGTTTTCGGTTTCGTGAGCTTTGAAGGTCGAAGCCCTCATTGCTCACTGATCGAACCTGGGATGAAAGCCACGAGGTGGTCTAGTGCTTGTCGTACCAAAGCCAGGCTGCTGAGGAAGGTTACAGCCCTCCATGTGACGTGCTTGTGTGCCGAGATCCCTGGTCCTCCCGCAACGCACTGACTATGACCATCGGGAGTGTAATAGTTGGTGAGAATACCAAATAACCCTGTTTTCTCCCCAAAAGCAGGGTGTCTTTTTAAAAATTTCTTTCCTGAAAACCAAAAGTGCTTTCAGTTAACAAAAACTATGTGTAGATAAGGGGTGTAAATGATTCCACATAAAAACTCACGGGATCCAAAACCAACCTCACCTGCTCGTGGTGCAGCCTGCTAATCAACAAACGAGGCTCTGACTCCCAACAACCCGCATTGGTCCAGCGTGGTGGAAAATGGCCCAAATCTCCCCTCTGACTCCTACAAGCGTAGGTCGCGAAAAGCTGCTGGATACGGGCAGCGCAGAACCGATCGATGTGGAGATCTTTGAGGGAGGTTTATGTCCAGCTGTGGACGTTTGTCAGCTGATGATAATGAAGAAATATATAAGCATCATCAGCCGATAGCCATATACTATGCCAAAGATCTTCACGTCGATCGGTCCACAGCCGCAGTTAGAGGGGTTCCTATGCGTTGGTGGGAACCAAAGCCACGCTTGTAGCTCAGCGGGGTGCACCACGACAGGTAAGATTAGCTAGCTTTGGTACTTGTGTTTCACCCCTGATACCTAAAATATATACCAGACATGATACAGAATGACTGATTCTTTTTTTTTTTTTTTTTTTAAATGAATATCGTTGTGCGAAATAAAAAAAACAGGTACCCAGTTAATTTGCTTAATAACGGACAAGACAGAGCGCTCGTTACCGCGGTATGAATGATTGATGTATGATGCAAAAAAAAAACCTCCACACCGTTAACCACGTAACGAATGATGAATTGAGGTAAAGCTTACCGCTCTGTGCTTAATCATTACCTGTTAAGCTAATGGACTATATTAAAACTTTATATAAATAAAAAGCTATCTTACTACTACCACCATGGAAACCTTCTCTTATAAGGCGAGAGTCTAATTAATTTGCTGGTGCTGGAGACAGTCTAGGTAGTTACCACCGCAGCGCCTGTTGCAGCCCACAAACAGCATTGTGCAAACATTAATAGTTTGAAGGGCGTGGTAGCTAATGAAATTACTGCTTTAACGAGACTCAACATTTCATGTAACAAGGCGACGAATACAATGTGTCGCAGTGTATAAGATCCTAACTCCTTAAGATGCCTCTCCGACTGGCGGAGGTTGGCGGTCAGTTCACCATATTCTGCCAGGTCTCTTGCGAGGTGGAACAGCCAAACAGCAACCAACAACTTAACTAGCACCATATTATTATGAGCGGGCGCATACCATCAAGTGAATATCCTGTTTGTATCATAGCTTCGTAGTGTAAAAAAAAAGCCACATAAACTTTGATGGAAATTTAAACGTTGTACTGATGAGTTCCAGTAACCAAGTGTGCGGTTGTTGGAATCATTTAATATTTCCTCGTGCAACAGCCGCAGCCCGGCTCAGCCCTCGCAGGCCGTAAAACGGTTCACTCAGCAGGGACGGAGGCCCATAAAGGTTTTATCTATATCACTTCGTTTACAACTCCCGTCCGGAGCGACGGCTACCAGCATCGTAAAACTATCGCAAGAGCTCCAATATATTATCAGTCCCGGACAAACGTTCCACTTCATTATCTTTACACGTCCGGGGATGGTGAGCGGGGGTGTTCACACGAAAAATTGTTTCAGTATAAGTGCTCATGAAATCCCGAAAGACCACTCCCAATAAACATAAAGCCTCAAGGAATGTGACGTCAAAAAAATGATGTAAAAGCAGCAGATGCTCGCAGCGAACCTAATGACCTGTTAACGGTCTTTGTTTATTACCGCGAGTTACCATCATCATCACATTTGCGAACAAAGAAGTACCAGCTGGTCGTTCTTGATAAGAACAGCGAAGGACAGGAATAACTTGCCAACGTTGGTCGTCCAGTCCAAAATAAGACGTGGGACATCTTCAAGAAAGGAGTAAATAGGCTGCAACTAGGTTCAACCCTGTAGTCTCGTTCTAGTAAGAATAGGACTAAGGGAAGCTTTGTCTGTCGAAGCCGACAAGATCTCGGAATTTCGTGGTCCTTGAGGGTGGGGAGGTAAGGGAATAGGTTTGGGACAACATATGACTTAGCGATGGTAGGTAGGAGGATCAGGCTCCTCCTCAAAGACCTGTTAACACAAAGTGTAGAGCGGCACCGGTGGGGTTTGTAAGAGATCCCGGAGTCTCTCCGAACTCACTGATGCAGACCATCAAAGGGGTTTTAGTAAGAATCTCACATAACTATTAGTTTCCCCCCAAAAGCATCTTTCGAAGATTTCCCTCTCGAAAAAAAAAACTAAAGGTCATCAGCGCTTAGATACACCAAATAACATGCACGGAGCTGGCACTGCCGTGGTGACAGCACCACCTTTCCTTATATTGTATATAAAGTACATACAACAAGAATAAATAAACAAGTAAAGAGAGTTCTTTTAACTTGACTGCTGAAGGAGACCGGTGTGGAGTTCAATCATATAACTTACACTTATATAACGATATGATTTTTTTTTATTAAACACAGATGAGACGAACGGAATGATCACTTGATGTTAAGTGATAATCATCATCAACATCTTCAGCCGACAGACCTCCACTTCTGGACATAGCATTAGCATGGCTTCCAGTGCCGCTGCGCACTAGAGGCTGTCGCCTACATGCGACCTTTCCAGGTTTACAGCCAACCTCTACAGCTTCACATGGGGGGTTTGTGCCATTCCCACCACACTGGCCTGATGTGGGTTGGCGGGAGCCAGAGCCTAGTTTATTGAATAGCTGGGTGCACCACGAGCAGATAAAGTTGCCTTGAGTTCCGTGAGTTGTAGTAGTGGACTCCTTACATGTTAAGTGATACGTCTGCCTATATAGCGTTAGTTAGAATGATAGTCAACGCACCACATTGCGCTCGCCGCCTTGAGACAAACGATGTTGAGTCTCGTTACCACAGTAATTACTCTAGCTAAAGCACTCTTCGATAAACACAGTGATGTATGTACACTACTGCTGTCGGCTGCAATGGTACCGACCTAGATCGTCTCCGGCGACAGAGACACTACTACCAGTAATAGCTACTGGCACTTCAGACCGGATCACAGTAATGTTCGCACATTACTGTTTGTCGACTGCAATAGATGCTGCAGTGGTACCTACCTAAACGGTCTCCGGCAATAGAGACCTGGGAGCAGTACGGGTATGAATAAGCCGATGAAAACATAAACATGATATATAGATATAAAATGATAAGTTTGCTGGTGGTAGGTCTCTGTTGGCAGGGTTTATGGTAGTTACAGTCGCAGCTCCTGTTTCTGGCGTTAAACTAAATTGTGCAAACATTACCTTGTAACGGTTTGAAGGTCGTTGTAGCTAGCGAAATTACTAAGGCAAGGTGACATAACGTATATCTCAAGACAACAAGCACAATGTCTTTAAAAATATACTAACTAGCAAACAAGTTGTTATGGACCTGAATATCAACCGTCAGTTAAGTCTTGTTGTCATTAAAGGCCATGTACTTAGAAGATCTTTATAAACTTTACCAGAAAATTTAATTAATGTTAAAAGTAATAATTAACAACTATAGTTTTTATTTAACTTGAATAAATAACTACATGAATAACTAATGTATCATCACTAAACTAACAACAGTTTAAAATAAACGTATTTCTAACATTTTTAACTGTTTACCGTATCCCCTCCCACTAAAACCACCGGCATCCATTTTTACTGTGACAAATGAAAAATACTGTTCTCCGTGATCATCTCAATCCAGTTCCGTGTCAAGCTTCCGATATGCTCTCCAGCTCAATGACGTGCCGATGCTTTTTACCTTTGTGGATACCATCGAACTCGTTCTGTATATCTTCCAACGTTTTATCCTTCGTCTCCGGCACGAAGAAGTACACGAAGATAGCACCTGTTACGCTGCTTAAGGCAAAGTACCACAAAGTCCAACCCGGATGCACCATGTTCACCATGTTCTGGTATAGTTTTGTTGTCCCGAAGGCCAGGAACCAGTGGAAGCCGGCAGTTATTGCGGTAGCGCGACGTGTCACGTGAGGCGGGAATATTTCGCGGAGCATCAGCCAAGGTATCGGACCAGCTCCCGCTGCGTACACGCTGACGAATGTACACAGGGTGAAAAGCGGTACCCACGTATTGTCAGCAGATACGTTAGATGCTTTCAGGTGATAGAAAATACCCAAACTTCCTAAACTGATAGCCATCAACAAAAATGATAGTAGAAGTAAAACACGTCTTCTGACTTTCTTCAACAACATGGTCGAGAAGTAAGTTGAAGACACGAGACAGAATCCGAGAATTATTGAAGCACCGGGTGGAGTCAACGATATGGAGAATGTTTTAAAGATCTTCTCAGCGTAGAACAACACCGGGTATATACCGGACATTTGCTGGAAGATCATGAGGCCGAATGAGACGATCAGCGCCTTGACTTTTGTCCTAGTGGTAAACAGCTCTCTGAAGGTCACCTTGTTCTTTCCGTAGTTCAGAATGTGCTCTTTCAACGATTTGATTTCAGATTTAACGTCGTTGTCGATGCCGCGGAAGTAATGCAGCGCGGTCTTGGCCTCGTTGTACTTTCCTTGCGACAGTAAGTACGCTGGCGATTCGGGGAGGAAAATGAACGCCGCGAAAAAAACTACGGGAATCCCGGCGCATAAGAAGCACAACCAGGAAGTACTGTTCACCAAGCCTGCAATGAAATATCAAAATATTTATACCATTCATGACTTTTTTATGTTATTAACCTATTTCTTATTTACAACAACTCACACGTCCCAACCAACCTCACCTGCTTGCGGTGCACCCTGCTAATCAACAAACGAGGCTCTGGCTCCCACCAATCCGTATTGGGCCAGCGTGGTGAGAAATGGCGATACCACCCAAGAGAATCCTTACAAACGAAGATTACTGGAAGCCGCTGGAAGCGGGCAGAGCAAGATCGATCGATGTGCAGATCTTTGGAGGAGGCCTATGTCCAATAGTGGACGTCTATCGGCTAACGATGTTCATTTATTGAAAAAGGTACGCGACCAGCATCACGTACATCGGATACTGAGACGATAACCCATAGTTAAGATTAAATACATTGTACTACTTTGTTTTCGTCGCTTTTGGGACATAAGCCCTAAGTCACCCTACTGTTTGGTAAGTAATAGCTACGGTGGTATCTACTGCCCTCTCCAGCAATAAAGACCTACCAAAAGTCTATATAATACTCGCCAACGCTCCCACAAGCCTTATTAGGAGTAATATTTCGTAAAATCTATTTTTACCTACCCTATACCCGGAAAAAGGAATCTCTACCATATGTTAAACCTCCAGGCCTTATAGTCCCAAAGATATGATTATTAATATCTACGTAGGCGGAAACATCCTCATCATCATCAGCCGATAAACATCCACTGCTTAACATAGGCTCCACATCGATCGATGTCGTGTTGCCCGAATGCAGCGTGTTCCTGCGACAATCACCAGGGCGTCGGTCCTACCTTTTGTAGATCCTCCCGGGTAGAAACGTTTTATGTATATATATATATATATATATATATAGATTTACGTAGTATCTTTTCAACAGAGTATCCAAATCGCTGACCAAGTACAAGTAAGTGGCATATCCATCTCATCGCGAACAAAAAAAAAAACTGCACTCATTCATTTATGATAGGTTCCTAACTAAATTCTTAGTTATGTGTGAACGTAAGAGTTAGTCGGATACATTTTAAGAAATTCTGTGACCATCAGAATTTCTTAAAGTACGGTCCCGGAATCGAATGTGGGACTTTCTTATTGTCATTGTATCATAAAAGCAATTGAAATATATATATGAAATATTGCGGTTGTTTCCAATAATTTAAATACACTATATAAATACAATATTCAATAAAATTGTAATCACCACTGGTGTATCCGAAAAGGACACCGCAGGACATATGCACGTGGTAGAAGTTGGCCAGGGTTGGCAGCAGGTGCTTCTCGGCTATATCCTCGATGTACGGCGGGATACCCACACTGAAAGCACCAACCGCCACTCCTCCCACGAACCGTCCCACATAGAGACCATAGACGTTAGGACTGAAAAAGTTGTATACAAATAATTCAAGTATTAATTTTTTTGTAACTTGACCATAATCTAGTAAGGTAACTATTGGTGCCACCACATAAGTGATGAAATATAACTAAGTTCCGGTTTGAAGTGAGCGGCTGCTAATGCCAAAGCTTACTACTTCATTGGAAACAAGTCCATTGTGTTGCTTGTGTCTTTGTTTCTTTGTATAAATATCTTCGACGTATCTTCAAGATGAAAGATTAAAAGAAGCTATCACAAAGATACTATTTCACCTTCCCATATAAACACAAGCATTCTTTGAGGATGATTCACCGTCAATTATGTATATACGTGTCGGTATCCTAAACATCTTTTTTTTTCAGCATTCCTCTGCTTTGTGAAGCAGCGCTTTATCATTTAAGTTTTTTCATTTAGATCTTTTGTTTTATTCACATTCCACTTCTTGCTTCTATCCTTCACATTTGCTTTCATTGCTTTTGTCTTTTCTCCATCACATTTTCTATCGTACCATTCCGGCTACTCCTTTCGCTCTACTCCTCATCGCCTCTCATCCTTCGGCACATTTCTTATACTATTACTTTCCATTTCTATTTATTTTTTACATTTCAGTTCACTTTCATTACATTTACGTTCGTTACATCTATAAGAACTAGCCTATTGTAATACTTTTACAAATTTTATTAATTAAATTTTATTTTCTTTTCTCACTAAATAATCTTAATAGCATTCCTATAATTTTTTTTCTTAACTACCTTCTAATTTACATTTCTCTTGTCTATTTCCTTTCCACTATTTTCTAATTCAGTCTTAATTTAGTGCTAACTCTGAACCTAAATATCTTACCGGAGACATAAATATGATTGATAATGATCAAAGTGTAGAAAATACCTGGAGGCGACTAGGATCCATGACACGATTAAAGGCAACGCGAGATAGAGCAAAGTTTTCTTTCTGCCAAAATTTTCAGATATTAACCCAGTAGGCACGGCACCCCATAAAGCACCGAGACAGAGCAGGGAAGCTACCCAAGACGCATCAATTGGACTGAGCTGTAATGATAAAAATATCATGTACACAGTATAAACAATTTCATCATTATCATCAAGCGAAACACGTCCACGATTTCTGGGCTAATCATTAAATAATGGAAAAATTTATTCCAAAATTTGTTCAGGTGTATCAAAGAGAAAACCTTTTTAAGATACTTTAACCTTTCTTCGCTTTTTTTTATAATTGTACAGACTAGCACTTGACTACGATTCCACCTGACGGTAACCATACAATTGCTATCGATTAGTAGAACAAATCTTCTTAATCTAAGTTCTTTTTTATTTAATTCGGGGAGAAAAGATACTCGAAATTACCCTAAATCAGTGTCGTGTGGGATTCCTACCCCTTTAAACCTATTTCAATGTATACTTTCCGCGCAATAAACCTAAAGTAACCAAGGAAAACAATTCATTACCTAATTCTTAAGTACTAAATTCAATAATTAATTTTTTAACTTAGAATTTCTTATATTTGTATATATAATATAATACTTACAAGAAGCTTCGGATGCGAGTCGCTCTGATTTCTAAACACCTCCGCTTCGTGACTTATCTGCGTCTAAAATAAAAAAAGCACTAGATATTTGATAATTGGTTTAAGACAATTCCTGCAAATGTTCCTTGTCGCGATGTAAGATGTCCAGTCAAAAGGATAATAGATAGTGAGATCTTATGAAGTATTTTACGTCGCCAAGTTATTCATAAGCCAATAAAGGTCTGTAATTAATGAGTGAAGACGATGGCTATTGTTTGAGGGGCTTAATTTAATTAAATGAACTTTCCAACCCTTAACAACGTGGGGCCTAGTTAAGATTCACCAACTTGCTAAGCAATCTACGTCTTGGGAATTTTGGCGTGTAGTTTTTCGGGCTTGATGAACGGGCGGCTTTGACGGCTCTATTATGTATAATGCCAATGTGAAGCGTTTTATGAGAAATAATATCTGTGTATGTTTGGGAGGCTACGTATGTCCATATATTGCCATCAACATCATCATCAGCCGATAGACGTCCACTGCTGGACATGGCCTTCTCCAAAAATCTCCACAGCGATCGGTCTTACGTTGCAGTCCGCATAGCGACAGGCCTCCCATACTTATGAAAATAATTTCTAGTCACACAGATGGCTACAACCTGTTACATGAAATGATTTTTTTATAGAAAGGATGAGCAAACGAGCGGACAGTTCACCTGGTGAAAAGTAATCACTAACGCCCATGGACAGTCGCAGCAACAGAGGGGTCGCACTCACTTTGCCGACTTTTACGCTTTTATATAGATTTGACAGGCTGTTCAGCTCGAGCTTCAAAAGCCAATTTTTATTGGATGTACAATAAAAACCCTCTGAATTGCACTCATAATTCAGACTTTATATATTTCCAAATCTAATATCCTCCCATACTATCTAAATTTATCTAATTTTTCTGCATACCAGTAAGAACAAAAACTGTAATACGTAAATATATACTTTTCACTAAGAGACAGTGCATGAATCCCGGCGTTTCTTAAAAGATGATTAAAGAAGAAATGATATTTGAGAAACAATACTTCCGCTATCACAGTTACCAGCATTCTGCAGTCATCATTTCAGAAGGCTTGTGTGAGTATGGTCTTTACTCCCAAAATGGAGAGGTCTACATTTACTAGTTAGAATAGTGATGAAGCAAACGATTTATCATCAATACCGCAAATGTTTGTATATATTGTTTCTATTTCAAAATATATAATATTTAACCCATAGTTTACAGAGTTTATGTCAGCAACCTAAAGTGAAAATACTTTGTCTTAACTTGTTTCACTTTGTGTAGTAACGTATGCATTGTTTGTGTAGGCGGGAGCGTTATAAGCGCCCGTTCATCAAGGAGACGCGTCTGAGGACTCCTTAAGATGTGAGTATTTATCGAGGCGCCTATGAAAACATTATCTATAGTCCTCACAAAGCTTCGTTACTGTAAGCTAAAGAGAAATTGATTAAAAGTAGTTTGTGGGTTAGAATTTAAAATTTTAGACCTATGTAAGAAGTTTAATTTTTTTAGTATTATATCAATATGTGCCTGCTTCTAAGGTAAACTAAACACATAGATACACCGGATTCTACACACTAATACCGGTTTTGGTGGTCACCCTTACTGCGTCGTTATGGGCTTCCAAATTTCTTCGGCACCAAAACGTAAGGGGTCCCCCGCAACAACTCACAAGACCCAAGCCAACTTCACCTGCTCGTGGTGCACCCTGCTACTCAACGAACGAGGCTGTGGTTTCCACCAACCCGCACTGAGCCAGCGTGGTGTGAAATGGCCCAAGTCCCTCCACATGAACCCTTACAAACGAGGGCCTCTGGTTTCCGGCGATTCGGTCAGAGCATGACCGATCGATGTAGGGGAGGCTTTGTCCAGCAGTGAACTTCTATCTATCGGTTGATAATAATGATGATGATGCCTTATATTTCTCTGGCACCCTCATTAAGCCACAACAAACATAGAGACCATCTAATATTTGTCCTCCATCTTGGGTTCATCAGTTAACACAACACCAGTTAATGTTTATCAAAAAGTCCGAAAGTACAATTATAGAAATTACTATATAGATTTAGTTTCTTCACTTTTAAGATATTGTATGAGATAAAAAAAAAACAGTTAATTGATATGGTAACTATAATCATAAGATGACAGATCTCGTTAATGTATTGCTTCCATAAGATCCTTTCAATCAATAGGAGAATGTTACAGTAGTGGATAACTATGGTGATGGTTTAGCGATAGTATTCTTTTACTTGGAACTAAAAAAATAACCCATATAAATTACCGTGCTTTGGAACTTATTAAAAAAATATTTATTTTAAAATCTTGCCATATGTAGGGCATTACCTCGGTTGTAGTAGATAGAAGAGCTGATGAGGACCACGCAATGCACACTCCAGCAGCAAAAGCACCCAGATTAACTATAACAATCAAAACTTTTAAACAATATTCTTTATAAAGGCTTGATTAACAGAGTCGAGCAAAAACTTACCTATGCCTGCCGCAATGTACTGTGTTGTTATTCCGGAAGTGTCCCTTTTGATGTCCGGTACCGTCTCCAATCTCTTAAGCAACTTAACGTTGCCGTTTCTGTTATCAGTCGCATCCGCTTCGGCGTTGTTGTTGTTACAGCTTCCATTACCATTTTCTACATAAGCCGTGGATGCAGTCGCCTCTTGCTCCAATTCAGCAGCGGGTCCTTCCTCTGCTGTAATTAAAAAAAATATTTTCAAATGAAAAATTTATTTTTGCATTTACTTCAAGCATCTGAAATTTAAATTTAGAGTAAAGATATGTGATGAATGTGGAAATGGTTTCTGATTGTGGATCTAGTTTATCAGCTAAGAAATTGGTTGACCATCAGTTAAAAAGAATAGCCGAGGTTCGAATTGGTTTTCTCAATCTGATCGCCAGACTTCAGTTTAAAGAAGGCACCTAATGAATGAATGAATCTAGTTAAATCTTCATCTGATTTCTTATAAAATTTGTTATCAGGACTGCATCAAATTTCCCAAAATCTAAAAATTTGAACAAACAATATTTTTTTAATTTTTAATTGTCTTCATACAAATGTGCGGGGGAACGTTTCAAAGGAGAGAGAATCCAATCCAATCCACGTCCACACTACATTATCTCAAAGGTAGGATCGTTGTCAAGCATTGTTGTATATAAAATAAGCAAAACTAAGGTCACACCAAATTACATAATTGAATTTGTTTTAATTTCAATTAATATCATTGCTGATATGAGTGGCCTTATTTTGCCTTTCCTCTGAAGGTGACAGCTCTGCGCTATCAGACGGCTGACAATGTTGACATTTTCTAAATTTTATAAAAACAACCAGTTGTTATTAAATATAACTTGTAATCACTTTATATTGTATCGTTTACATAAATAATTAAGCTGACGGCATCAGGAGATTTGGAACCGATGAAATTTATAGTAGGCATATACAATGTGGATCGAAGGTCTAATGAAGGATCCGGAATATAGCCGGATATGGTTAGCACAGGACGGATCGCGTGAAGATCTTAGAGAAAAGCCTATAGTCAGGGTCTGGAGCCAGATTATATACACAAAAACAAGCGATGGAATTGATTAAATTCATTCAGCCTTTTGATAATATATATCTCTCTTTCATACTATCATAGTATGAAAGAGCTATTAACTATTAAAGACAGACTACTGAAATGCAATCGATCAATAACTAATCAAGTTTTTTTTTTATTAATCATAATTTTAATGGGGTTCGATGTTCAGATCACAACGTATATGAAATTTTTATCGTGGAAAGAATATCACAAGGAAGATGAAGTAATTATGAACCTGTTCGAGCTCGACTGGAAGAAAAGAGACTAGTGGCGCCGCTATATGAAATTCAATATAAATTTTAGTTCGTAGCGCTTTATAAGTTTTCTTGTTTACAAAGATAAAAAATATATGTAATTGTGTTCATAACGTTACTTTAGAGCCAACAAAACAAATATCTCTTATTCTATTATTAAAAGTTCTGTGTATTTAATGTTTATATCATACGATACAATTCAAAGGTCAGCTATCATCAGATGAGGTTTGTTATAATAATTAATCGTAACACATTAAACCGATGATATACAGAAACACAAAAACACTAAAGTTAACAAGTACTATTTTTCCAATATTTACATATACTTCAGGGTCATTTGTTTTTTTTGTGTAATTATTGACTAATATGAAGTGTGCATAAACAAAAATTCATTTGGAAAAAGAAATGGATTAGTTTAATACAAAAGGAAAACCAAAGATACACTTTTAAAGGTAACTGTTTTGAGTATTAACAAAGTAAATTAATAGAGATGAAGAAATTTTGTATAGGCTGTGATCAATGTAAAAATGATCTAGGACCACGATCATCTCACCGTGAGTGTGTAAAAATAAGGAAAGGAATACATAATACTTCTTAAAGCGTCTCTCCAGCTAGTGAAGGTTGGCGATCAGGGTGGTGCAGTCCTTTCTGTCTCTGGTTCAAACAATTCGGACTCCCCAGATATACAAGTCCGTTCCCTGATATTCCTCAACTATGACTTTTCCTTCTGATGACTATAACTTCTTCTTCTTCTTAAAGCGTCTCTCCAGCTAGTGAAGGTTGGCGATCAGGGTGGTGCAGTCCTTTCTGTCTCTGGTTCAAACAATTCGGACTCCCCAGATATACAAGTCCGTTCCCTGATATTCCTCAACTATGACTTTTCCTTCTGATGACTATAACTTCTTCTTCTTCTTAAAGCGTCTCTCCAGCTAGTGAAGGTTGGCGATCAGGGTGGTGCAGTCCTTTCTGTCTCTGGTTCAAACAATTCGGACTCCCCAGATATACAAGTCCGTTCCCTGATATTCCTCAACTATGACTTTTCCTTCTGATGACTATAACTTCTTCTTCTTCTTAAAGCGTCTCTCCAGCTAGTGAAGGTTGGCGATCAGGGTGGTGCAGTCCTTTCTGTCTCTGGTTCAAACAATTCGGACTCCCCAGATATACAAGTCCGTTCCCTGATATTCCTCAACTATGACTTTTCCTTCTGATGACTATAACTTCTTCTTCTTCTTAAAGCGTCTCTCCAGCTAGTGAAGGTTGGCGATCAGGGTGGTGCAGTCCTTTCTGTCTCTGGTTCAAACAATTCGGACTCCCCAGATATACAAGTCCGTTCCCTGATATTCCTCAACTATGACTTTTCCTTCTGATGACTATAACTTCTTCTTCTTCTTAAAGCGTCTCTCCAGCTAGTGAAGGTTGGCGATCAGGGTGGTGCAGTCCTTTCTGTCTCTGGTTCAAACAATTCGGACTCCCCAGATATACAAGTCCGTTCCCTGATATTCCTCAACTATGACTTTTCCTTCTGATGACTATAACTTCTTCTTCTTCTTAAAGCGTCTCTCCAGCTAGTGAAGGTTGGCGATCAGGGTGGTGCAGTCCTTTCTGTCTCTGGTTCAAACAATTCGGACTCCCCAGATATACAAGTCCGTTCCCTGATATTCCTCAACTATGACTTTTCCTTCTGATGACTATAACTTCTTCTTCTTCTTAAAGCGTCTCTCCAGCTAGTGAAGGTTGGCGATCAGGGTGGTGCAGTCCTTTCTGTCTCTGGTTCAAACAATTCGGACTCCCCAGATATACAAGTCCGTTCCCTGATATTCCTCAACTATGACTTTTCCTTCTGATGACTATAACTTCTTCTTCTTCTTAAAGCGTCTCTCCAGCTAGTGAAGGTTGGCGATCAGGGTGGTGCAGTCCTTTCTGTCTCTGGTTCAAACAATTCGGACTCCCCAGATATACAAGTCCGTTCCCTGATATTCCTCAACTATGACTTTTCCTTCTGATGACTATAACTTCTTCTTCTTCTTAAAGCGTCTCTCCAGCTAGTGAAGGTTGGCGATCAGGGTGGTGCAGTCCTTTCTGTCTCTGGTTCAAACAATTCGGACTCCCCAGATATACAAGTCCGTTCCCTGATATTCCTCAACTATGACTTTTCCTTCTGATGACTATAACTTCTTCTTCTTCTTAAAGCGTCTCTCCAGCTAGTGAAGGTTGGCGATCAGGGTGGTGCAGTCCTTTCTGTCTCTGGTTCAAACAATTCGGACTCCCCAGATATACAAGTCCGTTCCCTGATATTCCTCAACTATGACTTTTCCTTCTGATGACTATAATTTCTTCTTCTTCTTAAAGCGTCTCTCCAGCTAGTGAAGGTTGGCGATCAGGGTGGTGCAGTCCTTTCTGTCTCTGGTTCAAACAATTCGGACTCCCCAGATATACAAGTCCGTTCCCTGATATTCCTCAACTATGACTTTTCCTTCTGATGACTATAACTTCTTCTTCTTCTTAAAGTGCCTCTCCTAGTGAAGGTTAGTAATCCTTTCTGTCTGTTTCGGCGGAACAAATCGGACGCCCCAGATATGCCAGTCCTTTCCTTGATAAGCAAATCATTTTAACGTCACAGTTACATATTATCGATGACTTACAGTTTCGTCAGATTCAATACTGTGAAAGCAGTCAATAAAGTTGAATTTACTTTGATTTTTTTTTTTTTTTGAAGTTCAACTACATTTATCAAACAGTTACGAGAGTAAAAACAATATCTACAACCGGTTGACTAATACAACTTATCTTAGACAGCGTACGCTTTCGGCGAAGTTTCAAATGTATCATCAACAATAAAGCAATATTTTACGAATGTTATATCAACTACTCAATAAAGATGTTAAGTTCAAGTGTTTAACATATAGACTTTATTATAACTTATGCTTACATTTTCATTCATCAATTAACTTATCCGTTAAATACAAAATTATTGACTCAACTAGTCCACCATCTGGTGAAAGTTGCAGAAAACGGCTGGATGCGGACAGCGAAGAACCGATCGATGCGGAGATCTTTGGGGGAGGCCTTTGTCCAGCCGTAGACGTCTGTCGGCTGATAATAATGTTGGTGAACTACTCCTTAAACGGCAATTGTATTCATCTAATTGATTTATGAGTAGCTTGCATTACTAATTGCTGTATTAAGCCCAAGACAACCGTAGCCCTATCATTCCAAAATAAGCACAGTAAAAATATGTTTTACGTCCTTAACAATGGTGAAAAGAATCTCGTACAGCAACTCACAGGACCCAGCCAACCTGTCCTGCTCGTTATACACCCAATATTTAACATATCAAAAATGAAGTTCTGGCTCCTACCAACCCACATTGAACCAGTGTGGTAGGAAATGGCTCAAATCCGTCTTATGAATTCTTACAAATGACAGCGACGGCTCCTAGTGCCCGGCACGAGGAAGACCACACTTATTGTGGAAAGTCACGGGTAGCCGATGGCTGCCAGCAGTGCAGAACCGATCATTGTGGAAACCTTTGGAGGAGGCTTATGTCCAGCAGTGGACGTCTACCGGATTATAATTAATTTAGGGATCCTTGATAAACGGACACTTCTTTTTGTTAAATTATTCCGCCATCATAAACTATCGGGAAAACTCGGGGGTAAATGTTAGATGCATGCAGCTCACAACCGATCGGTGTAGAAAAGTTTAGGGCAGTCTTATATTACTGTGGACATACAGCTGATAATTATAAACTAACTACTTTCTGAAGATCGCGTGAAATTATTGATGTAGACAGCACTTCAAAGCTTTGCCGTGGAAATGTTTGAGGAAGGCATAGCAGAGAACCTCTAGATGATGATGATAAACTAACTGAACTTAAAACTCCAACTACTACACATTTTGAGTATTAAAACGTATACACATATTAAATTTCGTGTTTATAGTGTAGTTCTGCTGATTGGCATGAATAAATAAATAAAAACAAATAGTATACAAACGATAACAAATAATATGATACACATCGAGAGGTTCGTCTGTGGACAAATTGTACATATATTGAAATGAGGAAACCATATACTACTAACTAGCATTGACCTTTTGACCTAACATATGTAGATATAGCGATATGTTATGAAAAAATACAAACATGCCGCTGCTATTGATTTATACGTAAGGTTAATTGAGATCATCTATCTCAAATTGAACACCAGCAGAATCTATAGATCAAATTTTAGAAGAATCTGATGAGGAGAAAATTTCTAGACTTGGCTATTTCCTGTTTTAAAAATGATCATCTCTATCTCATGTGAGACAAATAAATAGATATAATAAATTATTTACACTACCATAATAAAGTTACTACTGAAATAAAAAAAAAATATACCTGCATCCATTTCTGTACTTAGGTCTCAGGTTAGCGGAAGTAGGGACGTAGGTGATCAGCTGAACAAATTTATTGCGTATTTGTTATTAAATGAAACATCACAAATGATGAATGAACAGCAGCGCTGGTGACCGACTGGAGCCGCGCTGGTAATCTGTAGGCTCCCGGGACCAGAAAAATAACGTTACAGGGGTGACCAATCCCGGGGCCTGATACATTTATTGTAAACATTTACTGTTTTTTTTATCCGTCTATACTTTGCACTGATGGTAAGTGATACACCTGCCCAAAACAAAATTGCACCCATCACTGTCAGACATAAGATGTCAAGTCTTCCACCAATGATACGCGCTAGATTCAAGGCCCTTCAAACTGGAATAAAGTATCATTTGCACAGTACCGTTTGTACCGACCTAGAGAGTCTTCAGCAACAGTGATAGCAGTAGTCTCTAGTCCAGTTGTAGGCCGACAATTGCGTATTTGAGATATCGATAGAGTTATATCCGGTCTGGTTGGTTTGTCTTCTAGTAGTCAACAAATGATACGTGATCTTAACATAAAATGGCGATGATTGAAAGACTTATAAATAGTAAACGATGCCATATTAGTTACAACTTTTATTACGCGGGAATCCGCAGGACGTGGCAGCACGTGATCGGTCAATTTAGATACTGCTGGTAGAAGTACCACCGCAGCTCCTGTCTCTCCCGCTAAACATTACTGTGTAAATGTTACTGGGATTTAATTTGAAGAGCACTTTAGCTAGTCAAATTATTGGGATCATGAGACACCAACGAGCACCATGTGCTGCTGTATATGACAATCTAAATAACGCCATGTTGATATGAGCAGACGTAAGTTTTCCCAACAGGTGAATAAAATCATGCAAGGAAAGATTGCATTTTTCGGACAACTTCAAAGATCCCTTTATGAGTTCCCAAGGTTGATCTTGGAGGACAAAATTCTTGGAAATCGTGAACCTGGTAGACAGCGCAAGAAATGGTTTGATGACATTAAGGAATGGTCCGGCTTTAAATACGATCGATTTAAAATGAATAGCTGAGGATTGAATTGTTGTTCTCGATCCGATCGCCGAACTTCAGTTTGAAGAGGGCACCTGATGATGATGATGAATGGTTTACTCGCCTCGACGCTTCGTCAAATAAAATGAAATTTGTTTTTACTAAAGACATATGCCTAGTAGTTGTTTATTGACTGATGATGATAATGATAAGGAACTATGAATTGCTAAATGATAATCTAGCTCAAAAATATTTGAGAATTAATATTTTAACATATTAAATAATCAATATGAAGCTATTTATAAGCTAGTAAGAAATAAATCAAAGATAGACAACATCAAAGAGTAGTCCAATACAGAGCCCTGCGAAGCAGATCCACCTGGAAAGAAATGGATTTGCAGAACTGGTGTTCAATCCTCACTATTTGGAGAAGCACATGAAGATGTACAAGCTATAAACGTGACGGTATTATAACAATTTTGATGATGAAGGTTAATTTATTGAAATCTGTATAGACATTGAGCCGAAATGTTCAAGGCGTTTGTTGCGGCGGTACGGCGTTTTGCAGGTATTAACGATGTTAATCCATTTGCTGAGAAACTCACCCTTAACCGATACGTCGACGGCTTAACGGCTTTAAATTGTTAATAATCAGTAACAGCATTAGCGTGTTACAACACAAGCTGCTATATAGCTGGTAATGTTGATGAACCACAGACTAAACTATTGTTGAGACAAACTAGAATTGTTTCCGTTAAGAAGCAGTTTGTAAATCTTTTATTTTAATTAGACGACGATACTAACGGAATATTTACCTGATGGTTAGTGATACGCCAGCTCAAGACGTGGCACGAATTGAGATGTTATACACTGTACCTGAGCCTGAGCTACAGCGTCTTTCAAACCGTAACACAGCAATGTCTGCACAGTACTATTTGTTGGCTGCAATAAACGCTGCGGTGGAATCTGCCTAGACGATCTACAGCATCAAAGACTTACCACCAGTAAATAGATGATATTCTAGCTATTGAAGTTTCTCATAGTGATGAACACAATGGTGTAGTGTATATCATCTTAATAAAAACCACAATATTAACAAAAATATTAGTCTTTTAGTATTAATATAATAAAACTAAAACAATGAAATAAGTTATATAACGGTAGAAGTGCAGAAGTAAATCGCCAGCAAGTAACAAATATGAGCTTGTTAGGATCTTTACACAATGCACAATACTCTTGAGACTATTGCCTGTTGTAGAATATTTATTTTCGATGTAGGAACGACACCAGCTCGACGTTCACCTTAGGATCGTATACACAACTCCACCTTACGCTTATCGCCTTTGGGATATGTCTTAGTCGTGTTACCCCCGTAGTTAAATTAGCTACAGCTTACTTCAAACCGGAACGGAGTAATGTTTGTACACTACTGTTTTCCAGCGGAAATAGGAACTGCAATGATACCTAGACAGTATCCGGCAACAGAGATCTACCACTGGTAATTGTATAATTTATTTAATACCCTAGTTCTCTCTATCTCATATCCTAACTTCTATGTGGTGGTGAGGTCGGTTAGATGCTAAATTAGCAACTTAGTCCTTATCATATGGACAAACCGGTTTTTTAACATTTATTTAAATACAAAAGCGAGCCCTGATTGGTCACCCCTGGAACGATAACCTTCCAATCACGACGGCACCTTTTACCCATCATAACGCTTAACACACGGACAAACAGATAACGGATGCAGTGCGATATATATTTTTATAATCAATGTCTGCGTGATAAGATTGATTGCTTCTTTGACGGGATCATGTAATAGTAAAGCCTTTCTCTACTTATAATATTCCTTGGTTAATTCTCCAAGATTACTCGGCTACTACTACCGTTACCAGTAACAGGACCATTTTTAAAGAATCAACCATTTCTCCTTCCCTTTAATACAAGCCTATAATTTTGACAGTCAAAAGTTCTATATGTATACACTAGCTGTTACTCATCCGCTTTGCTGGCCGTAATAGATAATTAGACTAGAAATTTGTCTGAAATATTCCTTGAGAGCAACCGCAACCGGATAGCTTTCTACAACAACCGTTGCTATAGCAACAGCATAAACAATACCAAATGAAAATATTTGTATAAGTAAATTAGAATTGAAATGTTGAAGGATCTGTGAAATTCAAAAACTAAACAGCCTCTCTACAAATCATTCCGCGTCGAATGCCGTGTCAATACGTTCACTAGTTTTTAAGTGATTAGCAAATAAATAAAACTTACTGTCGTATATATATGTGTGTGTATGTTTATCTACAATGGAGTAACATTTGACCACAGTTTCACGTGGTGTTAAAAGATAATGAGGCCATTGATAGTGAATCCCAAAACAAGCCAGCCCTGTAACATACTATACGCAGCACCACATTGTGCTCGTCACCTTCAGACGTAAAATGCTAGGTCTCATTACCCCAATAACTTCGCTAGCTATAACGCCCTTCAAATCGGAACACGGTAACATTTGCACTGTATTTTTAGGCTGCAATAGGAACTGTGATGGCATTTGCACGGTCTCCGACAGAGATCAACTAGCAGTGGACGTCTTTCAGTTGATGGTCCTGATGATGATGCGTGTTGATGAGTTTCGTTTCAAATATTTATCATTATGTGTTATGATATACATATATATATGACACACATAATATCATATAATTAATATATGTACAAGATTCTTCTGCTGACGGTAGAGCTGGTGGAATTACTGCGGTAATGAAACTTCACTATCTTATATCGGCGGCGAGTATATTTTGTTGTGTATATCATCCTAACTAGCGCCACGTTACGAGCGGGCGTATCTCTTACTATCAGGTGAACGTCTCACTCGTCTTGTACATTCTTAGAAAAAAAAGAAAATACTTTTTCTAATAAAGTTTATCCACCATCGCACGCTGGTGATGTAATCACCATCAAACCAAGCTTCATTCGCAGTGTACCTGTACATTAACTTATTTACTTGTATATATATTGTACAATAAATTTACAGGTCTTATCGGTACCTACGCGATAGCTCAGGACCCAGACGATGTTGTCAGCACAGGTCAAAACTGTGACCTAACCCAAATACACTAGACGCAGTACAGACTATGATATAATTCCATTATTTTAATATACGAGACGAGCGAGACGTTCACTTTAATGTAAGTGATACGCTTGTCCACAACAAAGTAGCGCTACTTTATATAATTATGATTAATACACTGCATCACACTGTCATCCGCGTAAGATAAGTTTACCCTAACAATTTCATTCAAAGCCTTCCAAACGAGATCAGGGTAAAGATTGTAGACTACTATTTACCAGCGGATACAGTTGGTGTTACGAAGACGGTGCCCGGCAACAGACCTGCTGTAAAATTCAAGAAAAAGAAGCATTATTGTCCTTTTTTATGACAGATGGGCGGAAGAAGGAATTGGGATGGAGTGTGATAGAGAATCTAAACGTGAAAGGAAAAAAATGAGAAGTAAAGTAAATAAATAAAACATGATGGTGAAATGATAGAAATGAATAGGCCCCAGCTCAACACCACTGGAGGAAGGCACACATAAGAAAACAGAGATCAACTAACAGTAAAATAGTAAATTAACTCCGTAGTGAAAAAAAAATTATCAAAAGCAGTAAAAAAAAATTGGAGCTCGTCAAAGTCGGCAGGGGGCTGCAGATAAAGGACTTTTTGTCTGTCCAGCCGATAACCGTTCCCGGAGCCCCCGGAGCCCCCGGCGCCCCCGGCGCCCTGCTCTACCCGATAACGTTGACTTATGAATAGGGGAGGGGGAGCTTTTCAACCCTTATAAAGCTTTTTACGCTGACTTCATTACGTTGAACAAACCAATTGATTTTCTTCCCTTTCATGAAACGAGTTCATACCAACATTACGTTATTGCGATTAGTATTATCCTTATTTATTTATTTATTTAACTTTATACACCTCGTGTAAAGGCGAAGTTAATACCATTGGCATTATCTTCCAGTCTGCCTTGGGTAATGCGGAGATGATGAGGTAGGTGCATCAAATAAATACAATATAATAGATAATACACAAATAAACATAAATATATATACATAAATAATTAAATATATATATATATAGACACACATGCATGATATTAAGTAAATATTAAAAATTATTTAAAGGAAATCTCAGTCCTCGCCTTTGAAGAGCCATTCCCGTACTTTCTGCCTAAAAGTACACCGACTAGTTACTGTTCTGATATCTAGAGGGAGTGCATTCCATAGGAGAATGGACTGGACAGGAAAGGAAGAGTGGACAATATCTGAGGTACTAAAGAAGCGGGTTGTTCGAGGAGCAAAGATCTTTGTCGTGGTTAGTACCTAAATACTTAAAACAGGAAATAAGATAAAGAGGTGGTTTAAGAGAAGTCAAAATAAAAAATAGGGTGTTGAGAGCACACAGGCTTCGCCGCTGACGGATGGGTAGCCACTTCAACTGTGAACGTAACGTAGATACATATGATCATTCTTACGAAGGTTCAAAATGAATCGAATGCAGTTATTTAAAAGACGGTCATACTTATTGAGAAGGTCTGCATTCAGGTCGAAATAGCACACATCAGCATAGTCGATGATAGGGAGAATTAAAGTTTGTACAATTACTGCGATAGTTCTCGACGGGAGAAAGTTTTTCAAGCGGTAGACAGCTCGAATATGAGCGCAGAAATAGCCATTTATATCGTCTAAAGCAACTGTATTTGGAAGTTCAGTCCTATTCTGTTTGCCTATGTCTAAAGTTCCTAGTAGCTTCCACAGACTTGTAGAAAACAAGGAATTAATGTCGGCGTTTAGCGTTTTCGTTTCATTTTGTAGCAGTTTTATACGAGCACCAATTTTCTTCACAGCGATCACTTCTATATTTACGAAAGGCCTTATCTCTGTTGCTCATAGCATTTCGTATCCCACGAGTCAACCAAGGCACTGGTGGTCGCTTGATCTTCACTTTTTTTTTTTTTAACAGGAGCATGAGTGTTGTACAAATTTAAAAGGGCATCGTTGAACGCACACAGCTTTTCGTCAACAGTGCGAGCTCCAAAAACAGTTTCCCACTTTATCAATAAGTAATTTCTCTACATCCATACGGCCAAAGCAACGTCTGTACAATAGTTTAAAACGTGACGTAGGACGTCTTAAAACGTAGGAAACAAAAATTAGGTCATGGTGGGAAAAAGCCGAAGCAAAATACTGACCATGGGATAAGATAAGGGCAGGATTGGAGGTGAGAATTAAGTCAAGCCATGTGTTTTCCCCATTGACATTGTGGCGAGTGGCTTGCAAAGGAAATCCCATGAAGGCCAACTGACTTAATTATAAGCAGTAACTTGGAGGAACGTGGTGAGTAATTATTGAGGTTTGTAATAAAATCACCCATGGTGACGTGATGCGAATATTCCGACCCTAAAGATTATAGCGACACTTCGGTACTAGAGAAATACTCTACAGAAGATGGATAATAAACAACACCTAGGACAGTTTTGATTCCCAGAACACTAACTTCCAGGGAAAGAAACTCTGCAGATGTGTTGTTATTTGGGAAGGAGGAGGCAATTATTTTAAACCGAAAATAACTGCGAAAGTATATAGCAACACCACCACGTCTTCTATCTTCACGATCATTGCGTACTAGAGTAAAACCAGAGAGGGGGTAAAAGGCCGCAAAAAGATTTGGTTTGAGCCAGGTCTCTGAAATCGGAACAGCGTGAATATCGGCATTATTGAATGTCTCATCCAATTCTCAGCAGTGAGCAGGCACACTTTGAGCGTTAATATGACACACGTTTAATAAAGACCTACTTTGGTTAAACGTACTTCGCACAAGATCGCCCAACGTACCGGTTAGGGAATGAGAACAGTCATCGTTACGTAATAAATCCGAGTCGTGAAAAGAATCAAATGAATCTTTATCAGACATAATATAAATAATTATATATAAATCAGCAAGAGTATATTATATATACCTAAAATTACATATATATATATATATATATATATATAAATATTAAGATTTCCAATAGGCGCACAGAAGATATCACGTACTACTGTTCCATCTCTCCGTCACCCAACAGTAGACATAGTTCACCAACATAGACCCAACAAAAAAGCAAAAAAAACTAATAATCATAAAAGCAAGCAAGTTGTGATAATATGATAATAACAGTCAATAGTAAATACATCACTAGCAGTAATCACACAGTACCGGCTGCGCACAATACATATTTACTTTCCCTTTATATGATTTTTAGTTCCAGATCAATTTAAAATATTGAACACTGGAGCGAGTTAAATTTGTTTTCGCGGCTTGTTATTCAATCCTGAAGATCCCGGCTTTCCAGGATTGCAAGCCTCGATTTGAGATTTAGTATTTAGCATAGGATATTTATTTACAAGACAATTAATTTGATCCATCGTGATGATTTTATGTCGGGAGCAGCGGGAGAAAGAAGGGGGTTTAAGCTAATCCATAGATAAATATATATATCAAAAATTAAAAGTCGCGCACACTGCGTATCGGATGGCGACGAGGACTCAGGTGAGAGCTACAGAAGAGGGTCTTCTCAATATTTTTCTTTTATATGAATATATTACTTAGAGGTGTAAGGGGTCCCGCACATCGACTCACGGCACCCAAACCAATCTCATCCGCTGGTGCACCTTACTAATCAACAAACGAGCCTCTG